>OY757544.1:13526710-13596349 GCA_963584105.1 Alviniconcha strummeri
GGGCAGGTTCCTTCTTCTGCAGAAACAGAACAAAAACCTGTGGGTGTGCGTGTGTGTGTGTGTGTGTGTGTGTGTGTGTGTGTGTGTGTGTGTGTGTGTGTGTGTGTAAGGAATACCATATTGTGACTATATAATTTATAATTTTTGAGGTTTTAATGCATACATTTTTGTTGAGCTTGTAAAGTGTGGTGTGTTCACCCTTGTTGGTGAGATATGGCACTATAGAAACAACTGCTATTATTTGCCAACACACTTGTTCCTGTGGAAAAACTGCACAGGTACAGCCACAGGCATCTTTGCTGAACTGAAGTAGTGCTGACAGAATTTGAAACTTGCATTGTATCAGCAGAACAGTTCTTTTTTTCTTTTCTTCTTTATTAAGAGTACTGTAGTAGCTTGTAATGTACTCTATTGGCAATTCAGGTTCCCTGTGTGTGTGTGTGTGTGTGTGTGTGTGTGTGTGTGTGTGTGTGTGTGTGTGTGTGTGTGTGTGTGTGTGTGTGTGTTGGCACCATCATTAAAGAATATCAAAGATTCATTTCAATCATAGATGGATTTATGAATAAAGTGTGTACATTTTGCTCTCCACAGCTGACTCAGAACTGTGTATCTGAGAGTGTAAGGAGTGAGCAGCCTTGAATTATCCCAGCTGTCTTGCTTCTAGCCAGCTTGTGTTCATGTGGAGAACATCCTCAGTGTACTCTTTCATGATGTTTTCAGTTGCACAACCAGCTGGGACACACTGATGTGTTCCGTGGGTTTGAAGAAGGAGTCATCGCCTTTGACCCCACCTACAAGTTTGACACCGGCACTGATGTCTATGACACCAGGTGAGTGGGTGGGATGGGAGTGTTTTGCTTTACTTGCTGTCCCAGTTCAAAGGCTGGTTCAACACTGTCCCTGCCAACAACCGTGTCCCAGCCCTGTAGGGCCATTTCACGTGGCCCTGATGAAACTGGCATTGGAAAGATCTGATTGGGTTCATGGGGATGGCAGTTTTTTTTTAAAGAAAATGTTATCACAGGTTGTTTCACTTGCAGGTTTTGTGTGTGTGTGTGTTTCACTGGTGCTGGAATTGCCATTTCTGTTCAGGGTAGAGGGGCATAGCGCATGTGTGTGTGTGAGTATGTGTGAACATGCGGGAGAGAGAGGGAGAGAGAGAATATGAAATTTTATTGAATACCAACACCAAGAATAAACAAAGTAAAAGGCACTGAAACACAGCATAAACAAGAGCATTTCTGGTTACATGGTAAAAAGGAAAGTGACAGAGAGAAAGATGTTAATTGAAATGTATGGATGGCCGCTTTTATAAGGCTTTTAATCAGCTGATCCTTGATGAATGATAGTTCCTGATTAACACAGCCTCTGAGTCTTGACGCTCTATCATTGCTAGTGCCCGCCCCAGTTTCTTAGAGCCTTTTATGCTAAAATCTAATTCCATGTTTTTTGTTTGTTTTACTTTTTGCACACAAAATATTCAGTTTCCACAGTCTTGTATCATTGTGCTCATGGTATGTTTAAGGCAGCGCCAAAGTTATTACTGTTTCCCTTTTTAGTGTTTCAATAAAAAAACTTTACTCTTTGCACACGGAACATTCACAGTTACCACAGTCTTGTATCATCATTCTCACAGTATGTTTAAGGCAGCGCCAAAGTTAATACTGATGGATGTTTCCCTTTTCGGTGTTTTAGTGAGAAAAGTCGGATACCAGCGTGGTGTGACCGCATCCTTTGGCAAGGGGAGGGGATTCAGCAGCTGCGCTATGACTCGCATCCCCAGTTACGCGTCAGTGACCACAAACCTGTGTCTGCCAGCTTTGATGTGGAGGTCAGTGGATTCAAGTGAACGTAGGTCACCATGTAGACAGGAATGGGTGCAGGATCCTGCAGAAAGTTCACCATGTAGACAGGAATGGGTGCAGGATCCTGCAGAAAGTTCACCATGTAGACAGGAATGGGTGCAGGATCCTGAAGAAAGTTCACCATGTAGACAGGAATGGGTGCAGGATCCTGCAGAAAGTTCACCATGTAGACAGGAATGGGTGTAATATCCTGCAGAAAGTTAAAAATGTCACAGTGTGGTCAAATCCGACAAAAACAAAAGCTTTTGGATTTTCTGACTTTTCCAGTGTTTATATTATGTGGACCACAGGTCTGCAAACTCAGGGCTTTCATCAAACTTGATAAGACTCTGATCTGCTTTGAGTTATTTTTAAAATATTAAAATTTGTCAGTGTGCCATCCTTTCCAGTTTCAAGAATGTTGCATTGTACCTACTGTGTTAGCATTCATTGATCTGCTAAACACACACACACAGTAGAGTCATTTCTGTAAATACCAGATTCACCTTTCATGGGTCAGCTGAGCCTTTCCTCGTGCTTGTATTTGTACCGGAAGGGAATATTTGTACACTGCAGTTGTCATGGTCTGTGAAAGCATTCCCCATTTCTCTGCATACATGAGTGTTATAACAATGTAACAATGTGGTGCCAACAGGTCAAGGTCATAGATGAGAAGCGCTACAAGAAGACATACGAGGACATCATGAAGAAACTGGATCGCATTGAGAACGAATACCTGCCACAGATCAAGCTGGACAAAACTGAGGTGAGCAGCAGGTTTTCAGTGGAAGCAGCTTTCTCAAACAACAAACACATAAAACACTCAAAAAAAGTATGATCCATGAAAAGTGTCTGTCTATTTTTCAAACAAGCTCCAGCTGAAAGCTGAATAGACACTTTTCATCTATTACTGTTTGTAGGTGCATTAATTATCTCTCTGTCTGTTGCTTGAGAAAGCTGCTTCCACTGAAAATGTGCCCATTTTTGTGCAGTCTAATTAAAAATCAGCACTCTCAACACTAACACTGGAATAATGATTTTTTGTTTTGTTTTGAGGTTAGGGGTTGAGCAAAAACGTTTTAAAACAAAAAGACTGAATGTTAACAGGCTGTGATGCTCTGTTAGCCACGCAAGAAAAGGGCTTTCTCACCAGCACTTGCACAAACATGCTTATTCATGTGTGCTCAAACAAGCCCACAAGGAATTGTTTATAGCAGGCATACACTATTGGCTGCCGGCATACACATGAATAATCTGCACTTCCACATGTGCACACTGCAGAAATGTCTGTGCTTTCTTGACACAGTGGTGAATCAGTGGTAAAAAGTTCAGAATGCAGCAGCAAGGCTTGTGTGTAAAGCTAAGAAATCTGACCACATCCATCCTATTCTTGAAACTCTGCATTGGCTACCAGTAACACATCGCATTCAATACAAAATTTCAACTATCTGCTTTAACTCCATCTCTGGAACAGCCCCTCAGTATCTGTCCGATCTCCTTCAACCTTATACTCCAGCAAGACAATTACAATCTGCATCTGACACACAAGCCTTTGTCACCCCCCACGTGTAAACACAAAAACATTTGGTGAAAGATCTTTTTCTTATGTTGGCCCATCTGTCTGGAACAATTTGCCTCAAACACTCCGCCACTCTGATTCTACCTCCTCTTTCAAAGCCGCCTTCAAGATGCACCTATATAATGGTTATTTCTAAACTTTTTTTTTTCACAGCCCTGCCCATCCCCTCGTCCGACACTGTGTGTGTGTGTGTGTGTGTGTGTGTGTGTGTGTGTGTGTGTGTGTGTGTGTGTGTGTGTGTGTGTGTGTGGTTAGTGTTATTGTAAAGCGCCCTGTGCTGCCACCTTGTGTGGTAGAAGGGTGCTCTAGAAATCCTCTTTATTATTATTATTAAAGGTTCTGTTGTCTATTATTATCACTATTACAGATACTTTTGAAGCAACACAGCAAAACAAAACATTATGTATAATTATATCACTGTAGACTGCCGTGTATAAATGTGATTTCTCTTCATTTCAGTGTCACTTCACAGATGTCAAATTTGTGGAACCCCAGGTGGAAACCATCACTATTGCCAATGTTGGACAGGTAAACTGATATAACCCAACATATTACTGTTTTGCTGGTGTGAAGATATAGCTGAACAGTGGATTGCATCTGCATCACACTGACATATTTTATTCCAGCCTCAGCCACACCACCCATCACATGTTCTGCTAAATCCCATCTAAATCATCTCCAGCTTTTCCCCCTCAGTCTCCCCCCCCCCACCCCCCACCCCTTCCTTTTTTCTTTTTTTAAAAATTCATACTAGTAAAATCTGGAAATATATTGAACAGGCAGATAGACATCTGACAGATCGCTTTTTATTGTTCATATTTATGTATCGCACAGCTGTGCTTGCTGCTTATTTGTGTGTGAGTCACATATGTCAGACCCCCTAAAGTAACAGTGTTCTGACAGCTGGGTAATTCAGCTGTATGTCTGTCTGTCTGTTTGCCTGCCATCCTGTCTTTCTATCAGTATCTGAGTGTGTGTCTGTCTACATGCCTGTCTGTCTCTCTGTATCTAAGTCTATGCCTGCCACCCTGTCTGTCTTTCTGTCTGTATCTAAGTCTATGCCTGCCATCCTGTCTTTCTGTCTGTATCTAAGTCTATGCCTGCCACCCTGTCTGTCTTTCTGTCTGTATCTAAGTCTATGCCTGCCATCCTGTCTTTCTGTCTGTATCTAAGTCTATGCCTGCCACCCTGTCTGTCTTTCTGTCTGTATCTAAGTCTATGCCTGCCATCCTGTCTTTCTGTCTGTATCTAAGTCTATGCCTGCCACCCTGTCTTTCTGTCTGTATCTAAGTCTATGCCTGCCATCATGTCTGTCATTCTGTCTGTATCTAAGTCTATGCCTGCCATCCTGTCTTTCTGTCTGTATCTAAGTGTGTGCCTGCTGTCCTGTCTGTCTTTCTGTCTGTGTATAAGTCTATGCCTGCCATCATGTCTGTCTTTCTGTATATCTTGATCTAGGTCTGTATGTGTGTATGCTTTGATAGTACTATACCGTGTTTTCTTGCCCTGGTGTGTGCATTTGGGTCTGTCTGGGTCTGGGTCTGTTTGTGTTTTTGCTTTGAGAGTACAGTACTGTGCTTTCTTGCCCGGGTGCGTGCATTTGGGTCTGTCTGGGTCTGGGTCTGTTTGTGTGTATGCTTTGAGAGTGCTGTATTGCATTTTCTTGACTGGGTGCGTGCATTTGGGTCTGTCTGGGTCTGGGTCTGTTTGTGTGTATGCTTTGAGAGTGCTGTATTGCATTTTAATTTTTATTGACCTGGTGTATGCATTTGGTCTTTCTGGATCTAGGGCTGTTGTGTGTATGCTTTGAGAGTGCTGTATTGCATTTTTATTTTTATTGACCTGGTGTATGCATTTGGTCTTTCTGGATCTAGGGCTGTTGTGTGTATACTTTAAGAGTGCTGTACTGCATTGTCCTGACCTTATGTGTGCAGGCTTATGTGGAGTTTGAGTTCATCAAGAAACTCGACGATTCAAGCTACTGTAAGCCATGGCTCTCCATAACACCATTTAAGAGTGTCATCAAACCAGGTAACATCACATCTCTTCTTGTGGCTTCTCACATGGAATTCTTCACTAGTCTGCCAGACCTAAGATATAGGCTTCTGTCTGCAGATGAGCTGTCTTACGATTTTCGAAGCCAGTGCTTTTAAACTGATTCATCAACTGCTGCATAATACAGACTGTGTATGCCTAAATGTTGACTGACAGGAACCCTCAACACTATGTCTTACATGTCGCCACTGAGGCAGTGATTTATTACACAGAGATTACAAAGTGTGTTTGCCTGTGTCTGTGTGGTAGGCGTGATAGAAATGTGTGTGTGCAGAGGTTTTGTTAATGTGAATTATTTGATCATTTTCCCCTCTTGTTACAAAATCTGTGCAAGTGTCAAGTTTGTCGCTTATGTGCCAGGTCTCTCATGTGACGTCCAGTTGGAGGTGTATGTGGACAAGAACACTGTTGGCTCCCTCAACAGCGGCAAGGACAATCTGGAGGACATCCTTGTCCTTCACCTTCACGGGGGCAAGGACATCTTTGTATCCTTAAACCCTCACACCCCCAGTTTAGCTAACTCTGGCTAAAAACTAGAAAAAATATTTAAAAACTTTTCTTTCTTTTTTTTAACTATAAAAAACACACACTTGGTTGATCCAGCAAATGAGTACAGCCCACTACATTTGAGATAATGAATAGGCAGGATACTCAGTTCTGTACCTGTCAGATGAGTGCTAGCATTCTAAAACAAGATCCAAGCACTTAGAAGGAAATTACAAGAAATCAACAGGCATTTTTCTATCAAACAACATTAAAACAACAGAAGATCAGACAGAAAGTCAAGGTTAATTGCCAAGAGAGAGAGGAGGGGTGGGGAGGGGAGTGAAGAGGGGGGAGGTGGAGGGAGAGGCAGGGAGAGAGAGGAACGGGGTGTGGAGAGAGGGGGGAGGGGGAGAGAGAATAGGAGAGGCAAAGAGTTACAGCAGTCATGGGGTGGAAGCTAGCACACAGTGTTACCTGAGATCCTTGACGCTGGTGAGATCACGGTGGGAGGCAACTACCTGTCCAGCTCCTTTGGTTCCTCCCTAGAGGCCTTGATCCAGATGCACATGCCTATCCGTGACGTCCCCGTCGCTCAGCTGGTGGAGATTGTGAGTGACCTTACCACCATGTCTTCAGTCTGTTGACATTACTACCATATGTTCTGTCCATTGACATTACCACCATGTCTTCTGTTCATTGACGTTACCACCATGTCTTCTGTTCATTGACGTTACCACCATGTCTTCTGTTCATTGACGTTACCACCATGTCTTCTGTTCATTGACATTACCTCCATGTCTTCTGTCCATTGATATTACCTCCATGTCTTCTGTTCATTGACATTACCACCATGTCTTCTGTTCATTGACATTACCACCATGTCTTCTGTCCATTGACATGACCACCACGTCTTCTGTCCATGGACATTACCACCATGTCTTTTGTCCATTGACATTACCACCATGTCTTCTGTCCATTGTTGTTTGACAGTTGTGAGGGACATTATCACCATGTCTTCTGTCCGTTGTAGTTTGACTCAGTTGTGAGTGACATTACCACCATGTCTTGTATCTGTTGTAGTTTGACTCAGTTGTGAGTGATGTTATCACCATGTCTTCTGTCCATTGTAGTTTGACTCAGTTGTGAGTGACGTTACCACCATGTCTTCTGTCCGTTGTAGTTTGACAAAGTTGTGAATGATGTTACCACCATATCTTCTGTCCGTTGGAGTTTGACTCAGTTGTGAGTGATGTTACCACCATGTCTTCTGTCCACTGTAGTTTGACACAGTTCTGCCTTGCAATTAGCCAAAGAAGACAGCTAATGTTTACTATGAACTGGTTTACTGCTTTACTTTTGTTTTACCTTGGGTGTACCTTTACCTTCTTACCTGACTGAAGACCTAGCTGTTTGCCGTACAGCTGAATGGATTGTATTGATCTGGTTGCACTTCAGTGGACTTGGCCGTTCCTGCCTGGCTGTAGATGTCCTTCACCTTAAAGGCACAACTTTTGAGGGATCCCCCTCAGGGGATGTTTCTAAATATGGCTTTTCCAGATAAGGAAAGGCAGGGCAGGAAAGTACACAGACAGGTTTGGGTGTGGGTGGTGGTATGGAAAACCTGATAATTACCTAACTTGGCAGTCACACAGTCAACACACATGCACACATGCATGCACACACGCATACGCACGCACACGCACACACACAGACACACACACTGTACAGACGGATTAAGTGTTACATAGCAGGCAAGTAACTCTACCCCACCACTGACTGGTGTTGTGTGCAGGAGCAGCCAGGCAGCCTGGGCCACGTGGACCTGACAAAGACAGGCGGTCGTCTGTACATGGTGCCCAAGGAGCTGTGGCGACTGGTTGAGCACATCAACACCTACGGCAAGGACAAGGTGAGGAGGCTCTCTCAGCTCCTGCAGCCGCTCACTCCTCACTCCCTCAGGTCATCTGTGGCTGCAGCTCTAGTCCTCTACATATGGATGTACCTCTCGTGGAGTTTATTCAAGAGTCAACATTACTTTATTATCTCATTTGAGAAATTAAAACCTGGCTGAACATTAACCGCATCACAGTACACAATAACATGTGTATGTACCTTGCATTTACTCACATGCCAGGTGAAAGTTACTGTAGGCAACTCAGATCTTTATACGTAAACTCTAGTGGAGTTTATGTACCGTGTGTTTACTCACATGCCAGGTGAGAGTTACCGTAGATGACTCTGGTCTTTGTAGTTTGTTTGTGTGACATCTTTTGAGTGCTAATCAACTCCCTTGTGTGTTGATTCATGAGTGTAAAGTATTCTTTGCATCTTGTTTTCCTTTTCTTTCTTTTTTAATGGATATTTCTTACCATACTCTAATACACTTGCAGTACCAGCTTGTTTTCTCTTCCCAAATGTTTTGAATTGACTCGCCATGCTCATGTCCCAACAAATTAACCTACCATGTTGTAGTCCTCTTTCACAGTATCCCCACCAACTGTTCCACATAATCTGGTATCAGCTGAACCCATTAAGGTTTGTTTCCAGCTTTTTCAGATGACATACTGTTTTCTGACCTCAGTAGATTACAGCATCATGTTGTATTCCCAACTGTTTCAGGCTGACTTGTTTCAAGTGCCGGGTCTGCAGTCAGAGGTACAGCAGATTCGCGACTGTCTGGACACAGGCGTCCCTGAACAGCTGCGTATCCTTGTGCTGCCTTGCCTTGTGGGACCTTGTTGTTGTTGTTGATGTTGATCGCTTTTATATAGTGCTGTTCTCTGCTCTTGAGCAGACTCACTGCGCTCTTGTTGTATCAGTCTCTATCCAGAATCAATCAGTATATTGCCACATCACAGCTAGACTTGGGGTAAGCATTTGCTGGGACTGTGCCATGGTAGTCTTTAGGGATGTGGTGGGACTGTGCTGTGGTAGTCTTTAGGGATGTGGTGGGACTGTGCTGTGGTAGTCTTTAGGGATGTGGTGGGACTGTGCTGTGGTAGTCTTTAGGGAGATGCTGGGACTTGTGGTGGTTTCTTTGCACAGAAAAAGCAGTCTACCAGCTGCACAAGGAAGACTGAAGTACATGTATAACTAGTGTTGTGCACAAGCACAACTCCAAGCTGAGCTTTGTTCAACTGGTGCACATAGGGAAGTAATAATAAACATATCCCTTTAAAGTCACTTCAGGCTTTTGCCTAACGAAAGCCATCAGGTTTGCATTTTCTCCAATACCTCTTGGCAACACCTTTCAAATTCTGCATGATGATAAGCTCTGCTTCTGCCAGTTAATGGCAAACCTAAACCAGTTTGTTATTTGGCCATGTTCATCATGGTTCTGATAACATTGGCCCACTGCCCAAGGTTGCAGAGGCTATATTTCCCAGTCAGACTGTGAAGTGAAAAAGTGTTTTTCTGTTCCTTTTTTTTTATTCTTTGCTTTTATAAGGTAAGGCAATTTTTTACCCCACATCCCCCAAAACATGAAAACATTTATTTCTTGAAAACTGTTATTGTTTTGGGTAACTGGTTAACACACGTTGTTATCTTGGTAATTGTAAGATCAGTCTAATATCACTAATGTGGAAAGACTTTAAATAAAAAAGAAGTTTTTCTTTCACAGCTCATATGAATGAGTATGTTATCCTTAACATGACCACAGCAGGCAGCGTCCACTCAGTGGCCGAGTCCCTCCTGTTGTTCCTGGAGTGTCTTGCTGAACCAGTCATACCCTTCTCCGTCTACTACCAGTGTCTCTCCGCGGCCAACAACCTGCTGCTCAGTAAACAGGTGGGCTTATCTGTCTCTGCCTCTGGCTCTGATATTCTGTGTTTGTTTCTCTTTCTCCACCTTTCTCTCTCTCCAACAACCTGCTGCCCAGTAAACAGGTAGGCCTGTCTGTCTCAGTACCTCTGCCTCTGTCTCTGACAATCTGTTTGTCCACCTTTCTCTCTCTCCAACAACCTACTGCTTGGTAAACAGGTAGGCTTGTCAGTCTGTCCACCTCTGCCTCTGTCACTGACAGTCTGCGTTTATTTCTCTCTCTCTCCACCTTTCTGTCTCTCCAACAACCTGCTGCTCAGCAAAAGGTAGGCCTGTCTGTCGCTGCACTTCTGCATCTGTCTCTGACAGTCTGTGTTTGTTTCTGTCTCTCCACCTTTCTCTCTCTCCAACAACCTGCTGCTCTATAAACTAATAGGCTTGTCTGTTTCTGCATCTGTCTCTGACAATTTGTGTTTCTCTCTCTCTCTCCACCCCTCTTTTGTTCCAGCAGTCTACCTCTTAGTAATTATGAGTGTTCTTCAAGCTCTCCACTCCTGGTTGGTCATCAACAATCTGCTTCTTAGTATTTAGGTCTGTTTGTTAGTGTCCACTGCTTCTTAGTATTTAGGTCTGTTTGTCAGTGTCCACTGATTCTTAGTATTTAGGTCTGTTTGTTAGTGACCACTGCTTCTTAGTATTTAGGTCTGTTTGTTAGTGTCCACTGCTTCTTAGTATTTAGGTCTGTTTGTCAGTGTCCACTGCTTCTTAGTATTTAGGTCTGTTTGTCAGTGTCCACTGCTTCTTAGTATTTAGGTCTGTTTGTCAGTGTCCACTGCTCTTAGTATGTAGGTCTGTCAGTGTCCACTGCTTCTTAGTATTTAGGTCTGTTTGTCAGTGTCCACTGCTTCTTAGTATTTAGGTCTGTTTGTCAGTGTCCACTGCTTCTTAGTATTTAGGTCTGTTTGTCAGTGTCCACTGCTTCTTAGTATTTAGATCTGTTTGTCAGTGTCCACTGCTTCTTAGTATTTCGGTCTGTTTGTCAGTGTCCATTGCTTCTTAGTATTTAGGTCTGTTTGTCAATGTCCACTGCTTCTTAGTATTTAGGTCTGTTTGTCAGTGTCCTCGTCTCTGACTGACAATTTGAGCAGTGATTAGGTACATTTGTTTTTCTGCATGTCTTTTTCTCCTGTAACCTGCTGCTTGTCTGGTTATTATTCTGTAGGTTAGTAAGCAGATATTTTGCTGTCTTTTGTTCCAACAGTCTTGCTGCTTGTCTGGTTATTATTCTATAGGTTAGTAAGCAGGTGTCTTTGCTGTCTTTTGTTCCAACAATCTTGCCACTTGTCTGGTTATTATTCTCTAGGTTAGTAAGCAGATATTTTTGCTGTCTTTTGTTCCAACAGTCTTGCTGCTTGTCTGGTTATTATTCTCTAGGTTAGAAAGTAGGGATCTTTCCTGTCTTTTGTTTCAACAATCTTTGCTGCTTTTGTTTCAACAATCTTTGCTGTCTTTTGTTTCAACAATCTTTGCTGTCTTTTGTCTCAACAATCTTTGCTGTCTTTTGTTTCAACAGTCTTTGTTGTCTTTTGTTTCAACAGTCTTTGTTGCCTTTTGTTTCAACAGTCTTTGTTGTCTTTTGTTTCAACAGTCTTTGTTGTCTTTTGTTTCAACAATCTTGCTGCTTGTCTGGTTATTATCCTCTGGGTTAGTCATTAAGTAAGCTTCCACCTATCTCAGACTTTAGCAGTCTTAAGTATGGCATATGGTAGACATGTTTGCCTTATGCAAGTTTGTTTATGTACAAGTTTCTGTGTGTGCAAATTTGTGTGTGGGCAAGTTTGTGTATGTGCAAGTTTCTCTATGCACAAGTTTATGTATGTGTAAGTTTGTGTATGGGCAAGTTTGTGTATGCACAAGTTTGTGTATGGGTAAGTTTGTGTATTTGCAAGTTTGTGTATGCACAAGTTTATGTACGCATAAGTTTGTGTATGTACAGGTTTGTGCATGCACAAGTTTATGTATGTACAAGTTTTTGTGTGTGCAAGTTTGTGTATGCACAAGTTGATGAATATGTAAGTTTGTGTATTGGCAAGTTTGTGTATGTGCAAGTTTGTGTATGTGCGGGGATGCATCGATTGTGTGAAAGGAAGTGGGAGCCAGTCTCCATAACAAAGAAACTTGCCATCTTCTGTTGAAGGTACTGAGTCAGATCCCAGACTACCACAAGAATACATTCCACTATGTGTGCGAGTTCCTGAAGGAAATGCTCAAGTTCTCTGAACACAATGGACTGGAAATCAAGTTCTTGGGTAAGGATGATGAGGGTCTGGGATTTTTCAGGGAGACATCTCAACAGTTCTGACTGGCTGTGATAGAAGGGGGATGAAGTATGGAGGTGTTCGCACCAACAGAGTGAGCCTCCAGAGAGCTTCAGGTTGATTTGTTGCAGGCCTGTACCTACTGGCCCAGCACCATTTTGAAAATACACCCATGCACACACACACACACACACACACACACACACACACACACACACACACACACACACACACACACACACACACACACACACATGCACTTGCTCTTGTGGACAATGTTAAAATGACAGAATATAAAATATAGTCCTATATCTAAAGCAAGACAAATAAAAGTTGAACACACATTCACATGCACACACATACACCCACACACATGTATGCATGCACATATACATACTTGTCCACGCACATATACACACACACACATACACACACACACACACACACACACACACACACACACACACACACACACACACACACACACACACACACACACACACACACACACACACACACACGCACGCATGCATGCATGCACACACGCACTCTCTCTTGCTCTCTCTCTCTTTCACTATATACAGGCATCAGAGTGGTGTGCACTGGGAATAAAAAATAGATGATTATGGAGCACACTCGGTCCTTGGACCATCACCTATATACCATACTCACTTGCTAAAAGAACATATTACTTGAGGGTAAAAACTGTTCTGAAATCTACAGGTTCTAACCCTCATGGCCCTGTATCTGCATCCAGAGGGAAGGGACTGGAAGAGGTGGTTGGCTGGATGCAATGTGTCCTGGAATATGGCCATCACTTTGCGGTCTGATCACAGGGAGTGAATGGAGGCAATTGGTTTCATGTCACTGCCTGTGATCTCAAAGGCTGTGCAGACTATCCTTTCCAGTCAATCTCTGTCCTTTGGAGACACACTGCTGTACCCAACAATGGTGAAAAACGTGAGGATGCTCTCACTTTGAATTCTCGCAGTTGTCCGAGGAAGAAAAGTCACTGGTGGGTTTTCTTGATGGTGGTGCTGATATTCTCAGCCCATTTTAGTCACAGGAAATGGTGGTACCAAGAAATTTGAATGTTTTGACTTCTCCAACTGCCTCACCAACGATAGTGAGTGGTACATACGCAGTACGTTCACATAGCATGCAGTCACACACACAATGGCAATAATTATGCAGTACATCCACTTGCACATCCACAGTACATGCCCACACCAACATTCATCAGACTAATGTTTGACTGACACCACAGTCTGGTTCTCTTTCACTTGCTTCTGGCTCAAAGGCCTCATTTTCCTTCCACTTACTTTCTTGCGTCACAACGACTGATTGTCTTCTTCCCCCTCCACAGCAACCATGTTTGGTGAGGTGATGCTGCGAGCCCCATCATCAGCCGGTCGTGAGCTGGGATCACAGCGAGCTCGCAGACATCGAGCCCAGGAAGAGGAGGCCAAGAAAGCAGCGTTCATGTACCACTTCCTGACCAGTGACATGCTGTCATGACTGACTGAACAGTAGAGGTGGCTTCGTCATGGCTGTAAAAGACGTTGTGAACACGTTTGGCGCTTTGTTGTTTGGGCCCTTACCTGCGCTTTGGGTGGTGATGTTCCTCAGGTGACTGGACAGGAGGGTGAACGCCTGTTGGAATGGAATCTGAACTGTGATTGTTTGAGTGCTTACGCTGTCATCGCTTTCCTTTCAGAGTTCTTCCTGGCATCTGATGTAGCTTTTAGTTCGGCATTTATCAAAGCTGACAAAAACTCCAGTGCAGTTGATGTGGCTTGAATACATGTGATTACACGGCAGTTTGAGGAGCAATTTCTCTGCTGGCTTATGCAGTGCATAGGGGATCCTGCGCATCAGAGCACACTGTTTAGAACAGTAAAAAACAAAGTGATGTGATTGTTTTTTGATTTGTGATGAGCCAGCAGTCTGTGCAGTCTTTCTTTTCACTTGTAGTGGCGTTCTTTTCTTCGGATGTAAGCTTGGCTTGTGTTAAAACTGTGCACAGTGACTTGACTGTATGTGGATGTGCTAAAGAAAGCCATGTTAATTGTCCTGTTTTTTCCTCTCTACCCCATTGATGTTTCATTTCTAGAACAACAACAGTCTCCCACAATCACCACAACCATTTATGTGCATGATCAGTCAGCCTGGGGAATTGTGTCTAGAACAGTATATATGTATCAATTCAACAAGAGGTTTCTGCTGTTCTGACTGTGATTGGGAAAGTTCCAGAACAGGTGGGGTTTTTTGACAGAGCTGACAAGCTGATTGTGTAGAAAAGCAGACGCCTGGGAAAGTTCCACAATAGATTTGCTTCTTATAGCACTGACAAGCAGATGATGTAAAAAAGCAAAATGGCGTGCCTCTGTCTTCAGGCTGTTGACTGATATTTATTGGCTTGTATGTTCGTGGTTTAGTCAGAGCAACGGGACTGAACAAGCTGTTGTAGCAAAGTGCAGCAGGATTGTACTCTTGGGATTTGAACATCGTGAAAGGAGATAATGTTACAAACACAAGGGTCACACTTGCTTAACATTTTGAACATAGATTAAGATGTTTCCCCAGCACCCTAGACGTTTTTGGTGCTTCTCTGCATCATTGTTGAACACATGTCGTAGTCCTTTTAAAACTTGTGACTGTCAAGTTGCATCCACCCACCTACCTATGAGCATTTCATATTTTTGAATAGCCAGTGAATGAAGATGTTAAACAAACAAGAAACACAGCTTCTGTTTGGTGGATGTTGATATTAGTATTGTCAAAGTATTAGTATTGTCAATGGTATTATTTATAGTCTTTGCTGCTGTGTTGTGATTGGTCACATGGTTTTTATACTGTATGATAGTGGCAATGAAAACAACAATGGTGATGAGACAGATAGAAATACTTGCTTTCATGGAAGCTGGGGTAGAGCCAAATACACTTCTAGATAGAGTACTGCTCCAGTTTTGTTATTGTTGTTGTTTTGTCTTCATTGCACGGTCTTTTACATCATGTGGATTTTGCACCTGGGTACAGTTTTACTGTTGTTGCTTTGTAAAAAAAAAAATTGTATGCTCTGGATGCAGTGACACAAAGTGGTCAGTGTCAGTTTCACTGCTACAACAGCGTTAATATTTTATTTAAAAGAGAAGGTGCTGATACACAAGCTGTTTGGGCCATACAGTTAAAAAGGACAACCAGGTGCCCGTTAACATACTGGGTGTTACATGATACAGCCAAAACTGAGGGGTTAAAGCAAAGGGAAGGTAAATCACAAATCACAAACCCAGCTGCCTGTAAACATACCGGCTGTTAACACAATACAGCCAAATCTGAAGGGTTAAAGCAAAGGGAAGGTAAATATCCAACCATCTTGAACATACTGGCGGTTACATGATACAGCCCAAACTGAGGGGTTAAATCAAGGCAGTTAGCATATTCAACCTTGCAGAGCTCAGGTTACCATCCATCGTGACCTCAGGCCTTTCCTTGACCTCGGTACAAATGGCCAGTACTCATTGGGTGGCTAATGCCCTTTGCCCAATTGAATACAGTATGCTGTATTTGGAATAGACAAGTTGAAACTGATACTCTGAGCCATTTCGGCAGTAGGGCTGTGCTGATGTACGAGCCGTTGGAGGTCATGTTTGGACAGTTGTGACAGAAATGGCTGGTGTACCAGAGCCTTAAGGTGGACACTGGGACGGAAGGTTGGTGGAAAGCAGAGCAGCACAAGACCTGCGGTCACTGTTGTAGATGGTGACTAAAGGCCAAGTTAGGACGTCCCTGAACCAGTATGTGTGTTATTTGCATCATTTTCCAGTGTTGGTGAGGTGTTGCTACAAGCCTTGTTGTTCTCCTGGATTCAAAGTGAAGGAAATTAAGTATAATGGATCTCACTGGAACAGTAATACTGCCACATACTCAGAGAGTACTGTAGCTATGCATCTGTACCTGGTATATGTTTAGCTGTATATGTCTTTTGAGTGACTAGTCAGCTGCCCAAAGTGACACAGCTTTCTTAATGACTTAAAGGGGCAGTCACCCAACAGTCTTGGGTAACGTGTGCGGTAAATTTCTCACCTGCATGTGCACAGCAGCTGAAACTTGCATTCTCTTGATCTTACCTGCGTTATGGTAGTGTTTTAGGTTCTGCTAGCTTTGGCAGACAGTTACTAGAGCCACTTGTAACACACACAGGGATGATTTCAGTGCTGGCCCATAACTATCCCCAGGGTTTTGTAGAATACTGTATCATCTGTATGTCCACGTTGTGACGGCAAGTGATGGAGAATCACTATTTGGCTGAAAATTTGGTGATGCACTTTTCATGGGTTCAGGTCTTATTCTTTCACATCTTTTTTTGTTCTGTTTTGATATTTATGTAAACTCCCATGAGGTGAAATTCTGCTCAAGACCACAAAAATTCCTGCTGTGCTGTTTCCTATGATTTTGGTTTTCTGAAAAGAAAACAAATGTGTTGGGGGAAGCCATTTTGATGGAACCAGCAACGTTGTCTTCCATCGTAAGCATTACAATGTATTTTGTTTTTGTCATAACTATCTGTCACCATGGTTACCAGTTTGGTTGTTTTGCATTTTAATATATATAATCATTCACAAACTTTGAAGACGCCCCACCCCCAACCCCATTCGCACAACAAATTTTCTTTCTTATTCTTTTATGTTTTGTTGTTGTTGTTTTTTTAGATTTTGTTGTTGTTGCAAGGAACAGTAATGTGAGTGCACCGGGCAGGCCATTCAAACATTCTCAGGGTCTTCAGCAGTGCACTTGGTGAAGCTTGTTGTGCAGTGAGACAGACCATGATGTCAGCTGTTTTGGAATTCCCTCTGTTCAAGGTTGTGCCATTCAGTTTACAGTTTCTGCTCATTGTTGGCAGCTGTTCTGCCTCCAGCCTTCTCCTTCTGCTTTATAGTGTTCCACTCATTGGTAGAGTTGGGTTGTCATTGTTTTAAGTCAACTCAGTGTTATGTTCGTGTATACTGATTAAATGGCAGGTGACTTCAGTTTCAGTTTACGGTGATACATAGATATATGTATTAGCTTTGGAGAGTTCATAATTACTCTGGGGTTCCACTGCAGTGATACATAGTTCAGATCTTAAAAATCCTTCTCGCTCTCTTCAGAGATACTCAGAGGACCCTGGGGGAGAGATCCTTTAAATGCATTGGACCTGTAATCTGGAACTCTCTTCCTCTCTCTGTTGGGCATTTGTCTTCACTCTCTTCTTTTAAGTCAAAACTGAAACCTCTTTACTTCTGCATACTGATCTTTTTCTTTCTTCTCAGGGTTTAGGTATTGAGTGTGTGCAAACTTCAAGTATAATGACCATGCTGTTTTGTAGGTGGCTTTTGTAGAGGGGGCAAGGGAAGTCTCCACCAGGTTTCTCAGGGTGTTTATCGGTGAGGTAAGGGGAGCAGTGTTGGAATGGGTTCAGGCTTTGGACATGCCATCCCACCCATGTTAACCTGCTGCTCTTTCAGCACTGTGACAAAACAGTTCCATGCCAGTGATCATTGTGAAATTGCCGGGTCCTCTCTTGGTCAATCCTGGCACAGGCTGATGCGCCTCATGTCCTCGGGGTCAAATGAGAGCATCAAGATTCAAGATTACTTTATTATCTCATCAGAGAAATTCAAACATGGCTGAACACAGTACCCAATAACACATATTTTATATTTTCAAACTCAAAGAACAGTTATTTAAAAATACAAAAGTAAAAGAATACTGGTTCTGTCCACTTGCTTTTGAAGAAATTTGCCTGCCCACATCTTTGCTTTCACTTTAGCTGGTACATCTGCTGTAACAGACATCAATTCAGACTGCATGTTGCAGGTTTTGTTACCTGTTCTGTTTGTGTCTGCCGTGTCACAGGCCTTGTTGCTGTTGGGTGTGCATCAGAATCTTGCATACTCAGTATTGCTGCTGTCTGTCAGAAAGTCATCAATTTGAAGTTTCTTGCAAAATTAAACTGTTTAAATGTACATGCGGTCCATCATTTCAGAGTGGTCGTCATAGTCATGTAGTTGAGTAGTTCTGAGGAACACACTAGGTGGGGACGTAGAACTGGAGCTAGTCATGTTTTCTACATCTACCGATGAAGAGTGGACAAGAGGTGCATGTATGTATGTGGATGTGCACTGAGAGTGAAGTCAGCACTGCCACCATGACAGATTGTTCTTAGTGGATGTCTTTTTTTTTCTTTTTTTCTTTTTGGAACATTGTCTGTGTCCACCAACGTTGGCGGCTTCTGTTGCTTGATCCTTCCTATGCCCATATTGCGTGTGTGTGTGCATTAATATTTGCTATTAATGTGGGACATTCCTTCAGTATCTGAAGCATTGTGGTACACTGTGGATGTGCTGTTTGGTTTGAGTGTAGTTTCAGTCTTGTGGGAGATAGTGCCCAGCTTAGAAGCTGGCCATGACTACAAGGGCCTTCTTGTGCTGAGAAAGGAAGAAAGGGAAAAAAGGGGAGGGTGGGGTGGGGGGCAGAGGTTGGGGGGTCAGTACTTTTCTTTCTTTTTCAACCAGGATTTGGAATTTAATGAAAGGGTGGTTCTTGCTTGATAAAAAAGAAAAAAGAAAGAAAGATCAGGAAGGTCTAGATAAAAGCAGTGATGGAAAGTCTTCAGTTATCACGGTTTTGCCTAAAGTGGGTCAGATAGATTCACAAACAGGTCAGTACATAAGAGTATCTACCTGCGATAGCCTTTTGCAGTTTTCTTTGCTCACTATCACATACACACACACACATATATATATATATATAGAGAGAGATATTTATATATATGTATATATAAACTGAACACTTGAGCAAGGACTGCCTGTTAGATAGGTCCAAATGGACCTAATGCTTTTATCCTAATGTTTTTTGAGTTCTCTCTCCTCCTTCCCATGCACTGAATAAAAAATGAGCTTACACCACCCAAAACTAAGCTACAAATACACCACAGTATGTGTATAGTAGCCCATTTGGGTTTAAAATCACATGTTGAGGTAAGGACAGTTAGTGTTGCAGCAGTGCGTCAAGTCATCAATGTGTAGCACTGAGTTAGTGTTGCAGCAGTGCATCAAGTCATCAATGTGTAGCACTGAGTTAGTGTTGCAGCAGTGCGTCAAGTCATCAATGTGTAGCACTGAGTTAGTGTTGCAGCAGTGCATCAAGTCATCAATGTGTAGCACTGAGTTAGTGTTGCAGCAGTGCATCAAGTCATCAATGTGTAGCACTGAGTTAGTGTTGCAGCAGTGCATCAAGTCATCAATGTGTAGCACTGAGTTAGTGTTGCAGCAGTGCATCAAGTCATCAATGTGTAGCACTGAGTTAGTGTTGCAGCAGTGCATCAAGTCATCAATGTGTAGCACTGAGTTAGTGTTACAGCAGTGCATCAAGTCATCAATGTGTAGCACTGAGTTAGTGTTACAGCAGTGCATCAAGTCACTCTGAGCACCGACACAGACCTGCTCATTTGCCATTAGTGCATGAAAGGAAAGGGAGCTGGGACTGGCTGTGGTGTAATTCACTATGGTACAAATGTGAGGATGGTAGAGGCCAGTAGTTGCTGCTTGGAGTATTCTGTGGTTTTTCTAAGTGTTGAGTATATATATATCCAATCTCTCTTGCACCCAGGAAATGGTCACTCCTTAAATTTATTAAAATTTGATGCACAGTTGATTGGGCAGTTTTGAACACAATCCTCAATATGAAGTTTTATTTTTATCTCCAGTTGGAATGGAGGAAGTAAGTTGGTGGTGAGGGGGGGGGGGGGCTTCCTGGGCTTGTTTTGAGAAATTAGTTCCATTAGCCTTCATGTGAATGCTGGTTGTCCATGACTTTGTTTCATTCTTTGAAATATCGACCTCACAGTTTGTATGATTTCCTAAATATTTCTTGACAATATCACTGCTGTTATTTTTCTTCCAGCCTGTGCGTTTGTTTGCTATTTCATTATACTTACTGGCTGTCACATTCAACACTGTTCTTTCAAAGATGTCTTAACCAGCAAGCAGAATGCCAGGTTAACTGTATGCTTTGTTGCAGCTGTTTTTGATCCATTGTTGATTTCTTTTCTTCTTGCCTTTTGTTTGTGGTGGAAATTACATCAGATGTGTCATAATTATTCCACAGTGCTTTCAGTTCATCTTCCAACAGCTTGGGTGATGTATTTTCAGGCATTTTTGTTCTTTTTTTCTTTCTTTGTTGTTGTTGTTTTGGGGTAACAGCCTAACTGCTAAGGGGGCACACATGTGCAAAGATGATTTAATTTGATTTTGTTGTAGGTCAGTTTCATTATTTTCTTTTGGCTCACTGGAGCAGAATCTTTCCTCCTTTTTTAGTTTTCCCCATGGCTTTTTTGTGTGTTAATTTTTTATTTTTTATTTTTTTAATTTTTATTTAAGCAAGTGTATACTATAAGTTGATGTCTACTTCAGCATATCAACAGTTGCTTCAGGTTCTGGTTTTCACTGCTTCTAGAAAATGTCCAGTACACAGTTCTTGCTTTATGCATCCCCCCCCCCCCCCCCCCCCCGCCTCTTCCCCACCTCCCTCACTCCTGACTGCTGGTATGTGTTCCCTCCAGCATGTAAAACATGTTCTGCTGGTGTGGAGTAAGCAACATCTCCATCCCTCTTCCCCTTAACAACATTCCTCCTTTTATACTGATGGTGGGTTTTTTTTAGTACTTTTTAATCCTTTGCAGGGACATAGATAATGTTAGAGGAGGAGGTGGGGGGGGGGGGGGGAGGTGGTGGTGGGGGGGGGGGTACCACTCAGCTGTCTCCCGAGATGCAGCAAGAGGAAGCAAACTCCCATGAGGTGGGGGACAGGGGGTGGAACAGCTAATGCTGTACTAGCTGTCACCAGCAGAGTTGCTCAGCATCAAGAACAACTGCAGTGGGAGCCGTTCAAGTGTTGCATTAATTGTAATGGACAAAGTCACAGGACTGTGCTCATTATTAAATCCACAAGTGTTGAGGACCAAGGTGAGCTGAAATAGATTCAACACTGGGCCCATCTGCTTACCAGCTGAGCACTTTACTGCTGGGCCCCTTCTCACAAGATTCCCTTTGCTTTGTCCTGTGCTTAGAGGCTTTGACAGCACGTGCGCACGCACACACACACACACACACACACACACACACACACACACACACACACACACACACACACACACACACACACACACACACACACACACACACAACACACTCTCACAGGTTTGGCTGCCAAAATCTACAGTGGCAAAAAAACCATAAACGTGAATGATAAAGAAATCAAAACTAAATAGGTTGTCTATGGACAACAGTCGGAAAGTCCACGGAAGAATACAACCAATCTCTATAAATTTTTGACACAAAATGGAATCGGTGAACTACAATAAAAACAAGCAATTTTTTTTAGATTAGACCACAAGATGATCAGAACCGGCATCAGTGCATAAAGATGTTCTATCGTGCAGGCTTTCACAGCCAGTCTCGCTTAAAGAGCATCGATCATTTACCCTTTGTGCACAAACTGTCAATTAGTTTCCAGAAACAAACGCTAGTTTTTAAACCGAAATGTATTCTGTTTTTGATTTGTGTGAGCGTGCGTGCGTGCGTACGTGTGTGTGTGAGAGAGAGAGCGAGAGGAGTGTGTGTGTGTAAGAGAGAGAGAGAGAGAGTGTGTGTGTGTGTGTTGTCTCTAGGATTAGTGAGACATGAGATGTTCACTGATGAATGGGAAGGGATGTGGTAATGTCGGCAACAACAAGTGTTGAAGACAAGATGAGCAGCGGAAGCGGATTGGAAGCTGAGCGAAAGGAAAAGAAAAGAAGAAGAGTTCAGTGTTGTTTTACGTCCACAGAGACCATACGGACACAGGGATGGCGAGCCAAGGACGTCCACCTCGACTTTCACACAGCTCCTGAGCTTTGAGGAAAACGGAAAAACAAACTGGAGAACCAACATGTATAGCCTCAAGGTAATGTCCTTACATCAACAGAGTTGATGAGCTGTGTGAAAGTCGAAGTGGCCGTCCTGGGCTCCCCGCCCGTAATAGTCCTTATGGTCTCTGTGGACGTAAAGGAACATTAAACTTGAACTCTCTGTCTTGTCAGAGTTCAGGAGCTGTGTGAAAGTCGAGGTGGCCGTCCTGGGCTCCCCGGCCCTAATTTTAAACCTTATTGTGGTTTCTTTGGACGTAAAGCACCGTGAAAAAAGTCCTTACATGAACGTGATACGAGCAGCCAGCCGACGATCGAGACAGGTGCAGTCAAGGGTTCAAGGTTTTATTGAGCTTTTTGCCCTGGGGGCTAGAAAGTAAAGTTACATTCACACAATACGTTCCTTATAAGCAAGTACATAAGTACTAATGTCCAAGTCGTGAGAGGAGGCGCAGTACCCGTCCCTAACAAAATGTTTACTAGGAGCCGCAGAGTAGGCTAAGTAAATTAGCACCAGTGATACACTGGTACAGCGATACACAGACCACAGCACAAACTGATTTGGTCGGGAAGCTACATGATCAAGTGGGAGGAAGCTCCAACTTGCGATTTAGTCTTTTAAGGCAAAACTCATCGACATATATATTTATCACAATAGGACTCTGGGATTTAGGACAATCTGGGATTGCCCTGGGATTGCCCTGGGAGAGATCGGGATCCTGATTTGCCTGGGTAGGCGAATTCGGCATGCTAATTTATTCCAGGATAATCCTGTATTCCCTCAGGGGAAGTCAGGATCTTGACTCGATCAATTGACACACAGACATATTCATTTATGTCTTGACATAACAAAATTAACACACAGACATATTCATTTATGTCCTGACATAAAACGTTTTACTTGATTCATTCTTAACATTGTTTTGTTTTAGCATCACTGAGCTTCTTCTTGTCTGTCATCTTTGCTTCCCTCTTCTTTTGTTGTCTCTCTTCGAGGACATACCCGAAGAAGACATTTTTTTGTAGAAAGCGCTCGTGTATCATTGTTTCCTTGTGTTTCATCGCACTGGTGAGTACATTTCCCTGGATCTGTTCTGTAAAACCTTTTACGCTCCCCGTTCCACTAGTTCCAACATACACACAGCCTTGACACCGGACAAATGTGTTGTCTATGACTGAGTAGATCATTCTTCAGTAGCACTGAACAACAACTCAACCAAACAGAAGATAAGTCATCTCATTTTTCATCGTTTTTAACCGTTTAACTGTTGTTTAAGTGTTGTTTTGTCGCTTGACAAAGGGGATTACCCGAAAATGTGCAGATTGTGTGTCTGTGTCATAATAAATAAGCGTTGTTTTAATCTTTTATGTGTTTGGAGCCTGTTTTAAAACGCTACCAGTCATCCATGATTCAGATTTTTATTCTTCAGTAGCGTTTACTGACACACGAACATACTTGTACTATAGTAGGCTATAATAACCATTGACATGTTAATACGGGAATGAATAATCAGAGACTGGAAAACACTGTTAGTAGTATGGAGACATTGTACAACCGAAGAGTTACTCATGCATCCACCTAACGCTGCCATTGCACAGACTATGATTTTGCATATATTCCATAGGCGTACATGGTTATGTACTATTTCACCATATTTCTGGGGGTTATGCAATATTACAGAACCAGCAGTATATGGCTGGTGATTACAAACATTACATCACCAGCAAAATTGGCAACTCATGTCAGGTAAACTTACCTCTGGTGTTTATGTACCTTGTATTTACTCGCATGCCAGGTAAGAGTTACCATGCATGACTTGCTATCATTTCTATTATTGTTTATCATTTCTATTTGTTGTTGAATTCTACAAATAATTGGAAAGTCTTCCTTGAGATATTGAAATTCTTGTCTCCCTTGGCATATGACTGCACATTTTGGGGGCTATTCTTTCACGATATAGTGAGATTGGAACACGTATGACCTAGATGATGTCAAAAGTCAAACTGGTGTTCGGTCAACAGATTGGCTTCATCATTTGAAGATCTTTGAACTTTGAACTCGGCACTGATGTTTCACGGTCAGTCACTGGTGAGCTCGTGCTGGCTTGAGAGAGAGAGAGAGAGAGAGAGAGAGAGAGAGAGAGAGAGAGAGAGAGAGAGAGAGAGAGAGAGAGAGAGGAGAGAGAGAGAGAGAGAGAGAGAGAGAGAGAGAGAGAGAGAGAGATCGTGACGAATGATAAGAGAAATCAGTCGTGGTCACGCTTTGGGTTGTTTTTGAACGTTTTTGGTCTCGACTTGCGTTTCTGGGTCGACCAAACTGATGGGAAACAAACAGCAGTCTTTTCATGTGTGTGACTGTTTCTGGAGCGGAGAGGCATAAAAAGGCAGAGGCGACGCCTTCGTCTTCACGTACTAATCGCACGTCCTGACCGCTAAAGGTAAGACTGAAAAATTTACTTGTAGACCTACTAGTACTAGTCACAATTCAAGCATTGGACCGCTAAAGTTAAGAGAAATTTACTTGTAGACCTACTAGTACTAGTCACAATTCAAGCACTGGACCGCTAAAGTTAAGAGAAATTTACTTGTAGACCTACTAGTACTAGTCACAATTCAAGCACTGGACCGCTAAAGTTAAGAGAAATTTACTTGTAGACCTACTAGTACTAGTCACAATTCAAGCATTGGACCGCTAAAGTTAAGAGAAATTTACTTGTAGACCTACTAGTACTAGTCACAATTCAAGCACTGGACCGCTAAAGTTAAGAGAAATTTACTTGTAGACCTACTAGTACTAGTCACAATTCAAGCACTGGACCGCTAAAGTTAAGAGAAATTTACTTGTAGACCTACTAGTACTAGTCACAATTCAAGCATTGGACCGCTAAAGTTAAGAGAAATTTACTTGTAGACCTACTAGTACTAGTCACAATTCAAGCACTGGACCGCTAAAGTTAAGAGAAATTTACTTGTAGACCTACTAGTACTAGTCACAATTCAAGCATTGGACCGCTAAAGTTAAGAGAAATTTACTTGTAGACCTACTAGTACTAGTCACAATTCAAGCACTGGACCGCTAAAGTTAAGAGAAATTTACTTGTAGACCTACTAGTACTAGTCACAATTCAAGCATTGGACCGCTAAAGTTAAGAGAAATTTACTTGTAGACCTACTAGTACTAGTCACAATTCAAGCATTGGACCGCTAAAGTTAAGAGAAATTTACTTGTAGACCTACTAGTACTAGTCACAATTCAAGCATTGGACCGCTAAAGTTAAGAGAAATTTACTTGTAGACCTAGTAGCAATCCAAACATTACTAGTAGCAATCCAAACATTGGCCCTTTACTCGTGCTTTTGCTTACATGTCTTCTTCGTGCAAGTAGTAACTCAGCGTGTGCTGGGGCTGGTTTCAATTCCATTCACAATGGAATCTGCCCTTATTGGTAGATAAGGGGACCCAGCAGTTTGTTGCTTTGTTCTTTTCAGTCGTTGAAACGAAATAGTTTTTTCATCTGTTTTTTATTTTATTTTATTTAAATATTTGTTATGGCTCTTGCTGAATAGCTGGGTATGTGCAGCTTGCGACAGATGTCATTAGTATTTAATATTAGTAATAATAGTGGGGTCTTAAAGCGCCCTTTTTTCAAATAAAACAGCCTCATGCGCGTACATTTCATACAAAAATAAAATAAAATAAATAAAGTCATGCATTTATGTAATAGTTTCATTGCCATTGTTCATTCCTTTTTCTTATTTTTTTCTTCAAAAAATGATATTGTCTTTGATTTTAAACACTATTTCTTCATACCATGTACCAGTCAATGCTTAAAAAATTAATCAAAGGCAATATGAAGCGACTCTCTAAAAAATAGTTTTTGATATTATGTTAGGTTATATTTGAGTCTGGGCTGACTTTTTGGATTCAAGTCATGATCAGTAGATCAGTAGATATGTGTGAGCAGAGTTTTGAAATGATATTTATGAAAAATAGATGAAGTTAGCCATGTTGTTTCAGCACCATTCACGATGAAGTTGGCCATTGTTGTTTCAGAACCATTCACGATGAAGTTGGCCATTGTTGTTTCAGAACCATTCACGATGAAGTTGGCCATTGTTGTTTCAGCACCATTCACGATGAAGTTGGCCATTGTTGTTTCAGAACCATTCACGATGAAGTTGGCCATTGTTGTTTCAGAACCATTCACGATGAAGTTGGCCATTGTTGTTTCAGAACCATTCACGATGAAGTTGGCCATTGTTGTTTCAGAACCATTCACGATGAAGTTGGCCATTGTTGTTTCAGCACCATTCACGAAGAAGTTCGCCATTGTTGTTTCAGCACCATTCACGAAGAAGTTCGCCATTGTTGTTTCAGCACCATTCACGAAGAAGTTCGCCATTGTTGTTTCAGCACCATTCACGAAGAAGTTCGCCATTGTTGTTTCAGCACCATTCACGATGAAGTTCGCCATTATTGTTTCAGAACCATTCACGAAGAAATTGGCCCTTGTTGTTTCAGCACCATTCACGATGAAGTTCGCCATTGCTGTCCTGTGCCTGCTACCCCTGGCATTCTGCGTGCCTGTGGAGGAGAGAGATCTGTCCGGCCTCTTGAATGGCGCTTTGGGTCAGTGCAGTTCCATTTTCACAGGACGTTAAGCCTCATGGAAAAACAAACAAAAAAAAACCTAATGCACTTGTCTCTATCTTGAACCCTACGGCAGGTTTCCGAGGGCTGTAACGATGTAGAAATACCCAAATTACTCCTTTTAAAGTACAAATTTTATTTTGCATTGGGCCTTCCCAGTTCCGTTGCAAAAACGGCCAATTACCGTCCCTGCAAAGTATTAATCCAGATCCAGATCCAGAAGCGAATGCTGAACTTCTGTAGCCGGTTTCAGAAGTCCCAAAACACATCGTGGTTTCATTATAAACCCGAAAACTTAAAAGTCTGTAAATACACCACTTCCGTGGATATTCAAAAACGCGCTATAAAAAAAAAGCTAGTCACTTACGTAGAATCACATGCGAGCGCAATGAGTCTGCTCGAGAGTGGAAAATAGCGCTATGTAAAAGCAATCATCACCATCGTCGTCATCATCATCAAAACTTCAACCCAGCCTCCATGTTGAGTACGTGTGTGTGCATGCAGGTCTGTTCGGAATCGACCTGACGCAGCTGAAGTCCCTGGTGTCGGGTATCGCTGCCACCCTGGAGGCTGACGCCACGGAGCAGCAGTGCGAGGCCAAGTGCGGCCCTGTGCTCATCCAGGTCATGCACGGCCACAGCACCATCTCCGACCTCCTCTCCACCCTCTGCCCCTTCATCTGCAGATCGTAAGTACCGCCCGGCTCAGCCCGCCACACACATGCGTGATGATGATGATGATGAATTGATGCTTAATGTCCTCAGATGTCAGTTGACATATTAGGGACAAGTTGTGACCAATGCCGAAGCACGGTTCAATAAATCTTTACGTCCACGGAAACCAGAAGGCTCGTTAGGACGTCCACCTCGACTCTCACACAGCTCCTGAACTATGCACACATGCATGCATAGCCACGTCCTTACAAGCCAAGTCACCCATTCAGCCACATCCAAACTGATACAGCCACACCCTGACACGCCAAGTCACCCATTCAGCCACATCCAAACTGATACAGCCACACCCTGACACGCCAAGTCACCGATACAGCCACGCTTAAAAGCACGTACAATCACCGAGAGCCTCTCTCCGACACAGCCACACACTGCAGTACATCTACACGCATAATTATTGACACAGCCACACACTGCAGTACATCTACACGCATAATTACTGACACAGCCACACACTGCAGTACATCTACACGCATAATTACTGACACAGCCACACACTCCAGTACATCTACACACATAATCACTGACACAGCCACACACTCCAGTACATCTACACACATAATCCCTGACACAGCCACACACTCCAGTACATCTACACACATAATCACTGACACAGCCACACACTGACATATAAAATCACTGACAGCCACACTCACATACAAAATCACTGACAGCCACACACTGACATGCAAAATCAGACACAGCCACACACTAATCCACAAAATATCACCACGTACACACCCCGACACACAATATCACCGACCATTACGTAGTCACACCAGTGACAGGTAAAATTACCGACACGGCTGCATGTTGATCGCTACCTAAAATTGATGACACCAAGAGTCCTAGGACTTTCATTGCTGACCTCACTGTAGAACCAATTCCTGGATGATACCTATCTATCTATCACACGAAACGGCCCCCGCCCCCCCAGCTCAGGAACCATCTGTTGCCTTTGCTTGCAAGTTCACTGTTGTTCTGCAAGAAACATGTCTTTTTTCGGAGGCTGTTTATGCAGTCTGCTAGGCTACCCGGATCCGCTTAGTGTGTTTTGTGCTTGCAGTATTTGACACTTGACAATTGGAACGAGTGAACTACTGCATTGTGATGCAATTTACCTTGGTGTATGCGTGTTTCTGTGGGTGTGATAGCAAGCGATGTGCGCAAAATAATTGTGAATGAGCCAACACTAACGCATATCCTTGTGGTTGTACTAGTTGCAGTTGAGTTCAAGTTTAGTGTTGCTTTACATCCATATACACCGTCAGGGACAGGGAGCCCAGGATGGCCACCTAGACTTTCTCAGCTCCGGATCTGTTACTTGTTGAATATAAAATTGTTGTCTCATGTGTTGCACAGGTTCCAGGGTCTGGCTCACCAGCTCAACGTGCACGTGGCTACGCCCTGAACTATTGCTAACGTTGTAGTCATACAGGGTCCAGTTGCGATTAAATAACAAAACACAAAGATCAGTCTTCTGTCTTCTCTCATTGTACTTGTATGTTGTGTAATGATTCAAGTGCTCAGACACTCTGTGTGTATACGATTGAGCGAGCGAGCGAGCGAGCGAGCGAGCGAGCGAGCGAGAGACAGAGAGAGAGAGGGGGGCGGGGGGGGGGGGGGCGGGGCGTGCACGCGAGAGACTGTGCACGTGCGAGTCTGTGTGTGTGACTTTTCTGAGGGCATTTACCCTACACAATATCAGAGCTGGTTTCTCACCACCCTGTGACAGATGAGCTTTGGCTAGTTAGCACCTGAACACCAACACAAGCCGGCAGGCTGTCCAAGGACCACAGTAAACCAGTGACGAAGCACCTTGGGTCTGTGCAGTCCAAAGCACGTATGCTGCTTACTCTATGCAAGTTATGCTGCTTACTCTATTTGTCTAAGGGGGCAGAGCTATGTGGCTAAAAGCAAGAAGTCATTGACCTTATTGCAAGTCAGAATCAACAAATGTGTATATATATGTCAAGCAAGTAATTGCAGCATCCTGATAACATCATGAAGGGTAAAGGAAATGTGTTTCTAAACCACAATCATGCCACTAGCGAAACAAGAATGGTCACATAAACATCTGTTTATATGGTTTATTATCCAGATTTCAAACAGTCATTTTCTCTGGAAAAATAACTTCAAGTTTAACATGGCAAAACAATATAACCCAATTAAAAACTGTATTGTGAATGAAAATGCAAAAACCATCTGTATCATGACAGGTATACATGCATGCACATACAAAACAATGATACAATATTTGCAGAAACAATTTTTAAAACGTTTTTAAATATATATATAAATGCATAATGGGAAATAACAGTGCAAGCTGCACATACCACCTACCAACTATCATCTCCCAGCTGCTCACCAAGAACCATACAAAAAAAACTAACTCATAATGAAAAACAGAAAATGGTAAGAGCAAGAGGATTAGGCAGAAAAATAAATGAGATCGGAAAGAGGAATCAAATGACAGCCCTGAGATTCCAGAGGACACATCAGACATGCCAGACCTCCCTTTGGGGGTACAGTATTTGCAGATCACTCAGAGTTGGCAGTAACCATAATAATCAGATGGGACATAACAATTAGATCATAAATCTGTTGATATGGGCCCATTCAGGATACTAAAAGTCTGATAAAGATGCATGTATACGTGTATGACAATCACAGTATCAACGCCCAGAGGCAGGCAAGCAAGCCAACCTGTCTGCTTAAAATGGTCAAGATGAGTCAGGCACTACAATTACCTTTTGTAAGGAAACAGTTTTTACCAGTACAGATCAAATTAAAACAAGGAGGGAACAAGCTTGTATTGGAAAGAAACTGCATGCAGAAAAACTAAATTCTGCTCAACTAAAACTCTGGTGCAAAATCCAAGTTGGGATTTGTCTTGTTTATTTTCAGTGAATGAAACAGGATCATAAATCCAAACTAACAATGAATACACACTCACCGTAAAATGTCCAAGGATGTGTATTATATAAATTAAAGCATAGTTGGTAGTAGTAGCCGGCAAAGATCAGCTACTATGCACTTGAATGTCGTCAAAATAAATGATGACAAAGGTTTGTTTCAGACAGTTTTTGAAACTGAAGACCGGTGCTGCACACTTTTGTGTTCTTGTGTAGGAGTCTAGGACTGGTGATGACTGTGGCTGCATTAGGGAATACAATACGTTACAACAGGTGAACAACAGCAGTATCATCTCAGATGAGACCATCCTTGTAAAACAACTCTTCTGTGTTCACATGCATGTTCCAGACATCCCTTCCATTGTCGCCTTGAACTAGGCCAGTCACCAGAACTGACGTCAAAGTGTCAATCTCAGTCATGATAGCTTGCTGCAGTGCAACTGCAAGTCACTGTTTGAAAGACTGTGCATGTAAATGTGGTGTCTGAGGAAAATTCAATGCTAAAGCTTTTGGCATAGCAAGTTGGGCAAACGACTGTCAACATGTCAGCGCACTGAGATTTTGTTTATCATGACGGGCGTCAACAAGTACAGAAGACTCTGAGAAACTGTTATTTACAAGTCTACAAAACACGTTTCACACATCATCACATATCTATCCCCCTCTCTCTCTCTATATATACGACTGGCTGGAAATGGTTGCTATGTGAAAGAACAGAAAGTGAACTTCAAACAGAACTAGATGCAACTGTTGGGCAGAAATGGTCTCTAAATTTACAGGACACATTTTGTACAGACAGTAACTATATAACAGTGGATGCTGTCATGTTAAAATCAATTGCTAACTAACCTGTCATGTTTTAGAGAGGACCCCAAATGAAGATGTAAGTTGGCTGCCTAGAAAACATGCACTATCTCTCCATTTTGCAGGCTAATTGTGTTTTCTATAATAATAATACAGATTTGTTGAACACCCTTTCCCCCTAAATGGTCAATTCAAAGTGCTTTACAATGACAACCTGAGGACATAAATGATATGGCATAATTAATTACATGTAATGAGTACAAATTAAGAGCAGCAGTAGGAATTAGCTGGATAAGACCTAAATTTTGAAATTATCTGTTCTGTGTCTGTCTGAATGGATCAGGTGGATTCAATCTATGGAGCAAATGTCAACAGGAAGACTGTTCAGACTGTGGGGCCCATCAAAATGAAGGACCTTTCCTGGAAATTACCTTGATGTAAACTTCATACAGCCATTGATGAGTACATTTTACATGCCATTCTGATCAATAAGATTTGTGATGGTTTGTTCCAGCTTGGTGTTCCCTTAAAGCTAATTTCAGTTTCATCTTCAGTAGTCATGATGACCAGATCTCCAGGAAAGACCATTCATAATAAATCAACATAAAAATGCAACTCCATTTTCAAAACTTAAACAGCTCGAAAAACTCCATTGAAACATATAATCACCATGAACACATTTTTTTTTCAGTTTCTGATTAAACCAAGTCACTGGTTAAAAAAAAAGTCTGCCAACAACACTGGGAACTAGCCATGAGTAAGTTACATAATGATCTGAACACTGAACGGTGGCTATGCACCAATCAACACTGCAGTTCTTCTTCTTCAAATGTTGCTTTACACTTACATCCACAGAGACCATAGGGACCATCAGGGTCAGGGAGCCCAGGACGTGCACCTCGACTTTCACACAGCTCCTAAGCTCTGAACACTACAGTAAACACAGTGCTTAACGTCCACAGAAACCACAAGGAACACTACAGGGAGGGAGGTAGTGTTGCTTAACGTCCTCCGATGTCGGCTGACATATTATGGACAAACTGAGACCAATGCCGAAGCATGGTTCAATAAAGCTTTATGTCCATGGAAACCAGAAGGTTTGTTAGGACGGATAGCCCAGGACGTCCACCTCGACTCCTAAACTATGGAACACTACAGACAAATGTTATGCAATATATGGCACTGGGCCTTGTGGTGTGTTGCTGCAGCAAAGTAACTCCCTGAAATTCAAACCACAACTCCTCACTACACCCAGCACACTGCAAGCAAGCAGGAATGCACAACGATGCAGGACACATTAACGATGCAGGACACATTCACATCATTCAGTTCTCCAGCACACAAACAGTGGATTCCAAACAGCACCCAAAAAGGACCACAGCCAGGGCAACACAGCCGAACCAACCAGAGAATGACTGACTTGAGCAAAGCTTTCATGCTGGCAGGGACAGCAATGAAGAGGAAGAACTATTTTCAGCAGATCTCGCCCAGTTGAAAGATGCCAAACCTCTTACTCTCTAGAACTTGACTCCAGAGACTAGGAGCGTGGCACAAATCGAATCTTGTAGTCCTTGGGAAGGGAGACCACCTGATAGCCCCGAGTCAGGGGAGGCAACTTGCCAGTTTCTTCAGGCAGCAGCTGGTATTTCTGAAGCACTCCAAACAAAAACTGGAACAGACAGTCCCTGGAGATCTTGTCTCCGAGGCAACCACGATTCCCTGAAAAGTACAAAAAGACATGATTTAAGTTTAAACAAACAGGTATGTTTTCTGCGGCAATAATTTGTATTATGGATTTATTTATTTTTAATCCAGTGCGTCTGTTTATTATTATCAATATAAATGCCTTTGACGTTGCTTTGATGTTCTTTTTACATGTTGTTTTCAAATTAATGGGCCTTTTGTAAGTTAGCTGAACTGCCCTGTGAGGGATTACTAAACTATATTGACCTGACTTGAGGCTGGTCCTAAAAGAGAGGGACCTTACAGCAATGCTAAACACACCCACCACAGCCTCCCATTCACCAAAGAAGAAGGGGAGGTAGTGTGCAGTTAAGTTAGCTGAACTGCCCTGTGAGGGATCCTGATACTGACTTGACTTGATGCTGGTCTTAAAAGAGAGGGCCCCTGCCACAACGCTAAACACACCACAGCTTCCCACTCACCAAAGAAGAAGGGCAGGTAGTGTGCAGGGCAGCTGGCTTGGCCAGTCGCGCTGAGGAATCGCTCTGGCTTGAAGGCGTCAGGGTGCTTGAAGAGCTTGGGGTCCATGAGGACAGAGTCCAGGTTGGGGACAACGATGGCATTGGTGGGGATGCGGTACCCATGAAACTTGACCTCCTTCAGCACAGAGTGGGCCATGCTAAAAGGAACGACGTTGGCCAGGCGGAACACCTGAGAGGGTAAAAACAAAAAACAGACTGTTTAGTTGTGTGCAAAATGTCCGACTCTCTCCCCTATTTGAAAATCAGCTCAGACTCTGAGATGTTTAAATGTGATAAAGCTGACAAACAAAAATGTGTACACTGTGAACATGGGGAAAAAGAAGAAGAAATGTAGTGCAGGATGAACCTGTGAAAAACATGAATCATACAAAGATGCATGAATGAGTGAGTGCTATATATTGTAATGATAGCTGAATGTTTCTGAATAAACATCCCACACTGAAGATGATGATTGCTTTTATATAGTGCTATTCTCTGCTCAAGAGCAGACTCATTGCATTCACGGGGACTAGCTTTTTATAGCATGTTTTTAATTATCCACCAAAGTGGTGTCCATACAGTGTTGGTATGGCTGGTGCCACATGAAACTGCTGCCATAATGGCCAGTTCTATATACACCATACAACATGTCACTTCATGCAAAGCTGCATACATAAGGTGTATGCATGTTTAGCTGCAACGTGCCACCTGCCCTTTTGGCAAAATGACTGGGATCTTTTATGTGCTACTGCGGTAACACAGGAGGGTGGAATGGATACCGAAATAAGAGTCAGCACGGACAGTTGATCCTACAGAAGAAAATTTGCCCACCGCTCCTGCAGGGATTTGAACCCATGACCCTTCAATCATGAGTTTGGCACTCTAACCACTGAACAAACCCTGCTCCCCTATGCTTTGCAACATTGAAAACAAAAAACAACAACAACAAAGACATCCACCCACCTCCAAAACCATGGCTTCCAGGTATGGAAGCTTGCTGCGCTCCTCAGCAGTGAGTGGTGCGTTGCCTTGGGGGAAGTTGGCATCAATCTCGTCCTGTGCATGGGCCTGCTTGTCTGGGTGATGCAGCAGGAACAGCAGAGCCCACTGCAAGGCCCCCGCCATGGAAACGGTGCCATGCCACAGTATGTCATAGGCAACAGCCTGCATGTTCATTTCTGAAAAGATGGAAGCGGTGCAGTCTTCAAGACATGGAGATGGTGTGCAACACTGCATGTCACTGTCACCTGACTCAAGAAAAGTAAACAGCACAAAAAGCATGGAAGCAACTCACAGGCACAAAAGCTCTTGTGTACTTTAGTTTCCTTGTGTTTTGTTGCATTGGTGAGTACATTTCCCCAGATCTGTTCTATCTTATCACAGGCACAAGACAAAACACTGTTGCCAATGCCACTGCAGCAGCACAAAATAATACTGGTTCACATGTTCCCAGCACTTGACGAATTATGTTTTATATGCATCTGAGAAGGCTAGCTGCTTTATAATACAAAAATGGTGACAAAATCAACAGTAATATCTATCACTGTGACCAATACTGTAAACCAAGAGCTGTTTCATATATTTCTGGAGACACTCACGGTTTATGGTGGATGCTTTCTCCTCAGTTTTTCCTTTCTTCTTTCCACCCTCCTTCTCCACTTCCTGTTTTTTCTTCCGGTCATTTTCTTCTTGTTCCTCGATAGCTGAAAGGTAGATAGACAAGAAGTCTTCTGGTCGATCTCCGGCTTCATTTTTCATATGTTGGTCCGCTTCCTCATTGATCAGCTTGCGGTAGATGTCAGCCATGTTGATGCGCAGAAACTTTGTGTCAAATGTATCTCCGATGAGAAACTTCTCAAAGGGGAAAAAGTTTGGCAGGCGACAGTCACTGTACAGCTTGATGTTGTCATTAAAGTGAGACACCCCTTCACAAACTTTCTGATCACTGAAAATAAAACAACATGAAGATGTTGGCTCTGGTATACAGAAAAGCAGAATTTCGTAAGGTTGAACATTATTAACAGTGTCAGAGGGGAATACAATGCTGAAAGAATTTTTTTTTTAGAAGCCTAGCTAAACAGAGTGGCCTAGACAAAAGATTTTTTTAGGACTTCCAATCCACTTTTAAAATAAGTTGAAATGGGACAATAATCATTATAATGCTGTTCAAAGCAAATACATAGAAAATGAACAGCAATGCCAATGGCTATCTTCTGCAAAAGTAAAATTACTTTTTGTTGTTGATACAATGATACTAATAGTTATAGTAATAATACTAATATTACTAATAAGAATATAAAAGTTACAATCTAATCCTCCTTTTTTTCCCTTTCAAAACTGTATTCTATTATTAGTATTAAAAAAATAAGCATCTTTCGTATTTTTTATTTTGTGGCACAGTCTTGGTTTCAAGACCAGAAGCAGTCTATACGGAATCATTCAAGTATGATCAGTACTTCAGGATAACTGCAGTGCAGACTGCAGCTTGACTCCATAAGAACTTTGGACAGCAGCTCATACCTTATTTTAATTTAATAATGAAAATTCCCATCTTAACTGATTATCTTTTATTTTGTTGCCCACAGGCTACAAGCATGCAGGCTGTTGCTTTACTACTATATTATATAAAGTGAGAGAGGGAGAGAGAGTGTGTGTGTGTGTGTGTGCATGTGTTTGTCAGTGTGTGTGTGTACACGTGTTTGTCAGTGTGTGTGTGTGGATGTGTATGTTTTAGAGGGGGAAGGGAGTGGGTGTTTGCTAGGTTAGTAGTCCGGTAATAGCTCCAGAAGTAGCATGGATGGCTGTACATCTGACCAGATACAGCAATTTATTTGACTGGTTTCCGTTTACCACTTTCATCACCTTATAAAATACTGTCACACAATTTGTAAAATGTCTAGCATGATCAGTGTTTTAAGCGTTACTGGATCAAGTAAATTGAACTAAATGTTAAAGAGTAATTTTCCCCCCTATTCTTACCTGTATTCCAGCCGATGACTAAACAGCACACCACACAGAGTGCTGTACATAGCAGACTGGGTCAGTATGCGAGGGTCAAAAGGTGCCTGCTCCTCTCGATCCACAGCTTTGATGAAGGCCTTGACTTCTTCAGCGATCATGGGGGCCAGACCTTTACCCTGTAGATGCTCCAGCGCTGCTTTTGTAACATGGCGCTGTTCCCGGCCATGTCGTCCAGATGTGTTGATCAGACCTATTAAAAAAGAATTGTATTGTTAACCTCAACGGTCAGTGATGTAAGTTGTAACTCAGTAAGCCATTTCAGATCTGAACTACCACAAATCTGCAGAATCTATTAATTTACTTATTATACTATAATACTGTCTCTTTCTGCTGATTTTCCACTGTCATATTATTATGACATTCACTGTGTCCATTGTTACAAACGTCCACACCTGACCTGACCCCAGTTTTGATGCCATACAGCACACACTTGGATCAAAACCATTTTTTGATGATGGAAATAGTTACTTGAAACATACCACTTTCTAATGGTAAGACTGAAAATAGCTTACTGGGACTGGGAGTTTGATTTTGAGTCAGTGTGTCCCACTTTAGATCACGACCTTTTGTCACAGGCTCATATATAATCTAATTTCAATGAACTTTACAAATTACAGCATACTGTATTAGAGTTTGAACTTGTGTACGCAAAAGACAAGACAGACAGACCTGTAGGATAGTACTAACAACTGCTGACTCAGACAATCAACTGCTGACTTGGAGTCAGACATACATGTATGTATACAGCTGCAAAAGTCTGAATGCTAACAGTAACACTGCAACAGCTTAAAAGTCTTAAAATGTCTCAACCATGTGCTGGACCTAAAGTCACAGTGCTACACTTGATATTTATGCCCCCTCACCCCAACCACCACCCCCCAAAAAAGGAGAAAAAGAATTTATACATGTATGATGTTAAACAGCTCCATCCAGCTCTATCTGGCACTTATTAGTTTCTTATACCCACTGTTGACTGTACAGTTTTGAAATCACTTCATGTTTTGCTGTAAGCCACCAAGTGTAACCTGCACTAGTTCTAACTGCACCCTAACTCAACGTCACCCCATTATAATGATTATTTGTGATTTGCTGACAATATTCAATAGCTGATTACTGAATAACAGAGTCCAGGAGCTGTGTGAAAGTCGAGATGACCCTCCTGGGCTTTCCGTCCTAATGACCCTTAAGGTTTCTGTGGACGTTAAGCAACATTGACCCATGCTTCGGCATTGGTCACAGTTTGTCCCTAATGAAGGTAACATGTCAACCGACATCCGAGGACATGAAGCTCTACATCATCATTATAATTAAAATATAAGTTTACAACTGAATAACATTAAGATAAAATAAGAACCAGGAATGACGAAAGTTCTATTCAAACTTACCATAATGGAATAAATCACAGTTCAAAATATCAGGCCTCCAGGCAAAATTTGAAGCATCGTCGATAAAGGCTTCTTTGATATTTTGGAAGCCGTTGATGACGATCACAAGCTGACCTGCCAGCCAGAAACTGAACACATCGCCATGCTCGCGACGCAGACGACGGAAAAGGGCCGCGAGGTCCCCTTTCACTATCAAGGAATGTGAAAATCCTGGCAACACCCATTTCGGGCAGGGTGGCAGTCCCCCGGGAACGCGCACCCACAAGTAGACGATGATAACGACGATGAGCAGAAGGACCAAAAAATTGCTGTATCGATACGCCCACTGAGCGACGCCGTCCACGAGTTTCGTGACTGCGAACGCCATGTTGAATTATGCGCGGAGACCGGCCGCTTCTGCCGTTACAAACAAGGGGAACGTAATTTTCTTTGAACTGTCGGATTTTCTCCCCTCTATTGGCGTATTGCAGTGCACTCCCAAAATTAATACTGGCTTACCATCGTTTAAGGGGAAGGGGGGGTGCGGGGTGAGGGGGGTCTGCGTTGAAGAAAAAAGAAAAATACTGAGGGGAGAGGGGTGAGCAAAAAAACAAAAAAAAACAAAAAAGCAAATAAATTAACCCATTATCAAATATGGCCCAATCTCATGTCATAGGGAAATTTACATTGTCTTTGTTTCGCTATTACTGTATTAGTGATGCAGGTGACTAGACCAAGTTATTTATTCAATGCTTCTTTTTCCTAGCACTGGGCTGGGCTCACAATGAAACTTAGGCATGTTGCATGCATGGCAGCTTTCATGTATAACTGCAGTAACATGAGGGTGGAATGGATAACAGTCAGTACAGAAAATTCAACAGGCCGTTCCAAAACAAAATCCCTGTTCCAGGTTTTTATTTTGATATTTTACAGTGTTACACCTGTTAACAAACACCAGGTCATAGGCGACAACTAGCAAGTAACTTCATTTTTTCATACAAGCAATTTTTTTTTATACTTTGCTGCCAATTAATTAATGGTGCAGTCAGTTGGGATATCTTTTTCTGGAGGTTTCCATTTGCTGTTTGTTATTGACATTGCCATTATTCTTTTCTTTTCTTTTTTTCTGCCGTCACAAAGTTCAACATTCAGTTGGTTTGTGTATTGTTTGGCTGGTAAATCTGTTGCTTGCTTGCTTGCTTGGCTTACCACAGTTGGTTTACTGATGTTAAGAATGTTTTGTACATGGAAAGCACAATGTGAATGACTATACGACCATACAAATAAACAACAGGAAGTTGATTTACAGCATCAGAGGATATCACAATCAAGATTTATTTTTGTTTGAACTCTTTGAATGCATCAAAATCAACAACAGGTTTCAGTTATGTGATAAAAGAATTTCATCCAAAAATATTCTTTTACCCTTTGATATGCAAAAACATGTTGTAACAATATGATTATTTCTAAGTGTGTGTAGGTGTGTGTCAGAGTGTGTGTATGTGTATGTGTGTGACTGTGTGTTCATGCATGCATGTGTGTCAGTCATAGTGAGAGAGAGAGAGAGAGAGAGAGAGAGAGAGAGAGAGAGAGAGAGAGAGAGAGAGAGAGAGAGAGAGAGAGAGAGAGAGAGAGACTAACTGACCCAGGGAAGCAAAAAGCATGGAAGGAAACGGGTGATGCTAAGAACCAATGATGAGTTTATTAGCCTAGCACTCTAGCTGGCACAAAAATCAGACACGTATTACACAGGTACATTGGTAACATTTACTGATTTAATCATAATAATAATGGACATTTGTAAAATGCCTACCCTATGGCTCAAAGTGCTGAACAAATGTAATATAACGCACATACTTTACATCAGAATGGAGAATGTTATTCACAATTTAACAAACACATAATGTACACATCAACATGGGTTCTAGTATAGCTATGTCAGTATGTGCAAGATGTGCCCATGCATGCACGTGTGCGCGCACGCACCCACGCACGAACACACACACACACACATACACCTCCAAATTCTTGGCTTTCACAGACAAAACAATATACCTGTCACCGATACACTGAACCCCTGATAAAAGCTGCTATTTAAGACATTTTCTTCCTTTTCTTCACATTTCCTTACATATTTATAATACTAAATAGATCCCTGACCACCTCTCTCTTACAACATTTACCTAAATGATTTTAGATTGGTCTTGAAAGGGCAAATCCACTTTAATGATCAGCACCATCATTGTTTCATTTCAATACTTGTAAGAAAACAAAACATAAAAAACAAAACAAAAAGTCCAATAATAAAAATTTCAATTGTAATTATGTGTTTTTCCTTAGCAACAATCTCTCTTTCCTGAAGTTTACTGTCTGCCCCAACAGCAAGAACTCTGGCACTACTGGCACCTTTGATCCCATTGTATTCATTAAACAGTGCTGCTTCGCATGGTCTCATACAGAGCACACAGTTGTGTCACTGTGTCAGTGGATGAAGAGCCATTTTCCTTTGCCATTTTCTCTTCAATTCCTTGCAGCTGCTTTTGTAGAACCTACACACACATACATATATGCATAACACAACACAACACACACACGCACAACACATCACAACGCTGATGTAAGAAATGTATATATATATTTTATATATTTCTAAAAACTAATCCACACCTGATGTCTAGCATACAAATTTGTAAATCAAATCTCCAGTCTAGAGTTCCTCATTACAATTTCTACACAGTTCATGGATAATTGTGAAACAATAAATAAATCATGCAAAACCAGAGGGAAAGAATTTGTTTAGAATCAGATGAAATGAAGCAAAATTTAATGGTTACGGATGGAAGTATTTAAGTTTTTAACACCATGACATAAATGCAGTTCTGTGCCACAATTCCCAAAGTTGGGCCACTCTCAATAAGAAAAGCATCTGAATGATTGCAAAGGCACGTGCACCACTGTTAAAACTTACAAAGTACGTGAAGCACCCTCTCCTTCTTAGCTTTCAGCAGAGGCACCAGCCATCTTGACAGGAGTTGTATGTACTTTGATTTAGAGGCCCATGCACACAGGACACAAACTAATAAATGAGTGAAAGTAAACATTGCTTTGCTTACCTCTACCGTGCTTATCAGCTTCTGAAATTCTTCCACATGGCCATCACTTTGGCTTCTGCCAATGTTCTGCACATAAAAAATGAAGTTTTTCTTTCTTTATTTTTTTATACATTTGTTGTTGTTGTCTTTTCTCAATTGTAATATTTTGTATGTAGGTCACAATGACAATGTTTCAGTCGAACTACTGAAGAATTTATTCTAACTAGATTTAACTAGTATTAGTATTACATGGTACTTCTCATCAAGCCCTTGTTGAAAGAGATGATGGAATATGATATATATATATATATTCATGCAATTTGCATGGATAGAGCTTTCTAAAACAAACCAGCTTTTTAACAAACTAAAACATTTTATTTTACAAGGATTGTAGTTTTGGTTCAGTCAAACCTAACAACTAGTCCTTGCTAAGCTACTGATAACTGATGAGTTAAAAAAAAAAAAAAAGCAAACCAAGTACAAGGCAGAGTGAGAGATAGAGAGAGAGAGAGAGAGAGAGAGAGAGAGAGAGAGAGAGAGAGAGAGAGAGAGAGAGAGAGAGAGAGAGAGAGAGAGAGAGAGACGGACAGACAGACAAAGACAGAGACAAAGAGAAAAACAGAAAGAGTGAACAAGAGAGAGAGAAACAACAACTTAATGTCCCTTAGTAGTTGTATAGAGCATTCAGACTTCAGACTTCTGAAACATCTGCTTGCAGTGTCTGGGGAGCACATAACCAGCCTTAAGACTGTAAGACTGAAAAAGAAGACTGCTTTGAACTTGTATTATTAAGTTAAACATGTGTGTATATAGATAATACCTTCACTCTTCGTGTCAAAGCCAGTCGAGCTCTGGCCAGCAGAGAAATGTCACTGGACTTGATCACAAACACATATGGCTTCCCTGTCCCACTGGCATCATCCAGTGAGAGGTCATCTGCCCTTGCCTCCACCGCCACAGACAGCAAGGAGCCACAGGAGACCTGGAGGGTGCAGGAGGGATGGGTGAGCTGGTTCAAGTCCACCTGGCTGTCATTCAGAAGTGTGCGCAAAATGTCCACCAGTGACGATGATGACAGGCTCTTGGCTGAAAATTGGAAAGAATCTCGTTTTGTTCGTCAAGTGTTTGTCACAAATAAATTCATGAATAGATCTTCTTTTTTTGTCATGTGTCTGTCACAAATAAATTCATGAATAATCTTCTTTTGTCTGTTTCAAGCTGTGTCTGAACTCTCATTGATACACAGAAAACTTTACCAGATTAAGAAGAAGGAAATGAAAAATCCACCCTATCTTGCTGTACTTTTTGTTAACAACTTTGCTCCTTGACCTTGTATTTTGTAACCAGAACTTTAGATTTCTTGTTTCAAATCAAATGCATATCAAAACAAACAAAAATATTGATGGATTTCCACGATAACATTATCATAATTCTAAAATAGTGGGCCTCTCAAGCTAAAAACTGTAAAACTGAAAGCTTCATTAACACCTAGCTGCAGGAAATTCAAGTCAGATTACCTAGGAAAAAACTGTGCTACCAGTCCTAGCAGTGTCTGTTGGTGTTTGTTAGTAATATAATGGAGAAAGCCTATTAATTTTGCCAAGGCAGCCATTTCCTTGATTTTCAACTGCCTACAGATCTTTTACATAAAATCAAAAACACACGGGTCTATTACATTTTGTTCCCATCAGATGGTCTGATCAGACATTCAGTCTGCCAGACTGAAAGACAGTACACAAATAAGCCCATGTCCAGCCAGGACTGAACCCGAGACTCCTGCAGTGCGTCAGTGGATGTCAGGATGAGAACCCTTTACTCACCTAAAGCATCTCACTTACACTAGTGACAGTTTCTTTTTTTACAGCAAACATGGCAAAACACTGAAAAGACTCATACATGTATCTAAACATCAGGATTTAATTTTAACTGCCAATGGAATGGAATAGCTCTTTGTGAGATAAATGAAGTGTGACTGAATTGAATGGTGACTTGTACAAGTGGTAACATAAAAGTGTACAGATTTATTGCTCAGTGAGAGATGGAATAAAGAACAGCTCATTTTTATCAATACACATTCTCTGAGACATATTACCTGCAACACAGTGAGACATGCTGTAGCTTTGATTCAGCTCTGTTCTCCTGCCATTTTGATGGGAATGTCCAAGCTCTGCAACTCTGTCTTCAAGACTAGAAACTGGATCCGCAGCTTGAGGAAGAACACAACCAGGCTGTTTCAGGTGAAGAAAGTGGAACACATCCACCACTGTTGCTGCAAGAGGGATGACCAAGCAACCTGGCACAGCCTCCAGGTCTTTCATATTTCCTTGCAGCGATTCCGGAATGTGCAGCATCAGTGAAATGTTCACACTCAGCCCAGGGTAAGTTGCTGAGTAAGGCATAGGGATTCTGAAGTGAACCATTTGTCCTGCACCTAATCCCTGTGACAGTTTGAGGGTGTGGGACGATGGTGTCATTGTTTGGAGTGAAGTATGCGTTTTGGGTGCCGGCAGGTTATCAGGACAATCCACCTCCAACAGAGTTGCAACCAGGCTCCAAGAGTTTGTCAGGGCTACTGAGCTGTGATTAGTCACTAACACAACCAAGTGATAGTCCACGGCATGGTAGCCAACATCTGACTGAACAGTAACCTTGCAGCTGACAAGTGCTGCACCCTGGCTGGCAGTGGTATGTGGATGACCAACATGCAACAGATGCGAGGCCACATTGATCTGCTGCAGCAAGGCATTGAACTGCTCTTGTTGGGACTGAAGCTCCTTGACCTTGGCCTGACTGATGTCCACGCCCAGCAGCAAATCTTTCAGCGATGGCTGAAGTTGTTCAGACACGTAGTCACCGACAGTGGCTGGTGCTGACATGCCAAACTCTACCAGGTCCCCATTGGCAGTTTCACAAGTTACAGCCCCTTCCTGATTTCCTCCTGCAGATATAAAGACAGCAAATACTGCATGAACTCAAATGCACACACACACACACACACACACACACACACACACACACGCAAACACACACACACACACAATTATATACATGTATATATATATAACTTAAAAGTTTCATTGCTGGGGAAAACAATAGCAACAAGGGATAAAAATGTTGCCTACTGTACAGAAACAATAAAAAGAAACATGTTGATTTTAATTTTATATTGAATCAGTGGCAGTTTTGAAATCAGCTGACTTTGACCCTTGAATGCTTGATTAAAAACTTCCCAGTCAACTAACCCAAAAAACAAAAACAAAAGTAATCAGGTCACCCCTAAAAAAAAAAGAAATTAAAAAAAGCTCTGTCTTCACCTTTTACCAGCTTTGGTATTAAGAAACCTTCCAACATATCAAAGGAGCAGCTTAAAAAGGACTAATTTTGTAAACACACCAAAAATGTACTGTGTCTGTGACTTGTTAACTGAAAAAGTTGTTTGGAGTTATCAGACTTGCTGATTTGTATGGACTGTTTGCAATTTACCTTAGTCTAATTAAAACAAACAACCCCACTCAAACAGGACACCAAAGATCATCAATCCTGGCATGGTGTGTTGATATGAAAACAGATGCTGGTAGAGATGAACCAAGAAGACAAGCTTCATGGCAATCAAACTGGATTACTGCAAACTCCTGCTAGTTCCTTTAAAAAAAAAAAATTAATGACCAAATGGTTCAAGAAAAAAAGAAAAGAAAGAAAAGCATGTGTCAGAGTCAAAAACTAAACTCAGCAGCTAACACAAGTAACAGCCACTGTTTGAAACTTTTTCTAGCCACTGATTCCTAAATCTGTGAGGCTCTCTTTTTACTTGGACCAAACAAATGTTTTTCTCTCTCTTACTTCCAATACCTGAGAGTGAGAGCCACATTGAAGACACAGAAGCACTGTGGAGGATTTCACTTTTAACTTCCACCCTGTACCGCTTCTGTTCACATTCCTCCTCTCTGAGCAACGTCAGTGAACACTTCTGAATGCACTGTCCCGAGGAAATGAACAGTGTTTGGTCTCTGCAACAGACACACTGCACACTACTCGGCAAAGTAAACACTGAAGCAACTCTGAACCGGTCTGCTGTTTTGGAACCAAGTGCAGGCATCACTGTCATCAAGCAACACTTCCCAGAAACCCCCACTATAATGACAGCATCCAGCAGCGAATGTGATGGTTCCAGGATGGCCAACCCTAGACTACGCTGAAGTTCAACTGCCACTGACTCTTTCTCAGACAGTGTTCTGTTCAGTTTGACTGAGAATATGTCTATGACCGGTGAATCAACAGCACACAGCAGCTGCCATGATAATTCAGGGTTGGATGTGCTGATGTCAACTGGAAGAAAATACACTGAGCCATCTTGAAGGCCACACAGCAGAACTGGGAGTGTACGCACAGATGACTCCCATCCAAACAGTGAAGCAAAAAGATGCAATGGTATAGTAATTTGTGATGAAGAGAGGCACTGGGACATATCACAGGAAGTAACAATGTGAAAGCTTGACAGCTGGTTCGAAAATCTCTGTCCTTGGGATGACTGTCTGTGGAAGGGCAACAGTAGTTTCTGTGCAAAGTTGTTGTAGTTTTGCAACAGAGATGCGCTCATGGGATAGATCAGCACTGATGTCCCATCTTCATCCTTGCAAACCAAGGCAAGGAAATCTTTGGTGCTGCTGATACTGATTACCTCTCCATTGTAAGACAGCTCTCTGTCCTTGTTACAAATTTCGCTCGGGTTTTCTGGTGACTTGCATTTTGGAACATCAAAGTGCTCAAATGCTGACCCCGTGTTACTGAGCAAGTCATCAAATATAGACTGGTTGCTTCCATCGTCAACCTCCATTGACCTGAAAATATAAGGTTTTACTTTACTACCCAGTACAAATAAATCACCTTTGTAGTAGTATCCAGCATGCACAGTGTACATGTCACAATACTCACCCTGATATAACTGTACTGGTTGACTGGGCGTAAAACACCAAGTTATAAGTTTACAATGTCACGATGCATATGCCACAGCTATCACCACAGACCCTCAAATCACAATGCTTGATTAAAAAAAAGTTTTAACTATATTTTGTTAGCTGTGTTTCAATGAGCATGCTATAACTAGTATAACTATAAGCTGTCTGAGTGAAAAATATTCTGAAGTCATAAATACAAGGCTGAAACAGCCAAAGAACTTTAACTTAGTTTAAGAAGCAATTGTGAAATATTTCTGATTTTTTCATGGTTACTGGAAGTGGAAAAGGGGGCTGGCATGGCAGCAAAATACAAATCAGTTCTAACTCTTAACTTTCACTAGTTTCAGGATAAATCATTTCAATTTGTTTTAAACATTTTTTAAAGAGCAGGGAATTTGAATTGCCTCCCCTGGTCAAGCAACTAAGGAGTACAGTAACAAAGCTCCATTCCACAAATGATCAAGTGTATTTAAATTTGTGCATTCAATGTTTTTGGATTGAATGATTTTCACCTATTGTGATACTGAAGCAGGTATCTCCATTCTGAATACAATAATAAATTTATGCAAAATCATGATATAATCACTGTTTTTACCAAAAGTACAGCTGTGCTTTCAGCCCTGTGCAAATCACAGATATTAGAAAGGTGTTTACTAAACATTACCAGAATAGTTCTAGTCTTCTACTGCAGTAATGACCAGTAGTGGTCTCTGCAATACTGTATTATTTATAGGAAATCGGATCCAGATCCCTAAGTTGATAAAACTACTCACTCAATGTTGGTGCTGGGGTGAAATGTGAGAGCCTTTCTGTAGACTGATCCTGTGTGTGTAGCCACCCATATCTGGCACTGCCCATCCTGGCTCTTCTCCAGCTCCAGTGCAGTGGGCCTGCCAGGGCAGCCAATGATTGCCTGAAATCACAAACACATAGCATTTAGCAGTGTGAGTATCTGATGAGTCTAATATGTTTTACCTGATTAAATAATCATGATTCACATGTATGATGTAGTTTGATAACCTTTTGCTGATAATTATTCTCGCTTTTGGGAGGAAATAATTATGGTTAAATCAAATGAAAGAAATGCAGATGATCATTAAAGTTCAACTTTAAAGTTAAAGTTCAGATATGAAAACAGAGACCTTTGTCTTGACTGAGAGAGAGAGAGAGAGAGAGAGAGAGAGAGAGAGAGAGAGAGAGAGAGAGAGAGAGAGAGAGAGAGAGAGAGAGAGAGAGATCATAGTGTGTGTGTGTTGTTGGGTTAGGCTTCGGTCAGAGCTGGGTAAGGATGACCTCTAACCTTACACGTGTGTGTGTGTGTGTGTGTGTGTGTGTGTGTGTGTGTGTGTGTGTGTGTGTGTGTGTGTGTGTGTACTCGCCCTTGGATTTGAAAGCACATTACTGACGTAATGTATTGAATCGGCATGATCACAAATGGATACCGTTACGTCCTAGGCTTTGCGCCCGCCCTGAGATTTCCCCGGAGTCCAAGTCTGTGCAGACGATGAAAACGACACTTATGACGGTTAAAACTAAACTTGTAACACTGTGGACATGATACTCAATTTATTACCTGGGAGTGGGAGTGGGACAGAGAGACAGACAGACAGTAAAAAGTTGAACTAACCTTCCTCACACTTCCACAGAAAACGTTTATCTTACTGTTTACATCCTTGGCAACCAGGTCACGGCACACAGTTGCGTCAAAAATCCGAACAAAGCAGGGCTGATCAACACTCGCAAAAGATGCAAGTTTTGTCTGCTTCGACCTCTCCATTTCTTTTTCCCGCGACCACGAGAGTTACTTCCCCTGGCGACCGATCTGGCTGAAAACCCGGCCGTCCAGCAGACGGTGAAAACGACATGTATGTGGGCAAGCACCAGTCACAGCTAGGCTTGGGCATTCGCTACAGTGACAGCTAGGTCAGCTGAATCAGTAATTTGAACGTGATTTTTTTTTTCCAGCCAGGCCTGTCACTAACTGAGCGGGATGACTGTGCTTTCAGTGACGGACGAGGCCGGAGCCGCCCCCCGCCCCCCCCGCCGCACTGACCCCTCCCCCCCCCCCCCCCCCCAGCCCCAACACACTTTCCCCACCCTCGGCATTCAAGTGGCTCGTATGCCATATATATGTACAGATGTATAGTGCACAAGAACAGTATATGACGAGATCGCCCGGCGGCGGCGTCGCCAGCCGATTTCAGACAAGTCAGTCAGCCGCCGCTCCGCGTCAGTCTGAGTGAGTAGTGAAGGTGACGGCACAGCGGCACTCACGGCACACTGGCCGTGCCGCTAAGGCGCCCCGCCGCAGCGACACTGACACACACACGGCACATTGTCACTGACAGACACTGTGACACGCATCGGCATACCACTCAGTCTTGTCCATACAACAAGAAAGACTCTGGCAAAAAACAAGGTATGGGCCAGCGGCCTGCCGTCCGGTCATAACATGATCCGCCGGCTCAGCAGTCCGACTGCCGGGCAGAGTGCATGACAAACTCACGGTCTGGACAACTGTCAGTTTAGGGAAACTGAGAGGGCTGCATGTGCTGCCTTTCCAGTCAGATCTTCGCTCATTTAACTGAAGATTTATTTATTTATTTTTTAAATCAATTTTCTTTTCAACTTCATTGAAGTACGACGAGAAACTGAGCTATACTGACACACACAACAACACACACACATCTGTACAAACAGTGACAGACTCGGTGACACACCTCATACACACACTGACACACACACACACACACACACACACACACACACACACACACACACACACACACACACACACACACACACACACACACACACACACTGACACACACACACACACACACAGACCCCCTCGCCCCGCCCCCACACTCTCTTACACATCACACACACACACACACTACACACACACACACTGTCACACACACACACACACACACACACACACACACACACACTGACACACACACACACACACACACACACTGACACACACACACACACACACACACACACACACACACACACACACACACACACACACTGACACACACACACATGCCGCCGCGGGAAAGGGGAGGGCGGGGTTGGGAGAGGGCGGGGTGGGAAAGTGGAGAACTGATCGTCTAAAGTCGTACCCCCGGCGGCGTTGTCACAATGCGTACTTTCGCTTGGAATATGTAGTTAAATTTGTGTAACCGATATCTGGTGCTCCGAGGCTAGACAAAAGTCCCCCAGGAGTTTACCTTCCAACCACTGAGTCATTTTCACCTTCCAACCACTGAGTCATTTTCATTTGTATCAGTGATATATGAAAGTACCAGCCTACAGTACGCAGACTGCCCTCACTGACTGATTCAAGCTTTATAGTAGTCGTACGTTGTCACAATGCGTTCTCATTTCGCTTGGAATATGTGGTTAAATTTGTGTAATCGGTATCTGGTGCTCCGAGGCTAGACAAAAATCGACTGTGTCAAGGTAGTAAAATGTGCTGCTACTGAGACTCACTTAAATCACACTTCAAGGCTTGCAGGTAGCAAATTTGTGTTGCTGATGCAGCTGCAATCTGACACTTTGCAGTCACTGTGTGACAACTCCGTGCGTGTGTGTGTGTGTGTGTGTGTGTGTGTGTGTGTGTGTGTGTGTGTGTGTGTGTGTGATGTGTGTGTGTGTGTGTGTGTGTGTGATGTGTGTGTGTGTGTGTGATGTGTGTGTGTGTGTGTGTGTGTGTGTGTGTGTGTGTGTGTGTGATGTGTGTGTGTCATGTGTGTGTATATATATTATGCCTATAATTTTATATTTACTTATCCGTAGCTTAGCAAGGATTAGTTGTTAGGTTTTTGTCATTGAACCTCAGCTACAATCCTTGTAAAATCCGTCAAGTTTTCGAGTTCTGCGCCTGCCGAATTCGAATTCTCTCTCTGTCTCTCTGTCTGTCTGTCTCTCTCTCCGATGGTGGAGAAAAAAAAGAAAGAAAAAAACTTAGCAGAGCGTGGTTTCGATCCACGGACCTCTGGGTTATGGGCCCAGCACGCTTCCACTGCGCCACTCTGCTTTCCGACAGACTGAGGGTCCATTTAATTAATAAATCGGTATTTCTTCCCAGTCATTGTTATGCGGGGTGCTTTGAGCCCAGTCAACCACTTCCCAATCATCTTAGCCACGCTCTTAACTGTGCGTTTTGTGGATTACTTGTAGTTATATTCACTATATAAGCCTCTTTGTTTCAGTCTCTCTGGCATTACATGATGAGTATTAGTTTTGTATGTTACGAAACAAAAAGAGAACTCGTCACAGTCTAAATATCGGAGTTAAATGCAGTCGGAATTTTCCCCCTCTTACTTTCGTTTCACTTCAAAATGGCCACTGCAGGGTTAGCCGCGCTAACTTCTGTTCTGCTCTTTACGTTGCTTCACTCACAGTTGCGACAGCTGCTCTGTACACACAAAATTTATGTCATGATCTGCCAGAAAACTTATTGATCACCCGGCCGTGAAAAAGCACCACGGCGGAAGCAGTTTCACTGCCGGTCAGTTTCGGCAGTGTGTAAATATATTCCGCTGTCTACACGGCATCAAAACAAAATTAATGATAACCGCTGATTTTCGGCTTTTGTTTTGTCTGTTCTTCCCGCCGGACAAAACTATGTTTTGACTCAGTGGTGAGAAGCCATCTTGCCGCAGTGTTCGAGTCGGTCATTGCTATTTATGACCGCCAACACTGACTGACACACACACACACACTACACCGGCACACACACACACACACACACACACACACACACACACACACACACACACACACACACACACACACACACACTTACACACACACACACACACACACACACACACACACACACACACACACACACACACACACACACACACACACTGACACACACACACAGAGACGACAGACATTTGCACACACACACACGCATACACACACACACACACACACACACACACACACACACACACACACACACACACACACACACTCACACACACACACATACGACGCGCGCACACACACACACACCCCACCCCCAAACAAAAGTATCTAGACTGACGTCACTGAATGTCCGCAAGGTACACACACTTTGGCTGGTTGGGACAACACGAACTGGAGCAATAACCGAAAGAAGAGGGACTATAGCGAACTTTCTACAGACTCCTGCTCGTACACGCTTAAAACTGAGCAGTCTGCAGTCGTTCAGGGAAGTCGAGTGAGCGCAGGATACTGAGTGCCTATGACAGCACGTATAATTGCAGGTATCTCGGTCAGTATCACCTTAGAGTCGCCGCTAGCTCTTACCCGCGCGAGCTGTGAGCAGCGGGGTCCGCACACAGACCGCCATTGCTGGAGTGCACGCAGTGAAGTGAGACGGTTTCCTCTGGCTAAGTGACAGGGTCGGTGTTCGGTTACTTAAGTCCGCGGCCCATTTTCGTTAGCCCGGCAGAGCTCAGGAGCTGTGTGAAAGTCGAGGTGGACGTCCTGGGCTCTAGTCCCTAATAAACTTACGGTTTCTGTGGACGTAAAGCGACACTTCAACCAACCAACCATCGTTATTCCAGCATGATCTGACTGAGACAACATCCGTCGACGATCACCCCGAGCCCGCTGTTTGAGAAATATCCGTATATATACAGCTTTGTTGTGGTGGCTTCAAAACGTCAAATAGTTTGACTGTTTTGGCAATTTCTGGGAGGCTGTGCCAGGGCACCACAATGGCGGTAAGAGTCCAACTGGACGTGTTGTGTTTGGCGGTGCTATGTGTGGTGTGGACGAGCACGGGGTCCGCCTTCAAGCTGACCATCCTGCACACCAACGATGTCCACTCGCGCTATGACCAGACCAACAAGTACAGCGGTCAGTGCTCCGCCAAGGACGCAGCAGACGACAAGTGCTTTGGTGGATTTCCCCGCCTGTACACCAAGGTGTGTTTTGGATGTTGATGTTAGTATGAATAATGAATGAATAAATGAAAATTTATATATAGCGCATAAAAAACTTCCACACAAAACCTTGCGTGTTCACAGCGCCAGATACACACAGTGCATACATGCAAGCTCTCGCAAGCTAAAACTACCAAAGGACATGCACACATACCAAAAAGTACAAACAGCTCCTACCCACCCACCCCTTCCAAAATGAAACTATACATAACAGTTAAATGTAAAAATATATATGTTATATATATTGATCGCTTTTACATAGCGCTATTCTCCGCTCTTGAGCAGACTCACTGCGTTTGCATGTGATTCTGCATGAGTGAATAGGGTCTGCATGAGTGAATAGCTTTTTATAGCGCGTTTTTGAATATCCACCGAAGTGGTGTACTTACAGCGCTGGCATGGCTGGTGCCACAAGAATCTGCTGCCAGAGAGAGTCAGTCTCGGCGCGTTCTGTGTACGCCATACAACCATGCACCGTGTCACTTCATGCAAAGCCACATACGTAAGGTGTATGCGTGTTTAGCTGTCACCTGCCACCTGCGCTTTTGGCAGAATGACCGGGGTCTTTTACGTGCTACTGAGGTAACACAGGGTTGGAACGGATAACGAAATAAGAGTCAGCACAGAAAGTTGACCCTGGAGAAGAAAAATCTCCCGCCGCTCCAGCAGGGATTCGAACCCGCGACCTTTCGATCACGAATCCGGCGCTGTAACCAGAGTTACAAATAATGATAACATAAAAAAGAATCACACACACACACACACACACACACACACACACACACACACACACACACACACACACACACACACACACATTCACACACACACACACACACACACACACACACACACACACACACACACACACACACACATACCCCCCCCCCCCCACACACACACAGTAATTATGGCAACATCAACTTCACTTAACACACACACCAGCGCCGGCGCACGTACACAATTGCATTGACTATCATCCCCAGGTAAAGAACTGGTTTTCAGCGAAGGTCTGAAAGACTGAATGGAGTCCTTCTCCTTGATGCTCTCGGGGAGGACATTCCAGAGGGAGGGAGCGACATATCTGAAGGCTCGCTGGCCGTACCACTTTGTCTTGGAATCCCTGGGCCCGGGAACATCAAGGAGAGATCTAGATGCTGATCTGAGAAAGCGAGAAGGGTTGTATTTTTGGAGAACATCAGAAAGGTAGAGGGGGTGTTATCATGAACTGACCGGTATGTGGCAGAGAGAATTTTGTGGCGGATCCCTTTCTGGATGGGAAGCCAATGAAGCTGCCTAAGAATGGGAGTGATGTGATCTGGGTTTTTTTTTTTTTTTTTTTGCATTTCATGACAGTTCTTGCAGCAGCATTTTGCACTGCCTGTAGACGTTTAATCTGTTTTGGGAGCAGTCCCGACAGAAGGCTACTGCAGTAGTCAAGCTTTGACAAAACCAGACAGACAGCAATGCTGCTTGCAGCTTTGTAGGTGATGTATGGACGGACTTTACTCAGAGATCTGATGTGGAAAAAACTAGATCTGACAACGGCTGAGACATGTTGTTCCATGGAAAGCTCCGCGTCCAGAGTTACTCCAAGTGTTTTCACCACGTTGGAGAACGGAATGGACGCTTCGCCAACTGAAAGGCAGTCAACAGAGACAGTTTCTGTTCTAGATGATGGTCCACAGAGGAGTACTTCAGTTTTTTGCTCATTGAGTTTCAGTTTGTTTTTCGTCATCCATATTTTTATCTGTCGACAGCACGACTCAACATTTCTCAACGAACTCAGCGCAGACTCAGGTTCAGTTGGTAGGCACGAGTACAGTTCGGAATCGTCGGCAAAATGATAGTCAATGCAGAACTTACCAATAAGGTCTGCCAACTGCCTAGTGTAAAGAGAAAAGAGAAGAGGACCGAGCGCCGATCCCTGCGAAACGTCACAAAGAAGGGGCGTTTCTGCTGAAAGGGCATGTCCTACAAAGACTTGCTGTGACCTGCATGACAAGTATGATGAGAACCAATCAAGAGCGGAACCATCCAAGCCGATTTCTGCATGAAGTCTCCGGAGGAGCAACGTATGATCAAGAGTGTCAAAGGCAGCACTCAGATCCAGCAACACAAAAACAGCATTGTTTCCTCTATCAATCATTACCAACAAATCGTTAAGTATACGAAGGAGGGCTGTCTCAGTGCTATGACCACGTCTGTACGCCGGCTGAAACTTGACATGCAAACCGTTTGTGTCGAGGTGTGCCTGCAGCTGGTCGGCAAGCGCTCTCTCAAGGATCTTGGACAAACAGGTTTTTATTTTTATTTTATTTTTTTATTCATTAACATGTATCCATCCATTACAATACAATTTCTTTCTCTCTCTCCTTCCCCCCCCCTCTCTCTCTCTCTCTCTCTCTCTCTCTCTCTCTCTCTCTCTCTCTCATTCATATATCTAAGGTAAAGTACGAAGAAGAAGAAAAGAAAAAAAAGGCACACACACACGCATACACACACACATACAAAACAAGAAAGAAAAGAAAAGAAAAAAAGAGGGAAAAAAAGAGGGGAAAAAAAGGACCATGGCAATGAGTACAATTTACAAGATTATTAACGTCTAGATTTGTATCAGCTTTTTGTAATGCAACCATTCGGCTGCTATCTTGTCATATGACATCGTTAATGTCGCATTATATTTGTCTACATCAAACGTATTTTTTAAATATTATTTGAACAGGTGCAGTTGAGGTATATTCTTGTTGATCTCAGAAGTATAAATATAGAATTTTGCACGCAAAATTATCAAATCAAATGTGCTGTCCGATTTAATTTGGCTGTCGTGACCAAAAAGTACAACATTTTCATTAAGCGTTACTGTCCTCGCATTTGAGCTCCCGGTATTAAGTGTAGTCTGGAACTGTTCCCAAAAAGACTTTACGTACACACATCTCCAAAAAATGTGATTAATAGAGTCTCTTTCCTGTCTACAAAAAGAACAGTTAATGTCATTTTCAATACGCATGTGCATTAAAACAATATTGGTAGCTAATATCCTATGTACAAGTCTTATCTGGAACCATTTTAGTTTTATTTCTTGGATGTTTTGCATTTTCTTAAAGTTTCTGCTCCAGTCAATGTCTGTATTCAATCTTGCTTCCCATTTTTCACAGCACTTAGGTTTATCTTTACCCTGTGTAAGCATTTCATAATACAGGCGTGAGCCTTTTTGTTGACTGTAAATAATCTTAAGCGTCTTTGTCAAATCGGTTGAACTGTTACTCTCAACTGTTAGTCCCATTTTACGTATGTAGCTTTTAATAGCTTGTACACATCCAATATATGTAATGTAATCAGTATTAATTCTGTATATTTCTTTAAACCTTTTAAATAGCATAAACGTACCATTTTCATTCAGAATGTTTTTGATAAAACATACACCTTTGTCTATCCACTTTTTATAAAAAACAGTTTTGTTTCCAACCAGAATATTGTCGTTGCAGAAAAATAGGATCTGCGACTAGTTCTTCTGAGTTCTCTACCTGCATGTGTTTACCAAACTCTCTATATGCTTTAAATACATGAATCCAAAACATATTAAAATTATTTTCCTGAGTAGGGAGGCTTGATCCCAATTGTTCAAGCAGTAACACTTTCGGGTAAGTTGATGTAATTATACCTTTCCACTTGTGATCACTTGTTTTTAGTTTTCGTATCCAACTTAGCTTCAGCGCACTAATATAATGTCTAATATTTGGTATGCCAAGTCCTCCCTTTGCAATAGTTTTGACGGTTACTTTCCTACTTATCCTGTCTTGTTTTCTATTCCATACGAACTGAAACACGGTCTTCTGCAACGCGTCCACCAGACTGTCTGGTGGATTTGGCAATAAAATCCATAGGTGGATAATTTTAGACAAAATCAGCGACTTCAGAACAGCTACTCTACCGAGTGGTGTTATTTGTCTTTTTAACCATACTTTGTACAATGCTTTTATGTCTAAAAATTTCTCGCGAAAGTTGAGTAGCTCACACTCTTTTAAATTATTAGTAAACCAAATACCAAGTATTTTAAATTTAGGTGGGTTCCAATCCATATGCAAATTTGGCATATATTTAATGGGTGAATTTGTTTTATTACCAAGCCATATAGCACTAGTCTTCCCCGCGTTCAAGAAGAGACCTGACTTATTCCCAAATGTATTAATAATCTTAACTGTTTCCTCAAATGAGTTCTTGTCACCTTCTAACATAATTTCACTATCATCAGCATATTGCGAGATTTTGTACTCAGTTTCTCCTATTAAAATACCTTTAATATTCTTATTTTGCCTAATCATAATAGCAAGTATTTCTACGCATAATATAAATAAATATGGTGATATTGGGTCCCCCTGTCTACATCCCCTCTGAATTGAAAACCATTATGATAATTGTCCATTAACCGCGACAGATGACTTTATATGTCTATAAAATGTGAATATCCACTGGCTAATATCGGGCCCAAATCCAAACGCATGTAAAACTTTAAACATAAATCTCCAGTCCACTGAATCGAAGGCTTTTTCAAAGTCTAAGTACAAGAGTAGCCCAGGCATGTTTTCTTTGTTCAAGTAACTGATTAAATCGTATATCAGTCGAATATTATCTCCTATATCTATTGGCCATAAACCCAGTTTGGTCTTCACTGATCAAAGAGGGCAGGACACGTTTTAAGCGATTAGCAATACAAGTGGATCCTATTTTGTAAACAACATTAAGGAGTGAAATTGGCCTCCAGTTTTTTTTTTTTTTTTTTTTTTTATCAGGTCTTTTGATTTGTTCCCTTTCGGTATGCATATTATTATTCCTTCTTTCTGCGTTGATGATAATTCACCTTTACTAAACTCATTATTTAATGATTTAACAACGAATGCACCCAGCTGTCGCCAAAAAAACTTAAAGAATTCAACAGTAAAACCATCTGAGCCTGGGCTTTTATTGTTTTTCATGTTCTTGAGTGCAACGCTTGCTTCATCTAAAGTAATTTCCCCTTCGAGTGAGGTCTTTTCTTGCACTGTCAATGTTGGTATATCCTCAACCAAGTCTAATATTTCACAATCTTCTAATTGTCTGTCAGAATATAATCTTTCATAAAACATTTTGACTTCCTTTATAATGTCCTTAGTTTCATATATTTCCTCACCATTGTTTAAAGTAAGCCTAATCATTTGTTTACTAACGTAATTACGTTTTTCAAATGCACAAAAATATTTTGTTATTTTTTCTCCTTCGGCGACCCATCTCGCTCTCGATCGAAGCAGAACTCCCTCCATCTTTTTCTCTCTAAGTGCAATTAACTCCAGTTTATAAGATTCTAATTTCCCTTTCTCATCTTCTGTCAATTTAATTTTAGTTTCTAAGCTCTGGATATTGTTCTGCAAATCCCTTTCCTTTTCCTGATCCACACGTTTTTTCATTGTAGCATACGAGATTGTCTTTGATCTAATTTTCATAAGTAGTACGTCTAAAAATAGCTGATCGGAAATTACAAATTGAATGTCACATTTTGGGATAAAAGGAAGTTGTTCCCGAGAATAGGATAGAGCTGCATATTCTTCAATCACGGTTCTTATAACATCATTTATTTCGTTTGCAAACAGCTTATCTTTTAATAGGGAATTATTAAATTTCCACAAAAGCTTATTTCTGGTTTCTAATTTCCCTAAAGTCAAAGTCAGTGTGATCATGGAATGATCTGTCCGGTAACCGGGCTTAATGTCTGCTTCTGTCACGTAAGTGGACAGCAAATCTGAAATTAGGAAAAAGTCCAATCTACTCTGTTGAAGGGGTGTATTTCTGCGCCATGTATACCGTCTCATTTCAGGATGAATTTCTCTCCAAATATCTAATAGGTAGAGATTTATCATTAAATTTTCTACTTGTTCTTGTGCTTTAGCATTATTAAAGTGTTTATAATTATAATAATCTAATGTGAAATCCAAGACTAAATTCCAGTCTCCTGCAATAATAAGATTTTCAAAGCCAACTTCGCTGATCCGTTCCTCAAGCTCGGCATAAAACTCCGGATTATCACGGTTTGGGCCATACAAACTGACGATCACAAATTCTTTATCCATTATTCTGACAGTGGCAAATATATAATTTCCAGCAATATCTTTATAAACCTTGTTTACAGAAAATTCGAAATTATTATTAAATAATATTGCGACACCCCTCGAATTTGAATTATACGAGGCAAAGTAACATTTATAACCCCACTCAGCCCGAATACAGTTCTCTAGTTTTGGATCAAAGTGGGTATCCTGCAATAGGTATATGGAATATGACTTATCTCTTAAATAGTGAAAAACATCTCTCCTCTTGCGCGGGTCAGCTAGGCCTTGGCAATTCATTGAAACAACCTTAACTGTATTGGTCATGGTATGCGTGACCTAATCCCACTACAGCCAGGACACACTATCCAACAAAGCAGAAGCATCATGGAAGGAACCATTTTCACGTGCGAACATAGCTCACAAAAATCCGCCACAAGTGTCCATACAAACAGTTCAAAACCTAAGCCAGTATAGGCACATGACGTACATACGCACAGATCACAACACGCCGAACCCAGCGCTGAATATGCACGTACAACTCCAATACGACTCCATAGTTTTGATTTACGCAATAAATTAACGTGCAAGGTGTACGATGTTGATCAAAACTACTGGTTTATAATAAGTATATATCTGTGTATACAAATGAAGATTACTTTCTCATTTAATGTTGTTTTTCGGGTTTTTGTTTTGCTTTTGTTGTTGCTGCCCACCTTTTTATTTTTTTTAATATTTTTTTTATTACAAAAGTGATATGATTCTATACTCAACAACCACACTGTCTAAACAAGATGATACTCACATACAATACAAACAGTACAATAAGCAATAACTCAAAACAGAGCGTCCGAATATTTAAATGGCTTAAGAATAAGTCGTGCAGACCTCCAGCGTAAACAACCGCATGCTGCACGCAGCAAATCAAACACATTCAGTTTCCCAACCGTGCCAGTACATTCATAAAACTAATACTCAGGTGCGAACCACAAAACACGGGCGTCTCGAGCTCCAAGGCAATTCAAACTTCCAAGCAAATGCAGATGTATAAATCAACAAGAACGCAGGCTAAACAAATGAAAGGAGCCGTTTGCTCCTGTACATGCGCACACAAATTGTTACCGTACTATACGCGCGCGCGCCGCGCGCGCGCGCGCGCGCGCGTGTGTGTGTGTGTGTGTATGTGTGTGTGTGTGTGTGTGTGTGTGTGTGTGTGTGTGTGTGTGTGTGTGTGCGCGAGCGTGCATGTGTGCGTTTAATGACTGTGAATCTGTGCCTGTGCCTGTGCCTGCGTAGACGCGCGCGCGTGCGTGCCTGTATCCGATGAGAGCGCGCATGTGTGCGCACTCGGTAAAACACACACACACAAAAACAAAAACAAAACAAAACAAAAAAAATCCAAAAAATCACAAGTAATAAAAAATAGCAACAAACTTTACATATACAAAATGCTCGCGTGCAGGATACATGCATTTCCGTCGTTCAAAACTCGTGTCAACAGAATCGATCTACATGCTCATTTTCATAATGCTGCGGTGACAGTCTGCAAACGAGACGGAAAAGGGGTATGGAGGTGTGTGTGTGTGTGTGCGTGCGTGCGTGCGTGCGTGCGTGCGTGTGTGTGTGTGTGCTTGTGTGTGTGTGTGTGTGTGCGCGCGTGCGTGCGCGTGCGTTTGGGTGCGTGTGTGTGTGTGTGCGTGCGCGCGGGTGTGCGCGTGCGCGTGTGTGCGCGCGTCAGTGCGTGCGCACATGCGGCTGTGAGACTACTCCTTGTTGTTGTGTTTACACTGATGAGCGTTTTACTGCAGCCAAACTGCACACACCCACACACACAAATCCCTTTAAAGAGCGTGCTGGATACAGGCACAGCAACAACAGCAGCAAGAAAAGGGGAAAAAGAGTTAATTTAAACTGGGCAGTTACACTGTAATAAGGTAAGATGATCTTCACACACATGTATATACAAACAAAAACTACGAATATGTAGTAAAAACACCTTGAAAATAACAAGTCGTGCGGACCGACGGTTTGAACAACTGCATGCTGCACGCTCCAGTCAAAACAGCCAACAAACATTCCACAGAGCATGTCAGGCACTGTCACAAGTACTCAACCGTAAACTCAAAATATGGGCGTCTTGAATTTCAAAACAAACAGAACTGTCTCAAACCCCACACAAATATACAAATAAACAAAGCATAATTCAAAACTGCCACCGTGTCGGTGCAAATACAAATAAAATTTAAAGAAATCAAGTATTCTTGTGATGAGCAAACAGTCTTGCATAACAAAATTCTTTGTTTGTTCATCTGCACCCACGGTCCTGGTTGCTACCGTAATACTGAAGATAATTAAACGGACAGGGGCGGGGACAAGAAAGGTAACCAGGTAACCCGGAGAAGAGAAAATGAAGGGGGGAGAAGAAAAAAAAAAGAGAAGAAAAAAGCTGTTCTATAGTATTACTATACAAATTCAAAGAGAAAGCACTCAGTACATAATACCTCACGGGCAAGATCGTGTCTTCCTTAGTTGTCTTCATCAGCGCTCATCGCATTTGAATACATTGCTCGTTTGAACACCTCGTGCGTGCGTGTGAATGTTCAGTCTCACAATCCGTCCGTTCTTAACTTTGGCCAGAATTCTCCCGTTGGAACTCCACACTGCCAGGGTTGCCGAATGTTCCATCGCTTTCTTAGACACTTGGTAGTTTGCATAAGTCAGATCTTCCCCAACAACAAACACTTTCCTTTTAAGATTGCGTCGGTTCCTGAGAACCTCGTCCCTCTTCTTGCGGTCGAAGAATCTGACGATTATAGGTCTGCTCCCGGTGCTGCTCCGCTGTCCCACCCTGTGAGCCACCTCGATGTCAGCAGCGTTGACTGGGACGCCGACTTTGTCGCTGAATATACTGCATACCTTCGATACACAGTCGTCTGCAGACTCTGCTTTGTCTTCGGGCACCTTGTATACTCGCAGGTTCCATCGTCTTGTATACTGCTGAAGGTCGTTTTGCTCCCTTTCCAGCTGCCTCAGTCTCCGCTCCTGCTGCTTCACAGTGTCCGTGAGGATTTCGGTTTTCTTCTTTTCAGCTTTCACTTCAGCTTCAGTTTTGTCCGTTTTTGTTTCAATGTCAAACAATCGACCTTCTAACTTTTCTAACTTCTCAATGAAGGTTTGGGTCAGATTTTTTACCTCCACTTTTATCTGATCAACGTCTGTTCTGGTGGCTAGGGTGTCCAGGCGCTGGCTGATTTTATCCAGTGCGGCTTGTACTGCCATGTCTGTGTCGTCCTCACTGACTACAGCGTTCAAACGTTTTTTCTTGTCTGCTGCTGGCACTGGCTTCTGAACAGATACTATTGTCACTTTCGTCAGATGTTGATGGGTAATTTCTCTTTGTTCCACACTTACTAAAATACGGACTAACGGCTTCACTCATGACTTCGCTCGACAGTCGAGTCTAGGCCTTTACAGGCAACGTGCGGATATTTGACGGGTCTCTTTTTATAAATGTCTTCAGTCACACAGGCCCTCTCCCCCCCCACCTCCATACTCCCTTTCCCCCCTTCTCCCCGTCCCTAATAAGCCGTACGGTTTCTGTGGACGTTAAGCACCATGTTTATTTTTATTTTTATTTACAGGAAACGTGCCAATGGTCGCACACCTTTAGTTTACATTATCTTTCAGCGCTGCTAGTTGCCGATCCAGTGATCAGAACTGATCAAAAAACATATCGGCCGATTCCTTGCACCGAGATCTACGTCCCTGGGTATCCACTTCTTCAATCGCGTCGTTAATTACGCAACTAATTAGCTTTATCTAGTAGACACACTCCGTTGACGATCCGCTGTCTCGGTGAGCGAAAGTTCACCCTCGGACAAACAGGGTTGGTTGGACCGGTAAGACTGTAGTTACCGAGGACCTCAGGGTCAAAATTTTGCTTTTTTATTAATGTTTTTTTGAAAGCAATCGGCACAGTGCCAGATGTGAGACCCAGATTGACTATTTTCTGAAACACAGGCAGAAGAACGTCAGTGAATTCAAGAACGAGTTTGGTTGGAGCCGGGTCTACGGTCGCTGTGGTTGACTTTGACTCGCGACTGAGTTTCAGGATTTGGTGTTCGGAGAGAGCGTAAAAACTAGAGTGCATGTCGCTGGAATGAAAACTGGAAGCGAAGCTTTCTGTCGTGTCTAACGGATCGTCATTAAATTCTTGCCTAATCGTCTCGATTTTCTTTTGAAAGAATCAGAAAAACGATTTAGCAGCTTCTTGGGGTGTCATGTCTGGCACAGAATCGGACCTGTTCTCTGAGTACGTAGGGAAGTAAGTAAACATGGTGCTTAATGTCCACAGGAACCATAAAGCTTATTAGGGACGGGGAGTAAGTAAGTAAGTAAGTAACTTGGTGTTTTACGCCCGGTCAACCATTACGGTTATATCCTGGCGATCAGGGACGGGGAGAAATGTGTGTGTGTGTGAGGGGGTATGGGGGGGGGTATGGAGGTGGGGGAAGAGGGAGATTATATATATATATATACCTAGGCCATCCCTACACTTTTTCACCACCACAATGACTCTTGCACTAAGATGGGCAGCAATGAGAACCATTTTAACGTTTCATTAATTGCGAGGAAAAAGTGACAAGACTGTCACAAACCACAACCTTTTTGAAGAGAAGGGAGAGCCGAAGCCCTTCTGCTAAACGGCCTAACGCCTTACCTCTAGGCCAAACCGTCCCACATGTTAAAAACGAAAACATGGTGCTTAACGTCCACAGAAATCATGTCAGAGTTGACAAGGGTTTTGTGGACGTTAAGCACCATGTTGCTGTTGATGGCTTTTATATAGCGCTCTTCTCGGCTCTCGAGCAGACTCGCTGCCCTCTTGTCGCGTGTGACTCTAAATGAGTGATTGTCGCTTTTTAGAACTTTTTTGCTTTTGTTTTGCTTTGACTAAGTGACTAATGGATTGATGGATTTGTTGACATATTCGCTAATCAGTTGGTTTGTGTTTTCTTTCAGTTGATTCGTGTCTTTTTTGCGTTTGATTTTGTTTATTATGATTTTAGATACACATATTTTTGAGTGCTTAATCGTGTATTTGTGACGTTTTCAAAACAAAATTAAATCATTGAATTAACTGAATTAAATACAAAATAGCTTGTCTCTGCTATCACTGAAATCATCAGTGGCACTTCCCCTCAGTACTTGGCTGAACTTGTCCAGATCTACGTCCCTTCTAGGTCTCTTCGTTCTTCTTCGGATGATAGAACTTTGCGCATCCCCACCTTCAAAAGTAAACAGCATGGTGGTCGGGCCTCTTGCTTCTCTGCTGCACATATACATGCATCTGTCTTCATGTAACAGTTCATACACAGACACGCCACCTTTTGTGTGTGTTGGAGGTTCGCGCTTTAGAACTATTTCATTATTATTCTTTTTACATACGCTGACAAAAACAATCAGACAACAACAAACCACACACACACACACACACACACACACACACACACACACACACACACACACACACACACACACACACACACAAACCAGCCAAACGAACAAAAGCAAAACAAAACAAAACAAAACACACAAAAAACAACCAAAAAACCCCCAAACTAACCAAAACAAAAACAAAACAAACAAACATACAAACAAAAACAAACAAACAAAAAACAATAAAAAAATAAAATAAAAAAATCTGCAGCAGGATCACCGGCTAGCAGAACTTTCTTAACCAAACTCGTTTGAGATAGATATGATTTTAAAAAAGAAAACAAAGCAAATTTTAACTGACCACACTCCTTTTTCTTGAGGTTTCAGGTGCAAGATGAACTGAAGATGGTGAAGGTTGTAAAGACAGAAAAAAAGGAGAGTTCAGAAGACTGGTTAAGTAATGATATAAAGCCTTTTTGGCCTGAGTAGTGTTCACGCGCCCTTACAGGCGTTGTTGCATCTGCTCTGCTAATTATTGCAAATTTCGCTTGATTAGTCTCCTGGTTTAATTAGTTGACGTGATAGCATTGTTCCTCGTGATGTGGCCGTTACCAGTTTTGTGTGTCACTTCCACTGGAAGTGAGGACAATTGGTTTTGTTCTGTTTCTGCTAGTTCTGACTCTACCCTCTGTTTTACACTGCTTGCCGCCAGCCGTTCATGTTGAGCCTGTGTTCAGTGACAGCGTGTTCAGTGCAGCCGTGCGTCGCAACAACCGTGAGCTACACAACACAGAGAAGAAAGTGTTGTCTGCCACCTGTGCCGCCCCTGTCCCCCGCTACAGTCGACATGACCTTCTGTCTCTGGAAACCGCTGCCGCACCTCCCCCCTTCCTCTCCCCCCAGCTGATCGCACGTCTATCACATCTCGGCATTGCGAGAAACGTGCCCAGAAAGCCACGCCGATCGAGAAGAGGAGGGAAGAATGAACGGAGGAAGATCAAAGTGATCGTCGGTTTTCGTGATCGACTTTCATGCGATTCTTCCAGCTCTCCAACCCCATGTCAACACACCACTTCCGTACCACCTTCCTCTCCACCCAGTGACCGTGACGACCTCTCAGCCTCCTCGCTCAGCGCTCCGCTGCGTCCCCCTCACAGACAGCTGCTTCACATTCCCCTTAGTTCTTCCTCAGCCGAAAACACACTCCTTGTCTGCCTCTTCAATGCAAGATCCGTCGGCACTTCCAGGAGGAGGTCCGACATATCCACCTTCATTCAGGACAACAACATCGACATCATGCTGCTGACGGAGACCTGGCTGCGCCCTGCCGGTGACGAGGCCAAGATCGCCTTCGTCATAAGGGACTCTCTTAAGCCGCATGTCGCTACCACTTCGTCCTTTCCCGTTCAGCACCCCTGCTTTGAAACCGCTCAGCTGACCCTAACATACAACAAGCAACTAACCAACTTGTTCTATGTCTACCGCCCTCCACCCAGCAAAAAGAAAAAATTCTCTGACTCCATGTTTTTCGATTAGTTTTCCGACTTCCTTGGACACTCCGACAGTCTGCCTGGCAAAACACTCCTTATGGGTGACTTTAACTTTCATTTTGAAAACGTAGAAAACAAGAACTCCAGAAAACTACACGATATCATAGACATGTTTAACCTAACCCAGTCCGTTTCTGAACCTACACACAACCAAGGCCATCTGCTCGACTTAGTGTTTTCCAAGCAAAGTGATAACATCCTCACTTCTACAAAATTACACCATGGACTAACATCTGACCACACAGCTATCTTGTGCAAACTTGATGTATCTGTACCTGTACAAAAACCTAAAACGTTTTTGTACCGATGCCTCAAAAAGATTGACACCGGCGCCTTTAAACAAGATCTCTCTCACGCTGTCTCACAAGTCAGTTCTATCAGTGACTACAATAACCATCTCTGTTCTGTCCTTGACAAGCATGCCCCTCTCTGCCGTTGCACAGTCCGTACAAGGAAGCCGACGCCCTGGTTCAGCAGTATTGCGGAGCAGTTCAGTGAGCTGAAACGGGAGCGTCGGCAGGCGGAGAGACGATGGCTCAAATCAAAGCTCACCGTCCACAAACAGATATACGACTCCATTAAACAGATAGTAACAAACATTGTAGATAAAGCCAAACAAGCCTATTACTCTGCTAAGATTCAGTCTAGCACAACCTGTAAACAGCTCTTTCAAAACTTTAACACCATCCTCAGCAAAAGCAGATCTTCACCTCTTTCTTCAACATTTGGCTCTGACGACCTTCCGAATGTCTTTTCTGATTACTTCACTGAGAAAATCCGCATCATCAGAAACAATTTTCCTTCCTTCAAACCCAGCTGCTTGCCCTGATACCTCTTTTGCTGGAAATCCCTTGCTAACTTTTGAGTCTGTCACTGATGAATTTGTCTTAAAAATAATCAACAGTGCATCTGCCAAGTCTTGTGAACTTGATCCCATTCCCACCACGCTTCTTTATGAAAACCTTGACATCCTCTTTTCGACCATCACGAACATCATCAACACATCTCTTACCACTGGCATTGTACCACCTGCTCTGAAGACAGCCGTCGTCAAACCTCTGTTGAAAAAGCCATCGCTTGACAAAAACCTTTTGAAAAACTACCGTCCCATTTCTAACCTACCTCTTCTGTCCAAAATTCTTGAAAAAGTCGTTCTCCACAAACATCTCTCCCATCTCCAAGAAAACAACCTCAGCAATCCCTTTCAGTCAGCCTATCGAGCAGGATGCAGCACTGAGACCGTTTTGTTACGTATTGTAAACGATATTCTTTCCGCTCTGGACAATGACAACATTTCTGTTCTTCTTTTGTTGGATCTTTCTGCCGCTTTTGACACTCTTGACCACCAAATTCTCCTCTCCCGCCTGAACTCTGTTTTTGGCATTCAGTCTACTGCACTCCAGTGGTTTCACTCATACCTCTCAGACGGGTATCAGTCCACTTCAGTCAATAACTCGTCTTCGTCACCATCACAGCTCATGTACGGTGTGCCTCAGGGCTCAGTACTGGGGCCCATTCTCTTCGTCCTGTACACTACGCCTCTCTCCGATATCATAGCTAACCACTCTGTAAACCATCAGCTTTTCGCAGATGACACACAGCTCCAGAAATCCGCTCCTCTCAATGAAGTGACCAACCTCACCAAAGAACTCAATGCATGCACAGACAACATAAAAACATGGATGAGGGAAAATCAGCTCAAACTGAACGACGACAAAACAGAAGCTCTTCTCTTTCCCTTTTCATCTTCCTTGAAACCTTCTACCGTTCCCCTCCCTGACTCGATTACTCTTGGCTCTCACGACATCCCCTTCTCTGATTCTGCCAGGAACCTTGGATTCATTCTTGACTCAAAACTGTCCATGAAGAAGCACATCATAAAAATCTGCCAAACTGCTTATTTCGAGCTTAAACGCATTAGTTCAATCCGCGGGTTTCTCACTGAAGACGCAACCAAGACTCTTGTTACTTCCTACATCCTTTCACGGCTTGACTACTGCAACTGTCTCCTTATGGGTACACTTAATTCTGTCATCCAGCCTCTCCAGAAAATTCAGAACTTTGCTGCAAGACTTGTTCTCTTGGCACCCCGTCATCACCACGCAACACCTCTCCTGGAAAAACTGCACTGGCTTCCCATTTCAGAACGTATTAAGTATAAAGTCGCTTGTATGTGTTTCAGTGCTTTAAATGGTTCTGGTCCTGCTTAACTCTCTGAATTGCTGCATGTCTACACTCCATCTCGTACACTACGCTCTTCTTCTGACACCCGCATGCTGGAAATCCAATAATACAAACGCAAGACTCATGGCTTCCGCACTTTCTCTTGCTTTGGACCCCACATTTGGAATTCACTCCCACAAGACACTGCTCAACCCTGTCATCTTTTAAAGCCAAACTGAAAACCTACCTCTTCTCACAGTATTTCCATCCTAACTAATATCAGTACCCAGTTTCTGCTACAGTCAGTGTATGTATGTGTGTGTGTGTGTGTGTGTGTGTGTGTGTGTGTGTGTGTGTGTGTGTGTGTGTGTGTGTGTGTGTGTTTGTAGTGCGTTATTATTATTATTATTAATTTATTTTTAATAATACTTTATGTAAATTGTTTTGGTACGACTATGCTTTACATGTGTATATAATATCATATTTAGGTTAATATGTATCATGTGAGCGCTCAGGGCGTTGATGAGCGCATGATAAATGTACATTATTATTATTAAAGTCTTAGCGGTGTTTCAGGTGCAGGATGATGGTCAAGGTTGTAAATTAAGATTTAAAAAAGAAAAAGAAAAAAGAAAGGAAAAAAAAAGGAGAGTTCAGAATACTGGTATAGTAATGATACAGGGTCGTGACGGTGTTTCAGGTGCAGGATGACAGAAAAAAAGGAGAGTTCAGAAGCCTTGTTAAGTAATGGTGAAAGGTCATGACAGTGTTTCAGGAGCAGGATGACAGAAAAAAGGAGAGTTCAGAAGCCTTGTTAATAGTGTAAGATCGTGACGGTGTTTCAGGTGCAGGAGTTGAGGACGATGTACAACAACACGGTGCTGGTGGAACGCTGGGTGACCAGTACCAGGGGCACCATGTGGTTCTACAAGTACGGCGGCAACATCACCGCCCACTTCATGAACCTTATCGGCTACGACGTCATGGTCAGTGCATCATTACGTCTCTGTTTGACGACGGAATTGTGACATAGAATTCTCTGTTTATTGCCGACCCCTGACCATTGACCCAAGCTCCCTTCTCTTTCATCAGCTCCCCCGCCCTCACCTCGCTCTGCCCCCGTCCTCTCCACGCTCTCCCCCCGCCGTCCCACCGCTCTCGCCCCGCCCTCGCCCACGCTCTCCCACCGTCCTCCCCACGCTCTCACCCCGCCCTCCACCCGCCCTCCCCCCGCTGTCCCCCACGCCCTGCCCACACTCCCCCCCCACCGCTCTTCCCCCGCCCTCCCCCGTCCTCCCCACGCCATCCCTCCGCTCTCCCCACGCCCTCCCCCCCCCCGTCCTCCCCACGCTCTCCCCCCCGCCCTCCACCCGCCCCTCCCCCCGTCCTCCTCCCGCCCTCCCCCCGTCCTCCCCCACGCCCTCCCACCGTCCTCCCCACGCTCTCCCCCCCGCCCTCCTCCCCGCCCTCCCCCGTCCTCCTCCCGCCCTCCTCCCCCGTCCTCCCCACGCCCCTCCCCCCGTCCCTCCCCACGCTCTCCCCCCGCCCTCCCCCCCGCCCCCTCCCCCCGTTCTCCTCCCGCCCTCCCCCCGTCCTCCCCCACGCTCTCCTCCCCGCCCTCCCCCCCGCCCTTCCCCCGTTCTCCTCTCCCGCCCTCCCCCCGTCCTCCCCACGCCCCTCCCCACGCTCTCCCCCCCCCGCCCTCCACCCGCCCTTCCCCCGTCCTCCCCCCGTCCTCCCCACGCCCTCCCCCCGTCCTCCCCCACGCTCTCCCCGCCCCCGCCCTCCACCCGCCCCCTCCCCACCGTCCTCCTCCCGCTCTCCCCCCGTCCTCCCCCCGTTCTCCCCCCGTCCTCCCCACGCTCTCCCCCCCCGCCCTCCACCCGCCCTCCCACCGTCCTCCTCCCGCTCTCCCCCCGTCCTCCCCACGCTCTCCCCCCGTCCTCCCCACGCTCTCCCCCCCCCGTCCTCCCCCCGCTCTCCCCCCGCTCTCCCCCCCGCTCTCCCCATTCTTTCGATTCTCACAGCTTTCCCCTGATTTTGAGTCCATAATTACACTGGCAGTCCACAGGTTTTCCACAAAAACGTACAAAATGGTTATGTGAGGATTGAGACAGGAAAAAAAACACACACACACACACAAAAAAAAAACACGGCCAAAACTATTTGATTAATAAACACACAAGGGAAGTAGACAGCGCTCGAAAATGTCACGCAAAATACTACAAAGACATCAGTCGCCTACTTTCACCTGGCATGCGAGTAAATACATGGTACATAAACTCCACCGGCGGTACAACTTCAAATTATATTTAATTGATATCAAAAACTTCTGACTGTTGTTCCAATCACCTCATTTCAGATAAAAATACAACACTGCGAAACGTTTAACTGCTTAAACTGTAGGGGCAAGAGTAAACGTGTTAAAGATAAAGCTACATTGTACTGACATTATGTCTGGAGTACAGCAGCCAAAACATGCAAACATATTACATTAAAAAAACCAAAAAAAAAAAACCCATGTCATTTTAATTGCTAAGATGTGCATAAACATTTTCAAAAAACAAACAAAAAAACTCCCCATTTTCCCTGGTGGTAACGTTTGAAAAACAGCTTCTCATTAGAAATATTTGAGTAAGTTAAAACAGAATAGTTTAAGAGAGAGAGAGAGAGAGAGAGAGAGAGAGAGAGAGAGAGAGGAGAGAGAGAGAGAGAGAGAGA
>OY757544.1:13596549-13625259 GCA_963584105.1 Alviniconcha strummeri
AGACCGCTAGCTGTCACATTTGTTTCAGATCTCTCTCTCTCTCTCTCTCTCTCTCTCTCTCTCTCTCTCTCTCTCTCTCTCTCTCTCTCTCTCTCTCTCTCTCTCTCTCTCTCTCTCTCTCTTCTCTGGAAGTAAAAACAGTACTGTATTGACTATTACTTAGTCAATCATTCTCGTAATTAAAAAATAATAATCGTTTGTTCGTTCGTCCTCATTCGTCTAAATTCCGACCAGCTAGTGATAGCACGAAATTCTCTCGATTATTTTTGAAGCTCTGACCTCTAATCTTTTTTATGTGTTTGGATCTAACCTCGACGTTTCAACCCGGACTTTCTAAGCACAGCCACCTCATGTGATTTGCCAATGATTGCGTGGTGTTTCGTGAGAGCCACTTTGCGATCCTCACACGATGGAATCAACGGAATTGCTCGGCAATTAATTGAACACGTCAAAAAGCCGGCATCAACAGTCTGTTACGTTTTAAACCCGTGTTGATGTGTACATTATGTGTTAGCTGTTTGTTAAATTGATAACAGTCTCTATCTTGATGTACATTACGTGTGTTATGTTTGTTCAGCGTGTGTGTGTGTGTGTGTGTGTTGTGTGTGTGTGTGTGTGTGTGTGTGTGTGTGTGTGTGTTGTGTGTGTGTGTGTGTGTGTGTGTGTGTGTGTGTGTGTGTGTGTGTGTGTGTGTGTGTGTGGTGTGTGTGTGTGCATTTATGGTGTATGATACAGATCAGTGTCGTACACACTTGAATTCATTGTGCTTTATGTGTTGAGGGGGGGGGGGGTCTTCCCGTATGGTGCTTTGTGTGGGTTGTTTTGGTGGGACTGTGCTCTACGTGTGTACAGAATATCATATTTAGGTTAATATGTATCATGTGAGTGCTCAGGGCGTTGATGAGCGCATATAAATGTACATTATTATATTATCATTATTATTATTATTGTGTTTGTTCAGTGCTTTGAGCCTCAGGGTAGACGCCTTACAAATTACCATTATTATTATTACTACTACTATTATTAACAGGGAACTGCTCAACGTGAAAAATGGAGGCTATTTCTGTATTTGTGTACTTGTGTCGTTGGGTGTCTTCGTCCCAGCTCTGTTCCGACGTGTCGGTGTTGTTCTTCTGTTCACTCTGTACGTTCTGCCGACTCGTTTCTGGTGCCCGCAATCAATGATAACTACTCAAAACAGGGCACGCACATCTGCAGTACGTTTAAGGTTTACACTGTCGTTGAACACACATACATCTCTCTCTGTGGTGGTCTGTTCCTCTGCCAAGCTATCTGTCGGGTTTTTTCTTTTATTCTTTTTTCTTTCCTTTTCTTCCGCTGCTTCTTCTTCTCCTACCCCCCCCCCCCCCTTTTTTTCCCCCTTCTTCTCCCGCCCCACCCCCCGTTTTTGTTTGTTCGTTTTGTTTTGTTTGTTTGTTTTTTGTTTTGTTTGTTTTTTTTGTTTGTTTGTTTCTTATTTTTTGCTCTCTCTCTCTCTCTCTCTCTCTCTCTCTCTCTCTCTCTCTCTCTCTCTCTCTCTCTCTCTCTCTCTCTCTCTCTCTCTCTCTCTCTCTCTCTCTCTCTCTCTCTTCTCTCATCTCTCTCTCTCTCTCTCTCTGTCTGTCTGTCTGTGGGAGGGGGATCTTTTTGTCTGCCTCTTCTATTTGGTTGCCTGTTTTCCTGTCTGAGAATACTTGAGCAATATTGTTCCATTAGAACAAAAACCTATTAAATTAAAACATAACTGTGATGATCATTATCAGAATTACTGACTAATTTGGCTCTGTGTGTGTGTGTGTGTGTGTGTGGTGTGTGTGTGTGTGTGTGTGTGTGTGTGTGTGTGTGTGTGTGTGTGTGTGTGTGTGTGTGTGTGTGTGTGTGTGTGTGTGCTTCCTTGTTTAAAAATAAATCAATCAATAATACATATATTTTCTTTGTTTGCTTGTTTTTTTCTGTCTTTGTGCTTGTGCTTGTTCTTATTTTGTTGTTGTTTTGTGGGGTTTTGGTTTTTGTTGTTGTTGTTTTTGTTTTGTTTTGGGGGGGGGGTTGCTGTTGTTGTTGTTGTTTTAATTTATTTATCTGGTAAATTTTCTGTTTTTGGTTTTATTTAACAAACAAAGAAAGTTAATTAGTGCTCGAAAGCCGTCACATCAACACAGCAACAAAGACCCGAGTCGCCCACGGTCGGTCACTCTCACCTGGCACGCGAGTAATTACGAGGCTCATAAACTATGTCCTTTGGTAGTTTTAGCTTGCGAGAGCTTACCTGTATGCACTGTGTGCATCTGGCGCTGCGAACACGCACAGTTTTGTGTGGAGTTTTTTTTATGCGCTGTATACTAATTTTCATTTATTCATTCAAACTCCACTAGAGGTACATCCTCTGTGTTTCTGTTTTTGCTTTCTTTTCTAGCTCCTCTTTTACCATCTCCCGGACCATAATAACCATCATTGTTGACTGGGCGTTAAAACCAATTATTTGTCTGTCCTCGCCCCCCCCCCCCCCCCCATCCCGCCCACCACCCCGCACTTCTTCTTCTTCTTCTTCTTCTTCTTCTTCTTCTTCTTTCTCCTCCTCCTCCTCCTCCTCCTCCTTCCTCCTCCTCCTCCTCTTCTTCTTCTTCTTCTTCTTCTTCTTCTTCTTCTTCTTCTTCTTCTTCTTCTTCTTCTTCTTCCCGAGGTGACCCTGTGCGGTTGGCTTGACGTTAAAGTCCAAGAACTAACCTTTTTCTCCTGCTTGTGTTCTCCTGCGCTGTCGGTGTTTCCATAAGCAGCCTCTGTCACGCAGTGACACACGACGCCAGAAGAGCAGAATTGGGGCTGGCACCAGCTCCGATTTCGGCCCCCACGTCGGAGACCAGGGGCCCAATAAAAGTCCACTCAAAGCAAATCACCCGTTTCATTGCGGCTCCTTCAAGGGGCCTATCGCCACGACCCCTCGTGGGCATGCAGGTAAATACTAGCGTAATGGACGGGCTCCAGCAGGCTCTCCCCACGGGTAGCGAGGTAAACAGGGGATCCGAACGGACTCTTGAACACGGGGCCACCCTCCAGCAGGCAGCAGGCCGCTGCTGGAGTTCGAATCTGGGCTGTGTCAGGCCGAGAGTGGTCAGTGGGACTACTGAACAAAGGGGCCTTCTTCTGCACGTGCAGCGCGGAATACAGAAGCAAGTTTATAGAGCTAATAATAACAACGATAAGGACAATAATTTCTGTTGTAGCCCACACTCTTTTAAAGCTCGAACCATGACAGGAGTGTAAAACAATGAGAGTAATCAGGGTGGCTGGGAGATAGATGTCTGAAACGAAGGTAATGTTCAGAAAAACGGTTAAAATACGCAGTGGGTAATTTTTTTAAGAAATTGTAAAAATTGTAAGCTTCATTTTTTTTTTTTTATAGAGACAGCGATTTTTCAGTGTAAACTGACATTTTTCAGCAATACATTTTGCGTAAAAACTAAAATAAAAATGTTCGTTTAGTCTCCTTCAGAACCAGGCAACAACTAGGCCTAGCACCAGGCAATACCAAGGCTTAGCACCAGGCAACACCAAGGCTTAGCACCTGGCAACACCAATGCTTAGCACCAGGCAACACCAATGCTTAGCACCAGGCAACACCAAGGTCTAGTACCACACAACAATTAGACCTAGTACCAGGTAACACCAAGGCCTAGCACCAGACAAACACCAAGGCCTAGCACCAGGCAACAACGAGGCTAACATCAAACAGCAACGAGGCCTAGCACCAGGCAACACCAAGGCCTAGCACCAGGCAACAACTAGGCCTAGCACCAGGCAACAACTAGGTCTAGTATCAGGCAATACCCAGGCCTAGCACCAGGCAACAACGAGGCCTAGCATCAGGCAACACCAAAGCCTAGCACCAGGCAACAACTAGGCCTAACACCAAACAGCAACAAAGCCTAGCACCAGGCAACAACGAGGCCTAACATCAAACAGCAACAAGGCCTTAGCACCAGGCAACAATTAGGTCTAGCACCAGGCAACACTGACCAAGGCCTAGTACCAGGCAACAACGAGCCTAACATAACAGCAACAGCAACATGCTTAGCACCAGGCAACAACTAGGCCTAGCACCAGGCAATACCAAGGCCTAGCACCAGGCAACAACGAGGCCTAACATCAAACAGCAACAAGGCTTAGCACCAGGCAACAACTAGGCCTGTTCCTGTGTGGCCGGGTGTGGCGGTCAGTCATGTGACGTGTGCACGTGAGAGGCGCTGGAAGGAGGCGGAAAGCGAACCTGGGAGTGTGGGTGTTGTTGATGAGCGTCCGGCCTGGCTTTGTTTTCTGACCACACAGGCTGCTGACCGGACAGCTGGGAACCGGACACCGACGCCGTGGCCCTGGAACCAAACACTTCCCGCTGTGCACATAGACGGTCTTCGGTGAAATCGTAGAGCGGATAAGTTCTGTCCGCTCTAAAGCGGAATCAGGGCAGGGCTCCCTCTCGGAACTTGAGGTGTTTGTTAACGAGGAATGGTTTGTTGGTGTTGGTCTTTCCTTCCTCCACTCCCTTTCATCCATCTCCTGAACTACTAAACCTCTGTTGCCAATCCATTTTTTAATTTATTTTTTATTTTTAAGAATCATCTGGTCAGCTTAAATTTAAGTAACAACGCTTTTTAATCGCACCCAATAAGATAATATACTTTTTAATGTGTGTGTGTGTGTGTGTGTGTGTGTGTGTGTGTGTGTGTGTGTGTGTGTGTGTGTGTGTGTGTGTGTGTGTGTGTGTGTGTGTGTGTGTGTGTGTGTGTATGAAATGTGTGTAAAATGTGTGTGTGAAATGTGTCCTAGCGTGCGAGCGTGTGCCCAGCAGGTCAAAGCCAGTCTTCGGTTACTCAGCTACAATAAAAAGCGTTCAACGGGAAGTAACTGCGCTATGACAGTGCCTCGAAAATCATGCAACCGTTGTCTGCCGTACACCATCTGCAGAGAGTGAGAGAAGAGGCAGAGAGACACACAGAGCCGTATGCGTGCGTGCGTGCGTGCGTGCTTGCGTGCGTGCGTGCGTGTGTGTGTGTGTGTTTGGTGCGTGTGTGCGTGTGTTTGGTGTGTAAACCACCTGACAGTGGTTGAGAGTGGGTGATTTACGGATGGGATCGTTGTGTCTGTCATTCACACCGTACGACATAGAAAAACTACAAAAGGGATGTTGCGTTTCTTTGTACTTTAATTAATCTTGATGAATACAGACTAATAATGATAATAATAGCCGGTAGGGCCGCAAGTGAGTTCTTATGTTTGCATAAGTAAAAAAAAGAAGAAAAAAGGCAGTAAAAACAAAACGAAAAAACAAAAGGGAACTAAGAAAAAGAAAAGAAAGGGTACAAATAAAAGAAAAGGGCTCTAGCCAGATTTCTGCAATGGACAACCAGACAAAAGGCTAGAAAAAGCAACAACATAGTAAGAAAAAGCAATTATGCGACAAACATCTTTACCGAACATCGCCCATAACAAATTTATACTATTGGAACATCGCATCAGAGGAAAAAGAACAATACCTTACAAGCGAACTCACTGCCAGTAATACAGTCTAGAGTATACGAGGTGGGGGGGGGGGGGGGGGAGTCATGTGCGTGTGCGTGCGTTGGTATGCGCGTGTACGTGCGTGTGCGTGCGAGTAGATGTATCTGTGTGTGCGTGTTTGGGTGCGTCATAGTTCGCATACGGTGCCTCTGTGTGTGTGTGTGTGTGTGTGTGTGTGTGTGTGTGTGTGTGTGTGTGTGTGTGTGTGTGTGTGTGTGTGTGTGTGTGTGTGTGTGTGTGAGTGTGTGTGTGAGAGAGAGAGGGGGGGGGGGGTCTGTCAATATAAAAACAACAAAAACGTGTGTGATAGCTGAGGCATTATATTTAGGTCTGGACGACCTTAAACAGAGTAATAGAAATGGTTTTTGACGCTTTCATTGAAACAGATTAAAAAAATATATAAAAATTAATCGCTTCTGACAGCTTGACGATTACAAAATTTGGCATCTAAGAATACACCATAAGAACACCGGTTGTTCAACGTATGACGCTGAAATTCCATAACAAACATCTGGCCGTCTTCACTGTTCTCGAGATTCACACCTACATCCTGGCCCACGTTGGGTGTCCTTGGAGTCCACACCGACACATTTGGAGTCCAGACCGACACACTTGGAGTCCACACCGACACCATGCCCAAGTTGTGTGTCCTTGGAGTCCACACCAACATCCTGGCCATGTTCGGTGTCCTTGGAGTCCACACCAACATCCTGGCCATGTTCGGTGTCCTTGGAGTCCACACCAACATCCTGGCCATGTTCGGTGTCCTTGGAGTCCACACCAACATCCTGGACATGTTCGGTGTCCTTGGAGTCCACACCAACATCCTGGCCATGTTCGGTGCCCTTGGAGTCCACACCAACATCCTGGCCGTGTCCAGCTATTGTCCTTCGGGTGCCCAGCAACAGAACGGACCATGTCTAACGTTCTCCACACCAACAATCTGATCGGTGCCCCGCTCCTCCCCCGTGTAGTGATCCACATAACTGAGCTTACAACCGAGAGTATAAAAAAGGCATACGAGACAAATAACATGAATAACTGACTTTAGAGTCAAAACAGAACAAAAGGAAAGAAAGAAAACCTGGTGATAAAGCTGCCTTTTCACTGACGCAATAGTCCCACAGCGCAAATCGCTACGCAAGCCATCCACAGCAAAGTACCGCACGGCGACAACATCGCAGTGCCCGCGGACAAGCAAACTCGGCCATCGTCTCCCCCACCTCTGGAGCCGGTCTCTTCTTCCACCGAACCGTTGACGAAGCGAATCCTTCCCTCCAGACCACTAATGATGGGAGAGAACTTCTTGACGTATTCGGTAAGCACATCAGTGTCCAGGTCACCTGCAAATCGTGGTATAAATTTCAAGAAAACGTCCACCTGCAAATTGCGGTAAAGTATGAAATTTTAAAAAAAATCCACCTCCAAATCGTGGTAAAGTATGAAATAAAATTTAAAAATCCACCTCCAAATCGTGGTAAAGTATGAAAAAAAAAATCCACCTGCAAATTGTGGTAAAGTATGAAATAAAATAAAATAAATCCACCTGCAAATTGTCGTAAAGTATGAATTTCAAGAAAACATCCAACTGCAAAACGTGGTAAATTATGAATCTCAAGAAAACATCCACCTGCAAATTGTGGTAAAACATGAATTTCAAGCAAAAACATCCATCTGCAAATCGTGGTAAAGTATGAATCTCAACAACAAAAAATCCACCTGCAAATTGTGGTAAATTATGAACTCCAAAAACACATCCACCAGCAAATCGTGGTAAAGAAACAATTTTTTTTAACACAAATTAATCCACCTTCAAATTGTGATAAAGTATAAATTCCAAAGACACATTCACCTGCAAATCGTGGTAAAGTATCAATTTCAAGAAAACATACACCTGCGAATCGTGGTTAAAGTAAACGATGAATTTCAGGGGGAAAAATCCAGCACAAAACGTCTTCCTTCCTATATCAAATTCGGACACTAGCTTCTGTTGGAAGACTTTTGAAGTCAAAGCCAGCGCCGAGAGTACCAGTATTGTTGCTTCAGCGTTTTAATTTCTTCCATTAATGATGGGTTCAGAATTAGTCTCGTCAAGTTAAATGGGTTCCAAACTAAGTTGATGTAGCCTTAGTAGCAAACACACACACACACACACACACACACACACACACACACACACACACACACACACACACACACACATCACATCACATCACATCACATACGCACGCACACACACACATAGAAATGCTCACCAATCAGGTGCCGTTTAATGGTGTTATCCGTTATGACTGAGTAGGCATCGCCACCAGTCGCCAGAAAGCTGGACATGACCACCTTGTAGACTTTGGAAGGTTCAAGGTCGACAAACTCGGGGATTTCACAATCTGCACACTTGACCTTGACATCTTTCACGCGATGACCTTTGGGTTGTGAAAGGTCGTACACAACGTGTAATCCTGAAGTGCAGAGCAAAATCATTCATCAAAATCCATCCAGTCATGCTCGTCCAATAAATTTAGATTCTTTCATTTCATTACAGAAACATGCAAACATTTTCTGACAGCAGCCCTAACAAATAGGGCCGTTATAAGAACGTGAACCGAATTAAGTGGCGAAATTTGTTTCAGTGGTCAGATTTTGTTCGTTTTCTTTTGCTTGTTTGGCACGAGCGTGTGTGTGTGTGTGTGTGTGTGTGTGTGTGTGTGTGCGTGCGTGCGTGCGTGCGTGCGTGCGTGCGTGCGTGCGTGCGTGCGTGCGTGCGTGTGTGTGTGTAGGTGTAGGTGTGTTTGCGTGCGTGCGTGCGTGCGTGCGTGCGTGCGTGTGTGCGTGCGTGCGTGCGTGCATGCGTGTGTGCGTGCGTGCGTGTGTGTGTGTGAGTGTGTGTGTGTCTGTCTGTCTGTCTGTCTGTGCATATGTGTCTGTGTCTGCATGCCTACGTGCGTGTATGTGTTTTCATCATTATCATTTCATTAAAAGTATAATGGTGTGACAATGACGACGACGACAATGACGATGATGATGATGATGATGATGCATTTACCGGAGTGCTGCAGGAACGCCCCGTTTAGCTCCATGCGGTCCCACTTGCTGGCACTGTGCTCCATCACCTGCAGTATGGCCCACCCGTTCAGCTCCACAATGTCCACAGTGTTTCGGAACGGCTGTACTGACATCACGTCCGCCAGTGTGATGTCACCTGGTCGTGGACCGCAAAGGAAAGACGTCATCCTCATGAATATTCGTTACGCACCTACTAGTTGGTTGAAGTGTTGCTTTACGTCCACAGAAACCATAGGTTTATTAGGGACGGGAACCCAGGACGGTTATCTCGACTTTCACACAGCTCCTGACCTCTGTAATGCACCTAATCGTTTCCGTCTAGCTATTTAGCCTCTACCGGACTCTGTGACCTTTGCACTCAAACAAAAACAACATAACAAAGCAGCTCAACCAAAACCAGGTAAGTATCCTGCGTCTCATTTTTCACCGTTTAACTGTTGTTAAAGCGTTGTTTTGCAGCTTGAATAAAAGGGCTTTGTCCCGAAAATGTGCATGTTGTGTTTTGTCATAAGTAAGTAGTTAAACGTGGTGCTTAACTTCCAAAGAAACCCAGAGTTTTGTCCTAATAAATAGCGTTCTTTTGAACCTTTTGTGTGTTTGGATCTTGTTGCACAGCCACTTGCAGTATGTCTTTCTGGCATGGCATGGCTTGCAGGGCAGTTTTTGTTTGTTTTTAAGTACTTCATTATCCCTTGCCGGAAATTAGGGCAAGATTGTGAACAATCGTCGGCGCGCGCGTGTGTGTGTGTGTGTGTGTGTGTGTGTGGGTGTGTGTGTGTGTGCGTGTGCGTGTGCGTGTGTGTGTGTTGTTGTTGTTGTTGTTGTTGTTGTTGTTGTTGTTGTTGTTGTTGTCGTCGTCGTCGTTGTATTTCTTTATTGGACATCAGAAACAATTTGTCCTCTCTCTCTCTCTCTCTCTCTCTCTCTCTCTCTCTCTCTCTCTCTCTCTCTCTCTCTCTCTCTCTCTCTCTGGGGGAGTGGAGGGTCTTGTTCTTTTTTACTTGAAATAATGGTTTACATATACAGTAACTATGTCTTTAACTGATCACTGCAGCATGAACAAAACCAGTAGACCATTACTCCCGTCGTTACCTTTTTCAATCGATGTCCGGATGCTGCCAGAGTTGAGAAATGATATGGCCACGTGATTCCATTCCACGCTGTCCGAGTGACGCAGATTCTGCATCACCAATGCGTCGCTGATCATGTTCCCTGCGACAAAAACCAACAAAGTCTGGTCTGTGGACAAGATTATTCCAGATTATTTGATATTACTTTTTATTTTGTTTTAATAATAATAACAATTTAAGGTTGCCTGCTTGCACTCTAAAACAAGATCAAAACACACGAAAAGTCAATAAGAACGCTGATTTTAATCAGAAAACACAAAACAGGCACAAGCTTCCGGTGGTCTCAAGCAGCAAACAAATATAAATACACTAACAAATGATAATCGCTGAAAGTGTCCAGTTTATTTTTTTAAACTTACAACAACAAACAGCAAATAAAAAAATATATATAAAAAATAATAATAAAAAAAATCCAGCACTAACTGAAAGATTAGCAGATATTTTTCCTCTATCAATTACTGTATTCTCTGTCTGCTTCTTATTGCTGTTGTCTTTGTTGGGTTTTTTTCTCTCTCGAGAAAAGTGTGTTCATTGAAAATATGTGGATGTTTTGTGTTGTCTTATCAAAACTAGCGTCCTCTTCAACCATTTACGTGTTTTGATTTCATTCCAGACTGTAGTGTTCTTGGGCCATTTAGTATGCAGAAGACTGGATTTGAGTCATTGGTGAATTGACCATTGAGAAGGAACTTGGAGAAACGGCTGCCTAACGAGAAACGGCAATAAACATCGCTTACAAGCTTGAGTCCGATTTGCCTGGTGTTCCAAAACACTACACGGACCGTTTAACACCGATATCAGCAGTTACACATAACGTTCACCAACTACCCAGCGATGGTTGTTCACATACACTTGTTCGCGTACACTTGTTCATGTACACTTGTTCATATACCCTTGTATACTTGTTCACGTACACTTGTTCACATAGATGAAATTAAGGAATTTCACCTATACTTGTTTGCGTACACTTGTTCACGTGCACTTGTTCGCGTACCCTTGTTCACGTACCCTTGTTCACGTACACGTACCCTTGTTCGCGTTCACCTGTTCTGGTACACTTGTTCACGTACCCTTGTTCGCATACACCTGTTCACGTCCACTTGTTCACGTACCCAAGTTGCACTCCTGTAGCCGGCACACGTCCTTCCGTCCCATCAGCATGACCAGGGAGTTCCCTATGACGTTCCCAACGGTTTCGTCCAGTCCCCTCTGCCAGCCTACAAGGTCGGCCGACAGGGCACCATCTGTCAGGTGGAAACACAAGGTTTCCAACACATGAAAGGTTCGAAAGAACGCTGTTTATTAGGACAAAACACAACATGCCAATTTTCGGGGCAGTCCCCTTTACGAAGCTACAAAACGACATTTAAGCAACAGTTAAATGGTGAAAAACGACGAAAAATGAGATAGAGAGCTAAAACACTTAACACTTTTGGTTGAGCTGTGTTGTTTTTGTGTCCAGTGCTAGGAAGGGTGTTGGCAATTTCTTTGTGAAGTGGAGCAGAGTAAATCGCAACTCAGCTAAGTTCGGACACAGGGCCTCCACCAACAAAGCGTAAAAGTGTGAAGTTCTGTTAGTAAAAAAATCGATCGGCAAACTTTCTTGTCGAGCTCGTTTTCTGGACACTAATACTGTCGTTTGTTGTTGTTGTGTGTGTGTGTGCGTGCGTGCGTGCGTGCGTGCGTGCGTGCGTGCGTGCGTGCGTGCGTGCGTGCGTGCATGCGTGCGTGCGCGCGTGTGAGTGTGAGTGAGTGAGTATGAGTGTGTGTGTGTTTGTGTGTGTGTGTGTGTGTGTGTGTGTGTGTGTGTGTGTGTGTGTGTGTGTGTATGTGTGTGTATGTGTGTGTGTGTGTGTGTGTGTGTGTGTGTGTGTGTGTGTGTGTGTGTGTGTGTGTGTGTGTGAGTGAGTGATGAAATGAGCGTGTCCTTATGTCTTTGTAAGCGTTCCGGGTTCTTACGAGAAGAGGCGCCATAAATAATCTATTATTATTATTATTACACTAGCTATCTGTCTCTCTTCTCGTCCAACCGGGGACCGTGGTTGAAAGAGAGATGTACGTGCCATTCCCTGTTGATTTCTCTGCGAAAAGTCAGTCAGTTCTGTTGCGGCCCAACAAACGTTTACCTCTGGCAACTGATCTGTCCAGCAGAATGGGGTTGCCGGACCACGAGGTCACCGTCCCTGCGTCATCAAACTCCACCTGAAACACAGCATCAAACTCCACCTGAAAGACGGCATCAAACTGCACCTGAAATATGGCATCCAACTCCACCTGAAAGACGGCATCCAACTCCACCTGAAACAGAGCATCCAACTCCACCTGAAACACGGCATCCAACTCCACCTAAACACGGCATCCAACTCCATCTAAAACACGGCCTCAAATACCACCTGAAACACGGCATCAAACTCCACCTGAAACGCGGCATCCAACTCCACCTGAAACACGGCATCCAACTCCTCTTAAAACACGGCATCAAACTCCACCTAAACATGGCATTAAACTCCACCTGAAACACGGCATCCAACTCCACCTGAAACACGGCACCCACAGACTTACTCTAAAGGCCATCAGCGACAGCACAGCTCGGAGCTAAAGCGAGTTATAATACAAGACAACTTTATTGTCTCCGTATAGAGAAATTTGCCTTCTGGTTCGTTATTTACATAAAACATTAGTTACTCCACATTTAAGATCCACACTACCTCCCTGGTTATTTGAGGGTTTAACGCGCCAAGAAATATCAAGCACCCATGACGAGACGAACGAAATAAACTACTAATCGGAGGAATGAGTGAACAGCTGCTGGTGAAGTTGACAAAATAGAACAGATCTAGGAAAATGTACTCACCTGTACGACGAAACACTAGGAAACAATAGGACACGAGCGCTTTAGACAAAAAAAATAATCTTTTTCGGGTGCAAGAAGATAAATAGACAACAAAAAGAAGAAGGAAGCAAAGAAGAAGACAATAAGGAGCTGATGTAAAAAAAAAAAAATAAGAATGTATACGTACATTAAAATGTCCTCAATTTTCGTCCTTTTCATGACGTCATTTTTTAATGTACGCTTTCATTCTTAACATTTAACATCTTAACACCTAAAAGCTGTTTTTCACCAAAGCACGGGCTTCGTCAATCAGACGAAAATTGGAACTGTTTCAAAAGCAACGTTGGGAAACCGTGACAGACGGGGTGAAGCGCATATGGCTTTTTCCAATCGCATAGATACCATCTTGAACTGAAGTGGGAAACACTTTGCCCAGGACATGATGATTACGACGTCCTAAGGACAGGGACAGGGTCAAGGTAAGTGAAGGCCAGCGGGTGTATTAACCCCTTCCTGTAACATTTCCGGGTTCAATGATGCAAGGACGCGCGTGCAATAGTATATTTTCTGATCCTTTAATATCTGCTTTCAGTGATACGCGCTTTGATGGAAGTCCTTCCACATGCCAGTGGAAAAAAAATCGAAAGGCTTAAGGGTGTCAAATTTGGAATTTTCATTGGCCATTTTCAAGCGACATCATGGCAGTGAATGGGTTAAGCAAGCCGACCTGCAGGAAGCCGAGGTACTTGGCGAAGGCGTAGTCCTGCACCACCAGAGCTCGGGTCCCGTCCCCTCGGGTGATCACCACCGGATAGCTGTCCGCCGGATCCTCGTTGGAGGGTGGCTCTCCTGCGCAGAGGTTTGAAAACGTGCAGCATGAACGTAAGGACTGTGTAAGGTTTGCCAGTACAGGTCTGAAGCTGGGATACATTGGTAATAGAAATGTGGCGCACCAACCCATCCACCTTTTACCACCCTCCCACACCCACACCCACGTTCACACACCCACACGCATGCTCACACACACGCTTTCCCACACCCACACATGCACACGCACCTTCCCACACACGCACACGCACCCTCCTATACCCAAACCCACACGCACGCTCACGTACGCACACGCACAGTCCCACACCCCCACACGCACTCACACACCCACATCCACTCCCACACGCACGCTCACACCCCCACACCCACACACATTCTCGCGCTCACAGACATACACGCACACTCCCACACTAACTCTCTCTCTCTCTCTCTCTCTCTCTCTCTCTCTCTCTCTCTCTCTCTCTCTCTCTCTCTCACACACACACACACACACACACACACACACACACACACACACACACACACACTCCCACACCAACAACCACACGTACGCTCCCTCCCACACCAACATCTACACGCTCTCTCCCACACGCACCCTTCCACACCAACGCCCACACGCGTGCTCACTTACGCGCGCGCGCACGCACGCACGCACGCACGCACGCACGCACAGAGAACATGCATATAACTATCTGCAACGAAAACTTGTTAGTATTCCCCTGCACAAGAAGCCGATATGCCGAAAATTTGTGCTTTTTGAGCCCAGAACCGAATCATTGTCTATGATTACATATGTTTTGCTCTAAGTGGAGCAAAGTTTGTCAGTATTGTTACCATTGTAAAGGAAGGTGTTGGTGTGCCCCCCAACCACCACGTCCACACCAGGAACGTCGCGAGCGATGGTGAGATCTTTAACAAACCCAGCGTGTCCCACACACACGATCTTGTTCACCCCTTCTGACGTCAGGCGTTCCACTTCTGACGTCAAGGCCGCTACTTCGTCATTGAAGGTTATTTCTCCTGCAAGTGAATAGTACGTGTTCATTGTTTTTTTCATATAATATATTACGTACTGTGAGCGAACACTTTGTAAAAAATGACAATGTGTGAAGCCACTTGTCAAAAGCCAAAGTACAATATTTCAGTGAGAGCCTTAATTGGTATTCTCTCCGTCTGTCTCTGCCTCCCTGCCTGCCTGCCTGCCTGCCTGCCTGCCTGCCTGCCTCCCTGCCTGCCTGCCTGCCTGCCTGCCTCTCTCTCTCTCTCTCTCTCTCTCTCTCTCTCTCTCTCTCTCTCTCTCTCTCTCTCTCTCTCTCTCTCTCTCTCTCTCTCGATATATATATATATGTAGGGGAGCGTGGGGATGGGGAGTTGAAGGGAAGCAGGTTGGAAGCATGAATGAAGAGCCACAAGTCAGAGGTTGCTATAACATAACTTTTATTTGTACACCAACCAACCAGGAAACAGTGTAGGCTCTCCCCTGAGATGAACACATGAACACCGGCCGCAACAGTAAACAAACAACCTGCCTCTGCAGGGACACTGGGGTAAAAGGACGCTGCCGGCCCAGCACACAACTTTTAACACCTTAGATAATTGGGCCATAAAAAACCCACCCAATCAAAAAGGAAAAGGACCGGAAAGAAAAGGTTATAGGGTCATTGCCCGGAACATGTATACAATACACTCGGTTACATCCCCCCCTACTCAATCATAACCAGCGTCCTCGCTGGTTAATCACATAGCAATAAACAAAATTAAATGGTGTAGGGCAATTAAGAGTTGACTTAACAAACCATCAAAGTGGTACCCAATACATCCACGCACAAAACTGTACCCCTTTTTGCCAGCATACTAATAAAGGCCTGGCTAACTACAAACATCTCCAAAGACCAGACTGATTGCATTGCAGTTAAAGGGCAAAATGATTACTGCATTTAAGCCAAGTAAACCAGACAGACCCAGAACGCATTGCTTGAAACGGGACAAAAGGATGAAAAAGAGGATTCTTTTGCGTTAATGATGAAAACTCCCAAATAAACATCTGTTCTTATTGCATTTCAAAAACCTACTGCCATCTGGGATTTAAAAAATGGAGGGCGTTCCACAACTGGCCGTACAAGATCTCAAAACAACATGTTCGAAAAAATATAACATCAACACCTCACACATTGCAACAGTCGAATACTACATATTGCATTTCATTGACCACATGAACGGCACACAAGTGATGTCTATCATCTCAAACCATGATTTCAATACCAAGCCTTGTGTGAAGGCCCGCGGTACGATAAAACGTTTCGTTAGAGAAATGCACACACGAGAATACAGGACCTTATATAAAGGTTAACACGTATACTCGTAATAAACATAACTCTCACTCACAGACAACACAACGCTCAGTGACCTGATGTGGACTCTGTCCCGTTACTACTCAAATGAACATATATAATGCTATTAAGTAATACCAGATTAGCGGTCAAGCCATCAACGTTCGATCATGATGAAATAAATATACACAGTAGTGCAACGCAACATTATGGTCGCCACACTGCTCTTCGAGGTATGTTGGCAGCGTTGGGGTTTACCCCTTTGTACGGGTGGAGCGCCTGAGTGCAGGTCTGGCTCTGACTGGCGGTGCGTCAGCTGCAGGAATGGGTGCAGCGGGAATGGGTGCAGCGGGAACGGGACCAACAGGAATGTGGACAGCATTGGGGTTTACCCCTTTGTTCAGTCGGGTGGAACGCCTGAGTGCAGGTTTGACTGGCGGTGCGTCAGCTGCAGGAATGGGTGCAACGGGAATGGGTGCAGCGGGAACGGGACCAAGAGGAATGGGGGCAGCAGGAATGGGTGCGGGAAGAGGCATGGGTGCGGCAGGAGGCAAGCCAACAGTCGCAGGCCGACCCAGCCAGAAGTCACCCCAATCAGGGTACTGTGGGTTGGCCTGAGCAGGTGTTTCCCGTGTCGGCGGTTCCTCTGCGGCAGCAGCCAGTGGTGCCCTGGCAGGCAACAGGTCATTTCTACTGAGGGTCCGCTCCTGCCCGCCAGAGAATGGTTTGACCCCATACACATGTATGCCGGGGTAGGGACGTGCGGTCACGACGTGCAGTTCAGGACGCCACCGGTCTTGGATCTTGCTCCTGCCGAGGACACGGTTTCTCAGGTAAACCAGGTCACCTACGTGTAGTGGGTGATCCGCAGCTTTCTGGTCCGTCTGCTTTCGTCTCTCCGCTGCAGCTTCTTGGAGATGCTTCAGTGCCCTGGCGTGTGAAGCCTGCAGGCGCAGCCGATGCTGTCGTACCCAGTCGGTGGGTCCAACCGAGGACGTGGTTGTGCGCCCAAGCAGGTGGTCAACTGGTAGCTGCGGTTCCTGGCCGAACAGAAGGAAGTGGGGCGAAAACCCGGTGGAAGCGTGAGGCATATTGTTATACGCCTGCACGAGCTCCGGGAGGTACTGTGGCCACTTGGACTTCTGTTCCGGGGGCAGGGTTCGAAGCAGATCATGCAAGGAGCGATTGAACCGCTCGCACTGCGCGTTGCCACGGGGATGGTATGGAGTGGTCCGGGTCTTCTTGATGCCATAGAGCTCACACAGGGATTTCACCAGCTTAGACTCAAAGTCCCTACCCTGGTCACTGTGGATTTTCTGGGGTACCCCGTAGCGCTGGAACCACTCGTGAACCAACACCTTGGCCACTGTCCCTGCCTCCTGGGTGCGCGTCGGTATGGCCTGGGTGAACTTCGAGAAGACATCGGTGAGAACGAGAACATTTTCTCGCCCATCACTAGCAGTCTCAAGCTTCGTAAAGTCGATTGCCAGGATTTCAAGGGGACGGCTGGCAAGTAGATGACTGGAAGTGGTGTGGAGCCCTGGTGCATGACCCATCGTGCACCGCTCACAGCTGCTGATGTAGTCTCTGACTTCTCTGTACATGGCAGGCCAGTAGACACGAGGCCTCAGCAACTCCATGGTGCGCTCATAACCTTGGTGGCCCATATCGTCATGGAGCGACGCCAGGACATCAGGCCGAAGTGAGCTGGGAAGAACCAGCTGTTCGAGAGTACCCCGCTGCTGGTCAGCCTGCCTGCGATGGAGTACCCCCTTCTTTAGGAACAGTCGAGGGTACTGCTGCACCAGTGCTCGCATGGAGCGTTCCTTGGTGTCGGAAGGCTTGGCTGGCCAGGCTGCGAGCACCGGACCAAGGACTGGATCCTGTTGCTGTAGCTGCTGCAAGTCAGCCAGAGACAGTCTGGGGAGTACCTCAGTTGCAGCCTCGGGAACAGCCGTTTGATCAGGTTCCTCCTCCTTGTCCAGGGGCAGCACAGGAGCCATGGTGTCGCCAAGGACACCAGCAGTGGGGGTGAGGTGGACAGCCAGCTGCTCGCACTGGAGAGCATTGACAGTGGCTACCTCTGGTGGCACCACTGTCAGAAGAGGTTCATGACAAGGTTCGAGGGGCATACGGGAAAGGGCATCCGCAGGGTTGATCTTCCCCGGTCTATACTGGATGTCAAAATCGAACTGTGCGAGCTGTGAGGCCCATCTTTGCTCTAACGCGCCTAATTTCGCGGAGCGAAAGTAGGTCAGCGGATTGTTGTCGGTGATGACCTTGAACTTTCCTCCCAACAGGTAATGCCGGAATTTGTCCGTTATTGCCCATTTCAAGGCAAGAAACTCCAGCTTCATGCTGCTGTAGAGTGAACTGTTTTTCTCACTGGGCCGGAGGCGTCGGCTGGCGAAGGCAAGCACTCTTGACTTCCCATCTTGTTCCTGGGACAGGATGGCGCTGAGCCCGTCATGGCTGGCATCCGTCTCCAAAATGAAAGGCTTGGTGTAGTCAGCGTAGCCAAGTACAGGAGCTGTCGTCATAGCCCCCTTCAAGGATTCGAAGGCCTCTTGGTGCTTGGGGCCCCAAAGCCTGGATACGTCAGCTGCCTTCTTCTTGGAGTGCTTGGCTCCTTCGCTCACCAGGTCATGGAGCGGTCCGGCAATCCTGGCAAACCCGCTGATGAACCGCCGGTAATAACTGGCAAAGCCAAGAAAGCGGCGCAGCTCTGTTGTCGTTGTTGGTGTTGGCCAGTTCTGCACACATTCCACCTTGCCACACTCGCAGCTCACTCCATCAGCCGAGATCGTGTGGCCAAGATAGGTGACTTCACGCCTCAGGAACTGGCACTTGCTGGCTTTCAGTTTCAGACCTGTCTCTGTCACCCGCTGCAGGAGTCGTTCTAGTTGCTCCATGTGTTCGTCGAACGTCTTGGAGTAGACAAGGAGGTCGTCGAGGTAGACGAGCAGAAACTGAAAGGCAAAGTCTGACATGGTTGCCTGCATCAGACGCTGGAAGGTGGCAGGGGCTGACGCCAGGCCCATCGGCATCCTTGTGTATTCATACAAGCCGAAGGGTGTCGTGAACGCTGTCTTGTGCTGGTCCCAGGGATCCATGGAGATCTGGTGGTACCCACTGGCGAGGTCCAAGGTAGAGAAGTACTGGGACTCCTGGATCCTGGGGAGTGGGTAGGCATCACCAACAGTCTTCAAGTTCAGTCGCCTGTAGTCGACACAGAGCCGAAGACTGCCGTCCTTTTTCCTCACCAGGACCACCGGAGCTGCGTAGGGACTGTGGCTCTCCACAATGACTCTCTGGGCCAGGAATCTCTTGATGTGTTCCTTCACCTCCTGGAGCTGGTTTGGCGGTATGCTCCGGTAGGGCTGCGCGACTGGGGCATCATCGCTGGTGGGGATGCGGTGTTGCACTGCCTCAGTATACCCAAGATCGAGGTCATCCTGGGTAAAACCATGGGCATTCTGATTAAGCAAGGCATGCAGCCGGGCCCGCTCGTCGTCAGTGCCGTCAAATGCAGGGCAGGGAACAGCATCTGAGGGAGCAGACTCTGCAATGGAGGGTTCCATAGAGACGATCATCTCGTTGCAGGTCGTCGTAATCTGCACACCCTCATCGCTTTCAATGCCGTCCACTGCGTGTAACACTGCCACAGGCGTGCGTCTGGCAAGGATGTAATCCTCTGCCGACAGGTTAGCGAGGCGCACACACCTCTGTGTCGCATCGCCGCTCACAAGGGTGGGAATGAGGAGTAGCCCTCGGGGGAGGGGTTGGGCCAAGGGTGAAGCCAACAGGTGTCTTGATGGCCGCTGCACTCCTGTGATGCGGAGGGTGACGAGGGAATGAGCTGGGATGAGAGTCTGGCCTGCTACTCGAGCCACACCCCTGACGGAGGTGCGCTCAAGGCGAATCTCACGGACGGCTGGCTGCAAGACAGGGGGGACAATATCTAAGTTATTCAACAAGCTACTCACCCTACCTAACACATTCATCCCCACCAGTGCTGGCACATCACTCTTCTTCTTCCTGGTGGAGGGGTCACTAGAATCCTTAACAACTAACACTGGTACACCCTCACACTTCTGTCCTAAAAGTTCTAAATCTACTATAACTACCCCACTATACGGAATCTCCAGCCCGTTTGCTGCCTTCAAGGTCACTTGAGTCATGGGAAGGAGGTCAGAGTTCTGCAGGTTTTCCGCCACCCACCTCTCAGTCACAGTTGTAACCTCACTCCCTGTATCAATCAGTCCCCTCACTTTCCTACCGTTCATCACAATGTCTACTGTGGGGCATCGTCCAATCATGCCCACAGGATTCATGTCCCCCGTTGTCTGGGTCCTGACAACGGGGACCTCTAGTTTCCCTGGTAGGATGGAAAACGTGGTCCAGCGCTGTGCCGCGGAGCGTAGAACCGTGGCTGAGGACGACTGGGGTTGAAGGACGCTCGAGGGCCCTGCTGCCGTTGGACGTACTGGCGTCTCTCAGCGCAGTCCTGCTGGAAGTGACCAGGCTGCTCGCACCAGTGGCATACTTTAGGCCGTGGTGCCCGGGTTGACTGGTGTCGAAGCTCAGCCTGCAGCTCTGCTGTCTCCGCCGTCAGAGCCGCTACTAGGTCCCGCAGCTCCTCCACTTCCTTGTTGTGCTGGGGTTGAGCCACCAGGACCTGCTCTGCTCGCACCTCCACATCAGCATCCTCGCGCATCCAGCGCTGAGCCTCAGCCCGTGCCTGATGGAAGGTGACGTCAGCATGCTCCCTGGCGTAGCGACGAATGTCGCGACGGAGGGATGGGGGGTGCAGCCCGTCGATAAAACGGTCGCAGAGCATAGCGGGGTTAACGGCGTCTGCCTGCGCTGCGTTCAGCCTGGTGGTCAGCATCAGCAGGTGCTGCGCGTACCCCACTACACTCTCCCCCATCCCCTGCCGCCGGCCGTGGAACGAAGTGAGCAGAGCAGAGAGGCCCCGGTGGTCGCCGAAGGTTGCTGCGAAGACTGCCAAAACTTTGGCCGCTGTGTCTGCCTCCCCTGCTGCGCGAGTGAGGACCTCCCTCCGGGCAGATCCCTCCAACGCCTGGATGATCCATTCTACAGCTGAGCCGTCCTCCATCCTGTAGTTGCGGAGGATGCGCTCTGCTTCCTGGATGAACTCATCCGCGTCACAGCAATCCGCCTCTCCAGTGAAGCGTGGTATCTTTGGTGGCTGGATGGCTCGCCACTGTAGTTGCTCTGCCATGTTGCTGGTGGTCGGATCCGCTTGAACGGCCTCCAGACAGCTCATCTACACTGTTTCCTGGTTAGTGACTCTTCTACTTCCAATCCTGCTCGCAGCGCCAGGTTTGTACGGGAGCGTGGGGATGGAGAGGTGAGGGGAAGCAGGTTGGAAGCATGAATGAAGAGCCACAAGTCAGAGGTTGCTATAACATAACTTTTATTTGTACATCAACCAACCAGGAAACAGTGTAGGCTCTCCCCTGAGATGAACACATGAACACCGGCCGCAACAGTAAACAAACAACCTGCCTCTGCAGGGACACTGGGGTAAAAGGACGCTGCTGGCCCAGCACACAACTTTTAACAACTTAGATAATTGGGCCATGAAAACCCCACCCAATCAAAAAGGAAAAGGACCGGAAAGAAAAGGTTATAGGGTCATTGCCCGGAACATGTATACAATACACTCGGTTACATATATATATAATGTGTGTGTGTGTGTGTGTGTGTGTGTGTGTGTGTGTGTGTGCGCGCGCGCGCGCGTGCGCGTGTGTTATATAAAACAGTAAACCAGACTACTACGTAAGATTTAACGAATAAGTGTGTGTGTGTGTGTGTGTGTGTGTGTGTGTGTGTGTGTGTGTGTGTGTGTGTGTGTGTGTGTGTGTGTGTGTGTGTGTGTGTGTGTGTGTGTGTGTGTGTGTGTGCTCAAGCACAAATCAAAGTTGTGTATCAACGAATAACTGCGTGTGTTGGCCCCAATAAGACGTTTGCGTCTGGCTGTGTGTTAAGCAGGAAGCAGCTCTATAGCCTGTGTGCCCTGGATACGTGGATGCTTCTCTCACTAGGATTGGAGATGTCTTTGGTGTCCACGGTGGTGTAGCCCACGAAGCCCACCCTCTCTCCACCAATGTCCAGAACAACGCTGGCGGCCAGTTCGGACTGGATGGCGGGGTAGTGGCTGGCGTTGACGTTGCTGCTGAGGACGGGAAAGGTGACCAAGTCCAGCAGAAGCTGCACGCCGGCCGGACCGTGGTCAAACTCGTGGTTGCCCAGCGCCTGTCACACAATGACCAACCAAGACTGTCCACATATTATGCCTTTCGTTACCCACTAGGGTCCTTCATTTTAGGTCTTTATCACGTATAAAATCAACACACATTAGCGCTCGATTAAAACAAAAACAAAAAAATAGTTTTTAATATTTCGTATTTTCTTTTTTATCACGTATTTTTCTTTATCAATTATGAAATGTTGAATGCATCAATGCCGCATGTCCTCGAATGCCCCATGTATGTATCTTTGTATTAAAAAATATTGTAAGCTTGTGTGCTTACTATTTCTGTAGTTGATCGGTTTGTTTGTTTATGAATGCATGTGCACCATTACCCTTGAAAAGGAACTTAGCTTAAAATGTATCTTTTGTGAACGCGTCATCGTACGCAATTTTTATGACGTAGGAACTTTTGTTTGCTTGTCTTTTAACCGGACACGTAACGTATAAGCTTATCCCAGTTGGGGTGGGTGGCTTACAATATAGTTTTTATTTTATTTTATTTTTTAAGGATTTTCTCCGTATCGTTGCCCTGAATTCTATATAGCTGCAAGTTTTAAAACAAAACATCGTTAACTCTTCTAAACGGTTAACCCTACCTAAAGGCCGATTCCATTAAATTACAAGCAAAAGCGAGCAGTTTTAACAAACCGATAACAGCAATAGGAAGAAATAACTATTGTATGGTACATAATTTTGTTATATAGCCCGTCAAATTGGCTGCTGCAAGATATTTCACATATGCATATGGAGAGAGATAGCGGGATAAAGGGAGAGAAAGAGTGTGTGTGTTTGAGAGAGAGAGGGGGGGGGGGAGAGAGAGACATGTACGACCACATTTCGTAAAGTACTTAGTCCAAAACTGTGCGTCTCGAGTGTCTCTCTGTACCTGTGTCTTGTGTGTATCTGCGTTGACTAGCGCTAAAACTCAATTTCCTTCCTTCCTATTCTTTTGCCAGCACTGGGCGCGTCCCGAACGTCCCTGGAATACAGTATTGCTAAACGTCCAGAGAAGCGAGGAGGCTTAGTAGGGACGGGGAAGGGGGCAGGGGGCGGGGGAAGGGGGGTTCGTCCCTTACACTGTGACACTGTATAAACGTGTCCTGTTACCTCTCTTCTATGAGCGGGCGGCGGGCTGGGTGTGCGGTTGGGTGGGGTGGGGTGGGGGGAGAGGGGTGGGGGCTGGGTAGGGTAAAGCGGGGTGAGATGACATTGTCGGCGAGCTGTGACGACACCAACTCCCGCAGCGACATGAATATATGTATTATACACACGTATTCAATGAGCTTCCGGAGCTTGTGAAAGTCTAGGTGGCCGTCACGGGCTCCCGGTCCCTAATACCCATTACGGTTTCAGTGAGCGTAAAGCAACACTGAACTTGAATTGCGCCAAAAGGACTGCGTTGACAGATTCCAACCCAAGCAGGTGAAAGCAAACACTGGAGCAGTCAGCTTACTATGTTTGGCCAGGGTTCGCGATAAACCTGTAATTTCCGGTGTTTTACCGGTTAAGATGAGCGTTTAATGGAAACAAAATTAGCAGTCGGTCAGACGTACCGGCTCGTATTTTCCATTGATCAGGTATCAAAAAAATTCAGAATAAGAATAATAAAAGTAAAAATAAACGCAGCAGAGAGACAGAGACAGAGAGCGTGTGTGTGTATTCTTGACGGGAAAGAGAACAAGATGTTTGCTAGTAGAGTTCTAGTAGTAGTATCTAAGGATGGCAGGGTATCTGACCGGTTACGGTGATTGTCTGACCGGTTTTCATGAACCACTTTCGCTACCACGTAGACGTCACTCAGTTTTGAAAAAAATGTCTAGCGCGATCACTGTTTGTATTATATATAGTTCAACTTGCGCACGAGGGGTCAATTTCAGTCTAGCAAACTACTGACCAGGTTACTATAAAAATAAAAATAAATGCTGTTTACATGTCAGGAATGTCATTGTGATTGCAACTTTCTTTTCTTTTTTTTTCTTTTTTTCTTCTTCTTACTGTTTATTCACTTGATTTACAAAGTTTTCATTTTAATTAAGCGAGTGAAAATATATACTTGTTATTATTTGTCAAAGGCAGACAACTGAATTTCCTTTTTAAGGATTAATAAAGCATTATTGTATTGTAATGTACTGAACTCTCCTGTTTTCAATGCCGCGAGGGGTCAGTTTCAGTTCAGCAAACTAGTGAACAGGTTACTACAAACAAGATGCTGTTTACCTGTCAGGATAGGACCCTCCTGTTTTCAGAGCCACGAGTTTCCACTTAACACAGCCGGCGGTCAGTGTTGGAAACAACAAAGTGCTCACAAAAAGAAAAATCAGCAACAAAAACTAAAAACTCGAAAACTGTCATAGTAGGTTCATTTGGTCCATTTGGACCTATCTACCGGCCAGTCCTTGTTAGAATGACTGCTAGCGTTCTAAAACAAGATCTAAACACATAAAAAGAAGAAGGAAACGAACAGGTTCAAAAGAACGCTGTTTATTACGACAAAACACAACATGCCAATTTTCTGTGTAGGCCCCTTTCTGAAGCTGCAAAATTTGTTTAAACAACAGTTAAACCGAGACTTTTTTTTTCTTTTTTTTTTTTTTTTAGATGTAGGACATTTATCTGCTTTATGTTCAGCTGTTCGGTTCTGTTGTTTTGGTGTCCATTGGACACTGGAAAGCAAATAATAATAAGGATGATAGTAAATGATATATTTATTATTATTATTTCATAAGATATTATTATTATTCAACTTTGGCTGGACATCCAAAACTAGGAACCAAACAGCGTCCTGCATTTTTCACCATTTAGCAGTTGTTCACAAGTGTTTTGTGGCTTGAAAAGTGGGCCTACCCCGAAAATGTGCATGTTGTGTTCTGTCGTAAAAACAAAAAAACTAAACAAACAAACAAAAAGTTCTCTTTAACCTTTAAAGGACAAGTCCAAGGTTTGGGGTGATTTTTGACACGATTTCCGTTAAAGTTCGCTGAGAACAATGATGTAGGTGAAATTGTGATCTGAGGGTTATGAATGCACCAAATAGGCATTTTCTGTCGTACGGAAAGCGTCGCCATGACACTGAAAATCATCTGCACATATGTGCACTACGTCACTCTGGGGAGTCGCTGCAAAATGGCTAGTAACCACAGGGTAACCGACTTGGAAAACTTTCCAGTTCGAATATCCAAGGATGAAGCTCCGACGCCATTGTCAGTAGTTGGGCCTTTGTTTATTTCCTCCTTGTTATTTCATCTTTCTCGAGCCTTGTTAGGTGCGTGGCGTTTCAGTCTTTTTCGTTCTCTTTACTCTAGCTTTCACAGCAGGCTGGACCTCATCAGGGAGCCTGCCTTTCATTGGGTGTTTTATTTGATTTTCCCAATTTATCCTTGTGTTTCATCATATGTAAAAATGAAATTTTTCTGTTCGTTCTAGTTCAATAGACTAGCGATTTCGTGACCTCCCTGGGTTAGGGTTTGGGGTTGAGCTTGTTACCGGTTCTTGCCATTCACTGTTTTTTCTCTTGGCTTGCCCTTTTGTTTCTGATATCGTTCATTTACGATGTACGAGTGAGAGGGGTAGTCTCGGTGTTTAACGAGACCGCTCATTCTTTCTTTGTGTGGGGTAGTTCGTGAGCGTATGTTGCCCTGCCGTGTTGTTGTCACTGCCAAGTGGGTTGTATTGTGTATACGGATTACGTGTAACTAGCCTTTGTCCCGTTGCTCGCTGACATTACTTGCCTCCTCTTTCTTTTCTGTTGTTGTTTTCTCTCTCTTTTCCCCTTCTTATTCACCATGCGTTCTTTCATTTTTGTGTGTGTGTGTGTGTGTGTGTGTGTGTGTGTGTGTGTGTGTGTGTGTGTGTGTGTGTGTGTGTGTGTGTGTGTGTGTGTGTGTGTGTGTGTGTGGCTTCTTGGCCATTTCGTACCCGCTTGTTAGTTTGCCTAACAAGCAGCTATTTTGCATTTCTCTTGTCGTCTGCATTTGTTTACATCCCGATGCTTTGTCATCGGTAGTCCTGATTAGCGTTTTGCTTTATCAGTCTGCAGCCCTTGTTTTTCTAGATGGAAGCCAAACTAACCATAACTAACTCTAACCTCTCAGTAACCCAGTGTGAGGGGTTAGAGTTAGTTATGGTTAGTTTGGCTTTCCATCTGTTTGTCGTTGGCATAGTTATTTTTTGTTCTGTGCTCTTATGACCGTAGTCGTCCACTCCTTTGTTACAGACAGTAGTCTATTAGACTGTTGTGATTTGGTGTTGTTTTTTTGTTGTGGTTTGTGTGTGTGTGTTTGTGTGTGTGTGTGTGTGTGTGTGTGTGTGTGTGTGTGTGTGTGTGTGTGTGTGTGTGTGTGTGTGTGTGTGTGTGTGTGTGTGTGTGTGTTTTCCACCTTATGCTTGCAGGTAGGCAACCGTTTGGGGTTTTGAGGCGGTTTCAGCTGTTTTGTTTCTTTGATCTGGTGTCAGCTGTTTGCTTGCCTGATTAGGGTAGGGCAGCCATTTTTCGTTTGCCACCAGCATTTGTGGTTTGGTCTTTCTTTCTTTGCCACAGGCATTTGTGGTCTGTTATTTCTTTCTTTGCCACAGGTATTTGTGTACAGCCTCTTTCTTTCACGTCCTTTTCTGCCGTAGGTATTCGTGTTAGACTTTTTGTCTTTACCTTGTTAGCGCTTGTTTCAGGGTATCAGTGTATCTCTCAGTTTTTGGTATCATGCCGTGCGCTTGCTGCTCGTCAGCTTCATCCTTGGAGATTCGAACTGGAATTATTTCCAAATTGGTTACCCTGTGGACAGCTCAACAAATTCCGCTTTGAAGCAAACCCCATTTGGTATTCTGCCATAAAGTTTACGAAATCGGACTCAGCGAAGTGCTCGCTACACAAATGGGCGTGACTGAGGCGCAGCATCAAAGTCAGCCCATTTGAATTGTACAAATTTGACCCATTTTCGCTTCACAGTGGGTCGATTCCGCGGGAACTCGTGCATAGTTATGCTTTGGGTTGCTTGGGAGTTGCTACAGTTTTCTGCAACACAATAGGCCGGCATGGTTAGAGCTTTTTGTCGACCACATCATACACATTCAATGAACAATCTAAGATGGCAACCGCACTGACTCCCCAGACTGACGTCACTTCCGAGAAAGTCACGTGACTGATGAAGAACCCGAGACAGTAGTCTCGGCCAGCCTACAGAAAATAAAATTGATTAAAAACCAACATGAACTCTCTTTTTTCATTTTTTATTTCATTAAATCTCAAACTAGTGACTCATTTGTCAGTCATTTCGATGGTCATTTTGCATACTTAAAAACCTTGGACTTTTCCTTTAAAACAAGTTGTGTTTGGACCTTAGCAGGAACTGTAAAGCATGATGATGAGTTGATGCTTAATGTCCTCAGATGTCAGTTGACATATTAGGGACAAGTTGTGACCAATGCCGAAGCACGGTTCAATAAATCTTTACGTCCACGGAAACCCGAAATCCCGTTCTTAACTGGACGAATGTTTGTTCGCCCGAACATACTTCGGACACTTCGACGAACTATGATTCGTTTCTTAATTGAACATTTAGTTCGCCGAATATGGTTCGGACAGTCCAGACTTTACTTCATTCTCAACTGGCTTGTAATGAGATGCAAGCTTCGGCCCGAACTTGCGGCAGACGCGCAGCAGACAGCATGATCGAAAATCTAGGCTAAAGTCAAGTCAGTCAAGTCAGTATACTTTAATCATCCCTCACAGGGTAATTCAACTAACTACTATCTCATTCTGGGTTCTCCGAGACAAGGCTGCGCCTTCCACAAGTCAACACAAGTCAACAAATAAACAAATTCCCTTCGAAGCGAGTGAAGAACCTAGCGACACCGTCATCCATTTTTATTTTTGTTTTTTCTCCATTTACAGGAGAGCTCTGCTCTCAGCCAATCAGAGGCCAATGATCGTCCAATAGGGCGAATGTTCCCAGAACATGTTGAGCGAAGGTTTTTGGACCCCGAATATAGCTTGGACGGATACTTCCAACTAGGTTCGCGAAGAAAAGTTGGCCCAGTTAAGAACCAACTAGCTTCGCCGAATACTTCCAACTAGGTTCGCGAAGAAACATTCGCCCAATTAAGAACGGGCTTTAGGACGGACAGCCCAGGACGACCACCTCGACTCTCACACAGCTCCTGAACTATGACGGGATTGCTGATGGTTTAGTGTTGCTTTACGTCCACAGAGGCGAGTTGGCCTATTAGGGACGGGCAAAGGGATTGCTGATGATGAGTTGATGCTTAATGTCCTCAGATGTCATTTGACATATTAGGGACAAGTTGTGACCAATGTCGAAGCACGGTTCAATAAAAGCCACATACGTAAGGTGTATGCGTGTTTAGCTGTAACCTGCCACCTGCACTTTTGGCAGAATGACCGGGATCTTTTACGTACTACTGTGGTAACACGGGGGTGGAACGGATACCGAAATACGAGTCAGAAAGTCGACCCTGGAGAAGAAAATTCTCCCGCCGTTCCAGCAGGGATTCGAACCCGCGACCTTTCAATCACGAGTCCGGCGCTCTAACCACTGAGCTATCCCCGCCCCCCAGAGGATTGCTGATCAACGCGCTTTAGCTTAAGTACCTAGATCTACAGCGTAGTTCGTCACTGGTGATTTTCTCACCTTTGGGTGACCATGTCGACAAAACTGGCGATACCTCATTAATATGCAC
>OY757544.1:13625459-13637959 GCA_963584105.1 Alviniconcha strummeri
AAACCTTTCTTGACAGGTGGACCCTAATTTCTGCGTCCGCAGTACTCCAATGCGGTGAGAGAGAGAGAGAGAGAGAGAGAGAGAGAGAGAGAGAGAGAGAGAGAGAGAGAGAGAGAGAGAGAGAAGAGAGAGAGAGAGAGAGAGAGAGATCAGCAGCAGCAGGAAGTATAAAAGCTTCGGCTGGCACTCTGAATTAAAATATCCGAGATTTCTGCCGTCAGCCGTGTGAGCCAGAGGAGTTTGGCTGAAGCAGCACCTGCAGCAAGATCTGTACGAGTACCGCACGACATTGAGACGTATCAGTCTGAAACAACCTTGTCGGACTCGTCCTCAGAGTCGTTAAGAAGATAAAATGACCTCTAAATCACCATGTCCCTCATATCGACTCTCACTCCACTGTAGGTGGAATACAGTTCGCACTAAACAAGAGAATAGACCGATGTTTTACGCCAAGTCAGCCAGCACGGTTATATCAGGGTCAACTCACTAAATAAGCAGGCACAGAAATGAACAAATAAAATCAAGCTTTTGGTCTTCTGTTACATACTGTGGTCCTTCAACTGTTATGAAACAATAATCCGTCTACAATTTGATCCACCAAACCGCCAGAAAGAAACTTTCTGTGCAAGAAAGAAGGGTTGTTGGCTGGGTAGGTAGGTGGGTAGGTGGTGGGAGGGGGGGGGGTATTTTTCTTCCCGAACAGCGTATGCTTTCTTGAATGCTTCCTCAAACTCCTGTCCATGACGGAGATCGTTCTGAGCTAACACAACAAAAGGAGCAGCGCTTCTATTCTTGAACTGGCTTGAAGATGTGTTTGTTTGTGTAATTCCAATTACTGTATCCCATATCATCTCCTCGTTGCTTCCCCGTTGTGCAGTCTTCGGGGATGATGGAGTGAGAAGTGATTCTGCAGTCTCGCCATCTGTTTGTGGCTTCTTGTTCGGTTTCATTTTTTAAATAGATTTTTAAAACCCCATTTGACTGAGGCTCGTTGTTACCCTGTTCCTAGGGGCCGAGATACTGGAAGTGTGGAAGAGTGAGAGCCTTATCTAAACTCTTCACTGCCGCCGCTAGGGTTCGCACTAAGATAGGTAGCGATGCTGGCTTACTAATTGCAGGGGGCGGGGGGGTTTATGGAGAGGTGGGGGATGGGGAGGGGGGAGGAGCAAAGTAAGTGGACAGCACCCAAACCTGACTACAATGTTTTATGCCTGTCCTCTCAGAACAGGTCTTTGGTTTGCGTTTTCATTTAGCAGTAAGCCCTGCTTCACGCCTAAAATGCCTTGGAACGAAAACGAGAAGATTCAACAACAACAACAACAACAACAACAACAACAACAACAACAACAACAACAACAACAACAACAACAACAACAACAACAACAATGCCCATTTCAGTTGAGCCCAAGGCACTTAAAAAACCCACAGAGTGTTAAAAGGGGCAGGAGGACATACTAAGTAAAGTAGGCACGTATTATTTTATAAAACTGCACTATCAATCATATTATACAAAACCGGTCTAGGTCATTCAACAGCAGATCCATGCACTACATAAATAACTCGTAGGGGCGAATATACGCCCACAATTCCAAATCACTCCTAAAATTCTCTCTCCCCACAAGCACTTTGTACATACAAACGCACACACATACGGACACACAAACAAACGCACAAACACACTGATGGAGTGGGATATGGAAACAGCTAGGCCTTCAGCATTGACGGAGAAGTGGTGGTCTTTAGCTGAGATTTAAATCTCATCATGGCCTGAGCATGGCGGACAGAAAATGGGAGCCTGTTCCAGACGACAGGGCCGATATAAGAAAAGGCGTGATGTGGAACGGCTTGCGTTTGGTCCTGCGTCAGATCTGTATTGAAACTTATAACAAAACAATGCAATGCAAAAATACTTTATTGATCGTTAAAAGGAATCTGGGTTGCGTGGCTTCTATTTTAGAAAGAATAATAAATAATGAAACTAGTAAATAAAAAGTAAGTAGATACATGCACACCTTCACTAGTAATGGTGCCCAGTTTGTTACTTCACGCTTATATGTTATTATACTGCTGCCACACATTTCCATATTATTATGTTGATCTGGGTTCAAGCCACAGGAGGTTTGATCTGGGCTATTTTTGGTCTCCGCGTGGTATAGGATTTGCGATACACTTTTCAGGTGCCAAACAAGTCATAAAAACGTAAATAGATGTTCTTATGTGAGTTTGACACACGTCCTGTGCGTTCTGCTGACGGGGGAAAACGCGAGCTGGGTGTTTATTTTGGACAACGAAAATGACCCACTAAATAAAGTCCTTTATATATATATAGAGAGAGAGAGAGAGAGGGGGGGGGGGGCAGCAGTATATATATGTTTCAATATATGTGTGTGATTTCTTTTATCCGAGTTTTGAACATCTTTTTCTTTGGCCGAGGTTTCTTTTAAATTAATCGAAATTCTTGTATCCCAGTTTCCCTGTTCTATTGTATTTCTTCATTTTATGTATCAAATGCCCTGGAACGAAAAGGGAAATTTCAGTTGTTACAAAGTATTGAAATTTTCACTTATTTTTAGAAGTTTCCTAAGTTGGTTTTTGTTGTTGCTGTTTGTTTGTTTGTTTTTGTTTTCTCTCCATATTTCTTTTGTGCACTAGATCATCCTCGTTTGTCTCCTGGCCTTTTTCGTGTTCTGTTTATGTTATATCCGTATATGCACGTGAGGAATGAAACAGGTGAAAGGCTGTACATGAAAAGAAACACTTGTAGAGCCGGAAGACAGCGGAATGCCCTGCCTTGCAGTCTGTGAGGTCTTTGAGAGTGCCTGCGTTGGGTCTATGGCTCCTGCACGCAGAAAATGCTGCCTCCCCCCTCGTCTGCTGTGAGGAAGATTTTACCGTTTGTCGTTCCTTCCGAGTGTCGGATGCCTGCAGGTTGCCCTGCCGCACGCCTCACAGACTTGGCTCCACCGCCTGGGTCCTCCGCTCTCTGGCTGAAAAGACTGATGCAGAAGCTTGGTTACCAAAGCCGTATTGATGTATATGCAGGGAAACGTTTTCTGAACCTTTCGCCTTCGATCGAGGTCCAGTAGAGGGGAAAAAATGTCTGTGCAACCACAAGGACAGAAAAACAACCACAGCATCAACAGTATGGCAATAGCAACAACTAACAATAAGAAGAGCGACCAGCAGCAACAACTACAGCAACAGCAACTGATGCATCAACAACAACAAATACATCAGCAGCAGCAGCAGCCGCAGCAGCAATATGTTATAGAAAGAATGCAGAAAATGGATGATAGATGACCGTGCATGTTGCTCAATTTAACAATAATCATAGCTGCAGAAGAAGAAGAAGATAATGAAGAAGAAGAGACAAAGTAATAATTAATACTCGTAAATAGCAAACAGTGCAAAAGCTCCAAAAGAAATGACACAGACACACAATGGGTCTCAGTGTTATTGTTGTCAAAATCTGTTCCACAGTGCCGCTCGAGTTGCAGGTTTTACTGCTGGCGTTTGTCTCTGTGCCAACGAGTTGGTGTGTTGTGGCTGTTTGATTCATTCCTTGTTTGTTTGTTGTTGTTTTGTTGTTGTTTTTGTTTGTTTTTGCCTTGGTGTAAATTGTAATGGGCTATATGTGCACTCCAAAGCCGGGGAGAAAAAGCAGAAAAAATGACAAGTTGTTATTATTATCATTATTTAAAATACCTATGTAGAGAGAATGTTGTGAAGCGCAGTGAGTTTGTGTAGACCAGAGAATAGCGCCATACAAAGTATATCGATTATTATTATTATGATGGTGTCAGCGACGCACGAGCCACCAGGCGACCTTGATCATGAGTCAAATTCACGCTTGAGTTCACACCGTTTTCACGTTCCGTGTCTCGTTGCAAAGGCCCTGCCGTAGTTGGCCTCGGTTTTGTGACTAAGTTTTTGGCGCAATTGTACGGAGTTGTTTCACGCGTTCTCGCGCGACTGTTTTCACGACTGTATTACTCACGATAGCAGAAGATTCGTTTAAATCCAATGTTCAAGGCAGTTCTCTATGAGTCAGTGTCAAATGTCAAAGTCAGAGTCAGTGTCGAAGGTCAGGAAACCTGTGACTATACTGGTATTTTTATTATTTTTTATTATTTTTTAACCAAAGCAGCAGAGAATGTTCCCCGCATTTCCCCCCTTGGATTTCGGTTGCCGTGGGATTTTCATCCTTATGAAGAGACCTTGTTTCCACTATTCACCTTAATTATCATGGTAAGTAAATCCACCGGCTAGTCATTTACGGAAGTACATGACAGGTGGATATTTTCACAAAAGAGAAGTGTTATTTATTTGATGTTTACCGGTGTGTAAAACACTCAACAGGACTGAGAGAAAAGTTCAACTCCCTCACTTCAAGTTGCACGTGCAGTGGCCTCTCCCAGTGTCAAGTTGACATATCACTGCTACACAGTGCTACACTGAAGTAGCGCCACGCGCTTCCGACGCCAGTGTGATAAGAAGAGGCTGCGGGCCGCTGCGAAAAGAAGGACGCCCACAGCACGTGGAGTTCTGCTGTCTTGTCACCAGGAACCACTCCACCTTGACGAAAAACACGGCGCGAATTCTAGTCAAGGAGCTGGTGCCACGTTGGATGGGGAACTGGAAGCTGGAAAACATTTAGAGCAGATTGAAATGTGAATATTCCCGGCATGGTGGTCTGATTTGAACGTGCGTGTCTCAAATCGGTCGGTTCAAATTTTACTCAATGGCATGACGAATAGACCCGAAAAGACTCAGCCGTTCACTTCGGTTTATGTAACTGACATGCCATATCGCTGAGAGAGAGAGAGAGAGAGAGAGAGAGAGAGAGAGGAGACTGAGAGAGAGAGAGAGAGAGAGAGAGAGAGAGAGAGAGAGAGAGAGAGAGAGAGAACTGAACCTGCCGAAAGGTCACAAGCACTGCTGTGGAACTGACGATAGAGAAGGGAGACAATCCAGTGATGCACAAGGTAGGCTACCCCTGCATGGAGCAAAATGCCTGGCCACAATACCACAACAGCAAGTAGATAATTATACACAACAGAAGGCGGGGTGGGTAGAAGTTGTGGCACGGTTCTTCTTTCCACTCTGGGCCGCTTCCCTGCAACTAACTGGATCAAACGAGGAACCGTTACCTAGGCAACTGCATGTAATCGTCTAACTGCTAACAAAAGACGCACCGCCCGTCCATAACAAAAAGTGATAATGATGAAGCTGTGTACAGTTTTCAAGCGCTTAATGAAATTCTGATAATGATACACCCTTTTTGACATCATATTATAAACGATATGGGGAGTGGGGATAGCTCAGTGGTTAGAGTGCCGGACTCATGATCGAAAGGTCCTGGGTTCGAGTCCCCACAGGAGCGGCGGGCGGATGTTCTTCTCCGGGGTCAGCTTTTTGTGCTGACTCTTATTTGGGTATCCGTTCCACCCCCGTGTTACCGCAGTGGCACGTAAAGGATCCCTGTCATTCTGCCAAAAGTGCAGGTTTCAGGTTACAACTAAAAAAACACGAACTACCTATGTGGGTTTGAATGAGGTGACACCGTAAACTGGTGCATGGTTGTATGGTGTACACAGTGCTAGTGGTGCATGGTTGTATGGTGTACACAGAACATGCCCCGAGATGGCAGCAGTTTCATGTGGCACCAGCCATGCAACGACCAAATAACGCTGTCGGTAAACCACTTCGGTGGACATTAAATAACCCGCCATAAAAGGATGTCACTCTCTGAGAATTACATGCGACATGCTGTATAGAAAGGCGATCATTAATAACAATATGGTGGTGCTGCTGCTGTTGTGGTATTTTATTCATTCTAGTTCATTTTCACCCTGACAGAACCTACTCGGCCGCTGAATTGGCCATAAAAATAAATTGCTTTCTTTTCTTCTTCTTCTTCTTCTTCTTCTTTTTTTTTTTTTTTTTTTTTTATCAATCTTTTAAACAAAAAATTATTCAAGACAAACTAAAGATACAGTGAATTATTGTGTGCTCATCAGCAAGCTTTTAGAGCTTATGGGCGATGAGCGCATGCAGTTGGGAAAAACAACAACATACAAATCTGATGATGATGACGGTGATAATGATGGTGAGTATGGCGAGAAGACCAAGGAAGCTTTAGCCTACGTCACGTTTACGTACAGATTCCGCTACGTCAGAAAGAAGCTAAAAAAGAAGAACGATGTAGCAAGAGTTAGTTAGCCGGTACTTTGAGCCTAGTCAACCACTCAGGGCTAGCGAGAGCAAGGGTGACCAAGAGAAGGGTCACCATCGTAGGTGTAATGCTGCACAGTCATGCAGTCAGTACCCGAGAGGACGACAGATGTGCAGGTAGGTACAAGTAGACACCCTGGCAGGGAGGAAGTTAGCCGTCTCTGCACGGAGGTCGACAAGGCACCTGCACAGCTGCCGATAAACAAGGCCAGCAATCGATAACAGCGAGCTGAAGGCAGGAAGCTCAGGAACTACTTATCTACGATTGATGGGAAGACATGCTTGTATCTGGGTACCACTGCGCCAGCCCCGTCTCTGTCCTATTTCAGTCCCAACATCTGTGTTAGATCGCCGAACTATTCCAGGAATCAAAACCGACAAAGAAAACTGAAGATCAGTCAGATGAGGTATGACAGAAACTCTTTGCTGAGCTTTTAGGTTTTCAATATTTCCATGCTTTTACTAACTCGTTGCTGATAGATAAACGGATTGATTAATTAATAATATATGTATGCAGCATTTAACTAGGAAATAAATTTTTTAGTAAGCTGTTTATTGACCTACATATTTATACTTCTTTTCCTTTTCTTTTGTATATATCTAAAAGAAATATATTCCAGCTCATCCAAGATGGGCCCATATCAACTTAAGACACTTCTGAAATATATTTTTCTTTCTCTCCCCCTCCCCCGCCCCCCTCCCCCCCCCCCCCCCCCCCCCCATCAGCGGTTTTTTCGCCAGGTACATTCGCCCTAACATAACAGTACTTGTTGGATGGACGTAATTTTTTTTAAGGCTACAAGTATTCGCCATGTACATTCGCCCTGACATAACCGGGCTAGGTGACTGGACGTAAAAAATATAAAAAATATAAAAAATACAAACTAGTATTCGCCAGCAGCCTCGTCCAAAGTTGACTTTTCAGCACAGTTCGGTTAGTCTGGTGGCCGTGAGCTCATCACTTGGTGGCGAGACCAGAGACGGCGGACCTGCACGCGGGCCGGCCGCGGTTATCAGGCGCTAAGCCGGGTAAGGAGGGGAACACGGGTGGAAAGCGATAAGAAAGGGCACTTCCCGGGCTCGATACATAACGGATCTGTCAACGCTAATTCTGGAACAGACCGTCTTCAAAGATGGCGCCTGGGCGGAGGTCGGCCCTGGCCGTGAAATAGGCCTGTCGTCTGCTTCCTCTCACTCCGCAGCTTTCAACATGGCCGCGGGTAAAGGGAGGCGATTAATAGCTTGTGATTTCTGGCGGTGCATCACGCCGAGTCACGGAACGATAATCTCCCCTTTGATCTAAACCCGTTAGGTGAGAATGATTAGGTTGTGAGAGTGAATTTAGGACAGTGCGGCTCCGACTGGAAGAGATAAGGACTCGCTGCGGTAAATGCAAGCTGCAGGAAAGCATTTCTCTTCCGGAAGCGACTCGGGGACATCAGGTGGGAATGCTTGAAGTCAAAGAGCAATAGGAGTTTCTTCAGTGATATCGAATCCTCCTTGAAGAGCTTTCGTGCAAAACGGACATTAGTCTTGTAAGCACATCTGAGATTAATCACAACGCTGAGGTTAGATTTATTTGGAAAATAATGAGTCTGCAAAACCCACGGAGTCCTTTAGTAGGCTATTGGTGACGTTCGTGTCAAAATGCATAAATTAATGTGCTGGTTTGAAAAATAATAGTTGATTTCCATACCCTTTCTGCATCAACATTTGTTTTGTTTTTTGTTTGTTTGTTTTGTTGTTGTTGTTAATAGGTTTGTTTTTGTTTTTGTTTTTTGGATTACACTGAATTGAAATGTTCAAAACAAAATAAGAAACTTATTTTTCGCGCACAGTCATCTAAAGACAGGCAGAAGGATCTTTCAGCCACTGATGGTCAGCTGCAGGGGAGAACACGACCAGCCCTGTTATGCAAGATAAGACATTTTGCCTTTGTCCACAGCATTTCTGAAGTGAATCAGCAAGTTTATTTGTTCAGAGATGCAAGACAAAAAATAAGCGACGTGCTGAATGGGACAGAGGCTTTTCCGCTCATACACTGACTTGGGCCAGAATCCATACAGATAAACAACAAGAACAATGTTGTCATAAGACATGGCTATGATGCCCATTGCAAGGTGCCGCGGTGGTATCTGTCTTGCAAGACACGGCCCAGTCTCTTACTCCTGGTATCTCTTGCAATTATCCGGGGCAAGAGCATTGTGCGTCATATCTATTATAGAAAGGTGTACGCGTGTGTGGCGTGCATTCTGCTGTGGAAAGGGTGGCGGTGGCAACGGGTGCTGCCCCATACATTTCCATTAGGTCCCCGTCTTCCCACATCTCACTCATTACGTGGCTTTTAGGAAATCATGCCCCCCCCCCCCCCCCGGTCCCCCCCCCTCCCCTCAACACCCACTCTCCCATGTCGCGCACGCGCGAACAGAGAGAGAGAGAGAGAGAGAGGAGAGAGAGAGAGAGAGAGAGAGAGAGAGAGAGATGAGAGAGAGAGAGAGAGTATTGTACATAGACACATGCCAAAAACAAACGCGTATGCACACTCATTTCTTTGTTCTTGTCTGTTCTGAGAGAAACGGGGTGGGGGGGGGGGGGGGGGGGGGGGCACTGTCACTGACCTCTTGGTGGAATGGTGGAATGGTTGTCTGTCTGTTATGAGTCATTGTGTTCAGAAACTCCTGCTCTTTCTCTACCCTCTTCATAGGACAGGCTTGATGTACCGTGTACATGCACTGCATGATGTGCTTAGTTTTTATTCTCCTTCTAACACCATAAAAGGTTCAAAAGAACCTTTATTAGGACAAAAACACAACATGCGAATTGTCGGGGTAATCCCCTTTATCAAGCTGTAAAACGACACTTGCGATTAATCTCAGTAAAGGGTGAAAAAACGATGAAAAATGAGATGGAGAGCTAAACCACTTATCTGGTTTTGGTTGATCTATGTCGTTTTCCTGTCCATTGTTTGGAAGAATGTTGGCATGACAATCGTTTTTTACCGTTTAACTGTTAGGTGTTGTTTGTAGTTTGATAAAGGGGATTACTTCGAAAATTCTCATGTTGTGTTTTGTTCTAAAAAATACAGTTTCTTCTGAACTTTTTATGTGTTTGGATCATGTTATAGACGCTAGCAGTGCAGTCACTCTTGCTTCAGATTAAAATGTATTTTTTTGTTCTCCTTCGTCTCCGTCAAATTTTCAACATCCCTCTCAGTATGGCTTTCAGGTACACCAACTGGTGCTCAGTTGCTTGACTCTTGTCCTCCTCCTCCTCCTTCTTCTTCTCGTAAGTTTTCGTTCATGGGCACTGGCTGAATTCCCAAGATAGGCCGGATTTCGAGTTGACGGTTGTTTCATAAACCATTTTGCTAGTCATCATCTGACAAACCGGGTTGATGATGATGTGGGGCTTAATGTCCTGCATGTCGGGCTGACGTATTAGGGACAAACTGTAACAAACTCTTAAAACTAAAGATTAATGATGCTAACCCAGTCTTCGTTAGTTCCATTTATGCAGTGATTCGGTATATTGATATGTTGTCTGTCGTCTGTTGTGGTTTTGTGTTGCTTGTTGCCTTTTGTGTTGCCTCCTGCCTTTTGTGTTGCCTTTTGCCTTTTGTGTTGCCTTTTGTGAGCTCTGCGGATCGTGTGAAAAATGTGCTGGAAGCTAGAATACAGTGCTGATTTCTGGAACACACATGCATGCAAGCACACACACACACACACACACACACACACACACACACACACACACTCACACACACACACACACACACACACACACACCATTGTTTAACACTGGTTTCCGGTTGTGTATGTGTGTGTGTGTGTGTGGTGTGTGTGTGTGTGTGTGTGTGTGTGTGTTGTGTGTATGTGTGTGTGTGTGTGTGTGTTTGTGTGTGTGTGTGTGTGTGTGTGTGTGTGTGAGAGAGAGAGAGAGAGAGAGAGAGAGAGAGAGAGAGAGAGAGAGAGAGAGAGAGAGAGAGAGAGAGAGAGAGAGAGAGAGAGATTGTGGCATACGTAACCGTCACAGAAAACGAAAGGTTCGTGCAAAGCGTGAAAGAACAGAAAAAGATAGTAGGATGGTGTGAGGTGGGGTCGGGGGAAGGGGGGGGGGCAGACAGAGAGAGAAAGAATACACACACTTCGTCTTGCAGACAACGAAATCTCCACTTACTGGAGCATCTGCCGTTGTGCCTTTACAACTCCTCTTTTGTTTCCACGCCAAAGCGAACAAGTTTTCGTCTGTTATGCTCACACAACCAAGATTCCGTTTCAAAGTTTGTAGACACGCGTTAGGTTTACCTCCCGTGTGTACACATAACTGGCGCGCTTCTTGTCTTTATATGAAAAGGCAAAGATCGAAATAGCAACCACGCAAGGCCTGTTTGTTCACAACAAAATCCATTCTCTGTGCGAGAAAAGGAGGAGCCGAAGAGAAAGGACGCACAAAGGCCAGGTGTATACTCCTCTAAACAAGAGGGAAACTTGCTGTATTGACTCCTCGCGCCATACCTGAATGTTCCACATGTTTTCAAAGGCAGGGTATATATGTAAGCATCTTCTCCGAGTGTAGTTTTGTGACTTGAAGATGACAGAGTGAGGGGTTGGTTTGTTTGAGTATATATATATATGCATGCTTGTTGGGGAAAGGTGGGGGGGGGGGGGGGGGGAGAGAAACTTCATGACCACCAGACCAGGAAAATGCTGTTTGTTTATTTGTTTTGGTTACCAAGATTATTATTTTTTTAACCCATTTATGCCCACCGTCCCATATTAAGGACACATAAGTGGTTTTGTTAGTCTGTTGCAGCTGTGTGTGATTCTGGCATCCTGCTAACATGGATCTCTTATTCAAAGAAGATGTGACTGAGTATTTCTCCCTCTTTTGTTATTGTTGTTGTTGGCGGTGGTTTTGGAAGAGGCCACCATTTGAAAGAACGGGAAGGCTATTTGCATCAGGGTAATAAGGGTTAAAAAATTCCTTGGTTACACCCGACGACGCCATCATCAATTGCCTTGATTAATAAGAAAATATAAGCCCTAGCACTACAGCTGTTGCTGCTGCTACTTCTGCTACAGGTACTACTAGCCACTACTGCTGCTACTACAGTATTAGAGAGTACTATTGTTTACTACTTCTGCAACAAGTACTGCCGCTGCTACTAACAATAGCCTACTAGTGCTATAATTACCTGCTGTTATTACTGCTGCTGCTGCTACTACTATTGCCACACTTGTTTTTGACAATAGGAGCAAACACTTTAAATGATCACGACACAATGAATGCAATGCAAAACAAAACAAAAGCAAATTGAAAGCCAAAATCATTATTACGTTTTCTGCTCTCTCTCTCTCTCTCTCTCTCTCTCTCTCTCTCTCTCTCTCTCTCTCTCTCTCTCTCTTTGTGCTTACTCTGTGCCATCATTGCTCCTGGATTTATTCATAATATAGCTTACAAAGGCACTAAATGCAGAGCGAAGAGATACATTAAGCCTGTCTTCCACAGCTCAGTGGCGGTCAGTGTCCCCCATCCCCCATGAAGCTATCGTGACAAAACCCTGTGTCCAGCTCCAGGCTGTCTCCGCCTGCAGCCCATTCTGTGTGTGCTATTTGTTGGTTTGTGTGCTCGTAACTTAGCTGCTTGAATCTTCAGTGACATGAATCAGCCACCAAACATGAGATCACAAGTGTGTTTGTTGTCGCCAGACCCACCGTGTTCGAAAACTCGCCCCCCCCCCCCCCCCCCCCCCCACCCCCCCCCCCACCGTCCCCCCATCCCCCCATCCCCTTACCGTCTTTGTGCCCACTCTCATTACCCTCCCTTTCTCGCTCTCGCCCCTCTCTCTCGCTCTGTCTCTCCGTCTCCCCCCTCCTCCCTCTCCCACTGCCTCCCAGTAGAACGGTCGGCGTGCAGTTTCAGTTTCACTTTCAGTAGGGTAGCGGCGAGGGGTGATTGTCTTATCAGCGAAGATGGGTCGGTCGACACGGACCTCTCTGGGCGTTATTTATGCTGGAGCCGAGCAGAGACCCCAAATTGCCCCGCTAAACTAGGGCCATCTCTGGCCCTGCTTTCAGTTCCTTATCGGCCCCTCATCGCGATAGACGCCCTGTTTTATGGGCCCAGCATCCACGCCTGCCACTGACAGACAGCCACAGATCTTCAATCGCTTTTCACTTTTCACTTCTTTTGACTGCCGACAGATACAGGCCGGGAGAGGGAGGAACAGGGAGGTAAGCACACGGGCGGAGGAGGTCGGCGTGAAG
>OY757544.1:13645459-13683513 GCA_963584105.1 Alviniconcha strummeri
CTGTCCACCGACGCTGTCAGCGCTCCCCGGCGAAAGCCTTGGGTACTAATAAGACTGTGGAAGCAACATAGCATTTGGCCCAGCGGTAAGGCGTCAAGCCCGTTTCTTATTTTGGGCGAATGTTTGTTCGCGAACCTAGTTGGAAGTATTCGGCGAAGCTAGTTGGTTCTTAACTGGGCCAACTTTTCTTCGCGAACCTAGTTGGAAGTATTCGTCGAAGCTATATTCGGGGTTCAAAAAGCTTCGCTCAACATGTTCTGGGAACATTCGCCCTATTCCACGATCATTGCCTCTGATTGGCTGAGAGCAGAGCTCTCCTGTGGATGAAGAAAGAACAAAAATAAAAATGGATGACGGTGTCGCTAGGCTCTTCACTCGCTTCGGAGGGAATTTGTTTATTTGTTGGCTTGTGGGAGGCGCAGTCTTGTCTCGGAGACCCAGAATGAGAGTTAGTTGAATTACCCTGTGAGGGATGATGAAAGTATATTGACTTGACATGACTTTAGCCTACATTTTCGATCATGCTGTCTGCTGCGCGTCTGCCGCAAGTTCGGGCCGAAGCTTGCATCTCATTACGAGCCAGTTGAGAACGAAGTTAAGTTTGGACTGTGCGAACCATTTTCGGCGAACTAAAAATTCAATTAAGAAACGGATCATAGTTCGTCAAACTGTCCGAAGTATGTTCAGCGAACAAACATTCGCCCAGTTAAGAACGGGCTTTAGCCTGGTAAGCAGAGGGACCTCGGTTCGATTCAGCTTCGGCTCTTCTTTCTCTTCAAAAGCTGTGGTCTGTGGACGTTGTCTTGTGACTTTGTCCCTCACAATTACGAAACATTAAAACGGCTCTCATCGCCGCTGCCCATCTTAATGCGGAATTCATTCTGGTGGTGACAGTGTAGCGATAGGCATATAATCTCCCTCTCCCGCACCTCCATACCCCCGTTCCCCCCTTCTCCCCGTCCCTAATAAGCCTTATGGTTTCTGTGGACGTTAAATACCATGTTTACTTTATAACATAGCGTCGAAACATACAGGCTGATCTGCCCTGGTAAAAAGATAAAGGAAAGAAGAAGAGTTTTGTCTCGCTTCAAACGATTTTGGTCCTATAATTATGTGTTGGCGTAAGCAACGTGGGCGCAAGCAGTTTATACGTGGATGGGGTATAAACCAGAGTCAGCTCTGGAGATGTGTGAAAGTCGAGGTGGCCGTCATGGGCTCCACGTCCCTGGTGGTACCTGGCGGTTTGTGTGCACATAAACTGCAACATTCAAATAAGAACTTGCGCGGTTATAAAAGAAACGCCTGGAACCGGTAAGAGCGGTTACAAAGCTATTTACGCCGTCCTAAGTGATAGTTATAAACTCAAAATAATACTAACAGCGCAAAGTAGAGAGCCGGTTTGGCTTAGCGGTAAGGCGGTAGGCTGGTAAGCGGAAGGACCTCGGTTCGATACCGCTTCGGCTCTCCTTTCTCTTCAAAAGTTGTGGTTTGTGGACACGGTCTTGTGCCTTTGTCCCTCACAATTAATGAAACATTAAAATGGCTCTCATTGCTGCCCATCTTAATGCAGGTCGTTTTGGTGGTGACAGTGTAGCGATAGGTATATACTCTCCCTCTTCCCCCACCTCCATACCCCTTCTTCCCATTCTCCCGTCCCTAATAAGCCTTATGGTTTCTGTGGACGTTAAGCACCATGTTTACTTACAGCGCAAAGTGATATTTTTTGCGGCCAGTGAAGCGGATAACAGTGGCTACCGACATCCTAATCATGGGCCTAGTTCAACCCACCCACCCCCTCCCCGCGCACTCTTCTTGCGCTGGTGTTAGCTTACCGCTGGGTGCAAACTCAAGTCTGTGCTACTGACGAGGCTTATGACGGCCACTAGGAGACCAGTTTGATACTCGCGCACAATCCGACTCGAAAAGATCGTACATTTCGTGACGTCCAACGGACGTGTATGATGATCTAGGATTATTTCAGCGTATTCTCTTCCTTCAAAAGCAAACTCAAGACATTTGTCTTGTCAGAAGATATTTCAGCTAAGCAACATTGTCCTTCACCCCTAATCAGTCTGTACAGTGCGTGCGTGCGTGTGTGCGTGTGTGCGTGCGTGCGTGCGTGCGTGCGCGCGCGCGCGCGCGCGCGCGCGCGCGTGTGTGTGTGTGTGTGTGTGTGTGTGTGTGTGTGTGTGTGTGTGTGTGTGTGTGTGTGTTCGCGCGCGCGGTATCTCTCACATAGTTATGCTTAAACGCTTGCTGGAAGTCTAGATTATGTATTAGTTTTGTTAAACTGCTGATAACATTTTCCATCTCGATGTACATTAGCTATGTGTTGTTATCTTTGTTCAGCGCTTTGAGCCGCGGGGTAGGCGTTTTACAAATGTCCATTATTATTATCATTTGTTCCACGCCGTGAGCTCATTGAGGTAATCGATGGAGTTAATGATGATTTGCAGTACCTCGCACTCCTGCTGGTGTAAAAGGGTCACTCCGTGTTCACAGAAAGGTGGCCTGGCAATGGTTGCCCCAAGCTCTGGTTTTCAACGAATCGAAAGTGTTTGCCCACGTTTTGGTTCTACAACGAACAAATCGAGAGACACAACAGACTCTATGGTACTGTATGTGTCTATGACTTCAAGACAGTGCCCCCTGTGTTCTTCATTGAGAAGTACGAAAAACAGAAGACTGTTTCTGCACAATCGCTTTAATCGCTATCTGTTCGAAGCATTACTAGCGTCACTTTGAATACTCGCCCGAAGATCTTTTAACTACACTTGGAATTCCGGGCCTCTTGATAAACAAACGTGGAGAAGGAACCTTTGCGCAGGGGAAGGAAGGGGGGGCGTGCGAGGGGGGGGGGGGGGGAGGGCGGTGGAGGGAGAGCAAGGGTACATTATCAACAACACAGGGAAAAAGGCGTCAAATCCATCTTGACGACAAGCGGCAAACGGACGGGATGAGTTATGGAGCGACAAATGGGCGCCGGTGTTTTGCGACAGTCACAAATGGTTTCACTGTTTTGTATGTGGGTGGTGATGCAGTGCATCCCTGAGAAGAAGAAAAAGACTAAGAGAAAGAGGAAGGGGAGGAGCTAAGAAGGAGAAGGAAACGAATATGTATCTGTGTGTGTGTGTGTGTGTGTGTGTGTGTGTGTGTGTGTGTGTGTGTGTGTGTGTGTGTGTGTGTGTGTGTGTTGATGTTGCTGTTGCTGTTGTTGTTCTTGTTCTTGTGTAAGCGTGCGTGTGCGTGTGTGTGTGTGTGTGTGTGTGTGTTGTGTGTGTGTGTGTGTGTGTGTGCTGCGCGCCGTGCGTGCGTGTGTGCTTGTGTGTGTGTGTGTGTGTGTGTGTGTGTGTGTGTGTGTGTGTGTGTTGTGTGTGTGTGTGTGTGTGTGTGTGTGTGTGTGTAGAGAGAGAGAGAGAGGGGGGGGGGGATTAAAGTCTGTTTGGTTCAAACAGTGTCAACAGCAGACTAATCACCGACTTATACAGGTAAACGCAGGCCGTTTTGCAGCCTGTTTCCTCGCGTTTTCTGACGGAGGCAGCGGCCTCAGGGGTACTCACCCCCGGCACGGGGCTGTCATATTCCTGCCATGGTCGCTGCCAGTCTCACATACTCGCCGCTACTCGCTCGTTTTTGTGCCACGGGCAACAAGGCATTCCCAGGCTTCTGTCTGCACGTGCAACACGCCAAGTACAACTTACTGCGCCGTATCTCTATTGTCTGACTGTGGTGGTGGCGTTGCGTTGGCGTTGCTGTCACGTTTTGGCCCTCTACCATGGCAGCTCTGGATTTGCTTTTTTTTTTTTTTTTTTTTTGCTCTTCTGCTTTTCTGTTAAGTATTATTTGTGTAAAATCAATTTTTTGGGCAGTTAAATAAAAAATAAAAGATTTAACACAGACAAAACCGTGTGCAGTTGTAATTTTTCTGAGTAACAAACGTTGAAATCGAGACCACCACAACGAGGAAAGCTAACCGCCAAGCAAGCCGCGCTACCCTATACCTGACGTTAGCTGAATTTTGGCTTGTTTCTCGTAGGAGCGTTTTTCCATAACCGTGGAATACTAAACGTGCGCATCAGACGGAAATGAAAAATGGACTGATGGCAAGTACCATCTTGTGCCGTCAAAGGGACATAAGCCACAGACATTTTGATTTATGATTTATAATCAGACAAAATCGTGATAGTTGAAAAACGAGGCAGAATTCTGACACAAAACCAAACGTTCCAGAGCTGTGTATTCTGACACCACTAGAGGAAGCATTTTTTTTCAAATGAAGAAATATTGAATTTTTGCATTCATGTGTCTGCCACGTTCTCTTGGGTGTGTGTGTTGCGTGTGTGTTGTGCGTGTGTGTGTGCGTGTTGTGTGAGCGTGTGTGTGCGTGTGTGTGTGTGTGTGTGTGTGTGTGTGTGTGTGTGTGTGGTGTGTGTGTGTGTGTGTGTGTGTTGTGTGTGTGTGTGTGTGTGTGTGTGTGTGTGGTGTGGTGTGTGTGTGTGTGTGTGTGTGTGTGTGTGTGTGTGTGTGTGTGTGTGTGTTCAGAATTTTGTTTGTTTGTTTGTAGTATCATTGTCATCATCATCATCATCGATAAATGTTGACGAGAACTCGATTTCTTGATACCCTTACTGCGATAAATGTTGACGAACTCGATTTCTTGATACCCTTACTGCGATAATGTTGACGAACTCGATTTCTTGATACCCTTACTGCGATAAAAGCTGACAAACGTGTGATTTCTTTGATAGCTTAGTGGGAAGAGTGGTAGCAATCTCGCTGTTTAGTGTTCTCTCACAGCGAAGAATGTTGACAAATATTCGCTGTCTACAGAACCGTTACTAAAAATAAGGCTGACAAGCTCGCTGTCCCTTACACATATTTGTTTGTTTGTTGATATTGTTGCTGTTTTTCTTTGTTTGTTTGTTTTTTCTTGTTGTCGTTGTTGTTGTTTTGTTTTGTTGTTGTTTTGTTGTTGTTTGTTTTGTTTGTCTTTCTAAAAATATTTGGTTGTGGTTGTTTAGTTTTTTGTTGTTGTCTTGTTGGTTTGGGTTTTTGTTGTTGTTGTTTTTGTGAGTGGGGGGATTTGGGGGTGGTACCGGCTTTACTGCGGAAAATGGTCACAAACTCGTTGCCTTATGCACTCTTCGTGCAAACTCGCTCTTCTCTACCTTTAATCGCTGCTTTTTATAAACTTAGTGCGAAGAAGAAACTCTCTGTTTTCTATACAACATGTGTGAGGGATGTTGACAAACTCACCGTTTTGTGTACCCTTACTACGAAGACGTGAGGGGAAAAAAAGGAGAGAAAAAAAGGCCGTCTCCTGCACCTTCAGTGGGAAGGTTGCTGACAAACTCGCCGTTTTCTGTACCCTTACTGCGAAGAACGCGCTGTTCCTGCTCTGCGGACAGTATGCCAGAGATTTCACAAAAACAGCGGTATTTAACTATCAGTCTATTCCTTTAGAGCTAAATCATTAGCAGAAAGAGCACAAAAGAGTCACTTTTATATAGATAACATCAATACCGAGCTTATCTAAGAACTCGGTCCAAACAGTTCAATGTGACAGTGAATACGTTATACTTTCTTTCTTTCTTCTCTCTCTCTTATTTTTTTTTTTTTTCTTTAGGGGCGGGGGGGGGGGGGGGGGGGGAGGTGACAGTTTAGCAGTTCTTTTCATTGACAACGTACTTTTGAGAAAAATTGTGCCATGCCAACATTCTTCCAGCACGAAAAGATAAATGGATTAACTCTCCATCTCATTTTTCATCGTTTTTCACCGTTTAATTGCTGTTTAAGTGTCGTTTTGTAGCTGGATACAGATTACCAGTTAAATTGGCATGTTGTGTTTTGTCCTAATAAATAGCGTTATTTGGAACCTTCTATGTGTTTGGATCTTGTCATTTTGAGAAGAAACAAAAATTACCATATATATGTAATTCCTATAACAGTTGTAATCAATAAAATTCAATAAATGAACAAAGTAATCAATAGTCAATCAACAAATATCTACATTCCTTCACTTGTTAGAATGTATCTCGATAGTGACAGACCAACTCCGTTACATGCTGCACTGACACACATCCGCCCCCTCTCCCCCTCCTCTCTCTCTCTCATCATTTCTTTTTTTCTGCAGTCTTTCTCTCTTTCTCTTAGAGGAAGAAATTCAGAAACAATAATGTGCGACCTGCAATTTGTTCAGCGCAATGCCATAAATCAAGCTGGCTCAGCGATGGGACAGCACGATTAGTAGCTTAGCGGGCCCTGTACCACGGGATTCTTGTGATCGCCCGTCACTTCCAGTCTGTCTCAAAATGGTATATGGCAAAATGGCGCCAGCCGTTCCGTGCTACCGTACTTTTTCATCTGCGCTCGTTCCGTGCTACCGTACTTTTTCATCTGCGCTTGTCAGTTTCTACATGAGAACAGCTATTTTCCCCCGCCCTGAATCTTTCACTTCATCACTCATGTCCGTGCGTTCCAGACTTCTAACAGCAGACTTCGTGAGAAGTGGCTCAAACTTTGGTTTCTCTCCTGTTTTGTCTGGCAAAGAGCTGAGCTGTGCTCTTAGTCATACGATACGGTGAATTTCAATAAATGTATTAAAAGAAGTTCATACCGAGCTGAGTCAGTAACAGCTAAAAGAAGAAATAAAATCGAACTGTTCGCTTTCTCAGAAACCTAAAGCAAGATCGACCGGCAGGGTTCACACTACAGAAGGGAAAGTAAACAAGACGTCAAAACTAATCAAGCTTTAAGATTAGACAGGATAAGAAAAGGAAGCGACATTCGACATATTTTTCCTTCTTAGAGCAGCACACAGGCAAGGTGTCATTTAAAACTCTCTATTTTTCTTTTTTTTCTAGTCTCTCTCTTCTTCTTCTTCTTCTTTTTTTTTTTTTTTCTCTTCTTGTTTTTTTTTTCAGTTTAGAAAGTGAAACGACTATTTTTGGCTTTGGATCAGTCTAATAAGCTTCAAGCGTTTAAAATCTTTTGTAGAATAAATGTCCCTTTGTTTACTTTCTGTATGCAAAGGCAAGATATGCCCTTTTCAAGTTTGTCCTTTCAAATTAGAAGCGCTAAGTGTTACCCAATGTGCGTCTTGATCTTTCCACAATAAATCGTTATTTTTTTCTTGCCATGCGTACACACAATATGTATGTGTCACTCCCCGCCCCTCCTCTCCCCCCCCCCTCCTACCTGCCTCCCCCATCTCCCATTTACACATCTCAACCACAACCACAAACAGAAAAATACACCCAAAATGAAGTTAACCCCCCCCCCCCCCCCCAAGAAAACATTAATCAAATAATATCAAAACACCAAGACAAACTAGTTAAAAAGATGAAATAGGATAAAAACAGAATAGAATTAAAGAAATAAATCAAGTATTTTTAAACAATAACATTTTGACAAATCTAATACCTGAAATCCTGGAGCAAACATGAAATGATGAATATGTCGTAAACCTTATCAAGGCACACACAATTCATTTCAAACGGTTGTCATGGAATAGTCTTATACACGGATAGAACCAATGAGAAGACACAAGGCAAGCGAGCAGTGGAGAGAACTCGTCCATTGTCTTATGTACAGTTCCCTCCCCTTGCTGCCGGACACAGGACTTGCTAGTGGACGGACAACGGACAAGTGGAGTCCTCAACAAAACAACTTTGGGAAAGGGCGGCACTCTCGCCGTGAAAGCCCCCTTCCTGGGACTGGCCATTCTGTCGAATGTTCGCAGGCATTCTTCTTCTTTGGCAACACTCTCTGAGTTCGTAAAATCAGGCCGTTTATTCCCAAAGATAATGCTGGGGAAAACATCTTCTGCTAGATTGTGCCTCCCCAGCGTAGTCTGCAAAGAGTGCCATAAACGTCAGGTGTCCTTGAATTTCGAACTGACTAGTAAATCTTCATCCAGTTAAAAGAAAAGGCTTCAATCACTCAACATAAATGAAACCTTGTGGGGCGGGGGGGGGGGGGGGGGGGGGATCAAACATCACAATAACAAATTCAGTTTTGAATGCGCCAAGTCAGTATGTAGTTTACTCAACCTTTTTTGAAAGCATTTGCATACTTTCTACATCAAGCCGATTTGTTATGCAAATCTAAACGATTTGCCACGAATATTAAATTTCAGTCACAGCAGTTTGTTTTATAACTGTTCAGAACCAACGTCGCTCGGTTTGTCTTGGGCAAGTTTGATATTTTTATAACTGTTCGGAACTAACGTCGCTCGGTTTGTCTTGGGCACCACAAGCGCAATTTCAAACGTCAAGTGCTTTTCGTCAACTGAAACCTAGGAATATCTTTTTAATTCGCTTGAATTGAGTTCTCGTGTTCCACATGGCACAGTTGTTCATCAGTTAATGACGAATGGGTGGCATGCAGCCACCTCAGACTTTAATTTTTTTCTCTTGGGGCCTACCCTTTGAGTTATTTATTCCGCACTCCGCTGACGAATCTCCAGCAACTGCATAGTATTCCGGCAACCAATCGCATCGCCCAGCTACACAAAGAGCACACGGCGGGGGCCTTGAAGCTTGAAACAGCTCCAGTCACACAATTGTTTGGCAATGTCAGGTCACTACAAATTACTGAAACAAGGCGATGACAGCGTCGTTACCTGGCGCTCTGTCCCTGGAGAACAAGTGTGAAACAGCTGTGTGGAAAGCAGACCCTGAACAGTGACAGCTGGAGTCTAAAGACAGCGCTATTATAACGACAATGTCTTTGGCAGTGCGAAGACCGTCCAATACAAGATTTAAATGGTTTCAAAGCTTATGGCGAAGAACAAAAGTGTTGTGATTGCCTTTCGAGCCCAGGATCACGGCAACTCAGAATCCTGCTCCACACGAAGTCTAAGGGCTGAACAAGGACTGGTCTCCAGAGGTGTTGACCGGCTCACATCGTCGTTGGCTGCTTACTCACATCGTCGCTGGCTGCTTACTCACACCATCATTGGCTGCTTACTCACGTCATCGTTGGCTGCTTACTCAAATCATCGTTGGCTGCATACTCAAATATCATCGTTGGCTGCATACTTAAATCATGGCATACAGACGGAAATCAGACTGCTTAGCGCATTCCACGAGAACACCACGCGGGCGGCATGTTTATACACTAAAAACAAAATCCTTCGGAACACTGCGTCTGACTGGTTTTTTGTCAAAGTGGTCATTCTGCTGACTGTTACAGACTGCTATAACAGCAGAGTCAGAAGTCTGGGTAGGATTTCTGTGACTGTAGTGAGAAGTCTGTAGATGATTTCCGACTCTGCCATCTCTGTCACCAGTACAGTTCCTTCTTCGTCTGTTGCAAAGGAAGATCCAGACCTGAGAACAGAAGGACAAAGTGATGCAAATTTAAGAAAACAGCTAAGAATAACGATGAGACCAGTAGTATTGTCTCCATATTAAACACAGACAAATTGAATGCGGTCACTTAAGGGCTCTAGCCTTCTCATACAGGTTTTGTCCAACAGGTGTAAGTGATTCTACTAAATATTTAAGCGAAGACTTTGATTTTCAAAGTAGCATCCCGTTGGCTGTACACAGGTTGTTGTTGTTTTCTTTCTTTTTTTCTTGTTTTTTGTTGTGTTTTTTTGTTAGTTTTTTTTTTTTTTTTTTTTTTTTTTTTAAACTGAGTTTGTTAGTGACGGATAGAGGGACTGGATGTACAAACCAGCATCACGTATCGTTGCTCGCCTGTCGCAGGCCGGCCTCTCAAAATCGGAACATGAGGTGTGGGCTTAAGTCGTCCCACCGACAAGATCAGAGGCAAAAAAGAGCCATAATATTATTATTATTACATGTGGGCAAGAGGGATATGTTTTGTGTTGCGGTAATTGTTATTATGGATGCTTTTTATTCAAACAAGTATGTCTGTTTATGGCTTTTGAAGGCTTTTGACGTTGCTCTGATATCCTTTTTATATGTTGTTTTTCAATTAATGAGCCTTTAGTAGTTAGTTGAATGTCCTTGCGAGGGACGATTAAAGTATATTAGCTTAACTGGACTGGGCTGGACTGCACTTGACTTGACTTGAATAATAATGGCTGTCTCTTATAGGGCGTATATCGCTTTTCAAAACCAAAATTCAATGCACTAGCACACAACGTTCACGCACATTACACGTAGACGTATACATAATGTATTGTCGCCGGAATGGACTACATAGGTTTGTGAATTATGACACTTGACTTTGTGTACCTCGAACCCCGCTGAACGTCACTCACAAAAAACAGGTTTCTATCATTTGATATTCAAAATGACCTCAAGGCAGTATTTTAAAATCGTCTGACTTGTGGTATCCACAGGATGTGGCCGGCAGATGATGCGATAAATATTTGGGTAATAACTGGCAGAGTCAACGGACAAATATCACATTTTCAGAGTGTTCACGGTACTTGGAATACCGAAGATTAAGAAAAACAAAGACAAAAACAAAGATGGTTAGATAATTGATTTAAACTCCCAGTCAGCCATGACCGGGAGGCACAAAAACAACAAAAGCATACATCGAAAAAAATCGAAAACCATGGTTAGGCTACCAAACTTGAAAATGACTGGAGCTTTTTTTTTTTTTTTTTTTTTTAAACTACTTTTGTTGTTGTTAGTGCTGATTTCGGAAGAAGCGTGTTTCTTTACCTGATTAAAAAAAAAAAAAAAAAAAAATATTTAATTGCTTTATCTGTAATGTCTCACAGTTCGTGACGTCTGGCGGATTATCTATTAGCGGCTGCATGTGACTTGAAAGTTCTTTCCACGTTTCCTTTGGTAAAAACACAAACTGTATTGTTTGCTTGCTGTTTGCGAAGCGAATATAATTATAAACATCGCAGACAATACGGATGTTTTATTTTGTTTCATTTGAGCGTTTCCTTTACTTTATTTTATTTTTATTTTTATCGGTGCTTGAAAAGAGAAAGGTATTACGATGTAAATACGGAACAATAACTGTTTGAATAAACTTTTATGGAATACCCTTATTCTGGCAAATCCTATATTACTTTGCGTAGGTCTAAGTTTTTGGAAAAGCTAAGTATTTTGCAACTGTCCCTTTGCATTAATAAAATGTTGAATAGTCGATGGAAGCAGAAAGGGTGAGCGTTTTAATTGTTTTGCTCTCCTTGGAGCATTCAGTTGTTCACAGATTTTCGGATTTCGCTAAATCTGTTTAAACTTTGACAAAAAGGTTTTGCCTTTGGAATATAATAATGATAATAATTATTATTATTTATGGCGCCCCATCTTGTAAGAGTCCAAAGCGCTCTTAAGTTAAAGATACGTTTATGTGGAATGCCTGACGGCGGAAATTCAAATAGAATGTTTCCATTAACATCGAAGTACGTAACTGTGTGGAACACTTATGACGTCTAAAGATTGCACACCAGAACATGTGCAAAATGGAATTAAATCAGTTTTGATTACAGTAATCGCAATGTTTGCTTTTCGTCTTGCTTTTAGCGGCGTTTGATTGTGCTTATCCCATTTTCCGATGTACCTCGTAACCGTGGTGTCATTTTTGACAGCCAGTTTGCAAAAATAGCTCGCACAGGTGAACAAACTCTGTCCGCTTGCCTGTCTGAAAATCAGGCGGATCGGTTCAATCCAATTTTGAAGCCACCAAAACTGTCGTTTTCTCTCATGTTCTCTCTAGGCTTCATTATCGTAAAGGTGTTCTTGCTGTTAACTTTTTCATTTCTTGAAGGTAGTATTGCCCGGTGACACTGGGATGATGTATTAATAAATATAAGATAAATTTAAACTAATTAATGATGTTTGTTGTTTCGCAAAGGTTATGCGTGCACAATTTTTGTTGTTGTAGTAGTAATTTTTATTAGTAGTAGTATTTTGTTGTTTTTGTTGTTGCTGTTGTTGTTGTTGTTGTTTTAGTCTTTGCAATAAAAATTTAAAAAATGTATTTGCAAATATCCCATTTTCTTTCTTTTGTTTCGAAGTTACCGTGTGCTTTCTTAAGTGTTACATATCTGGTACCTTTCCCTAATTGCGATTAAGATATAGATAGATAGATAGATAGATAGATAGATAGATAGATAGATAGATAGATAGATAGATAGATAGATAGATAGATAGATAGATAGATAGATAGATAGATAGATAGATAGATAGATACGTGTGCATGTAGGTAGGTAGATAGGTAGGTAGGTAGATAAATAGGGAGGGAGGTAGTTTGGTGCGTATGTAGGCAGGTAGATAGACAGGTAAGTAGATATATACGAGTGTATGTAGATAGATAGATAGATAGATAGATAGATAGATAGATAGATAGATAGATAGATAGATAGATAGATAGATAGATAGATAGATAGATAGATAGATAGATAGATAGATAGATAGATAGATAGATAGATAGACAGACAGATTTTAAATGCCCTGTCAACCGCGTAGTTTGTACCGGGGCGAAAGTGAACAAAAAAGCAAAACAAATGTCTACACATGAAAAAAGAAACATTCGAATGTTCAAGATAAACTTATCAATAGTTTACTTTTTACGCTGTGAACCTAAATTTACCAAAGCGTTTGTAATTATTTTGGTTTTCTGATATTCGAAGAAACGCCAGTTTATTTCACTAATTTGTCGTAATTTGTTTTCACTCGTTGTGTATTGCATTACTTATTACTTCGTGTATTTATTACAATTTAGGTAATGACTTCTCCAACTACGAAAGAATGTTTGTTGAGTAGCTAGCTGCGTATTTTCTTAATGTTTGCTTTTTATTCACTGGTGTATTCTATCGAATAACCAACCATTATAGTCATCGACATCTGCGAAGTTGTTCTCCTTAGTTTCATTCCATTTAAGTTACTTTGTGATCGGTACTATATAAAGTTCACTCTGTCATGAGTGTAATTTCCACTGCAATAAGTGTCATACACCGTCATAATATAAGGTTCACAGTGTGATAACTGCGATGTTCTCAATGTCATAAGTATATTAAAATAATAAATGTGTCGTAAGAATAAGTAAGTACAATGTTTACATTGTCGTAAGTGTAGCATTTTGTCTGTCATAAATATAATGTTCGAACTGTCACAGGTTCAATTTGTCATAAGCTCAACATTCACGCTGTCGTCAGCATCACGCTGGCTCTGTTATATGTGCCATTTTCACACTGTATTAATTATAATGTTCATTCCATCATAACCACTGTTCAAACTGTCCAAATTTGCCCTTCCCCCCTTTTTTATATAATTTTTTATTGCTGATATCATTTCCATCTCGATGTACATTATTGTATTATATACTATGCTTATTCAGCGCTTTGAGCCGCAGGGTAGGCGCTTTACAAATTTTCATTATTATTATTATTTATGTCCACATTAGCATGGCTATAATGTTCAAACTACCATAAGAATAATTTTCCACATTAGCATGGCTATAATGTTCAAACTACCATAAGAATAAATTTCACAGTACAGTATTCACAGTATGGTAAGTACAGCACTAAGTTTATCAGTGGCTGCTTCCATCAGCAGCGACAGGTCTGTCCAAAACGACGTAAAGACTGTTCACAGTACAGTGTTCACGGTGTGTTAAGTACAGTACTAAGGTCATCAGAGACAGGTCTGTCCAAAATGACTTAAACACTGCTCACACTACAATGTTCACGGTGTGTTAAGTACAATACTTAAGGTCATCAGCGACAGGTCTGTCCAAAATGACTTAAACACTGTTCACAGTACAGTGTTCACGGTGTGGTAAGTACAGTACTAAGGTGATCAGCGACAGGTCTGTCCATAATGGACTAAACACTGTTCACAGTAAAGTGTTCACAGTGTGGTGAGTACAGTACTAAGTTCATCAGCGACAGGTCTATCCAAAGTGACTTAAATCTGTTCACAGTGCAGTGTTCGCAGTTTTATGTACACTAAGGTCATCAGTGACAGGTCTGTTCATAATGGATTGAACACTGTTCACAGTACAGTGTTCACGGTGTGGTTAAGTACAATACTGAGATCATCAGCGACAGGTCTGTTCACAACGGATTAAACACTGTTCACAGTACAGTTTTCATGGGGTGGTAAGTACAGCAGTGACTGTGACAGTGACTGCCGCAGTCAGCAGCGACAAGTCTCACGATGCACGCACCTGGTAAGCCGGTGTCCACGCCGAGGTCTGACCCGAAGCGACTCATCGCGTAGTAGCCGGCTGCAGCGGCGGAGGAGAAGGCGTCGCCACCCTTGGTGAGGTCGTACTGACCCCCCCGCGCGTCCCCCCGGCCCCCCAGCCCCGTCCCCGGCATCACCAGCGAGCCGTAGTGGGACGTCAGACCTCGGGTAGCGTCCATGCCGGAGTAGGAGAACGCATGGGCACCCTGCTGGGGGAAAACAGTGTGATCAGGATTATAATAAAACAGTAACAAGCGGCGGCGGCAGCAGCAGCAGCAGCAGCAGCAGCAGCAGCAGCAGCAACAAACAAACAAATAAACAAATAAACAAAACAAAACACCGTTGAAAACGGAAACATCAAGAAGAAGAAAACAAATCAAAACAAAAAACAGACACAAAAACAAAACAAAAAACAAAAACAAAATAGGTGGGGTGAGAACGTCATTCAAGAAGGACAAAAAGAAGGGTGAAGGGGTGAGAACGTCATTCAAGAAGGACAAAAAGAAGGGTGAAGTGGTGAGAACGTCATTCAAGAAGGACAAAAAGAAGGGTGAAGGGGTGAGAACGTCATTCAAGAAGGACAAAAAGAAGGGTGAAGGGGTGAGAACGTCATTCAAGAAGGACAAAAAGGAGGGTAAAGGAGTGAGAACGTCATTCAAGAAGGACAAAAAGAAGAGTGAAGGGGTGAGAACGTCATTCAAGAAGGACAAAAAGGAAGGTGAAGGGGTGAGAACGTCATTCAAGAAGGACAAAAAGGAAGGTGAAGGGGTGAGAACGTCATTCAAGAAGAACAAAAAGAAGCGGGGTGGGGGGGGGGGGGGGGGTGAAAAGGAAGCGGAAACACAGAGTTAGGAAAGGAATCACCACATCGTGCCACACGCTCATCATAACGTATACATGTACACCCGACAATTTAGAGCTGTCGCCACACAGCCATGACTTAGCCTACTCATCCTCACATTAACACACACAGCCATGACTTAGCCTACTCATCAACACCCTCACATTAACACACACAGCCATGACTTAGCCTACTCATCAACACCCTCACATTAACACACACAGCCATAACTTAGCCTACTCATCAACACCCTCACATTAACACACACAGCCATGACTTAGCCTACTCATCAACACCCTCACATTAACACACACAGCCATGACTTAGCCTTACATTAACATCAACATCTCACATTAACACACATATCCACCTTGTTCTTTGATGTTATTTTACGCCCACAGAAACCATAAGGCTTATTAGGGACGGGAAGCCCAGGGGAGCCCTCGGCTTTCACACAACTGATTTCCGACACCTTCCTACCCACCACCTACCCTTATGTGTTGCCCTGACCAGTGATGATGACCATCACTTTCCATTGACCCTGATCCCTCCCTCCATCCAGTTCAAGCATTCATCCATAGACTAATCCACCCAATGCAGCAAGAGTGGCTTCGTCTTGCCGTGACTATTGATGGTAACTGTGGGTAACAGGTAGCTAAACACACATACACCCTACGTATGTGGCTTTGCATGAAATGACGTGAAATATGGTGCATGGTTGTATGGAGTACACGAAACGCGCCGAGACGGCAGCAGTTTCACGTGGCACCAGGGCCATGTCAACAACAAAGAGTCCACCACTTCAGTGGAAATTCAAAACGCGCTATAAGAAGCTACAGTCACCCGTTTAGAATTACATGCGTAAGCGCAGTGAGTCTGCTGGAGGTGGTGATGAAGTAGAGCTTCATGTTCTCGGATGTCGGTTGACATATTAGGGACAAACTGTGACCAGTGCCGAAGCATGGTTCAGAGTTGCTTTACTTCCACAGAAACCGTAAGGCTCATTAGGACGGAAAGCCCAGGACTGCCACCTCGACTTTCACACAGCTCCTGACCTCTGCTCGAGAGCGGAGAATAGCGCTATATAAAAGCGATCACCACCATCACCACCACCACCAACAACAACAACACCTGTAAGGGCGGAGGAAGTGAGCGCCTCACCTGGTGACCGTAGGTGTGTGCCTGGGAGGAATAGGGGTAGGGCCAGGACTTGTGAAGCCCGTACAGCGAGGGCGAGAAGTAGGCGTCGGCCCCCAGCGGGAAGCCCCCGTGACTGGTGGAGGCGGAGGGAGGGGGCTGGTACGCCGAGTTCCAGAAGGACGGGGGCAACTTGCGCTGGCACATCAATAACGTGTCTGAAACAAGGCCAACGACAGGCATACTTATAAAGTAAAGCATCTAAAGTCCATGAGCAGGTCTAACGTTGAAAGAGGACAGGAAAGAACTAGGTGGGTGTTATTTTTTACGCCCAGTTAACCAAGCAGAGAGCCGACAGTCTGTTAAGACAACGTTGACAAAGTCCATGAAGACAGCTAGCTTTGACCAAGGCCAGAGCCAGTAGCGTCCATGCAACAATCTACGTACTGGCAGACAGATACAGCCTCGATCCCTATTCGCCTGTTCACCTTTCTTTTCAGTATCAAAGGATAGCGTGTGAATATCAAGGGACGCTGACCATCAAGGGACTGTATGACCTCACATCGTGCACGTGTCAATATCATGGGGTGTTGGCTATCACTGAAGGGATGCTGACTATCCCTTAGGGACTGTATGACCTTGCATCATTCACGTGGCAGTATCAAAGGATGCTGACTATCACTGAAGGGATGCTGACTATCCCTTAGGGACTGTATGACCTTGCATCATTCACGTGGCAAAATGTCAAAGGATGCTGACTATCACTGAAGGGATGCTGACGTGTCAATATGAAGGGATGCTGACCATCAAAGAACTGTGGGAGAAGTGTTTCGTGCCAGACCTTTCAGCGTTGAACGACGGTCAAGCTGAACCAGTCACAAACGCATAATAAATCAAACAAAACCATGGCTACATCTAAACAGACTAAAGATTAAGAGGAACGCTATTTATTGGGACCATAAACAGTATGTCACAAGGAATCATGGGGAAAATTCGCATGTTGTGTTTTGTCCTAATAAACAGCGTTCTTTTGAACAGTTTATGTGCTTGGATCTTGTTTTAGAACGACTGCAGTCATTTTTGTTTCAGATTTTCATGGCCACATTCATTTGGTTGTTGTTGAGAGAACTAGAAAATAGAAATTATGTGCAACATAGATATTGCACCGCCTGAAAATGAGAAGAAGAAAAAAAAAAAAATACTTAGTGGGTATCATAATTATTTACAACTTGTCCAATCATCAGAATAACGCCCCAGCTCTTATGGTGTATGTGCGTGTGTATATGTTTAGAAACATATGTTATGCTACATGTCCACATTCTTTTGACTGCCGATTGCTGTATTCATACTCCCATACGTTATATGGTAAATGTGACAGTGATGCCTCAATAAAAAGATATGTGTTTAAAAAAAAAGTCAACTTCAGAAGATGTTTCGGAAAATAGCACATTCTAAGCAACTGCGGTGCAGCCCCCGAAGTGGAGAGTTTTGATTTGAGGAATGGAAAGTGGAGCATACAGACAGAAGGGAAGACTGTGAGAGGAAGATTGAGAGACAAACGTCGGCACACGTCACCCGTCTTCACGAACTCGTCATTCCACAGTCGACACGTTTTCACGTTATAACGCGCTAGGCTCGCGAGCTGGAGTCGTTCCGAAAATTCCCTGGCGTCTTTTGCAAGAGGTTTAATTAGGCGGCACTGTAGGAGAGAGTGGAACATGGGGCGTGATGCACGTGCACTGCCACCAGTCGGCCAGCCTCGCTTGGCTCCACCTGCTCTGCCATCTCTTCTCCTCGCGCTATCTTTCCTCCATTCATCCGCTTTCCACACTGGTCTGTATGAATTCAGTGACGATGAGAGGAGAAAGAGATGGGGGAGGGGGTGTCCGAATTTTCTCCCCAAATGGGGGCTTCCTCATGGACTGGGTGGCAAAATAAAAAAAGTGAATGTGTTCGGATGTGGTTGACTGAGATGTGTGTGTGTGTGTGTGTGTGTGTGTGTGTGTGTGTGTGTGTGTGTGTGTGTGTGTGTGTGTGTGTGTGTGTGTGTGTGTGTGTGTGTGAATTACTTAATGAATCAATTATATATAAACCATTCACTGAATAATTCACATCTTCAATCCCTTTCACTCGCTTATTCAGTCCCGTTCATTTCGGTCTTCAGTCCCATTCACTCCGGTCTTCAGTCCCATTCGGTCTTCAGTCCTATTCATTCCGGTCTTCAGTCCCATTCGTTCTTCAGTCAGTCTCATTCACTCCCGTCTTCAGTCTCATTTACTCCGGTCTTCAGTCCCATTCGGTCTTCAGTCCCATTCACTCCGGTCTTCAGTCCCATTCATTCTTCAGTCCCATTCACTCCCGTCTTCAGTCCCATTCACTCCTGTCTTCAGTCCCATTCACTCCGGTCTTCAGTCCTATTCGTTCTTCATTCTCATTCATTCCGGTCCCTTGCTCGTTTAGGTCCCGAATACAATTTATTTTCTATTTTCTCGCCCAGTCCCCGAAGAATTAGAACTCCCCCCCTTTCCATATTTTCCCCCATGTTTTTATTTATTTAGAACTCATTGCATTATTGGTAAAGTTCTTTTCCATGTTCTATCCGAATCGTTATCCGCAAGTGTTGATTATTAAAAAAAGTATACATAAAAAAGCTCTAGAGGAAAATGCATTTGTTTACTGTGCTGGCCTGATGAAAATTGCTGAAGAAGAAGAAGAAGAAGAAGAAGAAGAAGAAGAAGAAGAAGAAGAAGAAGAAGAAGAAGAAGGGAAAAAAAAGGAGAAAAAAAAAGAAGAAGAAAAAAAGAGGATATTTTTAAGGCTAAAGGCTTTGTGTGTTTGTGTGCGCGCGTGTATGTGTAGATTCATATACTGACGGCAAGAAAAATTCACTCCCGTCATATACTTTAGCTCCACAAGAAAGCGACAACAGAAGATAACAGCAAGACAAAAAAAAACAAAAAAACAAAAAACAAAAAAAAAAGCTCACATACACCAGCATATATAAAAACGGGGGGAGATAGAACAAGAAAAAAGAAAGAAACAAAGAAAGAAAGAAGGAGGAGGAGGAGCAGGAGGAGAAGAAGAAAGAAAGAAAGAGAGAGAGAAAAAAAGAAGAAGAAAAAAGGAGGAGGAGCAGGAGGAAAAGAAGAAGAAGACGAACGGCAAAAAAGAGTAGAATCCACCTGCTGTCGTAAGAGACATTCTCTACTCAGTTTTAATTCCACAACACTGCGTTTGGATTTTAACTCAGTCATGGATTGCTTTCTTTCTGTGACAGGACGCGAATAGAAACAGACAGAAAAACGTGTTTTATACTGAATAAAGCAGCAAATAGGATTCCACTCCAGTACAATGGGATCTTGCTGGTTTTATCCCAGTTGGTTATAAACGAATTACTTTTTTTCCTTTTTATTTGTTTGTTTGGTTATTTATTTATTTATTTTCATCTGTGTCGTGTGTGTTTTCAGTTCTTGTTGTTTTTAGTTTTTTCCTATTTCCCCCTTTATTCTATGGTTTGAGTAAATAGCTATGGTTCAGTCACAATCTTTCTGTCCCCTGAAAAAGCCAGTCTTCGCGTTCGTTTGTTGTTGTTGTTTTTAGAAGAAGAAGAGCTCCCATCTACAGAACTATTGGGATGACTCGAGAGAAATTGTACTGGATAAAGGCAGTAAAACCAACGGGGGTAAAAATCATAAAATTAAGAATCATTAATACCTGAAAACGGCAACAATGCAACGCTTACAAAGAAAATATAGTCACGCAATAAACTGCAAGCTGCAATGACCGTCACTGGGGATGCACATATCGGTACAGCAGAAAACCGCCAAAGGCCAAAGACAGGGATTTCAAATCACAAGTAGGAGTCCCATTTAAGAGGTCTGGGGGGAAATGAAGTTGATTGAACCGCAACGACATAGAGTAAAAACGTAGCAATCTAAAAAAAATATACAAAAGCGATCAACAACAACAATCCTGGTAGCAGGCGAAGCTTGTGTAGTTATTTTCTGACCTACTTCAGGTTTAAAAGTACTTCTGGGGCAGAGATCAAGAGATGAGGTGATACAGAAAATATTGGACTGGAATGTCCTCATAACTAGACCTGTCTTGTTTGTTTCTCTGGTTTAAAGTCTGACCTCTCTCCTAAAACAAAATAAGTAAATAAATGCATAAATAAACAATAACATGAACCTAACTGAGTAAATAAATTCATAAATAACCTATAACCTAAATGAGTAAATATATTCATAAATAAGCGCTAACCAAAATGAGTAAATCAATTACGATAATCTAAATGAGTAAATAAATAAACGATTACCTAATGAGTAAATAAATAAATAAACGATAACCTAAATGAGTAAATAAATAAATAAATAAACGATAACCTAAATGAGTAAATAAATTACGATCACCTAAATGGGTAAATAAATAAATAAACGATAACCTAATGAGTAAATAAATAAATAAACTATAACCTAATGAGTAAATAAATAAATAAACGATAACCTAAATGAGTAAATAAATTACGATCACCTAAATGAGTACATAAATAAATTTAAAACAAAAAAAAACAAACAAAAAAACGACAACCTGAGTATAAACAAACGAAACCCAAATGAGTAAATACATTTATAAATAAACGATAACCTAAATGAATAGATAAGTTACGATAACCTAAATGAGTAAATAGATTAATAAATAGGCGATAACGTAACTGAGTAAACAAATTCATAAACAAACAATAACCTAAATGAGTAAATAACTTCATAGTAGCAGTAATTGGATTTTAATGTCCTGTCAACCACACAGGACAGTCAAACTCAGGCCATAAGCAAATACACATTTCGAAACTCTTCTCACATATATATATCAACCCTCTGTCAAGTCAACCTACAAAAACAATCATTTCGCAAACATAAAGCATGCATACATAAACATCAGACACAAATTTTCGAAAAGTGAATCCCTTCAATATTAACCCTGTTAAAAGAGCACATAAGGCTAGGACATGCTGGTATCGTCCACCATTCTATCTAATTTATCGATACCAGGTTAAATAAAAACATTTAAAAAAGGAATGGACCGACAAAATATAAAATTTAATTTTTTTATGTAACTGCATAATGGCAAATACCAGTGCCATATGGCAGCAAGCTGCACATACCACCTACCAGCTACCATCTAACTGTTCAACAAGAGCCATACAAAAAAGCCTAACCCTTAACGAAATTTAGCGAGAGTTTTCTGGGGGGAAAAGTCAGGAGAATGGACCATTAGCAGAAAAATGACAAGACAAAAAGAGCAAGAGGACTGGGCAGGGGGGAAGGGGGGAAAAGAGAGAGAGAGAGAGAGAGAGAGAGAGAGAGAGAGAGAGAGAGAGAGAGAGAGAGAGAGAGAGAGAGAGAGAGAGAGAGAGAGAGAGAGAGAGAGAGAGAGAGAGAGAGAGAGGGGAAAGGGGAATCAGAAGACAGCCCTGACATTCCAGACAGGAGGGGAAGATCAGACATGCCCGGCCTCCCTTTGGGGAATATATTCATAAATATACCATAACCTAAATGAGTAAATAAATTACGATAACCTAACTGCGTAAATAAATTCATAAACGATAACCTAACTGACTCAGTAAATTCATAAATAAACAATAATCTAAATGAGTAAATAATTCATAAACAAACGATAACCTAAATGAATAAACAAATTCATAAATAAACGATAACCTAACTGAGTAAAAAATTCACAAATAAACGATAACCTAACTGAGTAAATAAATTCATAAATAAACGATAATCTAAATGAGTAAATCAATTCATAAACAAACGATAACCTAAACGAGTAAATAAACTCATAAATAATCGATTACCTAACTGAGTAAATGAATTCATAAATAAACAATAACCTGAGTAAATAAGTTCATAAATAAACGATAACCTGAATAAATAATTTCACAAACAAACGATAACCAAACCCCTGACTTTCCCCTGAAGCGGTGCCGACGCTTCCCGCGACTACAGAAGCCCCTCTCACTTTCAGAATCAAAGTCGTGTCTCGCTGTATTTATCTTGGCCGGGCGCTGATCATGTCTATTGCATGTCGCAGGTGTGTTGGAGGCGACCCGGGGTGAACTTTACCCGTCCCCCCCTCTGTTGCCCCCGCGGTCGCCGCGGCCCAGTCGGGCTGCAGGAAAGCAAAGACGGCGAAATGCGCCCAAGCTGTCGAGCGAGGAATCAAAGCAAAAGCACGGGTGGGCCCTAACCTGCGGAATCCCAACCGCTTGTTTCTCATCACGCGTGATATTTGTCCAACCGCCGCCTCCGTGAGAACCCCGGCCCGCCATTGCCCGCCGCCATTTTGGGCGTGACGTCATCGGAAGGTGTGGCTTTCTCTCTCTCTCTCTCTCTCTCTCTCTCTCTCTCTCTCTCTCTCTCTCTCTCGGCTCGCTCCCCACCCCCCAACCCCACCCCACTCCGTTTTTCTTCTTTTTTTTAGGTGGGGAGAGGGGGTGCGGGACTGGGATGCGAGGAGGAAGGGTTGCTCAGAGAGAATGAGAAAGACAGAGACTGACGGCAGGGACAGAGACAGACAGGGACAGAGAGACAGAGACGGAGAGAGACACAGAGAGTCAGAGAAGGAGACAGACAGACACAGACAGAGAGAAAGAAAGCCAGTTAATTATTTCTTGATGTTCCTTCGCGAGAATGCACCAGTAGTCCAAATGTGTAACACAACCACAACCGCTTTGGCCAGACATCGATTGGATATCAGTCTTCAGTATGCCTTTTAATTTTACTTTCACATTTTCGGACACCACCGTAGTTGAACTTGGGTTCAGCTTATGTTGCCCTAAATTCAATGTGAGAAAGCCAACTCCAGTAAAAGGTGATACAACCAGCTTCATATACATTTTAGAAACAAATTAGGCGAGAATCCCGTAGGGAGTCAGATTGACAAAACCAAACAGAAAACTGAGAGCTGCCAAAGTGCGAAGCAACAGGCAAACAGAATGTACCGCAAAAAGTATATTTACAAGGCGCTTACACCTAACCGGCGTGAGCCCGAAGCGCACAGTGCAAAAACAATAAGGTCAAACAAAGTTAATATACACAGCCTACTGCAGAATGCATGCTACTAATTACATAATAATACCACAACACTTCTTTCAGCATTTCTCATGCACGCGCGTGCGTGCGAACGCACACACACACACACACACACACACACACACGCGCGCGCGCGCACGCGACCAATGGCACACACCTGTACACACACACACACACACACACACACACACACACACACACACACACACACACACACACACACACACACACACACACACACACACACACGCACACAGGCTAGGCATTCAGAGTCCAGAAAAGACGAGAAGAAAAGAAGTATTTTGGTGCCGAGATTGTTACTCAGTGTGTAGAAGTTCAGTTTTGATGACCAAGTGTGTGTGTGTGTGTGTGTGTGTGTGTGTGTGTGTGTGTGTGTGTGTGTGTGTGTGTGTGTGTGTGTGTGTGTGTGTGTGTGTGTGTGTGTGTGTGTGTGTGTGTGTGTGTGTGTGTGTGTGTGTGTGTGTGTGTGCTATTGATTTGTATACGGGTATTTGTGCATTGTATATTTTTCTTTGAGTTGTAAAGCGCTTTGAGATTCTGAAACCGCTGTGTAAGTTCCCTATTCTTCTTCTTATTATTATTTATTGATATTGTTGTTCGATAGTCTGCATATCTGAACTATCTCTTTTATTATACAAAGAAAACTGATATGAATGGACGAGAGAAAATATATCGTGTGGATCATACTGTTTGATTAAACATTCTACATTGACGTTCTTGAAAAACATAATCACCAGCAAGCAAACACCACAATGTATTTACCGGCTTAAAATAATCTTCGTTTTTACCATTTTCATCAACTATCAATGCCAACTCTCAGGTCAGAAATGCTGCATATAAAATCGCTGGACAAGGTAATCAGCAAATGTTTATTTCATGGCGCTTTTTAAAAAGGAAAGAATGCTGATTTGGGTTCGTTCTTTGATTCTTAATGTCCTCGGTGTCGGGTGACCACATGAAAATTATTTAAAAAAAAAAAATGCTGAGTAGATCCGGTTGCTTATATAGAGGAAATATCGTCATTGTGATGCAATACAACTTTTTCACGTGCCGTGTGTCAAAGCGTGAGCGCTGCTATGTTTGGTCTTGGCTGACTGAAAGTTCTGCGGTGTTGCACTGACTTTTTCCATTGACCATTTTTCCGGATGTATCGCTCATAAAACCGGAAAACTCATTGAAACCGTTCTTTATGGCTATTCTCTGAATAACGTGGATCGGGAAACTTGTGAATAGCCAAGCCGGTACATTTCAACCACAGAACAGACCCACGGCTGTGTGTGTCTGAAAAAACAAACTCAGGTTGCACAAAAAAAAGAGATACATAGTTCACGCATCTCTTTGTATGTCCGTTCACCGTAGACTGTGCTTCATCCCGTCTTGCTTCAGATGATGGAGCAAAACAAAACGTATACGTAAAGAAAGCCTTAGAGAAGCCCTCAGTCGCTGACGTTGCCTACCTTTTCCAAATCCTGGCGGCAGTTCTGTCGCAGTGAAAAGCCGAACAGAGCAAACTGAGTCGGACAATGTAGGTCACGCACTCAACAGCTGGACTTGACAGCAACTTTGCTATCACCCGTGGCAACCTCCGTCTCTTCTACACAGCTGATTTACAAAACAGACAGTTTGAAACTTACACTCGGCACAAACGTTTCAATACTCTTATCAATGGGAGATAAGCGGCAGGAATTGTTTCCCCTTGTCTCAATTAAACGCAACCCGCGCGCTAAGGCAGCGTAATTGGTTTGTCTGTTTCCTCCTCCCCCGGACCGCCTTTTGCCTTCTGTCTATAGAAACAAATTAAGATAACATTTGTCTAGAAACACAATCGCTTTATCATTCCCACAAATCACTCCATTTCCGTCGTCCGCCATCTTGGCAACTGGCCCGCAGCAAATGGGAAGAAGGGCGTTCACTGGCCGTGTCGCCCCAGTCTGCTTATCACGTGTGATAATATTTCAAGAGCGGAGCGCACGAGCACTGTACACATTAATGCGGCACTGAAACAACAGCCCCCTGGGACAAAAGCTTCCGACGCTGCTGCCTCTACTCGTGCTGTAGCACTGGGCTGTCAGGGCCCGGCGCTGGCCTTGTCGCTGCGTGACAACACTGCAGGTTTATTGCAAGTAACGAGCGGCTGGTCTTGGAACACTTGTGATACTGTACCATGCCCCCAGCTACTGCGTTTTATATATGTATTAAGTAACAAAATACCAACACACACACACACGCGCGCACGCACGCACGCACGCACGCACGCACGCACGCACGCCAAAACAAAAACAAAAATTTGGCAACTTTGAGATGATGATGACAAAGACAATCATGATCAAACGAAGCAGTGAACAGTCAAATTGTTTCCCCCTGTCTGAAGATTTAACAATGGTTGTCCGGGGCCAGGCCAGTTCACACAGATTCACGGCTGTGTTTAGAGTGTCGCTGGCTTTCTCAATCGCCAAGCGGTTCTACTGAGTCAGGGATTTCTTTCCCATTAGTTTTGGTATTAATTTGGTGCAACTTGCTGATAATTGTCGGATCACTGTTGTGAAAAGACTTTAAATAAAAAGGAAGAATCAGTTTTAGAAAATTTAATTATAACTATTTTACAAATTAACAGAATAATTATGCTACTGAACTCGTGATGACAAACTATACGTGTGCATTGAGGTAAAAACTTCTTCTTTTTTAAAATGGATCGCTTCAGAAGAACATAAGAATATCTATATAGAAAATAAACAAAAAACTATTCATGCGTTAAAATCCGAATAAATGAAAACAATGGGGTAGCGGTTTAGTGTCCGTGTTTGGCTGAGTTCCAGTTAAGGAACGAACAAAAACAGAACCTACACACACACACACACACACACACACACACACACACACACACACACACACACACACACACAGAGAGAGAGAGACAGAGAGAGAGAGAGAGAGAGAGAGAGAGAGAGAGAGAGAGAGAGAGAGAGAGAGAGAGAGAGAGAGAGAGAGAGAGAGAGAGAGAGAGAGAATATTTATGTAACCGAGTGTATTGTATACATGTTCCGGGCCATGACCTATAACCTTTTCTTTGATTGATTGATTAGTTGATGTTTAATGTCCTCAGATGTCATTTGACATATTAGGGACAAGTTGTGACCAATGCCGAAGCACGGTTCAATAAAAGCCACATACGTAAGGTGTATGCGTGTTTAGCTGTAACCTGCCACCTGCACTTTTGGCAGAATGATCGGGATCTTTTACGTGCTACTGTGGTAACACGGGGGTGGAACGGATACCGAAATAAGAGTCAGCACAGAAAGTCGACCCTGGAGAAGAAAATTCTCCCGCCGTTCCAGCAGGGATTCGAACCCGCGACCTTTCAATCACGAGTCCGGCGCTCTAACCACTGAGCTATCCCCGCCCCCAACCTTTTCTTTCCGGTCCTTTTCCTTTTTGATTGGGTGGTGTTTTTATGGCCCAATTATCTAAGGTGTTAAAAGTTGTGTGCTGGGCCGGCAGCATAGTTCAGGAGCTGTGTGAGAGTCGAGGTGGACGTCCTGGGCTGTCCGTCCTAATGAGCCTTCTGGTTTCCGTGGACGTAAAGATTTATTGAACCGTGCTTCGGCATTGGTCACAACTTGTCTCTAATATGTCAACTGACATCTGAGGACATTAAGCATCACTTCACCACCACGGCAGCATCCCTTTTCCCCAGTGTCCCTGCAGAGGCAGGTTGTTTGTTTACTGTTGCGGCTGGTGTTCATGTGTTCATCTCAAGGGAGAGCCTACACTGTTTCCTGGTTGGTTGGTGTACAAATAAAAGTTATGTTATAGCAACCTCTGACTTGTGACTCTTCATCCATGCTTCCAGCCTGCTTTCCCTCTATTCCCCATCCCCACTCCCCTACAAAAGCTGGCGCTTGCGAGCAGGATTGGAAGTAGAAGAGTCATGACCGACCAGGAGACAGTGTAGCGGAGCTGTCAGGGGACACCGGCAGACAGTGGAGAGGAGCTGTCGGGGGGCACTGGGCAGTGTAGCGGAGCTGTCCGGCACGGAGGCAGTTCGAGGGGACCTGACCACCGAGCTTCACCTACACTGATGGCTGACATGCAACAGCTACAGCAACAGGATCCAGTCCTTCGCCCGGTGCTTGCAGCCTCGACAGCCAAGCCCTCCAACATGAAGGAACGCTCAACGTGCGGGCGTTGGTGCAGCAGTACCCTCGACGGTTCCTGGAGAATGGATCCCCCGTCGTGGGCAGGCTGACCAACGTCGTGGTACCCGTGAACAGCTGGATCGGCCCAGCTCACTTCGACCTGATGTCCCAAGAGAGGAATATGATGCTTGGTATGGTCGTTCGGTAATGCCTGGTGTTTGTATGTTAATGGGTTGCCTTAAGGGTCCTTAACTTGTGCAAACTTAGTGGCATCGGTTTAGAGTTAGCATGTAACTTAACTGTCTTGCTATTTCTAGTGTATACCTTGCATGACAGTAGCCATTATGATTTAGCTTGTTTCCTTTTGCATGGACCTGTAGTGTGTTAATTGTTGATGATGTTTTGTTGAGTTGAGGTAAATATACGTAGGTTGCATAATTGCTTTTGATTATGTGGATTGGATGTGGCATCTATTGAGTATGGATTGTTCTGGTAGACATGCTCAAGAGACGTTGAAGTATCAATTATACGTTGATTAACCTCGGGAAAGTTGCTTGATATGTACAAGCAAAAGGGCGAATCAGGATTGATTGTGTCTGTGTTGCATTTTGTATACGTTGATTTGTATGCAAATGGTTATAAATACCCGCCTTATACAATCGATTAGGGTTCTCAGTGAGCATGACTACATCTCTGTTAGTTGATTGTTACTCCGTGTATGCCACAACTTCCATTTTTCATTTTCCTGAGCGGTGTGGTGACCCTAGTGTATGTTTATTTCATCATGATCGAACTTTGATGGCTTGACCGCTAATCTGGTATTACTTCACAGCATTATATACGTTCATTTGAGTAGTAACGGGACAGGGTCCCTATCAGGTCACTGAGCGTTGCGTGTCTGTGAGTGAGAGTTATGCTTATTTCGAGTATACGTGTTAACATTCATATAAGGCCCTGTATTCTCGTGAGTGCACTTCTCTAGCGAAACGTTTTATCGTACCGAGGGGTCTTCACATAAGGCTTGGTATTGAAATCATGGTTTGAGATGGCAGACATCACTTGTGTGCTGTTCATGTTGTAAATGACATGCAATATGTAGTATTCGATTGTTGCAATGTGCGCAGTGTTGTTTTATTTTTTTTGAATATGTTGTTTTGAGGTCTTGTACAGCCAATTGTGGAATGTCCTCCATTTTAAATCCCAGATGGCAGTAGTTTTTTGAAAGGCAATAAGTACATGTTTCTTTTGGAGTTTTCATCATTAACAAAAAGAATCTTCTTTTTCATCCTTTTGTCCTGTTTCAAGCAATGCGTTCTGGGTCTGTCTGGTTTACTTGGTTTAAATGCAGCAATCATTTTGCCCTTTAACTGCAATGCAGTCATTGCTTGGTCTTTGGAGATGTTTTGTGTAGTTAGCCAGGCCTTTACTAGTATGTTGGCAAATAGGGGTACAGTTTTGTGCGTGGATGTATTGGGTACCACTTTGATGGTTTGTTAAGTCAACTCTTAGTTGCCCTACACCCTTTAGTTTTGTTTACTGCTACGTGATGAACCAGCGAGGACGCTGGTTATGATTGAGTAGGGGGGGATGTAACCGAGTGTATTGTATACATGTTCCGGGCCATGACCCTATAACCTTTTCTTTCCGGTCCTTTTCCTTTTTGATTGCGTGGTGTTTTTATGGTCCAGTTATCTAAGGTGTTAAAAGTTGTGTGCTGGGCCGGCAGCGTCCCTTTTTCCCCAGTGTCCCTGCAGAGGCAGGTTGTTTGTTTACTGTTGCGGCTGGTGTTCATGTGTTCATCTCAGGGGAGAGCCTGTAAGTAGTTATTTTTCTATGGCTTGTTGTTCTGTTGTTTCTTATTGATGTAAATAATGTATGTTTATAATATTACCATGTTCACAACCTGCCTTGATTTTGGTTCTTGAACGTGGGTAATTTCGGTGTTGATTGCCGCCTGGTTGCAGCCGCTATGGCGTCAGAGTACCTTGTTTGTACGTTCGAATGTTAAGCCTTTATGCCACAGGATGACCGGTGTTTCCAAAATGTACGCAGCTAACCCTGATATGTAGCTAGTATGTTATGCTGCCATGGTTGGATGTTCAGTTTGAGTGATGCTTTGCCGATGCAAAGTTATCCCTCTAAAGTATGGATACTTTGTCAGCGTGGCCGTGCAGATCTCTGTGCGGCATAACTTATATGTTTAGTTTCCTACCGATCTATGTTTCTACACGAAATCGGTGGTATATCATGGCTAACACTTTGAAGATATTGACTTCATAGTTGTGTGAGCAAGTGCTCTTTGTATATGTTTCTACATTAATCCCGCCCTGCTTAACGGATCAACGCAATTTCATTTACTGTACTATTAGTAACCCGGGAACCGGAGCAGACGACACTTTTGTTTTGAAGCGCGGCGTGTGGCGTAACGCCACATGGCCTTCACACAGCCGACCGGCGATAGCCGCCAGTGCGCGGCATTTTCAAATCTGTTTTTCTCCCTTAACATTTTGACCGCTTGTTTGTTGACCTACTCTTTATTTACCTAGTCCTTTTTATGCACCAAGCCATGTGTAATATAATTTGGCAGCTTAGAATGTTTATTTAACGTTTATTTAGACACAGGATCGATCAGTAGCCGATGCCTTTGGCTTTTATGTTGCTTAACGTCCACGGAGAAGGGATGACCTATTAGGGACGGGGACAGAGTGGGAAAGGGGACAGGGTGATTGGCTCGACCGCGGAAACCGTCCGAAAAAGACCGGAGAGACCGTAGACCGCCGCCAGAACAATGGAAGTGTTAAGGCGGTGTCCTCTCGCCATTGCCCAGCGACTTGTGCACTGCGCAATTGCTCTTTCAACTGCTGTGCTGGACAGAGTCACTAAGACAATGTCCGTTGCACCGCTGTTGACGAACAACTTGGACAACTCGAAGCAAAAGACGTCCAACTTGCTCAGCCCAGCTCCACCTCCCTACTCATGATCTCTTCTGGGCAAAAGTGAGGGTCCAGCTCCACCTCCCTCCTCTAAGATCTCTTGATCTTTTGATCTCGCCTGGAACCCTGCGATGCCTTCGTTCGTTCGTTCTGTTTTTGCTTAATGTCCTCAGATGCCAAAAGCATATTAGGGACAATAATACGATGCCTTTCTAGGTCCATTCTTTTTATAGCCGTCGTCTGCCTGGGGCGCTTTGTTTAGTACTAGTGAATAGTAGTGAAACGTTGTTTTGATTCGATTAAAGTAATTCTGTGTCGATCAATGCGTTGTCGTATAGTATTTTGCTTAACTGACTTCATGTTTAGTGTTTATTTTGGGTTGAAATTAACTTGTTAGGTACTGTGTACTGTAGAAGCTAAGTTGTATTCATAGACTACTTAATATCACTATCAGCGCTGCTGCGACTAAGATTACGCGCCCCAGGCGAAAGTTCGCACCGATTGTTTTAGTACTAGTCTTTGAGTGTGTCTTGTTTCTCTTACAGAGCGTTGTATTGTAATTTTTATGTACCATTTTAACCGTGGGAGCGTGTTCTTTATTCTGATGTAAGTTTTAGTGACAGTTATATTTTGTACATTGTGTTAGCTGTGATTTAGTTGTACGAATCTGTTTATAGACAGGCGCAAGCCACGCTTCCCACTCTTGTTGTAAATAAAATAAGTCATGTGTGTACATTTTGTTTATACAGTTTAAAAGATTGTAACTGTAGCTTTTATTTGATGTTTTTCATGTTTTAATTGGTTTAGTTATTGTAAAGGAAACTGTATTTGTGCGGGCCAGGGAAACACAGTTGTCAGCCATTTTGTGGTCCAGAGGGGCGATTTTACTGTAGCGATAGCGTGTGTTCCCTGTGGCCCGCGCCGTTCTCTTATCTATGCGTGAGCGTGAGGATTTTGGGTGTGCTGAAAATTGGCTGCGGCTGAGAGTAAAACCTGATTGCTGCCGTACGCCTGCTGTGGTCTCCACTTTATTGACTCCGCTGCCTGTGTCCTGTCCTTTGACCACTCCGCACCATTACAGTTGTCGAATGTTACGTTTACTAGATGAAAATGGTTTAGTACATAGGGGTGATTGTATAAACTGTGAGACATGTTATTTCTGTTTTGATCCGGCTTTTGTATGGCCGAGTCTTGGGCGCGCAGACTTTCACTCTACTTAGCTTGTAAACCCTTACCGGGTCTTTGTGCGTGTACCCGAACTGGCCGGTGATGCGCGTCAGTGGTGGCAATTAGGTCTTTGTCTCTGTTCACTAATCGAGCAGCTAGATCAACAGTTTAGATTCTTGCTGCGTCACCCGCGTCAGTAAGACGCTTGACGTTGTTCACAGCCGGATATGCTCTGCTAGTCAGTAACAGTAACACGCTTTGAGTAACTTGACTAGGCTGGAGCCAGTCAGTTTATGACTGACTTCCTCCCGCTCACGGCATGGACCCAGGTGCCACCCGTGTCACTATCCATCTCGTTGTGTGCTTAAGTGGATCTGCTGTAACGATTATCTCACTCTTCCTGTTTAGTTAAGAATGAGCTTGGTAATTCGCATTCTTCACTGTTACTTTGTTGTATACTTCATTATACTGGGAGTTCATCAGTTAATTGACTGGCCGTCTCATGTATACTCACCGTGACTCTGTGAGATACGGGTTTTAAGTGTAAGTCAAGCACACGATTTATGTGCTTGATAATTAATCATTTTGTCACAGTTACCATCATGTATTATAGTAACCCACAGGTAAACTACATGGTTACTGTGTTTATTAGATTAGTAATTGCTGTTGTTTAGACTTTACATTTGCTTTCATGTTCTAAATGTTTTGTTTGTTTGTGTCTTTTCCAGTACAGACACTGTTTCCTGTTTGGTTGGTGTACAAATAAAAGTTATGTTATAGCAACCTCTGACTTGTGACTTCATCCACGCTTCCAACCTGCTTCCCCTCAACTCCCCATCCCCACTCCCCTACATTTAAATTAATGGTGGACAAGGGTCGGACTTGCATGGCCAAACCGAGAAGAACGGGGAAATAGGCGATGCGGAAAAGAAGTAGAGAAAAAGGCCACATACACGCACAACACAAACTGCTTTGTCGGTGTCAGTTAAAATATCACAGAACACAGACAAATTCTTATGCGTTCTCAATACCAAGCAAGAATTTTCAGTTCATACAGCTGCGTTCGAGTGAGCATGCTTTTAATCTCTTTGAAGCTGTAGGTAAGAGCACATAAGCCATCTTGTGTACAGCGCCACCTGCGTCTCATTACGCTTATCCCGCTTGGTGGAGCTCGCGTAGGAAAGGATTATCGTTCTTACGTGTGCATATGGCACACTGCTCTTGTTTGTAGTTTTAGACATTTTGTTTCTGGTTTCTTCCCTGGTTATGTCACGGTACAACGGTCCAGGAAAAAAATTAATCCATTTTCTAGTATACACATTTACTTCACCTGTGACTAATATATTAATAGTACGTAACTACAACTCATTATTTTCTAGTGAGTTAAGTAAAGGAATGAACAAAAACAGAAGCTACACACACACACACACACACACACACACACACACACACACACACACACACACACACACACACACACACACACACACACACACACGGGCGTGCGCGCACGCACGCACGCACGCACGCACTAAACAAATGAACCAAACCTAAATCAGGACTACTAATTGACCAACTGACAGATTGACAAGAATATAGCAATTAATTAAATGAATCCGCGTCTGACTCACTCTATCTATCTAGCTAATAAATTATTGACTGACTGGTTAACAACTAAACCGTAACAAGAATAAGAGAATAATAATAATAATATTCAATGTCTGTGGTCATGTTGGGCTTGGCACAATCTTCGCCCGTTAAGAAAAACAAACAAATAAACAAAAGTCTGAGGTTCTGGACAAAAAATTAATTTAACTGAGAAAAATCATTAACGTTCAATGAGATGCCTGTAAATACCCCCTCTTCCCTTGTAAATGCCTACCCCCACCCCTCTCCCCGTCAGTCACATAGATAGATCATGTTACTGTGTAACTATCGGTGACAGTGAATTTGCGAATTTTACACTGCCAACTTTAAAGACATTTTTGGAGGCCCGTAGTCAGAATGTGTCTGTCAACAAGCAATAACTTGTTGCTCGTGCTATAGGATGCCCCAAAACGCATTTTCCCCCCATGAAATCGCGATCTTCTGGTCAGCCAAAAAAACGACGCAAAGACACTTTTTTTCCCACACTCTATCCCCTTTTCCCGGTAATTTTTGCAACTGCAACAGTGGTGACATTTGTACTACTTTCCAATTCTAGGTTCAACTTCCATTGTTATACACAGCTTGAAGCAACGCCTACTCAGAAATCGGCCTGGAAGCGACCTCTCGCGACTTCTTGCGCGAAAGATTACGAAGGGCATTCACTCGTGCAAACCAGCTTCACTGAACCGCCCAACAGGGACACCTCAGAACGAGCGTTATTTCTGAGGCGGCACAGTGCGTTGAAAAAAAAAAAATATATATATATATCAGTCAAGCCGACCGGGCAGGCCTTGAAAGAGCCCCAAGACAGGTGAAAATTTGGAGTAAAAGTTTTCAAACCAAGACATGCTCTGTCTCTGTCTCTGTCTCTCTCTGTCAGATACAAACAGAACACATCAAACATACAAGGACCATATATATATATCAGATACAAACAGAACACATCAAACATACAAGGACCAATTCGATTTGTATGTATATATACTTTAAGAGTCGACGGGTGACGTGTAATGAGTGTTTGTTATTCCCTTCTTCAATGAGACTACGAAAGACCACAGAGCACCAGTCTAGTCCATGCACTTCATTTCTTTTGTTTTCTCTCCCGCCCCCCCGCCCCACACACACACACACATCACACCCCCACCCCCCTTCACTCCCCCCTTCCTGGCAGTCGAAGTGTCAGTGTCACACTGTCCATCTTTCTTGACCTCATCAAGAGGTCACACGCGCTACTCGTGGGCTCCGGTCAATGAAGTGTTGCTGCTGGAGGTGAGCGAAGGAGCACGTGCGTGGTCAGCAGGCGCGTGTCTGGTGGCCACCTGCGTCCAGCAGTCTGAGTGAGTGGTGATCAACAGGAAGCGGCGAGGACCACAAACAACAGCGGCAGCGAGGTGAAGGTCACTTTAGTTTTGTTCAGCCTGTCGGTAGTGGTGGTGGTGGTGGTGTGTGTGTGTGTTTGTTTAAGTTTGTTGTAGTAGAGTGTGTTTTTTTGTTTGTTTTTTGGTGGAAGGTATTTGCTCCGTGTGTGTGTGGGGGGGGGGGGGTGACGGGGTGCGTGCGTGCGTGCGCGCGCGCGCGTGTGTATGTGTGTGTGTGTGTGTGTGTGTGTGTGTGTGTGTGTGTGTGTGTGTGTGTGTGTGTGTGTGTGTGCCCATCACGTACCCGGTGATGGATCGTGAAAGAAGAAACAGAAATGTACGTGTAAACTCGCATGCTATCCACCGAGAACTAGCAGACCTAATACAGCTTGTTTACAGCAAAATACTAGCATCCGGAGCAACAGCAGCAATGGAAATATTGTACTCGACTACACCTACTTCTGCAGCTAACTATACTGCTATTGCCTCTGTCAGTGTCCTATTCTTGAACCATAGCACTTACTAAACAATAGGCCGCATTTTGTAGTACATTAAGCACATCAATTTGTGCACACCCCTTCCTCTCCATCTCTCACACACATACACGGGCACATACACGGGCACATACACTGGCAGGCACACACACACACCCATACATACACACACACACACACACACACACACACACACACACACACACACACACACACACACACACACACACGTACAGACAGACACAGAGACAGACAAATCGACACACACACACACACACACACACACACACACACACACACACACACACACACACACACACACACACACACACACACACTCTCTCTCTCTCTCTCTCTCTCTCTCTCTCTCTCTCTCTCTCTCTCTCTCTCTCTCTCTCTCTCTCCTGACTGACTGACTGTTCAGCTCAGGAAAGCCATGCCAGTTACGACCGAGTCATCCCGCCGATTAAGTTGCTGATCGGGGGATTTATGCCGGAATTAAACAGGGAAGTTTCCACAGCGGAAGTTTTCCGCGGAAGGTTAAGTGCTAAATTCATGCGCACTCGTTCACCGTTGTGTTTCATTTTCTTCTCTTTTTGAGCGCATACGACTGGGCCCTCTTTTTTCTTTCTTTTTTCCCTTCTATCCCGACCATTTTATAAACAAATATGTAACGGGTTTTCTTCTGCAGCACAAAGCGCATTATGTCTCTTTGTCTTGCGTGATTCTGATTCCAGTTTCTCTTGCATCTGTTTGTACCTGTGTCTGCTGTGCCCTCACTTATTTCGTTTTGCAATAATGAAAATAAAAACGATTCCGCGCGTTCAAGCAAGGCACGAAAGGAGAGAGTTGTGCTCGTTGTTTAACAGAACACTGGTCGTATAATCTACAGAACATTTTTTAACATACCTTTTGCTCTTGAAAAAACGTCACACTTTTAGAAGTGTTCTTCCCTTCCTTTGAAGAAGAAGAAGAAGAATGGAAATGTGTAAAGTACCAACCCGCGGCTCAAAGCGCCGAAAAAACATAACATTTTGTATCTACACGCCTACTTGGGTTTGAACCTTTGATCCCATCTCATTTTTATGTCTTTATTTTTTATATTTTTTCTCTCATCCAGAATCGAGATAAAGTTATTATGTCAGCTCAAGAAAGGGGAAGAGGGAATGGTAAGTTGTAGTGTACGGCAATTCAGTTTTCTAAAAATACCGAACAAACTGGAACAATATGGAGAGACCTGACCATCCGTGAAGCCTGCCATAAATCAGTTAGTCAATCAATCCACCAATCAATCCTGTCGGTCAATCAATCCACCAATGAATCCAGTAAATCAATCCACCAGTCAACTCATCAGTGCAGTTAAGTCAATCAATCCACCAGTCAGTCCAATAAAGCAATCAGTCAACCAATCCACCAATCAATCCTCAGTCAAATTACCTACCAGTGCAATTAGTCAGTCAATCCACCAGTCAGTCTAATAAAGCAATCAGTCACAGAATCAATCATTCAGTCAATTCATCAGCCAATCCAAGCAGTCAATTCTTCAGTCACTCCCTGAATATGTCCAATAAGTCAGTCCATCCACCAATCAATCCACCAGTCAATCCAATCAATCAATTCGTCAACGATTTCCTCAATATGTCAAATCAGTCAACCCGTCCACTCAACCACCAGTCAGTCCAATCAACCAATCCCTGACTATGTCCAATCAGTCAATCCACGCATCAGTCAATCCGGTCATACGTGTCCATCCCTCCCTCCGTCTCTCCCTTAGTGAACACCACTCACCAGGTCTCGTGCAGTTTTTATGGGCCCCCGGCTTGTCTAGGCTGTAGCTGGACGGCTGACTGAGAGCACGTGAGAAATGTTCATCGACCACCGTGGCGGGGTCCCCGCTAAAGTAGGTAAAGAGGACACAGTTGGAGGTCAGGTATTGCGTCCCTCGCGGCTGGCTGTCGCGCTCCCCGTCCCTGGGCAGCTTGTCCACGGGGGAGGGCCCCCCCGCCACGGCCCCCCCGCCCCCCGCTGCACCCGCATCCCCCAGGGTGGCCGTACTGGTGGCGGAAGAACTGTGTACCCCATCGTACATGGACGGCACGCCGAATTTCTGAAAAGGGAAATAAAATTGAAAAAGGCTGTAAAACTAACTGTGTCAGTGAAGATGGAACATGCGGTATAAAATTTGCCTTGCGTTTTAAAAGATTGCCGTGTTATATGAGACGCTTGTTGTGTGAAGTTTTAAGATCGCCAGTGAATCTTCTCTGATATTCACACAAACGTTGACTCATATCTTTAATCTTATGTGCGTATAACTAAAAGCCCACTTTATTATCATCATCATCATCATTAGTAGTAGTAGTAGCAGCAGCAGCAGCAGCAGCAGCAGTAGTAGTAGTAGTAGTAGTAGTAGTAGTAGCGGGTAGTATAGTGGTAGCACAATATTCCCGACTCATATTCCATGGCATTAAATGAAGACTGTTATGTCAGTGCTTACTCTTGTTCACAAAGTTCCTGAAAATGACGATCCTGCTTTGTCATTACACACTCAAGTTCACGATTTTTCTGTCCCACGACACTACTGCTGCCTCTAAATGACAAGCACTCGCTGTGCATGCTTTGTAGTAGCCAGCGAGTATTAATAATAATAGCGGTCATTTCTACGGCACCGTAGCTCACCTACAAGGGTTTGAACACACCGCGCTTGACAAGATAACGGTAAAACGTCTTGAGGTATCGGCGTGAAACAAAAGCCATCAGATCACGAGCAAAGCCTACTTCGCCTCATTTATGACACACGCCCTATCACGTCACTAAAGAGGTCAGGGCAAAAATGAAGCCGAATGAACCTGCAAGACAGAACTTAATCAACAAGTATCGTAGTAGCTGGCGAAGCATGCACAGCTATCACTGTCCTGACCTATTTTAAGCTGACCTCTCGTTGCTCAGGGTGCCCAACAAAGATGAATTTCGAAGGAAATTTTAATTGTTATGCTTTGTATATTGATGAATAATAAAGACTCATGTGATTATTTTAATTAATTTGCGCATACGTCCTTGCTAAACATTATAAGCTTCTTCCATCTGGTAGAGGATT
>OY757544.1:13683713-13686213 GCA_963584105.1 Alviniconcha strummeri
GAGATATTTTGTATAACAATGATGTTATTACTAATATTGTCAAATCGATTGTTCATAGTCCTGTGGGAAAATTAGTATAAATAATAATTATGTTTTTGCTTTTTGTTTTTGTCTAATATCACCTCGATGTGAACAGGCATAAAATAAAATATTGATTGATTTCATTGATTGAGGCATATTTTTTCTGACTATCCGTAGGCTTCTAATTTGCTTGTTTGTTTTATTTTCGTTGTTGAAATGAATGACTTTATAAGCATATAGCAACAAAGCTGCAAGAAAAAGAGAGAGGAAGAAGAAGAACTTAGAAGAAGAAGAAGAAGAAGAAGAAGAAGAAGAAGAAGAAGAAGAAGAAGAAGAAGAAGAAGAAGAAGAAGAAGAAGAAGAAGAAGAAGACCCGAAGTGGTGCTGAAAGAAAATGATCAAGAAAAGCATGATACCAACTTCATTTTCTTAGCCAAGAACGAATACAAATATTAAACAAGCGCGGATAGGCGCGCGCGCGCTCACACACACACACACACACACACACACACACACACACACACACACACACACACACACACACACACACACACACACACACACACACACACACACACACACACACACACACACACACACGCGCGCGCACGACTGAAATCCCTGACACACGACACCGTGAAATTATTACTGTCTAGTCAGGCGACGTAAGCACTTCCTCAATCTTCATCAAAGACAACATCCTCATTACTTCATCTCTGTGCAGCGTCTCTCTCCAATTATCGTCAGTTTCACAAGAAGTGGTACTGACTTCTCCACTTGTATTTTGGGAGTAAAATACATATGCTTCTCATTTTGCACATGCGCACACGTGCCTGCTCGAGACAAGGGGTATCACATGACCAACCTAGACAAATGCACGTGACTTAGATATCTGAAGTCTCGTTCCTGTCATGCTTGGCGAGGCAGTAGGACGTGGGTCTCAAATCGTCGGCATCGCTGTCGAGGGAAGAGTGCGTCAGATGTCTTGGCGATGTTTCGCTGCAGGCTGCAGAATAACATTGGTTTTGCCAGCGCTTTTTGACACCCCTGTGCGCGGAACGCATTCTTTGAGCCGAGAGATCAGCCGAAACTGATATCGTTTGTGAATGGTCTCTAAACGATATAGTAGAGGTGTTTACATCTCATAGCACAGTCGCCGTTTTTTTAATATATTTTTTAAGTTTTTTTTTTTTTAATGTATTTTTTACTGAAGGTCATTCTTGTCATTTGGGGGGTACACATACTGCATGCACTAATGGCCCGTGCACGTAGGCCTACCGGAAAAGAAAGGTTTAGAGTGTAAACCTATACCACTTAGGCCACTGGTGTGCACTCACCGGCATCAGAGCAAACACCATCGCGTAAACGTGTCACAGTTAGGTCGTCTCTGTACAGTCTCTGCACTGGAGGATTTCAAACTTTTGATTAGTCTCAAGTTTTCAGAAGCTGTCAGTGTCGGCTCGGCCGTTGATGAGAGCGCCTTGGTCCATGAGAAGAAGTCTCAGTTCACACGTTAATTCTGAAAATCAACTTGCAAGCACGCCACAGTTAATTCGTTCCTACGACCTTTTCGTGACGGGTGAAGTGAGAGAAATCTGTTTGCCAGTAGTTAGAATGGTTCAAACACAGTAAGTTGCTCGGTGGATGTACACAAGTTGCTGGCTGAACACTGAACAAACTGCTGGATGAACACACTAAGCTGTTGGTTGAACACAGTACTGAAGCTCAGTACCCAACAAACTGACCCAACAAACTGCTAGCCGAAAACAACAAACTCAGTGCTGGCTGAACAAATCAAAATGCTGCCAGCCGAAGACATCACTGAAGCTGCTGGCCGCTGGATACAACAAACTCAGTGCTGGCAGAACACACCAAGCTGCTAGCTGAAAGACAAACCAAGCTGCTGGCTGGACATAACAAGCCGCTGCTGGCTGAAAGACAAACCAGCCTGCTGGCTGGACACACCAAGCTGCTGGCTGAAAGACACCCAAGCTGCTGGCTAGACACACCAAGCTGCTGGTTGAACACAAGAAGCTGCTGGTTGAACACAAGAAGCTGCTGGCTGAACACATCAAGCTGCTGGCTGAACACAACAAACTTCTGGGTGAACACAACAAACTGCTGGGTGAACACAACAAGCTGCTGGCTGAACAAAACAAGCTGCTGGCTGAACACAAGCTGCTGGCTGAACACAACAAACTGCTTGGTGAACACAAGCTGCTGGCTGAACACAACAAACTGCTGGCTGACCACAAGCTGCTGGCTGAACACAATAAACTGCTGGCTGAACACAACAAACTGCTAGCTGAACACACCAAGCTGTTGCTGAACACAACTTAACTGCTGGCTGGACACAAGCTGCTGGCTGAACACAACAAACTGCTGGCTGAAAACAACAAACTGCTGGCTGAACACACCAAGCTGCTGACTGAAAGCAACAAGCTGCTGGCTGAACACAACAAGCTGCTGGCTGAACGAC
>OY757544.1:13691213-13728387 GCA_963584105.1 Alviniconcha strummeri
GAAAGGCACTGCCATTTTGTGTTTGTCATTCAGTCAGTCACTCCAGTGACACCGCATTCTCTGAAGCCACCATGAACCACGCCGACGTGTGGGACAACTAAGTATAGGCCTACATTACGCCATGAGCCAAATGTTACTGCTTTTCACAGCATGCCTTCAATTCGAAACAAAAACTCAAGTACATGTACTTCTGTTACTGACGTAAATAGAAAGCCCCTAATTGGAAACATTTGCACCTTTAAAAAAAGAAAAGAAAATAATTTACGTTTTTAGGCCAGCTTGTCTTCGCTTCGCCTGGCATCCCTTAAGTAAAAAGAAAACACACACACACACACACACACACACACACACACACACACACACTGAGAGCGAGAGAGAGACAGACACAGAGAGAGACAGAGACAGAGACAGAGAGACAGAGGCTTGAACTTTACAGCTCTAAAACTTGCTCATGTCACCTACTCACGAAGACATTCTCAGAGGTAGAAATAAAGCCTCGCTCTGTGCCTTTTTTTCTTCTTCTTTTTTTCCCTCTCTTTCTTCAACACCCTACCGCTAGCCCATAATATAATACCAGCCATTTACCCCGTTACTGAGACTGAAGACCCTCTTGAAGGCCATGTCATGATGACTGTAAGCGCCAGGTCCCAAATTGATATGAGCGATACGTGGACACGTCACAGCGCAGAAGCAGGCAGGAGCGGGCTGAAGTGACACTTGAAGCGGAGCCTGGGTAAAGAGCTGCGTCCCGCTGCGGTGTCGCCCGCATGGGTAAAGTCAGGGCGGCAGTCGGCTAATTGCCAGAGATGTAGCCGTCACCAGGGGGTACTGTGTTTACATGGTTGCATGTCTCCCTCGGCATCATTGCCATGCTTATCACTCTGTGCATGTCGCTTACGTTCGAGAGTGAGCATTTAAAATGGGGCTCGCTTAATTGAGAACCTCGCACGGTCCTTCCAGGCAAAATTCTGCTTCCACTAAACTGACTCAGTGGATCAAACAACTTAGTTAACTGATGCCGCTCCTGCTTTGTAAGTTTTTAGTTCTTTTCGTAAGCGTTACTACGTTACGTTAGTGCGTTCCATAGGCCTACTTAAAAAAATTGTGAAACGTCTTGAGTGGTTCGCTGAAAGCGCTTTATACTGTCCTTAATGTTATTATTAGTGGTAGTGTTAGTAGTTGTAGTAGGCCTACAAGGTTCTTGACAGACGAAGCCAACCGGCGACAGTCCCAGCTGCTTCAGGTTATTACCGGTTATGGAGACCAAAACACAAGTCAAAGGGCTGAAAAGAACACTTTATTTTAAGGGTAAAACCCCTCAAGCATTGAGCGGACACTCAAGGATGGTAAATGCACTAACGTGAAGAATCTAACTCGCCGATCTGCTTCTAGTTCAGTTGGCAATGAAGTTGTTTTTAGTCGAGTAAACAATTCCCTACTGCCGAAAGACAAACAGATCGAATTTCATTCCACTGACCATTTGTGTATCATTTGTCTGTTTCTTAAAAACAAAAACAAACAAAAAAACTCTTTTTTTTTCTTTTTCTTTTCTTTCTAACCTAGAAAGATTCGACACGTTTTTGTAATTATTGCCGTCTAATGAAAAAACAAAGTTCTTGTCAACTTTTTCAGGAGTGTTTGATCTCGTTTGAGAACGCCAGTAGTCAATTTTGTTTCAGGATTTTGTATGTGTGCGTGTGTGTGTTGAGACTTATTTGTCCTCGGAGGCAGCCGAAAGAATGGAAATCCATCTTCTGCCGAATTAATGAAAGAAGCGTTAACAACAAAAGCTGATTTTGAAAGGTGGAATAGATTTCTTCAAGTTGCCTAGTCCGATTTCTTCCTTCCGAAGTTCACTCCGCTTCGTTTGCCACTTCAGTCTCTTAGCTAGTCATAACATGGCGTGGCGTGAACGGTGAATCAGATTTGACGTCAAGTGGTTTGATGGCTAGTGTATTGCCCTAAGGTGACCCTTTTACGGTTAACTGGGAGCTCGATATCGAGAATCCATTCCATTGGCAATCCATGCCGAGGCACTTACTCACTGTGGCTAGTTTTGCATTATTAGGCCTAATGCCGCGTTTGCTCCGTCATACAAAGACACACACCATCGCCGCAGCGGCAAGTCTGTCCCTATTTGTCAATAATTATGTGAAAATTAATAAGAATTAACATCCATCGCCACTTTGTCCCCTCCTCTCATTCTTGCTAGCGTGATTTGCGGGGATACCTTTTTCAGTCTTAAGGCCGGATTTGTCGTTTTGATTTTCATCATTTTCTCTGCTCCGATTTGCGCTAATGCCGGACGGAAGATTCTGTGGGCAAAGTTGGAAAGATCTCGATGAAAGTCTCCGAGGCCGTATTCTGTGAATGCTTGCGTGCGATGTGTGTGTGTGTGTGTGAGCGTGCGAGCAGTGTATGTGCGCTCGCCATGTATGTGAATGCACGAGTACGTATGCGTGCGAACAAAACCGGAATCACGTTGGACTATTGCGCGAGACATGATCTACGGGAAGTAACTCCTGATTTAGCATTCGGAACTATACCCTGATTGCCTCCCATCATAACAACGGAAATTTGTAAAGCGCCTACCCCGCGGCTCCAAGCGATGAAATGATAGTGGCCAAATAAACTGAAATATTCAAATTATTATTGCGGACTAATGTCACCAACAACAGAAATATCCTTGACAAAGCAAACCATAGCTTCCCGCGCGCCCTCAATAAACGCATGATTTACATTGAATATATCAGCTAGTGACTACTCACAAACACAACCGAGAGAGACAGAAACACACACACACACACACACACACACACACACACACACACAGAGAGAGAGAGAGAGAGAGAGAGAGAGAGAGAGAGAGAGAGAGAGAGAGAGAGAGAGAGAGAGAGACAGACAGACAGACAGACAGACAGACAGACAGACAGACAGACAGACAGACAGACAGACAGAGAGAGAGAGAGAGACAGAGACAGAGACAGAGACAGAGAGAGGAAACAAAATCAAGCCAAACGTTTTTTTGATTCACCAGTCGTTCGCGATGTTTAGTATCAAGTAGTCGTCTAGGAAAATACACATACTAACACAAGTACACAGCAGTAAACCGCGACATCAAATCATCGCACACTCCAGTAATGTACGTATGCAATGGAACAAAAGCCACATGAAAATAGTGATGACAAAGCCAACTGACAGAATAACAAAAATGACAGGACTGAGAGTCGACTCTGACCCTGTTAATCTTTGCGACTGGGATGGATTTTAGTGATGTGAATCAGCGAAACGGGACAGAATACACAGCTTCAAGGGACAGACAACTGATTCTTAACGCCCCGTTAACCACGACGAAATGTTCCAAGGGAAAGAATGTTTTGGAACTAGCGAGTATGCATTATGAATACTGGGAGAGGTTTTAGTGATGTGAATCAGTGCAACGGGACAGAACGCACAGCTTCAAGGGACAGACAACTGATTCTTAACGCCCCGCTGACCGCGATGAAAGGTTCCAAGGGAAAGAATGTGTTGGAACTAGCGAGTATGTATTATGAATACTCACATGCGCCAAGTAATGTATAGTGCGGATAGAGCCTAAAACCACAGGGAGACACGAGCCAAAAAAAAATCCCACAGAAACTTATCTTTCCATAGGCCTACTTAAGGCGACACAGTCCCGAAAATTTGCTGCAAGAGAAACTGACATTTGCTGCGACTGAAACTGCTAAAAAGATTTCCTTTGTTGTATACACTGTTTGATTAAATTTAAAGCCTGTGGTAAAGAGTGAAAGAGGGAATGAAATGACTGCTTCCATCTGGAGTAAGCTGCGTTTCAACAGTCAGGCGACACGCACTTTGTAGAGTTAAACACGGGCAAACAGTGAACACAGACCATTTGAAATATATCACTAATACACCATCGTTCTTGTTCACGGGACTGGGCACGGAAATAGTGGGCGAGGGCATGGCGGGAAGGGAGGGAAAATCACAGAAACTACAGGTGAAAGAATGCATGGCTACACCATGGCCAAAACATCCGATATTTTACTTCACGCAAACCGACAGATTAAGTAGGACTATATCAGTGTACAAGACGGCCAATGCCACATAAGCTTATCAACTAATCAAGACGAAGAAACTTATTACCAACAACTGTGGGTTATTCTAGGGTAGGCACCCTTCAAGATGCACAAAGCACTTTACAAAGAACACAGAGACGACAAAATATAGCAATTTTAACACACACTGCACCTCCCACCCCCCCGCCCCTCTTCCCCATATAAAACGCAATCGGAGTTCAGTACAAGAAGTGTGAAAAACCAACAACAACAACAACAAAAAACACGACTGTGCCAAACAAGCGAGAAAGTGATATTTAGGACATTAGCAATTCAAGACGCTGTGAACGGCACCAAAATGAAGTTGCTTTACTAAAAACAAAACAAAACAAAAACCCAGTACACTGATTTGATAACAGATCAACACATACAAAAAGTTCACAAGAACGCTTAGCTTACTCGGACAATACAAAACACGTAGCAGCCCCCCCCCCCCCCCCCCCCCCCCCCCCCTTCCCGCCATCAAGCAACAGACAGTATTATTCTACAAACCATTGATAACAGAACTAAAATCACTTAGTTTTCTGTTGTGTTATTGAATTTTGGCCCACACTGATCTGACCATTCCGACACCCTGAACTCCCGGCGTCACCCCCCCCCCCCCCCCCCCCCACCCCTTTCAGTATGAAGATTTTTCACCCTTTCACCGATGATCAGTCTAGTGAATTCAAAAATACCTATAACTAGAAAGTTATGTCTTAAAAAGGCGTCCGCAGTTATATTTTATAACGAAGCATGTTTATAATCGCTTTCATTTAACATTGACAACAAGCACCCATCATATTGCTTGAAACATAATTCTGTGTAAAAGCTAGGGGGCAAATACCGATCAAGTAAGTTAGTAATTGGATTTTAACGTCCCGTCAACCGTACAGGGTCATCTCAGGATCGGCCAAACCTGTACATATTTATATTCATAACAGAGACCCCGTCACACTAAATAATAAACAAATTCAAGTGGGGTACGCGTCTCGTTTTCAACACAAATTTTCATGAATGGCATCAATAAATGAAGTGAGAATTCACAGTCAAGTTCCCCAGGTTAAAGCTGCCCACAACGCTGGCCCGAATTTTGGTGCAAAACTGATACTCGGCTGCAGATAGGCTACTACTACTACCACTACTACTAAATCGGTTTTGTACCGCGCACTTTCATCCGCTGATGACCACACTGCTCTATGCACTGTACACAAAGGGGACGGGCTTACAAATTCTGTATAATTAGATTTTCGGACCACAGTAATAGAAATAATTATGTAGTAATGTGCTAATACTATTTAGATTACACAGCCGAAGAGACTGTTGAAGTCTCGCTCCTGTCCAATCTCTTCTGTGCCTACTGCTGTTCACCAAACAAATGCACCTGCCATCAACTTTCACTACATTACTTCCCGAAACAAACCCTCTGTTCTTGGCAAACATCAGGCCGGAACCGCAACGTTTCAAGCTGCAGTCCTCACCGTTTGACGAAGTGTTGTGGCGGAAAGCGATGAACAAAAGTTCAACCGTTTGGGGAAGTACAAAGGAAAGTAAGTCAGTAACTTGGTGTTTTACGCGCAGTCAACCAGTACGGTTATATCAGGGCGAGTACAAAGGAAAAGAGGACAAGAAATTAGATCTTCTCAACATTTACTTAATAAGAAGACAGGCAAGCAGATAATCAATTGTGCACAAATTATTACTTTACACAGAACTTCGGGTCAGCGTTCTATTTCTCCTAGGTGTAACATTTAAATGGAGAACCATCAAAGACCATAGTTTTACCGACCCCACCACCCTGCCCTAAATCATATCCGACACAAAAGAAATAAATTAAACTGGAAGGTTTCGTGCAATGTCAGCTTTGGAAGGTTAACTCTGAATGTTTGACTTACGGATAAACAATATGGTATACTCGGAATAAAAATGTTTTTCGTGGAGAAGCAGCGCAAACACGCACACACGGGTGCCGTTACCTTATGTTCAGACTGACCATAGACTGTATGAAGACTCATTGTTGGGTCACTGGACAGACATGCCTACAGTTCATCCCTACAATTCAATTTGCGCGCACAGATCAGTCGTGTACCAACTGTCCGCTACGACAAAGGGAAACATCCCCCCTTGAAAAACAAAACAAAAAACAACACCCTAACCCTAAAAAAACCCGACAAACGACACATTTCATCATTAGCGCGGGTGTTCTTGGGCTATTTCAACACACACCAATGCAATCACAAAGTCCACAGGGAAGAAAGCAGGTCCCAAGAAGCGAGATCAAAAATCGTTAATTTGGTTGTTCGCATTCTCGGATTCTTCGCCATCCGAACTGACGATTTCTACACACGTTCCCCCCGTGTCGTTTTCACCGGTTGTCTTCCCAGAGTTGTCGGTTTCACATACAGTTTCCTCCCCTGCATTAACGGCACGACCACCTGACTCCTTGTTGCCGGTTAAGTCATGGCCAGCTGTAGTCTCGGCGACGTCATCATTTCCTTCCTGCACAATAATGCCGTCAATGTTACCTGCTTCACAATTTCCGTCATCCTTTCCGGTACTTTCTACGGCACGTTCCGCACATCCTCCCTCCCTGTTGGGAAATTCTGCGACAGGTTCAGTATCTCCTCCCTCCTCCATTCCACAAGACTCGGCGGCACATTCAGTATTCCCTTCCCCCCTTCCGGAAATTTCTCGGGAACGTTCAGCACCTCCTTCCTCGCTTCCAGAAGCTTTCGCGGCATGGTTAGTAAATTCCTCCTCGCGTTCGATCGTTTCTGCAGCACCATCCAGTTCCCTTTCCTCTCCACCGGCAGTTTCTGCGGCACGATTAGCACCTCCTTCCTCACTTCCTGGAGCTTCCGCGGAACCTTCAGCATCCCCGTCACCCTTCCCGGAAGTTCCCTCAGCACATTCAGCGTCCCTGTCCTCCCTTTCGAGAGTTTCCGCGGTACGTTCATCCCGTGTCTTCGTTTCTCGGGCACCTTCTTTCGATCCGTCAGTTTCTATCGAGCTCTGTTCTGTACAATCGTTTCCCTGGGTGGCTGCGCCTTTCGGTTTTCCAGTGTCGTCCGTTCCGGAAGCGTCTTCAGCTTCGACCTGTCTGTCACTTTCGTCAGTTCTCTTATCACACTTCTCTGCTTCAGCACTCTCTCTTGATATCTCCATCCTCTTTTCAGTCTGGTCCGTGCTGCTAACGGCACATTCACTTTGGGCAGCAGACTCGGCCTCGCCAGAATCAACATCGCTACACTGCATTTTTGTCATCGAATCACTACCGCCTCTTGCGTCATTGTCTGATACATTTTCTTCTGTGGCGTCAGGCTCTGTAAGGTCAATCTGGATTGTGCTCTCGCTCGGCCGTCTGTCGGCACCAGACGAACTCGCGTTTGAATTCCCCGACACCGGAACACTTGGAGCGGCAGTGGGACCAGAGGTCTTCTCTCTCGTCGAAGCACCGTCGCTCCCACCAGAGGCTGCCAGACAAAACTGTTGGTGAAGTGCCTGCAACGCTTTCTGCCGTCGCTCGTCTCCTATGCTCTCCATCTGTTTTGCTAAAGTCTCCCTCAAGCGACGCATCCTCTCCGACTGCAACGATCGGGCGTCGATGGAGGGGATGCTACCTGGGGACTCGGCTGCTTGTCGGACCCACATAGCACCCAGTGATGCTAAACGAGAAGAAGGTATGAAACTTGAGGTGGAAGGCACGGGGGAGGCAGGCGCCGAAGTGCTGGGGGAAGGGACTGAACAAGACGTGGTGGTAGTGGTGGTTGTGGCGCTGGTGGTGGTGATGGCGGTGGCATTGGTGGTGGTAGTGGAGCTGGTGGTGGTGGTGGTGGCGGCAGTGGCTGGAGATACTGTCGACGTAAAAGTGGGGATGGAGGAAGACGTAACCGAAACGATTGGAGTGGGCGAAGTTCTTGATATCCCCAAAGCAGCAGTTGAAACCACAGCAGCAGTAGCACCAGCAGCAGGAGGAGACAAGGCAATGTTAGCAGGGACAGACTGGGAGCGTGGAGGTTCCTCTGCTTCCTGTGCCGGTGTCTCAGGAGGGGGTGAATCCGCGATGTAAATGGCGTCATCGTCGTCGGCTTGTGCCGTGTTGTTCGCCGAACCGACTGACCTGCTCTCCAATGACGTATCTGCTGATGTTGTGGACGTGTTCGTAGCTGACGTGACAGAGAAAACGGTTCCAGACACAGCTGAAGAAGTCTCCGACACAGAAGAGCGCACGCTAGAAACGAGGGAGGCAGAAGACGTCAGTGCGCTGGTGGCCAAAGAAATCGTGGCGGTAGTCACTGCGGTACCAGTGTTCAAGAGGGAGATGGCCATGGGAGCCGTTGTCCTGGCGGGGGCTGTAAGTCTGGCAGAGGAAGACAACAAAGACGTTGTGGTCGGAAATGCAATCCTGGTGGTAGTAGCCGAAGACGTGTTGGTGGCGGTACAGCTAGGCACACGGATGATGAGCGGCCCCAGGAGAGAGGAGCTGCGCTGTGATGATGTGCCAGGGGCCGCTTGTCGGATAATGATGGGACCACCTCGCATGGCCGACACGACTGGGATAGGCTGGTTGAGATTAACCTGGGAACGGCTGACAGGAACCGACGACACGTAGACCCGGGTGGCGGTGCTGCTGGCCTGCACGGTCTTTCCCTCGTCACCATAGCCTCGGGTGACCGGCTCCGTCTTGATGACCACCCCGGGCGGCAGGGGGTATTTCTTTTCCAGCCTGGCTCTCTTTCTAAGCCGTTCCTCTTCCGTCATGACTCTCTTGCGGGTCTGGCCAGGTGGCGCCATCCTCACCAAACTGGTGGGCGGACGGGACGCGACGAAGACCCCGCCTCGAGAGCTGGCCACGGTGAAGTGAGTTCCGGAGGAAATGCTTCCAGCTCCCGACAGAACGACTCGGATGCCCTGCGGAATCGTGGCTGGTGTTACCAGCACACGTTTGTTGCTGTCCACAGTGCGGGGGCCGGACCAGGGCTGGTTGGGCCGCGCCACCCCGGGCCGGTTAGCGAAGAGAAGGGAGGACGCCGTTGGCCCTGTCCTGGGAGCCAGAGGGGCGCTGCCACGGCGGTTGGCCAGCACGATCCGCGCCACTGTGCCCGGGACCACTGAAGCTGGGCTGCTGACACGAACACTAGCCGTCTTCTCTGTCAGCACCGTTGGCGCAGTCACCGATGTCCGCTGCGCACTGCCAGAGCCAACGGTGACCACTGACGGTAGACTTGGGCAGCTAGTGGTGGTGATGAGAGAAGCCGACGAGGGTGCGGTGGCGGTGGTGGTCAGTGCAGTAGCCGGAACAAGCACCCGTTTGTCGCCCATCTGCACCACCAAAAACTGCCTCGGCACGGTTGCGCTACTTTGGGTTGTGGAAGCCAAACCTGGTGCGACAGGCACATGAGGAACAACAACAGGTCCTTTGGACAGACCCGATCCAGAAAGGGCTGAAATCAACACGGAGTTCGCACTGCTGCTTGCAGCCAATGTAGTTGATGTTGCGGAAACAGGAACAACATGCCCCGTCTTGATCAGGGATTTAGAAATGGCTTGTGCGAGCGAGGCTCTGGTGGCGTCCCTCAGAGACGAGGAAGAGACGGTGGTGGTGGGTGTGGCAGCCTTGGCTAGCAAAGAAGGGATGATAATCCTTGAGGGGCCACTGCTGGTGGCTGCCAGGGAAGGGATGGTAATGATCTGGGGAAGGGAGGATGCTCCACTGGTGGGTAGGGAAGCCATGGTGATGATGCGCGGGCCTGTGACGGCGGTGGTCTGACTTGACGATGGCTGGAGATGGGGTCGGCTAGGGACAGGGGCCAGCCTCACGATACGCCCGGCGGAGCTGCTAGTGAATCCCGACAACGCGGAAGTTGCTGTGCACCGATTACTAGGCCCCTGGCTAACTTGTTGTGCTCTGACACCATCGCCGATCAATATAATGTCATCTGTGGTTAATGGGTAGGCTTTGCCACTAGCCTGATATTTTTTCTTTTTCCTTTTCCTTTCTTTTCCATCTTTCTCTTCCGCGTCTTTTTTCTTTTTCTTCTTTTTTGGCGGTTCACCCTCCTGTGGCTGCCTGTCAACACCATCTGGCAAAAAGTCGGGCGGAGTCCTCTTGGACCTGAAGCGCGGAGGAGGTCGGCAGTTGATCAGTTTCAACTCACACAGGTAGCCCAGAGTCCTCATCCGGCAGTGAGCAGAACATCGTGCACGGCTACTCACTCGAGCGTTGCGGAACCTCCTGCTCATGAAGAAGATGTCTTTTTCGGAGAGGCGTTCCAGGACCACGAATGGAGTTCCGAACATTCCTGCCAGCTCCCACTCGCTAAAGGAGCGATTCTTCAGGAACCTGCTAAGGGCTTTTTCGGCCTTAGTCTCAGCGTCTTCTTCTTCGTCTTTGTCCATGGAAACAGCAACATTTGCATCGCGGGTCTGTGGAGGATGGGCAGAGTCGGACGGCAAACAGCCGCCTGGATCCGGTGCGTTTTGCGTTGGGTCCGCGATATCGTCAATGTCGGTAATGGGCTCTGTGGCGTCAGTATCCGTCCCTGACGTCAGTGGGGGCATTGTGATAACGCCCGCTGTCAACATCTTCTTCTTCATCTTTTTCTTCGGCTTGTCAACTTTCTTGCTCACTGAGTGAAGCGTGCCTTTGTTTGGCTGCTGTTTGGACCTTTTTTTCAGTGTATCACGTAAAGCATCTACCACATCTTTAGAAGTCCCTGAAATTTCTGGCTCTTCAGTGCCCTTCACCTCACTTGTTTCTGCCTCCTTTGTGGAGCCAGGTTCTGTCCTATTAGTTCCATTCGTTGAGCCGGCTTCATCCTCTTCAAGAACCCGTTCTTGAAGCGCGTCGACCGTGCTGAGCTCGGGCCTAGAAAGTGTTTCTTGGTCCTGGATAAGTGTTTCCAGCTCCGTCAACCTTTTCTTTCTCGCTTTCTTTGGTTTTCCATTACCGAACTTGGCAGTCATATCTCTTGCGGGAGTATCATTGTCTGTTGAATTCTGTGAGGTGTCCAACGAGTCAGTGGCGTGGGTTTCCAACACAATATCAGATTGCTTCCTTGAGTCAGAATCTGAAGTTGCAATGTCGGGAATTTCTCTCCTTGAAGACTCTTGACCACTGCTGAATATGATCTTCACCTTTTTGTTCTTTTTCTTCTTTTTGGGCCTGCCGACTTTGGTAAAGGATTTTGTGGGAGACTGTACAGAGCTCCCAGGAAATATGGCTGCATTTGCCTCTTGATTCTTATTAATACCGGCCGAAAGGTCTTCCAGATTTTCTGCTACAGTATTTTCGGCTTCTTTAGGTTCATTTCCTGAAGAACCACCTTCATCTTCTGGCACAGAGCGGGTTACAGAGATGGGCAAATCATTAGACTGTGCACCTGCATGATCTGTAATGTCTTTTGACTTCGCTTTACCCAAGCTGATGAGAAGCTTCAGTTTCTTTTTCTTTTTCTTCTTCTGTTTCTTTTCGCTTGAAACAATTTCCTCTTCTGCAGAATCTGAGACGGACTTTAAGGTTTTATCGGGTTCTGGTTCTAGGTGGCTGGATTTTCGCTTTTTCTGTTCTTCGCTCACGAGATCTTCTGCGGGTGCTGATACTGTATCAGAAATAGGCGCCAATTCTGTTTGTAGAGCAGGCGCTGACTCTTCTTGTGAAGCAGGTGCCGACTCTTTTAGTGAAGCTGTCGAGAGGTCTTTTTGTGAAGCAAGTAACGACTCTTTCTGCGAAGCAGGCATCGCCTCTCTTTGAGAAGCAGGCGAAGACTCTTTTAACGAAACAAGTTCTGATTCTTCTTGTGAAGCTGGTGCAGACTCGTTCTGTGAAGCTGGTACCGATTCTTTTCGTGAAGCAGGAGCTGATTCATTTTCTGAAGCTTCCATTACAGATGCAGACTCTTCATCTTTCTGTTGATTCTCCATCAATGCTTCTAACTCACTTTTTCTTTTCTTTCTTGTCTTTGTTTTGTTTTGTTTACCAGTTGTAATAATCCCGGGCTGCACAGTGTTCAATGGAATAGGTTCTGAAGTCTCGGCGGCTGAACTTGCTGATTCCTGTTTTGAAACTATGCGTGAATGTTCAACAACTGATCCTGTTCGACACGATCGTTCATGACGCTCACGGCCTGCTTCTGCTTCCTGGCACACCCTGTGTTTGGTCTTACCCGCCAAGCCTCTCTGACGATCCTGAGAACCTGTCTCGCACTCAACAGTCGCTCTAAAATCACTCTGGCTCTTTCCTGAACTCCTGCTCGTAAAAGCGGGCGACAGTTCGGGTTCATTTGCATCGTCGTCCTTGTCCACCTTGTCATTCTTTTCTGAAACAGGTGACTGTACAGAATCATGTGTACCATCGGCGTAGTCCTTTCTTGTTATCTTCCTAAGCTGAGATGGGTCATCTTCAGTACCAGTTTGATCTACCGAATACGACTGACTGGATTCCATTTTTTTGTCTGAATCCTCAGAATCGTTCGGGATTTTCACTCTTGATGAACATATCTTAATTCCCTTTCCTGTCTCGACTAACTTGACAAACTCTTGGTTGCCACAATCTTCTCCAGCTCCTTTTGAAGAAGCCTTTCTAGTTTCTTTTCCTGCGTCAGCGATAACATCATAATCATCCGTGTCTGAAGCCGAATCAGGACAGGAAGCTTTCGGCATAGCCTTTTGGCGTTTGCTGTGTCTTCGCACTGAAGAATCTGCCCCATCGGCTGTACTCTTAACCTGATCTTTTCCCACAAGCTGACGTTCTGTACCACATGACAACTGAATGTGAGTCTTGTCAGCAGCAGCACCTCTGCGTGGTCTATAGGAAGAACGCCTAGGATGCAAGTCATCCATGTCTGAAACCTCCGTTGCTGAACTATCTTCATCAGCATCTTTCTTACGGTTGGGGATAGATTCTTTATGAGAAGCAGGATCATCAGTGTCTATTTCATCACGGCCTCTTTGCTCCACAGTGCTTTCATGTCCATTGCCATCAACGTCATCGTGATGAGATTCGTCAATCCGCGGAGCATCTGGGACGGTTTGAAGGGACGATACTCTAGCACCTGAAGATTGCTCTGGGTAGTCTGTAGATTGACGAGGTACAATACGGTCTTCGTCAAAAGTGTCGCCAGAGTTTTCTTTTCCAGTTTTTGAATCATTGCCTTCTATTGTTCTTAATAATGACGATTTTTTGGAGTTTGCTGGAGAGTTACCCACAGAAGACACAGAAGCACTGGTGAAGAATTCATCATGACGACTTGTATTGCTTTCATGTTCACAGCCTTTGTTCAGATAAACTGAATCTGCTTTTCTGGAAGAAGGTCCTTCTATCTGAAAGTTTGCTCCGGTTGCACTGTCAGAGACATTACCCACAACAGAACTAAGATCAGAACGTGAATGTGACACAAACCATGGCGACAGAACGCTACTGGGTGGAGAAAGACTGGAAGTTTCATGCCAAGATGGAGATGACGACGGAGATACCTGTAGTCTAGAATCGACGGATGATGCCATCCCAGTGTTACTTGTAGCAGGCGACGATGGCGAGGTGTTTGTGGTTGAGGTAGCCGATGTAAATGAAATGGATACAGTTGTCGTAATGTCGGTGCAAGTTAAAGATGAAGTTGTAGCAGCAGTCGATGTGGTCGCTGCTGAAGTTGTAGTCGAAGACGAATCAACAGAGGACATGGACATCAAACTGAAGCATTGCGACATGGATTCTTGCAGGGACGTGGGCAGTTTAGAAGACTTGCCGTGCGACTTGGAAGCCTTCGCCGACTTGCTCCGCTTGCCCTTCTCGGCGCCATCACCACCTAGCGCTGCGGATGTAGCTGCGCTGCCCCTCCTGGGCACGGCCAGAACCTTCTTGCCCACCAAGTGCTGGGCAGAAGCCTTAAGCGCCTCCCTGTCACGGGCAGTGCGAGACTTGAAGAAGCTTGGTTTCTTCTGGTTGTGCGGGCTGAGCATGCGCACAGGCTCTGCGGCTGAAGCGGTGGTGCCAACGTCAGTGGTGCAGGTAGCAGCGGTGGTGTGTGTGGACCGCGGAGGGCTGACGACGGAGGGTGTCCGGAGTTGAGCTATGGGCACTGCTATGGACGTGGAGGTACTGGGGAGGAGGTCTCCACTCTCAGGGCTGGACAGACCTGACCCCTGCTCGTCCACACATCCGTTAGAGGTGGATGACGATTCTCCGGACCTGCCCGGCGACACAGTGCTTGTGCTTTCCATGCGGACCCCTCCCCCAGCAACCTGGAACCTGTGACCAGGGGCCGGCTGCACGAGGAACAGACGGGACGGGTCCGAAGTGGGCGCCATCAGCAGGTTCCACTTCCCGTCCGGGGAGCGAGTGGCGAAGAACTTCTGCTTCTCACACTGCTGGCTGCTGGGCGTGCTACCCTTGCCCAGCACCCCTCCGTCGCCCACCAGGCGCAGTCCTCCTTCTGGAGTCACCTTCAGTTTGCCCGCCTTGCTCGACCTGAAGCAGAAGTAGCAAATCTGAAGGCATTGTGCGTGCAAGTGATTTCTCCCTTAAAAATAAAAATAAAAATGAGTGTGTGTGTGTGTGTGTGTGTGTGTGTGTGTGTGTGTGTGTGTGTGTGTGTGTGTGAGTGAGAGAAAGAGAGAGAGAGAGAGAGAGAGAGAGAGAGAGACACACACACACACACACACACACACATGCATGCACACACGCACGCACGCGTGCACAGATATTTTGCACACTTTAAGCATTCTGTTATCCACAGCCAGCCGTACACTATAATTACTTAATGACTGATGACTGGGGCACCAAGGAGGTATCACGGTTTGTATTCGAGCATGAAGCTTATCCATCACTGCACTTCGAGCCCCGGCATAACGAGCCAGAGGTTGCTCCATGACATCCTCTCATTCCTTGTAGTGCATTCAGTGTACAACTGCATATTATATACTGGGTAAGCCCCTGAGTGTTCAGCTGGGGAAGGCTACACTTTCATGTTAAGCCCGTTCTTAACTGGGCGAACTGTTAGTTCGCCGAACGTACTTCGGACAGTTCGACGAACTGTTATTCGTTTCTTAATTGAGCTCAGGCGACCTTTTAGTTCGCCGAACATGGTTCGGACAGTTCGACAAACTATATTTGGTTTTTAACTGACTTATAATGGGATGCAAGCTTCGGCCCGAACTTGCGCCAGAAGCTCAGGAAACAGCATAACTCAAAATGTCGGCTAAAGTCAAGTCAATATACTTTAGCCATCCCTCACAGGGTAACTCAACTAACTAGACACAAGACGGCGCCTCTCACAAGTCAACAAATAGGTCAGTTCCCTTCGATGTGAGTCATCCATTTTCATTCCTTCCTTATCCACAGCTCTCTCTGCTCTCAACTAATCAGAGGCAAGGTTCGCCGAACTGGGCGAATATTCCCAGAACATGCTGAACGAAGCTTTTTTGATCCCGAACATAGCTTCGTCGCAGTTCGTCGAATACCCCGAACTAGGTTCGCGAAGCAGAAGTTCGCCCAGTTAAGAACGGGCTCTATGTACACTGTCTTGTTGCGGCGCAGATCGTCCCGCGCCCTCATGCCTGACCAGAGGAGACTGGGTCCAAACTCCAAGCCTCGCTTTCCTCCACCCTTTCTCCGTACTATGCCCTAACTGGTCACGCCACTGACGGAACACACCTTGTCTCTGCGGATCTGTCCACCGTCGCTCAGAGCATCTTCCGAAACGTTTGGGCAAACTCCAAGCACTGGTTCACAACATCCTTCCTCCAACCACTGCCATAATTGGTACGCCATGATTCTCCCAAAACTGCCAGCTAACTGACGGTGTCTCTTTCCACACCGCTTACGCCAGCACAAATAAAATCAAAATCGTTTCAATCGAGACAAAACTCTTCTTCTTCTTTTTTTCTTCTTCTTTTTTATCCCGGGTAGACGCGCCTCTCTTTTATTCCGGGTGGACGTGCGTGCACTCTATGTTCCTTTCAGTCTTATTAGTACTGACACCTTTGTGAGGGCGCTGACAGTGTCGGTGGACAGATGCGCCGAGACTGAGTGCCCTTTCAGTGGCGTAAGCAAAAATGTGGCAGAATCTGGAGGAAGGCGGCGGAAAACGAGGGTTGGAGTGAGAGAGTTGGGTACTATTATCAGTAATATGACTGTAGAAGCAACATAGCGTCGAAGCATGCACGTAAACCTCGGGCAAAAAAATTAGTTCCGTCTCGAGCGGTGTGCGTGTGTGGTTGGTGTGTGTGTGTGTGTGTGTGTGTGTGTGTGTGTGTGTGTGTGTGTGTGTGTGTGTGTGTGTGTGTGTGTGTGTGTGTGTGTGTAATGAAGTACGTGCAAATACAGGTCACTGCCTTTCAGCCAGCAATGGCTGCCAGTGAGCGATCAAGCTAAGTTCCAGACGCAGAAACAAACACAAGCAATTCTGGATCCCTTGGGCAGAGACGCACACACAAAACATATACCAGCAGGTAGTCCAATCCACGACGGACACACATCGCTCATCAGCAAAATAAAACAATGTTCTAATTTACAGGACAATTAACACAACTGCAGAGAGGAGCTACCTGTCAGGCGTGTGACTCAACTCCGAAAGGTTTGGGTACTAATACGACTGTAAAGGCAACAGAGCGTCCAAACACGCACGTAAACACGAGGGGCGTCCGACCCGGATACATAAAATGAGTTCCATCTCGATTGAAACGATTTTGGTTTCATTTGCGATGGCGTAAGCGATGTGGACGGTTATAAAAACAAATTAAAAAAACGCCTGATACAGTTGCGAGTTGTCTGTCACAAACTTACTGCTATCTGAGCACCAACGTCGCAAGCAGTAACTGCAGTGGTTCGAGGAAGGATGTCGTAAACCAGTGCTTGGGTTACAAGTACCAAGTACTTGAACCAATACGGGCACCGTCTGACGTTAGTAACCGGAGGATTTCAGTGAACAGGACTATATGTGTTATATGCACAGAGAGAGAGAGAGAGAGAGAGAGAGAGAGAGAGAGAGAGAGAGAGAGAGAGAGAGAGAGAGAGAGAGAGAGAGAGAGAGAGAGAGAGAGCTCAAAGTGATGGTTTTCCCCTTCCAATGTTGATATACACATTTCCGGAGTGGAGTGTACTTTGCATGCACGGCGATTTACTGCAGGTGTATCTGGTCTCAGCTGCTGTCACAAGACGTGCCACGTCGGTCGAATGTCGCAATTTTCAACTCCTTGTATGAAATCAATGCTGCTGACGAATATTTCCCCCCACTACATCCCCATTGGGAAATCAAACAGCAGTCGCAGTGGCCGCTATTACAAATTAATTGTTGACAGCTCACTAAAAAATATTTGTATTCCCCTCCTCTTTTTTTTTTTTTTTAGCCTTCTTTCTTTTTCCTCTTTTTATTTATTTATTGGGGTGGGGGGGGGGGGCGAGGTTGGAGGTCGGGGAGGTCAAGTTCTGACATCTCATACTCTGACTTTTAATCGTGGAACTGAGCGCCAGATATGGCTGGCTCTGGAAATATGAGATGAAAGAAAACGTGATGACCATGAACTTCTGTGGCGGAATTCTCTTTTTAAAGGGTCAAGGGACACAACCCACGTGATGCGTGCACCCTCCAGAATACGTTACTGCTTCCCCTGCAGCACTCAACGGCAAGCACAGGCACACGAAGCTGGATCGATAATTGTTGTATAACGCCCGGTGAAGCGTGACGGCTGTATTAAGGCGACACACGCAATTGTTAAAACACACACACACATGCTTAATTAATCTATTCTACACATAATTTTGATTCAAGGAAATGATCACATAAACACATGCATTACTTATCATAATATATACAAATCATAAATCATGTCAACCACTGAGAAGAAGAAAACTCCACTCCAATGACCTACTTGCAAGCAGCAACGCTAACACAATGGAGTAACTTCCAATAATTATATTGAGTAAATAACAATTAATATTACAAAGAAACTTGTCAGGTGCATAATATGGTATAAACATTACTAGGTATGGTACAATGAAACATTCTGACAAATATGGTATAAACATTACTAGGTGTGGTACAATAAAACATTCTGACAAAAACAATCACACATGCAAAGTCAGTCTATATATATATTTACCTTCAACCTCATCAAACCATATCAATCATTCCATCAAACACACCACAGGACATGCACAAGATAAAAAACACAATTTTTTAAAATTTTAAATCCCTCGGTCTCTATATAATCATATCTTACATAACTTGAAGAAACTCAGGCAGCAGTAGCCTTGTAGTCTACTGAAAGCAATACAGAATATTAGTTCAACACAGATTAATGCAGGGATAATAAGACTCAACACACAAAAACATACATTATGCATGTGCACACACATCAAGGGAAGGAAAGACAGATTATGGTGGTACTAGCAAATGGATGACAAATCTGCAACAACTGAACCTTTCGGCACATTTTGTCACCATGTGGTGACAAAACATGGCAGGTGACAAACATGCAGACAGTGCTTCAATTCTGAATGTGGCAAAACATGCCAGGGTGATAAAATACTCTGCAACAGGCCCTCTTTGCCAGTTCAATTACAGTTCTAGCTAAAACAATAACAACAGAAAATAACATACACACACACACAGGATTGAGAGAGAGAGAGAGAGAGAGAGAGAGAGAGAGAGAGAGAGAGAGAGAGAGAGAGAGAGAGAGAGAGAGAGTGGCATGCTTGCATACATGTATGCAAGTGCATGCTTAAAGGGTTAAAACAAAAAAACAAAAATCAATATATATATTTTCATATCAATTTTAAATACTCACAACAGACTGCTTGGCGCGGTGACAGCAGAGACAGATGCAGGAGGAGGAGCATCTTTGCTTGAAGCTTTGAACATTCTGGTTATGCCAGGCTTTGCTTATACTGGTGGACACCGACACCTGCACATTTAGTTTTGAAATCCCAGGTTTCATTGCCTTCACTCAACACCTTCCTAACACCACCAAGTACAAGGCAGACAAGAGAGAGAGAGAATTAATACTACTTCTAACTGAAGTGCATCTGAGTTCAGTCAACTGAATACCTCCAGTCCAGAGGGAGAGGAGAATCTGGTGGTCTGCAGTATCAAAAGCTGATTAAAGTGAAACTAGTGAAAGGTCTAGCAATAGCAGCACAGAAATGTTGCCACTATCCAAAGAGGACAGAATGAATCAATGATTAATATCATAATTTTTACAACACATAAGGAGATGGTCTCAGTGCTGTGGCCTGCTCAGTAGGCTGGCTGGAAGGGGTTGCATAGGTTGTTTTCTTGACGGAACAGATGTTCGTGGTGAACAACTTTTTAATGACTTTTTTCCCTCTTAATGTTTTATGTTAAACACTAAACTCCCTTTGTTTGTTGATAACTTGATTCTACACAACTGGTGAACTGCTCTTGGCCTGACTGTTTCAGATGATAACAAATCAGTGTGAGACTAACATGTTAATAGGTGGGAGGGCCAAGCTACAAAATGGTAACAAAAAGAACACTTTTTACAAAACAACCATAAGATGTAAGAATAGATTGGCCACTAACTCATTCCTTTAGAGATGATCTCACACACACACACACACACTGCAGATGAGATGTCAATTTGCTGAGGTAAATTAAAATGCTGACTGAGCAGTTCAAACATCACTGTCTTTGTTTTCCTTTTGAGAATGAACTTTCTCTATGCATTAATATATAATATATAATATCATTAACACTATCATCAATGTAGAAATGAAATAGCAGGAGTCCCATGACATATATCTTGGGGAACTCCTAGCATTGTTGTCATAAAGTTTAACTCACAGTTAAGCATGATTTTTCTCCTTTAATTATCACAGTTTTCACAATCACACAGTTTATCTGGTACTGAGGTAGTCACAAAACCATTCCAATAATTAGCCTCTGGATTCTGTGGCTTTCGGCGAGTCCCATGACATAACTCTTGGGGAACTCCTGGCATTGTTGTCATAAAGTTTAACTCAGTTAAGCACAATTTTTCTCCTTTAATTAATTATCACAGTTTTCACAATCACACAGTTTATCTGGTACTGAGGCAGTCACAAAACCATTCCAATAATTAGCCTCTGGTTTCTGTGGCTTTCAGCTTTTCAGTCACCTAGACTTTTGTCCCAAACCCTATCAATATCAAAATAAACTGCCTGTGTTGAAAGTACATAAAATCTGTGCAAATGCAAATATCTGTTGCAAAAAAAAAAAAAACTTTGTATGTCGAAAATGTTGATATTTGAGGTTCATCTACCTCTGTTGAAATAAAAAGGTCCCTGGTCATTCATCATGCAATTTTTTTCTTCTTGTTTTTGTTCTTGTCCAGTTTTGTAGACCTTTAAATTTAGCATGACCGTGGCCAGTTTCCATTGCAGTAGAAAACTGTTCATGAAAGTCCCATAGTAACACACACACACACACACACACACACACACACACAACAAAAAAAGGGGGGGGGGAGAGGGAGAGAGAGAGAGAGAGAGAGAGAGAGAGAGAGAGAGAGAGAGAGAGAGAGAGAGAGAGAGAGAGAAATAAACTGTACAATAATTATTGTCCTATCCCACTACTAGTACTAAAAAGTACTACATTAAAATTTTAGCTGTGTTTGCAAAGTATCAGAAATATGTATTCACAGGCATACACAATTTTCTACTTGAAGCTAACACAGTAAGTAATAGGATTATTACTCTGTCACACTCACAGTCTGAGAATCTCATTGATTCAGCCAAATATATCATTAAAATATAAGTCACTTTGTGTGTTGTCTAGATTAGATTATTGCAATTCTCTTATCACGGGCACTTCCTGCTCTGTTATTCAACCAATGTAGAAAATCCAAAATCCTGCTACAAGTCTTATTCTCACAGCACCATGCCATCATGGAAACCAGTCAGACAATCCTGTAATTGGTCAGATACAGGGCTGTCAGTACTACTAGTATTACTAGCAAACACCGTGCTCCCTTCCCTGTCTAGAACACACTATACACGCGCAAACTCAAGCACACTACATGCTTGCACACACACTCTCTCCCCCCCCCCCTCTCTCTGTGCTGTGTTTATTTATTTCTCTAGTCATCTATTTTTCATTTGAGCTTTTGTTAGTTAATACACACAATTTTGTCAGACCTGGTCAAACAAAATAATAGCAGGTTATGTCTGACTGATTGCTGATTTTTTCTCCCTCCAGATATGCTGATTTTAAAGGGTAATATACCAGAAATTATTGGTTAATGTGAACCCTGTAAAAAGGCATTGCAATCAGTGGGCAATATTACTGGAATGGTCACAAGTATCTGACAAACTGTGTGCATTACTGGAATGGTCACAAGTATCTGACAAACTGTGTGCAAACTGTTATTATTAACGTCGAAAAGTCAGTGGTTCTCCCAAGGTTCCATCCTGGGACACCTGGCCTGTCATTTCGTTTCTATCTCAAGGATACATATCTTTGCTACTGCTTCTGCACATGCAAATGCCCATGTGTGTGCGGGTGTAAAATTTTAGCATGCTAAATGTGTAAACTTGTGCCAGTTGTAAAACTGAATTTCATTTTGAATTGTATTTCACTGTTTCTTGTTTGGTGGCATTTTCCAGGAACTATAACAGTATTAGAAGTATTGTGAATCTTTAATGCAGACATTTGAGTTATAGAGATATAATTTCTGGGGCATGTATATGTGCGAGTATTCTGCTTTTTTTGTTGCTGTTGTTTTTAGGCTTTATTTTGGATTTGCGCCACGATGATTACGAGAAGAGGAAGCCGGGCGTTTGTTTGCACGTGAGGTGCACGCAGAATAAAAGTAAACAGCATCTGCGCTGCGCACGTGAACTTAGGCGACAACCGAGCAAGCTAAATCGGGCGCCACGCACACACAGCTGAACCAGTGATACTACAGCAAGTAAGTGTAGTGTCTCTGGCTGAACAAAGCCGCGCCACTAAAAGCCAACGGGATGTGAGGAACACACGCGACAACGCTGGTTCGGCCGACTGAAATGTAGGCTACGCCAGCTGTTGCTGCTTGGCTTCTCCACTGTGTACTCCGACTCCCCAGACAAGCCTCTGCAATGTCTCTTCGGATATCGTAAAAAGAAGAAAAACTAACAACAACAACAAAGCACACGCAAGGACTAATAATCGGACGCGGTCGCCGTGCCTGGGGTGTACACTGTATGAACGGTCTCAGTCAGTCAGTGGCAGTGGCACAGTGGCAGTGTTCGTTACCCAACCAGTCCTTTAATAATATGCCTACACCTTAGCATCTTGGTCAAGTGCTCAGTCAAGCTTAGCCTACATAGCTTGAAGGCGGGGTTAGGATTAGGGAAGCAACTATCCACAGCAGCAGATATATAATCAAAATCACATTGAAAACTCTAGTTTTGGTCACGAGATTTCTTACACAATAACACTAAAAGCAAATAAAAATGCAACTATTTCTCGGGGAAATTTAAAGCCTATCATACTGCGACCAATTTCCTGAATGAACAGGAGAGTCACTCGTGACGATACTGCTTCCTCTCCCACAATGATTTTACTGTGCTTCGACCGAGCAAAGCCACACGTGAGAACTCTTTTTCTTCTTCTTCTCTTCACCACTACCAAGCGATTTTTGCAACCGAAATCAGGTAGGCGTAACAGTTTGCAGATTCGAGATCTTGTCGATTCCGACAGAATGCATTAGCAAACCGGATTGTCGGACGCCTTTTGTTGAATTTAAGACCCTCTCTCTCTCTCTCTCTCTCTTTTATTTTATAAGAAAAAGTAAACATCACTGTACTCACTGCGAGTGTGCGCGAGGCATCGCAATATGAACATTCCATCTGCAGTCCTATTTCCGACAGCAGGCATACTTACAGTATGCCTACATACTTAATTTTTTGTTTTGCCAAAAAAACAAAACAAAAAAAGAAAAAAGAAAAAAAGATTTGCACTTCTAAAGAGCTATCCACTGTAGTATTATCCTGAAACCCGTGATTTCCTTTCTCTCTCTCTGCCCCCTTTCTTTAATCCCGGCCTCTGATTTGTCCGTAGTACTGAGTAGAACTTTAACTGCTTGTGACAACTGTATTATTTAGGCGATCATTCTGGTAAGAGTGTGTGTGTGTGTGTTTGTGTGTGTTTGTGTGCGTATGTGTGTGTCTGTGCGTGCGTGCGCGCGCCCTCCCTGTCCCCCCTCCAAGTGTTCAATACAAAAATTAGGGTTGTTCCATCACCGTAAAGAGTCGATTGAGGCCAGGGTAACAAGATGTGTTCTGCCGAGACCATGAGGCCGTTTTTCTATTCTATCCCCCAACCCCCCATTTTGAAGTTTTATTTTTATTTATTCTCCACTGAGAAAGAGCGCGAGGGAGTGAGAGAGAGTGAGTGAGTGAGAGAGAGAGAGAGAGAGAGAGAGAGAGAGAGAGAGAGAGAGAGAGAGAGAGAGAGAGAGAGAGAGAGAGAGAGAGAGAGAGAGAGATCAATACTTTATCAAACTGACTGGCTTCTTTGTTTTTGTTTGTTTTGTTAGCCTGCCACAACAACACAGAAGAAAATCAAACAAAACAGCAACAACAAAACTTTCATGCCGCTCCACGACACCCTCAACATTAGTTACAAACTTTTTTGCAAGACTCTCTGGTATTCGCCTATTTCATTTCCCTCTTTTTACTTAGCAAAGAGACGACCCAAACCTCATCATAATGAATACATGAACGAATGCCCATTGCTGAAAGTCAACACTCATTGTTCTAATTAAAGGGGAACCGAACCGAAGAAGCACTATTGTTCAATGAAGGTTTTTTATAGCACATGAACACAAAGAACCAAATACGTCAAGAGCCATCATTTTTCAACTCTTCGTTGGTAAAAACTAAAAGAGCAATAGCAGTTGCATTCTGTCTGCGTGCGAGTGAAGGATAGTGAAGAAAAAAAGCCCGATCCACTCAACCATCACAACCGGCTCCACACAGAGGCCGACGCTTCTCAACGTGGCTGCCGACGTTTCCTGCTTATGGAGTGATATAGTACGAGGGGCCGCTCTCGCCATGAAGCTGTACTATCATACTTAGAGTATTCAGACACATGAAAGGTTCAACATAACGTTACTTATATGTTTTAGAACGCTAGCAGTCATTCTTGTTTCATTTTTTTTTTTTTTTTTTTTCTCAGAGCATTCAGCTCAGATGTATTTGAAAATGACTACCGACAATGTTTTGCCGGAAACAGAAATTGTCTACACGAGTTTTCCGTGAAAATGTTCTGCTTACTCAGCAGTTACTGGCGTAACTAGCTTGCCAAATGCGACCCAAGGCCCGTTCCTCTATCCCTTAGTCCGACCAATCTCTCTCCCCCCCCCCCCCCCCCACCAGTCTCCCCTCCCCCCACCCCCGACCGGAGATTGTGCACGTTTGCTACAAAATCAGTTTTTAATAAGAGTTACGGTAGGTACATATGCAGATTCTGAGACGACTTATGCGGGGTATTTCGGTACAACCGAACTAAAATCCACGCCAACAAAAGAAAGAAAGGAACTCTGATTCTGTGTTAACCTTTTCTCAGTTAGCGAGCACTTGTTTCTTTTGGTTTTAATTTAACAGACCAGTTCTGTCTTACTAGCACACAAACAAATAAACACTACAATTACAACCGCATAACAAAGCCGCCAAAGCTTGGAATTCACGGCTGAAGCCGTGAGCACAGTTAGTTGGCAACAGGGTCACACTGGTGGATACATAGCCCAAACATTCAGGCTAAAGCATTTCAAATCCGTCCTGACCATAATAAGTTCCCGATGCGAATGAGGCTTAGTTAATGTCCTCCGATGTCGGGATGACATAATTATTAGCGACAAATATGATTCCCGTACCGTCAGCCTGGATCGAGGTTTATACAATTTTTTAAGTGTATACACCAAGACCGATCACAGATCTGACATTAAAAGGATAAATCCAGTTTGTAGTTTCAGATTTTAATCTTCACTCTGTTACTACGCGAAGCCGGTATCGTTTGCGGCTAACCCCACCCCCACATGTTTTTGTTGTTGTTATTAACTTCTTTTTTCAATTAAGAACAACTTTATTTCTTTTTAAGAAAAGAAAAGAAAAGTATATCTACGACTACGAACAAGCCAGTAGTAAAGTAGATATGCATGGATGATAAAACCAAGGAATCAGATCCAACTCTACTTGTATGCACTGTAATGCTGTTGCTGCGGCACATTTTGTCACGTGATGACAAAACGTGTCAGATTTGATGTAGTGCCTGCACGTTTTGTCACCCCGGCACTTGTTTGTTTGTGTCACCACGTGGTGATAAAACACAAAGAACACACAAGGTTCACTCGCTGCACGTTTTGTCACTACTTCGCCAGCAACACTATAATCTGTTTTTCCTCTTTTCTCTATGTGTGTGTGCGCGCGCGTTTGTGTATGTGCGCGCACGCGCAGGCGTGTGGGAAGGGGGCTCCCTGCCTGCCTCTATGCGTGTGTATTGTGTTATGTCTTATTATCCCCACGTCAGTCAGTGTTAAACTGAAATTTCGTATTCCTTTGAATAGACTACAAGGCTACTCACTGCCCGTATTTCTGTGCCTATGTCGAATATGATCATATAGAGACCGATCGTGTAGTTTGATCGTGTGTTGTAAAATATATGTCCTGTAGATATGTTTGATGGAAATGACTGCTATGGTTTGATGAAGCTGAAGGTAAACGAGGACTGACGTTGGGTGATGACTATTTTTATAAGAATGTTTCATTGTACAGCGCCTGGTACAGTTTATAGCATATGCGCCCAGCACGTTTTCTGTATTATTAATCATCGTTTTCCCAGCTACTCTCAGGCCATGTACTGATGCAAACATTGAAACTTCTTTTGAAAACCGTCACCCCTGATCCCGACCTAGCTTTCATTCTTCCGCCGCCAATAAATCCCCGCCGATATTTCTCTTTTGTTATAGTTCAGTTTTCAAAAGAAATATGAGCATTCTGGGGAGAAAAGGATACTACTTATGAAGTTCAACGACTTGCACACACTAATGCTGAACATGTTTAATCACCATAAACTGTTTTGTTGTTCTTTATTGTTTTTATACTATTCACTACTCTCTCTCTCTCTCTCTCTCTCTCTCTCTCTCTCTCTCTCTCTCTCTCTCTCTCTCACACACACACACACACACACACACACGCGCGCGATACACAAACACTTTTGGTGACAAAACGTGCCGCAACAGACCTCAATTTGTTTGGAGGTGGCGGAAGCCCACTGCAAAGAAGTGGATAGATGATAAAGAAAAATGAAGCGTAATGAACTGCAACGGTGGAAATTAGGCCGGTAGAAATCACGACAGTAGGACAAGAAAGCAACGCTATTGGAGGAGGGAGGGAGAGAGACAGAGAACGAGAGAGAGACTCAACAACAGTCAACAGACGTCACACACATAACAAGAGACACAGCAACAGAGATCTAAACCTCTTACGGTGATTGTCTCCTGGCTCGCGAGTAATTATCGGGTTCATAAAATCCTCCATGTACATCATCTCTTAAAAGAGAGAGCGTTTGAAACCGATGGGTACTCGATATTTCCGAGTCCGCAGTTTCCATCTCATTCTGATAGATCTTCAAAACACACCCACGCGCGCGCGTGCAGGTAGACACGCAACGTGCTCGCAGGCACCCCCCCCCCCCCCCCCCCAACAACACGCACACATACACACTAACACTCTCTCTCTCACACACACACACACACACACACTATTACATGTATTAATATCCAAGTAAAAGAAAAAGGTACAGTGCCTCCACGGTTTGTCACCACCTCGTTGGTGACAAAACGTGCCGCAACAGCTGTCATTCGAGTCATGAAACTCCACCCGTATGTTTTGCTGCTTCAGGAAAAAGCGTCGGGACCTTTACTGTCGTTCGTGGGTCTGTATCCTTGTTTGAGCAAGAAGTAGCCTAAATATAATTAATCAAATATAGATCTATAGACACCACGCGTTTGTCGGAAACGGGGCCGAAGTGAAATCGAGTACCTGCCCGTCTCTTCAGTCACTGACCGAGCTGGGGCAATTGTCTATAAATAGTACAATTCGACCGACTGGTCGATACTCGTTATCGTGTTTGGATTATACTGAAATATATATAATTATGCAAACTGCATAGTTACGTGTACACATTAAAGTTTTGCATTTCAGCTTTGGCAGAGCCAGGAACACCGACTCAATCAAAGGCTCTGCAACATGTTGTACAAACAAAATTAATATCTCTCAGAAGAATAATCAATATCATCAATCACGTTGATCAGCATCCTTGAAAAATAGCCACATTATTGCGTATTCGTTTATAAATAGAACTCACGCGGGAAACTTCGAGATTCAAATCGTGGCCACCATAGAGAATGTGCCTCACCTGACAAGGTGTAAAATTATGTGTTGAACAATAACAAACCATACACAATATGTCATACTGGATACGCGCTGTACTCTTCTTCTTTTTTACTCCAAGGTAACAAGTATCCTTCCCGACACAAATAAAAAACAAGCGGGTTACCCAAAACTGTGAATATCGTGACCTAGTTTCACAGAGAAATTAAGTACCAAACACACGGTGTAGTTTCCCGAGTCTTTCATTCATTGCCATATCAGTACGAAACTGTACCTAGGTACACACATGTTTTCGACACATTCTAGCAAAGTTACTCACCACAGTAATCACAAATTCACTCATAAACCCACATAAAATGCCCACAAACATCGCATTTTGAACCAAGATGGCGACGCCTCAATCCCACAGTGCTTTGCGAATTCCGCGCCACCTAGCGATTTGATTTACAATGAGAAGGTGTGATAACTCTACATTACCTTGTACACGAACCTTTAAAAACATAGAGACCAAACTGTAAAATACGACGTATTTTGTTCAGTCACTTTATTGACCCAAAGACGGCTGGTCTGCTTAATTGAATGCGGATGAAGAGCAAAAATACAATGCGCGAAAGGCTGGCGAAAGCCTGAATGGCCGAGATAAAGGTCGAAGCAGACGACACGAGTTCGCAGCCGGGCCGCATGCAGCGGCTTTCCCGTCTGGCTAGGTTACTTTGCGTATCGCTCGACCGGCGCGCTATTCTAGTGACACCGTTACTTTAAAGGCTCCGGCGGCGGCTTGGCGAAGACAAAGAAGTGACTGCGTGCGTTCGGTCTGTGGCTCTGGCCTTGTCAGTTCATTAGTGCAGCATAGTCTGGTCTGCGCCTGAAAGCTATACATGTGTGTTATGTATGCTTGAGTCCTTTTCTACAACTAGCAGCAACAGATCACGTCAGAGCTGTGTTTTCGCCGCGCGAAGAAAGCAACGGAAGAGTCTGGCCGCTCGGAGACGGCGGTGGAAAGTTTCACCATGACCTTTCCGGCTGCTCTTGAAGGCCGCGTGATCGAGAGGGTACCTCATTGGCGCGCGAAGTTTGAAATGTGTACGCAAGAGGACAGTTGCAAACGCGGCTCTATAGATCAGTGGATAGTGAAGCTTTCATTAACACAGTCACGAACGGCTAATTCTGCAGGTAGCGAAATTGTTCTTGTTCACCCGACTGACACAATCACAGCGGCAGTGCCGCCTGAAGCCGTACCGCAAATCGGAAGTCAGTTAGGCTTGGCCGACTGCCTACAGGCAAACTATTCATTTTACGGTCTCTGTGAAAGTTGGCTGCTCGGCCCCGGCAATGCCCAGCGAAGCAGCTCCGGCAGTCAGTCGACTGAGTCAGTCATATCAACTGTGCGGCCGGCATACACACTGATTTGTTAGGTTTAACGCCGAGTTGTCTCCGCGGAAGACGGGGACCGAGATCCTAAACAAGCATCACAGGCTCGGCTGTCATCACTGAGTGCGGACTCTCTCTCTCTCTCTCTCTCTCTCTCTCTCTCTCTCTCTCTCCCTCCCTCCTCAGTGATGTATATAATACAGAGATATATACCCTCACTTTGTTGTTGTCAGTTGTTTCCCCTCTCGATTCCTCGTCCTGTTCAAAATTGACCAACATTAGTTTATAAACTGACACTGACCTTGCCTTCTAAGTTTCCAGCTCTTCTAGGGCCGCGGTCGTGGTGGGGCACAGCGGATAGACACCGCATGATCCGACCCTCTGTTAGGAGCCCACAGCTATCAGCTCTTCAGTTGTTTTCCTTCTTCGGCCTTCTATCACCGGCTGAGGAGTAGCCGCCACAACCACCATTCTGCTACCGTGTTTTGTTGTTGTTGCGTTATTCGCGAGGCCTTCAGTCCGGAGAAACTGTTGAGGTGCGCAACTGATCTGACAGTCAGTTACTCAGTAGCGCCCACGAAGGCCGCGCGGCAAGACTGACACTGACAATGACCGAGTCCACAAAGATGTTGCCGGACTTCCCCTCAGTGTCGCATCCAGGAGTCGAACTTTGTTGTTGTTGAGTGTTGCTTTACGTCCACAGAAACCATAAGGCTTATTAGGGACGGGAGCCCAGGACGGCCACCTCGACTTTCACACAGCTCCTGAGCTCTGAGTCGAACTTTGGCCACTCAGTGGATTTATAGTCCTGTCAACCGCACACTGTCAGCTGGGACGAATCACATCACGGTCAAAACGCAAATCAGTGACCGAAACAGGAGTTAAAAAAAAGCTGCCCACAGTCTATGCACCACTGACACGATTAATAGCAATGACCAGGCTCACACACACACAAAAAAAATTATAAGAAAAAAATCAACAATAAACGCATCTCATTATTTACATTTAACTTATTTACAATGTTCTGAGAAAGATATCACCCGGCAAATCCAATTTTAAGACATTGTTATCAGTTTTATTTACAAAGATGACGTAGCTGTATCATCCGAGATTCAGACAATCCCCAGTGATATATATATATTGTTTTTGTGGAATTCGAGTGACCCAGAACTGAGGCAAATGTCTATGTTATTCATCAGTTATTATGAACAATAAAGTTCTTCAGTTTGTATTTGTGTCTGATTGACCTGTGACACACATTGACACAGTGTATACAGCCAAAATCATCATGTGAGAAGTCTGATGATTTTGGCTGTATACACTATGTACACTCAGTGTCTACACTGTGTAATAATCAGTAACTGATAAACATCATAATAACTGATGAATAATATGAAAATTTGCCTTTTGGGTCACTCGAATTCCACCAAAACAGAAAGGACGATTAGACAATTCCGCAAGTGACATAACAAAGGTAAAATTACACAGATAAACTGAAACGGAGTAAAAGCATATCAAAAGATCGTAAACATGGCTCCTGAGATCAACTGACTACATAGCATTACTCATATTCATACCCTCCACCGCTTCATGTGGAAAACAATACGTGAGTGTAGGCGGTGCGTGTCGTGTCTTGTGTGTGTGTGTGTGTGTGTGTGTGTGTGTGTGTGTGTGTGTGTGTGTGTGTGTGTGTGTGTGTGTGTGATGTGCGCATTCTATCTTGCAGAAGAAAACGGATAAAGATCGTCAGCAAACGAAAACTAATGAACCATGTACATGATTAACGCCACTCGTGGGAAAATGATGCACGCAAACACTTGATGATGCAGCGTCAGCTCGTGATCAAAACCTGAAGCATTTAACTTTCAAGGGACCCCACTGTCAAAAATATTTCAGAGCAAATCACAACTCGGCTACACAGAAGCGACATTTCCGGCGACTAGTCGAAACATCGCTAAGCAGTGTTGAAAAACGCAATTCATCAGCGGAGTCGCAACGTTACCGAGGTAGATCAGTTCAGATGTTGGCACAGTAATTCTTGCCTTCGGTAGATACTGGCACCAGCAGGGGTAAACAGTTTTTGTCCTTTTTGCTGTTACTAAGTTTGCCGCCATTCGCCCATCGTGCACTGGCTTTGCCTAGTAATTGTTTGTCCTACCTTATATGCGAGCCAGCTGTGACGCCGCCACGCTCGAGTGCACATACCGCGCCGCAATTTGTCTATATTATTATTATTAAAAAAAAAAAAAAAAATGATATGAGAAAGGGCGGAGTGAAATGAGAGTCCAAATTTTCGCTCCGAGTGGGGGCTTCCTCGAGACTGAACTGGGCGGTAAAGTACCTACAATAACCTCAGTGTCACGTCTGGCAAAAAGGAAAATCTACCCGATGACGCTGTGGACCGAACACAGCCAGAATAGCGGATCAGCATCGGAACAGGCACACAAGGCTCGGGCTCAGTCGGGAACACAGAAAGAGTGGGTGAGGCCGTGTTTTCCTATCCTTCTAACGTGACTTCTACGTGGTGACATGCTACTCCTAGACAGTAATACTTCATCATATCGCACATGAGATATTTAATAACCTAGTGACAATAACCAAAAGGCACCAAGTGAATTATTACTGAGGGTTAGTACACGGGTGGTAGTGGTAGTGGTGGTGGTAGTGGCGCAACCCGACTGTCTACCTACGCTTGTGCGCATGTCTCAAGCGTAACGGAGCCGAAGTCGCCGCACAGCTCGCTACCTAAACACCTGCCCCTTCACACAGAAGAGACACTTGAGAAAGTTCATCCAGCGACAAACTTTACAATTCAGTCTTTAGCGGCATCACTGACTGGTCAAGTAGGTGCTATGCGGCTCGTAAAACTGACACTGAGAAAAAGCAAAGACGCACTCGGCGGCAGCTGGTTACTTCAGTCAGTTGCACCGCTACGGTCCAACATTTTGATTTCGGATGAACTCGATAGGGTTGCATCGTAAAGCTAAAACAGCAATAAAATCAACAAAAGCAACCCGCATTACAATCTCATACAAGCATACGATGCTAATCTACAAAGAAAAGTAAAAGTTTAATGTTTGCATAGCGAAACAAAGTCAAATGGTCCCTACGAATTCACTGTGGTGAGAACACAGCAGTAGACGAAAAACTTGTCATGTGGTAAACAATCTTCGTAACCTCTGACCCGCCGCACACAAATCGCTGACGTTACGAGAGAAAATAGTTCCCTAACCACTACCACTACCGCTACCACCCGTCCACTAACGGCCTCGCTAATTGCGATTTCCTGGTGGTAGGTATTGAAGAACTGAAGTGCAATTTTGCTTGCATGAAAGTTCGAAATAAAATAGAAAGGCCCGGGTTGGTTGCCGGTCAGGCGTAATCCCCCCCCCCCATGTCAAACAACTGACATCACAGGACACGGGAAATCCTCTCCGTTTCAACCTTGATCACGGATTAGTTAGAGGTGCCTGTAACATCTACGATGGATCAAATCGGTGTAGTTCACACGGGCGAAACGGCAACGCTCCTGCGTGCTCAGACTGCGCCTCGCTGTAACAGGAAGCTCAAACTGAAAACTTCGGCACGTGGATCAACGTACACACAAACGTAGTACACACTCTTGCACATGTGTGTGCTGTATTTGTCTCTGTGCATGAAACGTGCAAAAAATGCGCGCGCGCGCGCGCGTGTGTGTGTGTGTGTGTGTGTGTGTGTGTGTGTGTGTGTGTGTGTGTGTGCGTGTGTGTAGGAGTGGCTACTCAGTATGCATGTTGTGACTGTATGAGCAAATACAACTTTGATCTTGTGGCCAAAGTGGTCGGTGTTGCATTGGCTATGGAGCATTTGGCCTTCTTGCCATAATTCCAGTGTGGTGGGCAAAGTACCATATATTTATTACAGTATTTTTGTTACATTAAACAGAAACAGTTTGTCACCTTGCAGGGCAAAATCAGTAGTTCCCACTGTGTACCTAGATACTGTAAGTCACTGTATTATTTTCATATGTGCTCAGTTTGTTTCCACTTGGTCTGGTAATAACAGTACATCAACACACCTAGTAGTTTGGTCCAGAAGTTCTGCTGGTTTGTGTTACAGAAAATACTTGATGGAAAACATTGAATGCGGTTTTCAAAATATGCTGTGACCTTTAGCTTAAACACAGAAATACAATCTTTTCACAAGACACTCTGACTTATAACTTGTTGTTCTATCAAAGTAAGTTTGCTTGCAAAAGGATGACTAAAGCAGAAATTGTCATACTTTTGCTATTTGATGTGGTGGAAAACCTGTGTGTGTGTGTGTGTGTGTGTGTGTGTGTGTGAGACTGAGAGAAGGGGGGAGGGGGAAGCGGGGGGGGGGGGGGGGGGGGAGCTTCCCGTTAGTGGGTATTGTGTGCTGGTGTTGATGTTTATTTTTGTAGGACATTGTTTTCACCATCATATATATGCATTTCCCCCTATGTGACGTACTTATGGTAGAATGCGACACTTAGTGGTGTGTTTTTTTGTGTGTGTGTGTGTCATACTGTAAATAAAAATAAAAAATTGTAATGAGCTTTTCGCACATTGTAATGTGTTTAACTCAAGTTAGAGAATGGCACTTTACAAGAATGACCTATTATCATTGTTAGGAACCCTCACTGTGTCCTTGACCTTGAAGATAGCAAAGCAACCTTTTTGCATGGCGCTCTGGCTCAGGATGATGCATCACCATACCATGTTCGGTAGCAAAAGACTTCATAATTCAGAAGATATTGACCGGACAAACACTAACTGAAATTTTTAATCATGATCTTGACTGTAAACACAGTAATTCCATCTTTTCACAAGAGACTACAGCTTATATGAACTACCGTCAAATTAAGTTTAGTTGCAAAAGAATAATTTGTTTAGAGGATATAGCAGAAAGATATAATTAGATTATACAAGCCCTCACTGACATTATCTTTGAAGATAGTGACCCCTCCCCTACCCAAACATTTCAGCTCATGATGACGCACCAGCATACCAACCTTCTTCGTAAAGGTTCTATTGTTCAGGAGATCATCCTAACATCATCATGTGGTGATCCTGAGAGGCTGACAGTACATTAAAATCCAAACATTAACTAACTTACCCTGAGAAACACTAACTGAAATCTTGAACCTTCAGTGTGACCTTGACTTTGAGCACAGCAATCCAATTGTTTGAACAAGACAGTGTGGCTTATGATGATAGAGTATATACCATAAAACCATAAAAGTATTTAAAACTAAATTTGGCTACAAAGAAGTTTTCTTGCTAAACAATATTTCACTTTTTTTTTTTTTCCCCCCTTCTTTTTTTATAGTTTGATGAGAAAGGCATGAGCTGTCATGTTTGGGTGGTATGTGCCACGTTACATGTAGGTAAGTTGGCTGATGCTGTCCGATGCTATCTGTGTTGTTAAAACATAATATTCCATTATTGTGTTTATATCTGAAGTTCGGACTTTGGTCCACTGAGTCTTTGTGACATACATGTATGCACATGTATCCTTTGTATGTGGCACATATATTTGCAGATTTTGCTGGTATTCAGTGGCGGTTTGTGACATGTTGTTCAGATTCTCCCCCAGTAGTCTCCGCCTTTGCAGTTACTTACCCTGGAGGGAGGGTGGGGATGCATGATGTTACCCTCCTGTCTAGAATCTCATGCTCAGGGCTATCATTTTATTTGCCTTTCCTATCTCCTCTCTCGTTTTTTCTACTTAGTCATGTTGCTCTGTCTTGAAATTTTGATGCAGATGGTTAATTTTCCTGACATTTTTCCAGAAAATTCCCCAATATTTTTCATTAATTGACAGGCTTTTTGTATGGCTGTTATTGACCAGCTGATGGTAGTTAGGTGGTATGCATAGCCTGCTGTAATATGGCACTGATATCTGTCATCAAATGGGTTTGGGGGGGGGGGGGGGGGGGGGGAGAGAAGGCTGGGGGTGCAGGGTTTGACTTGAATTTTTTTTACTTGAAACAGAAAGGAAAACTGCTTTTGAGTTTTGCTCACAGCAGCAAGAAATCCCCCCCACCCCCCTACTTCTTTTTTCATTAATCTGGTACTGATAAATCCGACAGAATGGCTGATGATACCAACATGTGCTAGCCTTATGCTTCACTTTTTGTTTTTTGATAAGGCAATATAGAAGGGGCTAATTCTTAAAGAAATTGTGTTGGATGTTTACTATGTAATAACTGTTTTATGATTCTGTATGGGTTGGCTCTGGTGATCTGATCTGAGAAAGGATATATGTGAAAAGTTTTGAAATGTGCAGTTGCTTATCATGACAGTGTCTGATTATCCCGAGATGTGGCTGACAGTAATTACCTTAAAATCAGAGTACTAACTAACTTTGCAGTTATTCAGCTGTTGTGAAATTGTGTTTTGGACTGATTGGTTCAAAGACCTTCATGACATTGATGAGATATTTATACAGTTACACTACATAATCTGTACTGGACTAATTGCCATGGAACACATTTTATGTTATCAATTTTGTAAGCACTTATTTTTGAAACATTACAGGTTACTAGTCATTACCATCAGTTATTTACTGTCGGAAGAGACCACTTGTTCATTCATATCTTCAGTCATCAAGCATACACTTTATAGTAAACACAAAATAAACTGACATGCGAATATATCAAAGAGATGATGTCGAGTCTTTTACAGAATGGGGCATGAATAATACTATTGTAAACCGGGTGATATAGAGGAAACATGATGTCATAAAACAGTCTGAACGTTAATCTAAAGACAGAACAGTCTTAAATCGCACCAAATCTTGTCACAGTGACGGCAGAATTTCAAGTCGCAAGCTTTGAATTTGACATTCACAACGCCATATTTTAGACTATTATCTGTCGATTTTAGTGCTTCTGTGCCTATTTATAACTCTGGTGAGATACGTTTGATTTTGGAAGTTTTCTGTCCTGTTAAATCGCCACTTTGAATTATTGTAATAATTATACCCTTCGAGACTGCCTCTCACCTTCACTATAATTAAGTGGACCACCCAGCTCCACAATCCCGTCCCTAATAAGCCTTATGGTTTCTGTGGACGTTAAGCACCATGTTTACTTACTTACTTACTTGCTCCACACTATTTTACACATAACTTTTGTATGCAACTAACCCTTTGACAATGGCGCCCTGTGTGATCTAACAATGGCTCGATACGACTGCAGAAATGGCCACTGTTTACCCGAAACAGCTTCCAGTTTCACTCGGGCAGTGGAAGCAGACGACCATAGACAGCATGGGCAATAACTCCATTCGGAAGCAGACGACAAGCTCCTGCGGTTGTCATTAATTTTTAGAATGATTTGTTGCAGACGGCGCGTTTTTGTGCACCCATGACAAGATGGGGTACTTGACTGATTTCAGGGAAGGAAGAAACTGCACAGATTTGTGTACGTTTGTTTTCTCTTGTGTGCCACACGCCTGCTTAAGTTTTGCTTGTGCACTCACCGCCTGACCGCTTTCGACCGACTTCTACATTCGGTCGAGTGATCTCCCCTGAGATGTTCCGCCTTCAGTGTTAAAAAGGTATTCCGTGTTCAGACTCCGGCTGTGAGCCGGTTTGGCCTAGTGGTAAGGCGTTAGGCTGGTAAGCGGAAGGACCTCGGTTCGATACTGCTTCGGCTCTCCTTTCTCTTCAAAAAGGTTGTGGTTTGTGGACACTGTCTTGTGACTTTATCCATCACTTCCTATTGAAACATTAAAATGGCTCTCATCGCTACCCATCTTAATGAAGAAGTCATTCTGGTGGTGACAGTGTAGTGATACGTATATAATCTCCCTCTCCCCCAATCTCCATACCCCCTTCCCCCCCTTCTCCCCGTCCCTAATAAGCCTTATGGTTTCTGTGGACGTTAAGCACCATAAGTGTTTACTTACTTACTGTTTACAGACTCCGGCATAGCCAGTTCAGGACTGAGCCGGTGAGACTGAGTCGACTAACGAGCCTTCTCAGTGGTTTCCGTGGTCGTAAAGATTTATTGCACCGTGCTTCGGCATTGGTCACAACTTGTCCCTAATATGTCAACTGACATCTGAGGACATTAAGCATCAACTCATCATCAGACTCCGGCAGAGCTGGGACTGAATGTGCGAAGGTTACAGGACTGAGTTTCGAGAAAACTTAATCACGTACATGACAATAACGTACACGCCGGCCGTACTTAGTCAAAACAGCCTAATTGTTGCTGAGGAGAGCAAGAAGTCTCCCAATGGTGTTGTCGCTGTTTTTTTCGCCGGTGGCCGTGTTCCGCCATGCTCACAGGCATACCGCAGGAAACTGAAATGGGCTGTTTCGACTT
>OY757544.1:13728587-13746087 GCA_963584105.1 Alviniconcha strummeri
GAAAACGGTTAGTTAATGTATTTACTTGTGCGTGCGTGCGTGCGTGCGTGCATGCGTGCGTGTGTGTGTGTGTGTGTGTGTGCGTGTGTGCGTGCGTGTGTGTGCGTGTGTGTGTGTGCGTGCGTGCGTGCGTGTATGCGTGTGTGTGCGTGCATGTGTGTGTCACCTGAGTGCGTGCGTGCGTGTGTGTTTATTAAATATTTCTGAAGTAAGCCGGTAAATCCGCTCTTTTTAAACGTACAAGTAACAGATTGTCAAACGACAGGTAATTGCCTATGACATTTCTTCTTCTGTAACTTAGAATAGTAGAGCTGGGTTAGCCTACTATTTTCCCCAACGTACGTTCATGTTCTTGCAGTCCACGAAAATGTCAGGGGTTCCAGCTATGACCTCCAACGAGACGTGGGCTTCCAAAAACATATCGGCATTATTAGCACAAACGCTGCCGTCCAGGAGCATCTCGAATGTCTTCACCAGTGAAACGCCGTCTCCTCCGGATGTCAGTAATGGTGCGTTTCTGCCGTGGGACAACCCTAACAACGTGATCAGCCTTGAAACGTACACGACCATCAGCATCGTCTCCAACTGCATCCTATACCCTGTGCTCTTTCTGGTCGGTGTCCCCCACCAACGTACTGAGCTGCATGGTGTTCTGGCGACAGGGGCTCAGTGATCGCATGAACCTGTGTCTGTTCTGCTTGGCTGTCGTCGACATGCTGTATCTGATCGTGCTGATAATTCAGGCGGCAAGCACAGTTGTCTCTTTTGTTGACGAAGTCGTTGGAGCCGAGTATTACGCCAAGAGCCTTATCTACTGCCTGGGCGTGGGCTGGGGCTTCAAGGCGGCGTCGGGCTGCATCAGTATGGTAATTGCTATGGAACGCTGCTTCTGTGTTGTTCGCCCTCTGCATATCGACGCACTCATGCGCACATGCACAATGGGGTGGATTTTGGCAGCCATCGTGATGGGAACTCAGCTTGCTCAATTGATTCAGCCTTTTGCGTACACTACAGAGAAAGTCCAGGACACAAAAAGCGGTCAGATTCATTGGAACATCGTCGCCAGTGAGCTCTATGTTGACAATAAAGTGGTCTTTGACTTTATTCTCGTCGCTCTCCTCCCCTTCATCATTCCTCTCGCCTCTTTTATTGTCGTTTCCGTCACCACTGCCGTAACGGTCATCAAACTCAAAATAGCCGCGAAATGGCGCGAGGAATTGTTTGGAAGTCACCAACACGTGGCACTGACGCCCGTTCTTGTTTTTCTGTCATGTATCTACATAACATGCACAGCACCTCTGGTATCAGTAACCTTAGTTAGATTACTAATTCCCGATTTTTCCCCAGGAGGTCGCTATTCCAATATTTGCATCTCAGCCCACATTATAGGAACCGTATGCAGTGCTGTGAACAGCGCCGTGAATTTTTTTGTCTATTTGTGGATGTCGTCTCGTTACCGTCAGGTACTGCGCGCTCTCTGTGGAATAAAGCAGAAGAAGCGGTCCTGTAGCATACCCACTATGAACTCCACGTCGGCTGAAGTTAACTCGGGACCGCAGCCACTTAAAGTAGCGATGGCGTGATCGAGAAATGACTATGCACGATCACATCGTGAAGGTACAGCATACTTTTGTGCATCGTCCACTGTTTTCCTACTTTTATGAACATTTTATTCCTTGTGCTTTCTTTCGTATTGTTGTTTTGTTGATGAGCGAAATGCACTGTCGTTGATCTGTACGGGCGCAGGTCATTCAGTCATTCCGTCTGTCAGTGGTGTGGTGTTGAGTAACAAGAATATTTTGTTGTCGGTAGATAATTGATTTTCAACGCCCTGTCAACCGCACGGTTACATCAGGGCGATTGCTCTTGGTAGATGACATAAGAATAAATGTTATGTCACCAAGTAACAAGTACAAGGAACATTTGTTGGTGTTGGTTCAGTCATCATCAGTATGAACTCATGCAACAACGATATAACAATGAAAGTATCTATTGTTAGTATTCGCCTACTAAGCAACAAATGCACAAGGAAGGAAGGAAGTAACTCGATGTTTTACGCCCAGTCAACTGTTACAGTTATATCAAGAAGCATGTCATTGTGCAAAATAGGCTAATTCACAGATTCACACCAATCACAACAAAGTTTGATTTTCCATAACCTCGAAATCCTGGTGGGTTCACTGAGTGCCACCCTGGTACCCCTGACCACTTTAGAAGGCCAAACAAACGCTGGTGGTTAAATTATTGAATTCGGCTGATCAGGTTAAGGTTCATTGCCGTCCCAATATACAGCGTTGTTTTGAACCTTTTACGTGTTTTTAAGTTAGGAAATCGGGAAGCTGTCCTCCACTGTGAGAATAAATCAGGTACTGAGCGATGACTAAGGCTGCCTTGGCAATGATCCGACCTACGTGTTGCCGCCCTCGTCCTCTCTCAGCAGAGCATCTCTCTTTCTTTCTACGTGTGCCCAGAAATGTGATGATGTTTAGTACAAAGTGAATGTTTACGTTGTCGAATAAAGTTTGTTGAAAACCTCGTAACTTTAGCCTTACGGATCTTAAGCTTGTGTTTCTGTTAAACATGGCAAGTCTTGTTGCGCGAGGTCTTGGCGAAGTGGCAGAAGCTGACCACTGATTGGCTGGGCAGTTTATACCATGACCCTGTCGTCGACCATTGTTTACTGCGAAGAGTCTCGACCTGCAGAAACTGGGAGAAGAAACTGCTGTCACTTACGGATGTTTTTCTTGCCATGGGGAACATCAGCGGATGCTGCGGGACCCATCTGATCGGCCCCGTTGCAAGAACAGAAATAAATGCAGAGCCAATCGCCAAGATTTGGGCGTGGATACCCGGTTGTTTTAATATTAAGAACCGAAGTTACCGAAGAGATAATTATTAATCAGACTGGTAAAGCTATATTTATTAAGACCGACTTTATGCATAAAATTCCCCAACAGGACATGTTTGTCATTGTTTTCAGTGTGTACACATCAGTTATGCCGGCTGAAGATGGTGTAAAGGGTGCATTTTCTCGTGACCTGTATAACTTGCAACAAGCTGACTCTCAGTAACGGCAAACTGCTTATTTTAGGAGACGGAGAGAAGAGGAAAACGTCATGTCATATCAATGTTCAGGAATCAGCTTTACCTTTGGACTTAATGGCAAATGAACAAACTGACAGAAAAACGTAGACAGTGTTCCTATTAATCAGTATCCTGGTGTTAGACACCGGGCTCTTAAACCGATCACTACCTTTGCATCCGGCATCAGTTACGGACAAACCACATAATGGCTAGTCGCCGGTCAGTAAAACATTGTTTGTAAAATCGCAAATCTTGTATGTAAAAAGCGAATGTACAAATGCTTTCATTTATCAGCAAAAATGCATGAGAGAGAGAGAGAGAGAGAGAGAGAGAGAGAGAGAGAGAGAGAGAGAGAGAGAGAGAGAGAGAGATCGAAAAATATATTTTACTGTCAAGGATTGTAGTTTGTAAACTTTGTTTGACAATTTGCCTCAAGCACTCCGCCACTCTGATTCTACCTCCTCTTTCAAAGCCGCCCTCAAGACGCACCTGTTTAATCATTATTTCTAAACTGTTTTTCACAGCCCTGCCCATCCCCTCGTCCGATACTCTGTGTGTGTGTGTGTGTGTGTGTGTGTGTGTGTGTGTGTGTGTGTGTGTGTGTGTGTGTGTGTGTGTGTGTGTGTGTGTGTGGTTAGTGTTATTATAAAGCGCCCTATGCTGCCACCTAGTGTGGTAGATGGGCGCTCTAGAAATCCTCTTTATTATTATTATTGTTATTATTATTTAGGTTTATTCAAAAACCTGTCAGTCTAACAACTAGTCCTTACTAAGCTACTGATGAGTAGAGAGAGAGAGAGAGAGAGAGAGGAGAGAGAGAGAGAGAGAGAGAGAGAGAGAGAGAGAGAGAGAGAGAGAGAGAGAGAGAGAGAGAGAGAGCAAGCATCTACACACGTCCGATTTGGCAGTGCGAGTTTTCTTTGACAGAGACCTGAGGCTGAAGAACGTGATGCTTAAAAGCGATGGCCATGTGCGCATCATTGACTTCGGCCTAAGCAAAATGAACTGGAAGGATTCTAACAAGTTTGAGGTAGTGGGAACTCTCAAGGAAATGGCCCCAGAGGTAATCAGATGCGCATTTTGTTTAATTCAGCGTTGGCATTATGAATTATGTATGACTGTTTCTGATCATTTTGTCCACCGTTTGTCTGTAAAAATGTGTAATATACAGGTGCCTAATACAAGTCTTAAACCGGTCTTAAACCGATCACTATCTTTGCATCCGGCATCAGTTACGGACAAACCACATAATGGCTAGTCGCTGGTCAGTAAAACATTGTTTGCAAAATCGCAAATCTTGTATATACGCATGCGCAAACAGTTCTCGGTGTGGAAAAATACCCGAAAACGTGACATTGTTGAAATTCGAGAAACGTGGAGGAATCCGAGTGTAGGAAGCACCTGTAAGACGGGTGGCAAAATTTCTTGTCGATCGGCAAGTTTGATATAGTCTTATATTTCGGATGTTATTTTTAAAATGTCGTTTCTTCGGGAACGAAACTTTTATTTATTTGTTCGTCATTGTATCGCTCAAGCGACTGCGTACCGTCGATGCCTGAATATACTAGTTCTCAGGATTTATTTTTTATATTTTTTATCCGTCTTATTTTGCAGAATGAAGGACGCCATCTTGGATGCGACTATAACACGTAGACTTTAGAACATGTATCACTGCAAATCTCGGCAGATACACTGAGATCAGGTTGGGACCGGTGGTTAGGCTTTTTACCGCTTCGGGAATTAAAATGCTAATTCTTAATCAGGGAATCTGAAGCAACCAGACATTAAATAATTTAGTCAGTCGTCCTGAATACGGCTCCTGGAGTTTTGCTCATTTCTCACCGTTTCGATGTGGAATAACTACCTGTCGCGCTAATATAAAAGCAGTGTGTACTGCAAATTCGGCTTTGTCTTGTCCTAATAAAAGGCGTTTTACATAATTGTTGTGAAATTTTACCACTGTTTATAGTCAGCTTTTTTTAAATAGTTTTTTTTAATATATTTTTTTTTAAATAGTTTTTTAAACAACAAATTTTTTTGAGGTCCCACTGCTTCTGTTATTGTTCTGCACTTGTTGTTGTTCTTCTTCTAGTCCTTTGACATTGCTTAAACCTTTTCACCTTTCCGTTGTGACTGAATAAGATATGGGCCTTTCATATCTACTGTTTTAAACAAAAATGTTTTTACCTATATTAACCTTAATGTTGAAATATTATCCTAATGATTTTATCAAAACAATAATGCATGATCGATTGCAAATAATATGTGTCTAGAGTTCAAGAAAATCATTAGTGGGATTATGTTCTGAATCTGACAGACTTTCTAAATTGTCTACATCATGATTGCAAATCAGTCTTAAAAGGCCCGACAGCATGGCGTTTTTTGTTTTGTTTTTGTTTTTTGTTTTCTCTCTCTCTACTGTTCTTCGTCAATTCAGTTTTGTACGCACCTGCATGTTTTTGCAGATGCACCAGAATACCCCCTACAACAAAGCAGTGGATTACTGGTCAGTGGGGCTGATTCTCTATGCTCTGGTTCACGGGGAGGTAATGTGTTGCTTTGTCCTCCGTTGGGCGTTCGAGGCTCAGCCTCTATCACTCGTGTATATACATGCAACTGTCACAGCCCAGATGCAGATCTTTTGCGCCTTCTACGCAGGAAGCATTGCAATTGTAGCAGACTAACCCAAAACGCACCCATATTGCAACTATCCTAACGGCGACCCAGGCTCAGATATCCATTATAAAACCTTTTTTAAGAGAAAAGAAACGGAAGGAGAAGAAACACTCCCCATTTGCGTATTCATTTCAACAGAGGTCACAGAGGTATTATTTACTGTATCACAATGCGTCTGTCAAGTGGTGGTTGTAAATGTTTTGCAGTAGAATGTATAATTTGAGAGAGAGAGAGAGAGAGAGAGAGAGAGAGAGAGAGAGAGAGAGAGAGAGAGAGAGAGAGAGAGAGAGAGAGACGCTGCGGTCAATCGTCGAAAAGTGAGAGTTAGCCAAGTAATCCGTCATGAGCAGCTTGCAAACAGACACATAACTGGAAACAAAAAGACAATAATCAAAAAATGTTCAACACACACACACACACACACACACACACACACACACACACACACACACACACACACACACACACCTGTCTGATTTCAACACTTTCCCTTTCAGTTGCCCTTTAAGGGGAAGACACGGGTTGACATTTTCAAGGCTGTGACAATAGAAAAGGAGAAATACAACAACAACCTAAACGCAAACACCACTGTGGCTCTCTGCAAAGAGGTACGTTGCACCAACTGGGTAATTCACCTAACTTTTCTTTTTGCTTAAGGCGTTGTCAGCAACAATTACTTACCTACAAACGGAGGATCACCCCGTGTATGTGCGTCTGCCTAATGTGAGAGGCCTTTAAAGGGCAAACACGGAAGCGATGAAGCGTCAGGGGCTTATTGACAGTAACGGACTAAAACAGAGATACACAGCAGTTTTTGATTCAGCTTTTCGTCCTGTTTATTATAAATCGACATCGTGAAAACACGGCCGCGAGTGCCGCCATTTTGTACCCAGCAGTACGTATCGGTGACGTCATGACCAAGGCCCGGAATGTGTGGGAAAGTATCATGCCCAGCAGTTTGTATCGGTGACGTCATGACCAAGGCCGGAATGTGTGGGAAAGTATCAAACACGTCACGTGCTAATCCTTTTGTACAGTCCACTGGTATTAAGACAAACCAACATGACTGCGCCTTGAGGAGCTGGACTTCGAAGCAGAACAGTACTCCTTTTGTATAAATCTTTTGGGGAGTGGTGATAGCTCAGTAGTAAAGCGCCGAACTCGTGATCAAAAAGTCGCGTGTTCGAGTCCAGGCAGGAGCAGCGAGAAAATTTCTCAAGGGTCAGCATTCTGTGCTGACTCATTTGTTGTTGTTGTTTTTGTTTATAGCCGCTTATAGGGACACAAGATCCACAAAGGACTTTACAAATTTACTTCTTTCACAAATGTAATTACCGGTGACAGACCGTTGGTAGAACAAGATGCTTAATCTAGTTTGCATCTGTCTAAACATGCCAACCTGCAGCTCACGTAAATCAAGTGCATCGGGGATCTAAGAACAATGATGCTGATGATTTAATGAAGATGGTGGCGATTGATGATGATAATGATGATGATGATGATGATGATGATGACGCTGGTGGTGTGGTGGTTGATGGCGGTGGTAATGACGATGACTCAGACAACACTAATGAATGCCCCATCGACACAGCTGCTGAGGAAGAATCAGAAGAGACGTCTTGGGTATGAAGATGACTCGGAGACAGTGATGAAGTCGCATCCATTTTTTGCCGACGTCAACTGGGTGAGAATGGAACGACGACTCTACACGCCTCCGTATATGCCCATAACAGGTATTGCAAATTGTACACGCCGCCCTGTTTGCCGATCGTACGCATTGTCCAAGATGCTTTCCCTCTCCTGTGTTCATCACGCATTGGGAGGGGGTATTGTGGACACAAATCAAGGTCCCTTTTTGCAGAGGATCCAGGTTCTCTCTTTAAATCCTGGAGTTGGTCAGAATATAGTCACATATATATGACTCAAACACGCTATCACTGATGATAAAGAGAACCCGAGCTTGAACATATATACTGCACGAAAAACTGCTAAGAAACATTAAAATGAGTTAGGCTGGTTTGCCGTCGTGAAAATGTGATACCCTTTTCCGGGTCAATGACAGAGCTGGAAGTAATGGGTGCGACAAGCACTGGAAGGTTGAGTGCATCGTCGGGTCATGTTTTGAGTTGACAGTTATGATGCAACTAGATTTTCGCGTCTTACGGTTGCATCAGTATAGCCGAAAATTATCCATTTAATTTATAATCATTTTGCTTTATTAGATTTGTATTTCGCGGAGACTAGGTGCCTCTTTCCTGAAACCGACTTATGCACGAACAGCGTTGAACCACGGCTCCAGATTTCAACTGACTCAGCCCTTAGGGTTCCAACCGGAACACTGAACTTCAAACACTGGACTCTCTAGCCGAGTTCACGAATTCCTGTAATTCCTGAATGCAGCTGTAATTCCCACCTAAATAAATCTCGTGCACTTGGTACATAACTTATATTCATGTACGCATCCTCTGCAAGAGCTGACGTTCACCACGCCTTGCAGACATGGACGACGAAAGCGGGGTGACAGAAAGCACGTGGCCTGATCTGTCGGAGCAGAACGCTGTGTTTGACGGTAAAGAGGTTCCTCGCCGTCTCTCGCTGGCCTTGGGCGACGCTTCTTTAAATCACCAGGTCCCAAAGATCGTCGTGAAACCTATCAAGAACGGAACATTCGACCCGGTAAGAACAGGAAGGAGGTGTGTGCGTGTGTGTGCGAGTGCGTGCGTGCGTGCGTGCGTACGTATGTGTGTTCTATGTATGCCCGTGCGCCAGTGTGTGTGCATCAGAAGAGTTTATGTTTGTACGTGTGGGTGGATTGAGCATGCGTACGTGTGCGTGTATATTAGTGCGTATGCATACATGTGTACGCGCTCGCGCGGGCGTGTGTGTGTGTGTGTGTGTGTGTGTGTGTGTGTGTGTGTGTGTGTGTGTGTGTGTGTGTGTGTGTGTGTGTGTGTGTGTGTGTGTGTGTGTGTTGACTGGCATGAAAACGAAACGAAACAAAGCACAAATACAGAGAGCGTGTTATTACTCGCCATCCGATCGCAGGCCTATAAGCATTCACGGTCCGATTTTCTTAGATACTAAAACTTGATAAATACCCAATTTTGTGCGGCCTTAGTAGGCCTACCAGTTCAGTTATAAACTGTTCGATTTTGGTGATTTTCACCACATTTTAAGGTCACAGCGGCTTCATGCAGATGACACTGAAAGTTGTATTCTGGCTATGTTCTCATCCTGTCAAAGTTTAAACAAACAAACAAAACAACAACAACAAAACCTGCAAAGTCACAGCGGCGTGGAAAAGGTAAATTTGCTGGGTAAATTCTTAACCGATCAAGTCTGTGAGACTGTTAAGCATAAATGGCTTTTATGAGTTTGGCGTGCACTGAACTGATATACAAAATTATATGCGGACTCAGCAAGAACTTTAAAACTGGCTTTCGTTTCTCCGAGACTAACTGGGGGAGTTTTGCACTTTGGTTGATTTTATGGCTACAGTGACTAAGGTTAACATGTTGGGACCCCCTCCATGGAGGGAGAAAGAGTAGGTGAGCCCAATCCAACCCGGAAAGACCGAGGAGGCCATGAACCACCGCCAGAACAACTATGTTAAGTCAGTGGGGACCTCGCCGTTACGCAGCAACTAGTGTACTACGCAACTGCTGTGCGGAGCAGTCACAAGGACAACGTCCGTAGCACAGCTGTTGAGGAGCAACTGAAGCAAAAGAAGTCCAACTTTCTGAACCCAGCTCCACCTCCCTGCTCTTGATCTCTCCTGGGCTCGCTTGACAGTCCAGCTCACCTCCCTCCTCTTGATCTCGCCTGGACTCTTGCAAGAAAGCAGGCCTCTTCTTGTCTATCGAATCAAACAATGTGTGAACGTGCCGCACGTAAACAGGAAAAATCCATGTGCAGAAAGGACAAAATGCCAAATATTTCTGAATACTTTTGACCTCACGGTCCAAATGCAAGTACGAAAAAGTGGGAGATCCAGAACAAGATCTAGTGGGTCTTGGTGGCATTTCTTACGTTTCACAATTGTATTGTTATTTGGATCCGATCTCGCGATTAGACACATGTATGAAAAATATACATGTAATTTGATTGTGTATATTTCACAGAAAGATATCTTTTGGGGACTGGGGGTTAAATTTTACTTCCTGCCTCATATTTTAGCCAAGTTCTATGTTGTCAGACTTTGATTTTTGTCAACCTTCTTCGTGGATGATGATGATGAGTTGATGCTTAATGTCCTCAGATGTCATTTGACATATTAGGGACAAGTTGTGACCAATGCCGAAGCACGGTTCAATAAAATCCACATACGTAAGGTGTATGCGTGTTTAGCTGTAACCTGCCACCTGCACTTTTTGGCAGAATGACCGGGATTTTTTACGTGCTACTGTGGTAACACGGGGGTGGAACGGATACCGAAATAAGAGTCAGCACAGAAAGTCGACCCTGGAGAAGAAAATTCTCCCGCCGTTCCAGCAGGGATTCGAACCCGCGACCTTTCAATCACGAGTCCGGTGCTCTAACCACTGAGCTATCCCCGCCCCCTTCTTCGTGGAATGGGGTATTGCTGTCAAATACTGACTTCGTTCAAGGGAGACAATTATCTTGAGAGTGGATGGTTAGAAGAACGGTCTAAAAATTCGCGTCAACGATAAAATCTTACCCAAATGACGTTCGTGCACTCACTATCATATGCATTGTTAAAATCACATTCATGGCTCTTGTAGTCACTAGTGTGTTTTTGTGGAATACATCTGACACGTTTCCTGATTTTGCACACACAAAAAAACGCTCCCCCCCCCCCCCCCCTCCATTTTGTTGGTTTTTTGTTTTTGTTTGTTTGTTTTTAAATAAAGAAACAAAATCTACCAAATATGCATGATGATAACGTCAGCTGGAATTGACCGATTTACGCAGGTTCCATAATCTTGGTCAGTTTTCAATGTCACGGGAGAGTCCAAAGTTACAACAGAGAGCCTAATTTTCCAACTTTCAATGTCATGGGAGAGTCCAAAATTACAAAACAAAGTCTAATTTTCCAACTGTCAGTATTACGGGAGAGTCCCAAGTTACAACATAAAGTCAAAATTACCAGTTTCAGTATTACGGGATAGTACAGAGTTAAAACGGAAAGTCTAATTTTCCACTTTTCAGTGTCATGTGAGGGTCCAAAGTTAAAACGGAAAGTTTAATTTTCCATCTGGTTAGTCTTACATGACAGTCCAAAGTTACAAGGCAAAGTCAAATTTTCCAATTTTAGTATCATGGGAGAGTACAAAGTTACAACGGAAAGTCTCATTTTCCAGTTTTCGTTGTCAGGGGACAGTCCAAAGTTACAAGTGAAAGTCTGTTTTTCAATTTTTAATATTAATTTTTATTTGAGAGAGAGAGAGAGAGAGAGAGAGAGAGAGAGAGAGAGAGAGAGAGAGAGAGAGAGAGAGAGAGAGAGACAGAGACAGAGACACAGAGACAGAGACAGACAGAGAGAGACAGACTAACAGATAGACAGAGATAGCGATAGAGACAGAGACAGAGCGCTCATAAGGTTCTGTTTTACTTTGCAGTCCGATATTGTGCCGCTGAAAAAGTTGTCGTAAGTATCAGGTTACATAAAATTATGAAAATTATGTACATACCTGACTGATGATAAAATAATTACCAATTTAAAAAATAAAATAATTGTGAATGGCACAATTGATTGTGTTGCCACAGCACACACACACACACACACACACACACACACACACACACACACACACACACACACACACACACAAACACACACACACAACACAGAGTCAGTAGGATAGCTTGAAGAGATGAGATTCCACGGATGATTTGAAAGATGTGAGTGTGTTTGACAACGTCACTTTGCAACGGAGACTGTTCCGGATAGACGGTGCAGCAAGATCTCTGACCAAGCGAGTGAGTGCGCATAGAGGAAAGACAAAGAATGGAAGTATCTGACAAAGAATGGAAGTATCTGAAGAGAAGCGTTGTAGGCCAACTGGTTCAGTCAAGTAGCCAAGAGCGGTCGAGCTGAGGCAGTTGTAGAACAGAGAAGCGAGCCTGTGCTCTGTTCGTGAATCACTTGGCAGCCAGTGGAGAGAAGATGAGGAGAGATGTGGTCAGTTTAAGGCGAGCAGCGTTGTTTTGAATTTCTGTAGTTTGCTTAAGAGATATGAAGGACAGCCAGACAGGAGAAAATTGCAGTAGTCAAAGTGTGAAGGAACAAAGGCAGAGACAAGGATTTATGTAGTATAATGGATTCTAGCAGGGACCTCTAGAAATGACGGCGTTATTCAATTGCTTGCAGTGGCAATGATCAATGGTCTGCCACATCTGGACGCTTCGACAGTGATGGGGTGGTCTGGGACTGGGTTTGAGCCGAAAACCCATGGACCTACATAGATGTATTTGCAAGTCCACGCCACGCGGGACGTTACATGGTTTTGTGCTTGCTACTTTCCACACGACAGTGGCGCTTGAATGAACTGGCCGTGTTCTCACGTTTGGTCAGGAATGGTCTGTCACTGCCAGATCCCGACAATGAAAAGGTGGTTATATAGCCGGACAGCTCAAGCACGCCAGTTTACCTTTGTGATGAAATAGAAGCAGAATATCCCGTTTTTCTAAAGGCTGTATACATGCTCAGTTGTTTTTCCGTTTATTTTCAGCGGTGGCGTTCTGGTGCAGCCTCGTCGCGGTTCCCACTCGGTAGACGGCAAAAGAGTGTCCCTCGGTACGTCTCCCAGAGACCAGGAGCCAACAGAACAAAGTCAGATGTAAGTGGATTCTGCAGTCAACTTGCAAAAGAATGTCGAATTTAAGTATGTATCATATCATAATGTTGCATAAAATAATTCGTGCAAAAAGTACAGAACATTATATTGGGAGGAAGTGTGCTTTTTATGCCATGAAGTCATAGGTGTGAGTCACTATAGTCAGCAAACATAGTTCAGTAAATGGCAACCTTGTTTCAATCGAGTGGGGACTGGGGGTAGCTCAGTGGTTAGACCGCCGGACTCGTGATCGAAAGGTAGCGGGTTCACCAACAGCTGGAGCATGTTCTTCTCCATGGTCAACTTTATTTCTGTGCCAACTCTTTTTTTTCTGTACCTCCCCCCCTCCCTTCCGTGTTACCGCAGTAGCACCATGTCCTCCAGGTCCATTTAACTTCATCCCCTCAGTCCTCTTCAAACAAAAAAGGATGTGTGTCAGGACAGTGAGTGAGGCTCTCGCTTCATTCAGTGGACGTTGATCCGCCTTAGTTAAAGAGGGCCGAATCGAAGAAGCACCACGCGCTCTATATTCCATAGTCGGAGCAGTTAGTCACTCGCATTTGTTAAAAATCGACGTTTGACGGTTGCTAAAACACAAGCATGAGCGTTACAGTTTTGTGTTCAGCAATCTGTATCAGTGACGTCACAAAAAAGGCCGGAATGTGTGGCCAAAAAAGTATGAAATACGTCACTAAACAAGCTTTTTCTGCTCTTCATTGACAAAGAGCGAACCAATAATTATGGCTGTGCCCCGAGAAGCTTAAAGTCGAAAGAAAAAAGTACTTCGTTTTTTTTTTCTATTTTGATAGACCAGCCAAGTAAAGCCTGCAGATAAACATGTTTGCATATTTTCTACGTTTTTAGGCCAGCTTGCATCTCAGCTAAGTAAGTAAGTAAACATGGTTTATTAACGTCCACAGAAACCACCAGGCTTATTCCCTAATAACGGGGCGGCATCTCAGCTCTTGTTCCCCTTTAAGATATACCGATACCATTCCACGGGAGATGTTCTCTTGTGGAGAACAGAACATTTAGGGTACACCAAGATTTCATTTTTGAAGAGAAAAGGTTCGACATTGTCAATAATGTTAGTGTTGCATGTAGCCTACAAAGAAGGAAAAGAAAAATTGGGTTTTATCGAATATTGAACCCGCAACCTTCCGATCACCTAACCGTGCAGGCTAATCACTCGCTCACGGAGAGACTGGTTTGTTCGCTTCGATAAGCTTGACGGTTTTGTGTGAACTAGCGAAAGAGGTGTTGCCCATACTATAGCTGATACTACTATTACAGAGTAAAAATACGATTTTAATATATAAATTGATAAGATATAAAATAATAATAGCAATATGGTAGTTGGACTGGTTTTGGGTCACAAATTATGGGTATAGCCGAGTGACTGTTTGAGATAAATAGGTAGAATGACTAAGAGTTAATAGTGCTAGGAATAAGGACGATAGAGACAAGTATTAAGTTTCCCCCTTTGCCAGGGAGGCAAGTCCAGTGGGCGAAAATGGGATTAGATAAGACCGGTCAGTCAAGATCAGGTCTAACAAAAGCAGAACACGGAGTGCCTAATGGCGACGATCAAATGTTTGCACCAGTTACAGGTTTTGAGGGAACTATTTGTTTTATATAAGTTACTGGTATTGACCGACATGTGGTAAGGAATGGAGTACCGCGTGAAGGTCCCCTCAAGCGTTCGGCAGAGAAACAGTCATAAGAATGAGGTAGTTAAGGAACTATGATGAAGCGCACCAAGCGGCGTAGTAATATTAGGAGGAATAGTATAGGAATTTATGTTCTTAGGCTGGGGTGAATCAGCGAAAATAGTTGAAGAATGAAGGTTGTTAGGAAACATACGTCATACTGACGTCAGTTAATAATAAGAAACAGTATAAAGGATGACAATTTTCCGAACGCCGCACTCCACCCAGGACCAAATCTACTGGCACAAAAACTCCGCTTAGGACCGACTAAACTGCTTACTCCTAAATCCGCCCAGGACTAATTCACTGCCACCCAAACTCTGCTCTATTACTGTGTTATTTTTTGGACCGTCACACGACTTGGATTATATTTTTTTGTTTTCTTTTGGACTATCTTTTTTCTCTCTACTAAACCTCGGAAAGATACAGGTATGATCATTCACTTTGATTATTGTATTTGTTTCTATGCGTGTATGGTATTTTACTTCAATCTTTAGATATATCTTTTTCAATGATGTATGGAATAAACCATTCAGATGGATAATTCCCTCTCCGTGATTCGCGGTGTGAAAGTTGTGTCTGTCCATGTGAGTACATAAAACCTGTCTGTCATTCAGTGTTTTTTCAGTCATAGCATTCTGTCTATCGTTTGGTGTCGCACTCTGCGTCCCTGTGGAATTGTTTTGTTGGAAATGGGGAACGAATTATCAAATTAAAGGATTAAAACTCTTAGTCATGATTACAGGAATTATAGAAGGAAACAAACTTCAAGAATGTAATTAGAAAACAGGGCAAAGTAGGAAAAAGACAATCGGGTAAAAATTGATGGAACTGGCCCTGTAAAACTACCCTAGTATCCCAGGGAATCATCAAAGAAAGTTCCATCTCATTTGGCTGAGAGAGTTTACATCCACACGTATACACACGCATACACGCGCGCACATCACACACAAACACACGCGCGAGCACGCGCGCGCGCACGCACGCGCACACACACACACACACACACACACACACACACACACACACACACACACACACACACACACACGCAAACCCTTGAATTACCTCATCAAGTTACTCTGTCAGTCACTGTACTACCCTGTTTCTTTCAAAGACAACTTCAAAACCGACCTTTTCTCACATCATGAATTCTCCGGACTCAGATGCCGTTGAAATTCTCCCTTGCTGTGATCGTGACTTTTCTTGTATATCTTGGATGTTGTCATTGTAAAGGGCCTTGGGTCGTAGGGTACAGGCACTGTATAAATGTACCATTATGATGATGATGATGATTGTGACTAATCTTCGTGGGCTTTCATTTTCTGCACCAGGCCCGTGGCACAAAATGACTTGCTCTTATTGTCACCGGTGGATAACTGGGAAATAACCTCCGTTGGTAAAGACTTCACCGTCTTCACTCTGAATAAGCCCCCAACGCCCGAAAAGCAAAGCTGTCTCCGTGGCTGCTGGGCCGAGTGCAGTTACAAGTGCCACGTGGAGGCAGCGACATGCCGCGCGCTTTGCTGCGGGCTGGAGAACGTCAAGCCGCCTGATAAACTCCATCGTGAAAGAGCGCCCCGCCCCAGCATTATCCTGACTCAGCCGACCAGCGCCACTGAGGTCTGACCATAGCCTAATAACGCTGTCTTGGATATGATGTGTGGGTATATAATAAAATGGGCCCACATGCACGATGAGCAAATATTCCCCCCTACTCGTCTTTATAAATGTTCTAAACTCGGTGACTACACCGAAAAAATCGACATGCGCGAAGCGCAGAGCTGTCCAACCAGCCTGGTCGCGTAAGTTAGAGACTGTCTCATTCCGAGGTCCACGTTCAAGCAAAAAATGGCGGCTCAGGTGCTTCCGTTACTGACCGATAAATGCTACCAGTACTGCTGAGGAAAAAAACGAGCACTCGTACTGACCGACGCACGTTCCAGTCGGTGAAAACCACAAACTATTGACAAAAACTTGGATTATTCACGCATCAAGACACCTCATGACCAATACAGACGGCGAAGACGGAGGAAATTAGGGGCTATCCCGCCTTGAACTTTATTTGCTCATCATGCATAGAGGCCGTGGATTTTACTGTCTTTGTCGGTGTGTCGGAACCTCTGGTTTCGTAGGTCTGACAAGTTAATAGACTCTCAACACAAAAGTAATATACCAGTTTTATTGTTTTTTTTCTCTCGTTTTTTTTTTCTTTTCTCCAAGTTGTTACATTGACATCACATTGGAGCATTTCTGGCAGTTACGGAAAGCCGTAGGTTCAATATTTGTCATCCAGTAAGTAAGTAAGTAAGTAAGTAAGTAAGTAAGTAAGTAAGTAAGTAAGTAAGTAAGTAAGTAAGTAAGTAAGTAAACATGGTAGAAACCATAAGGCTTATTAGGGACGGGGAGAAAGGCCGGATTCGAACCGAGGTCCTTCCGCGGCTGCTTACCAGTTAGGCCAAACCGGCTCACCGTCATATAGTCTTGCCTGGGTGCATGACTCATCACAATTCGCTGATCTTTAAAGTCTGAGGGGGTGAAATTATTGCGCTGGCAGTTTCTCAAAATTCATGTGCTGATCACAGCAACAAAAACAAAAAACAAAAATGGTGTTAAAAGTGTCCACTGACAATCCGTTTTGCTATTGCCACTCATTTCGTTCAAAAGAAAGCTTCTGGAATGACTGCCTCGCATGTCGCAAAAATCGGAGGTTTCGAGCTGTTCATGTCGGAAAGTGGAACGTCTGCAAAAATGAGCAAAACGATTTGGAATGTCCTGACAAAATGTTAGTTGGGGTTGTATCGCTACCAGACGACTGGAACTGTTTCTGACCTACCCCGCAGTAGGCGTCCTCCGGGTAACGGCCCGGCAGCAGACTCGTGGCAAACTCCAGGCACTGGCTTACCACATCCTTCCTCTAAGGAAGGGTACCGGAAGCGTGGATCGTTACATCACCGTCACACACGTGCGGAACAGAGTTCAGCCAGCAACAGTAGTTGCTAACTTGACAGTCGTTGCTGGCACCATCCCTGGACTGAAAAGAATGAGTTCCGGTACGGTTCGGACTGAAGCACTTGCGTGAGTGAGCAAGGCCTTCGGGTAACAACGGATGAGCTGACGACAACAACGACAAAATCAGCAACAAACTACAGAGTGGGCTGTTAGGCAAAACTAGATCTAGACACATATTTGATAATCACGCCCAGTCAACCGTGAAGGTCATATCCGAGCGAA
>OY757544.1:13748587-13781087 GCA_963584105.1 Alviniconcha strummeri
TAGCAGTCTCTGCAGCCCCAGGTCCAGTAGAACCACCCCAGTCACCTCGTTCCTGGTCTTACTTTCAGTAAAACGAATAACTTAGGTTGTGCCAACTGGTGTCACAGAAGACTTATCACTTTCGGCGCGACGCCCTAAACTAAAATACGTCTTCTCTTCTCCGTTTCCCTTCAGTCCTCTGCATCTTGAGTATATCTACTAAACTAACACGGTTTGGGTCGGCCAATCTTTTCACAACGTCAGTTCCGAGCAGCACATTCCTCGGTGTGCAAAACGGATAATTCGTGGTAGAGCACGAGGAACAAATTTTTTGTTACCGCTGGTGACTGAGCTGTCGCTCACTTGTCCGCTATGACTTTAATAGACCACTCCACAACGCAACGTAAGCTCCGCCCCTTTTTGGGAGTCTGGCAAGCGACCCGAAAAGATGATGCAGCCGAATGCAAAAGTACTCTCGACCTCTTGCCGGAAGACCTGTCACTGTCGTGTTTTGGTGAGGGAACACTCACACAAAGGTCAAAACGGCAAGGCTACCGTGTGTGTGTGTGTGTATGCGATGCCGTTTTCCTGGTTTCTTTTCTCCCATGTCGAACACCGCCACCTGACCACGTGCACGAAAGCTTGCCAGACCATTTCAGGCCTGGTCCGCAAAACACGTGGGCGCCTTATTATACCGCGGCACGCGATTGGCTGAAACCTAAGGGTGTGTCTGCTTTGACTGACAGGAGTGGAGTCGTCTATTTACGGAGACCGCAGACGGTCACACATACGTTGGAAACATTAGGAAACTAGTAGACATAAATTATACTTAATTACAAACAGTTGATTAACTCATTATCTCACTTAATTAACTCATTAATTAAAGTAATGACATTAAATAGGTCAAGAATCTCATTCTTGACACATGTATACCTTTGGATCCGCCGTTTAGCTGAAAAAACGTGAATGTCTGACTGAGCTGTGTCCGCGGTACCCATGCTGGGCACTTAACAACTGAACTGTACAAAAACAAGGTCAACAAAATACGTACACAACCTTGAGCATAATGAACCCTACTAATTACATAAACACAAGAAAACTTCATTCAGTATCTTTATCATCAGTCACTTCACACACACACACACACACACACACACACACACACACGCACGCACGCACGCACGCACGCACGCACGCACGCACGCACGCACGCACGCACACACACACACACACACACACACAGTGACACGCGCGCGCGATGGCCGGCACACAACTGCACGCACACACGCACATAGGCCACTCCGGCCGCATCAACTGAAGAAAAACAAAGTGCTTCATCAGTTCCTACCCAACTCCTCAAGCAGTAAGATCGTCATCTTCAGTGTTAAATAAAGTGGGTGAAAATTCCCCGTTATGATCAAATTCTACACTGACTGGCCTGTCATGACTCAGCCCAATATGTTCGTTACCTCTGAATCCGGGAATGACAGGTGTGAAGAATGGTGTTATGCTTGCATGCCGCTGTCTTGCGTAACTTCACACTCATCGTTTGCCGAACGCCGTACGTGTGGTGCCGGAGAAGGTCAGTGTTGTGCTACTTACATCAATCAGTATCAGTCAGTGTGCTGTGCCACGGTGTGTGTGTGTGTGTGTGTGTGGCAGTCATTGTCAGTGTAGTGTGTGTGTGTGTGTGTGTGTGTGTGTGTGTGTGTGTGTGTGTGTGTGTGTGTGTGTGTGTGTGCGTGCGTGTGTGTGTGTGTGTGTGTGTGTGTGTGTGTGTGTGTGTGTGTGTGTGTGTGTAAAACTGGCATGAACGACGGCTGACTATATAGTCTGAAGGTTTAGCACAGTGACTGACTCGATCAGCTTGACACTACTGGAGCCGTCCTCGTAGTGGTAACACTGAAAGACCGCGTTTCTGAATGGCTTTCAGGAGGCTAAGTTGTTGGAAGTTTTGTGTAGCTTACTGCCGCCCGCTGGTGAGTCGTCCGAGCGGTGCATGCCGCTGCCCGGACTAGTCAACGCCACAAATTAATCAGTCTTTTTTAGTCAGCACTGAGGACTGAGGACGGCGCAAGTTCGTTTTGGCCGGAACGCCTTGACTTGTAGGGCTTAATGTTCTCCTGACTGATGCCGGGCTGACATTAGGGACAAGACTCTCAGTAACCTATGTATTGTTATGTTGTTTGTGTTGATCACAATAATGTTGGGGTTCTCTTTTATCCAATACACTAACACATGGCTGAGTCACAAAGCATTCTTTATTACTAGAGACATAGACATATAACAACTAGCACAGAAGACAGAGGAACGTGTGAATGGGTAGCAGGAACAAAGAGCAAGTGGCAGGCCAGTGTGTGAGAAACAGTGAAGAGAGGGGAAGGGGGGAAGGGAGTGGCTCTGGGGCATCGTCACTACTGACCACACTCATGTCAGTCTGGAAGCTGCTATCAGGTTGTTTATGTGTTGGGGTGGGAGCGTCCAGTTCCAGACTGTAGCGCAGTAAGGGAGCAGAGGCTAAGTGTGAAATAGGGCTATACCATTACAACCTATACACTAATTGATAAATATGGCCTTCTTAGAGTCGGGGTTGAGTCACGTCCGGGCAGCCCTACTCGGTGACTGTATGCCGTAGTCGCCGTACGGAGTTTGTGACGCGACTGACATTAGGTCTGTGTGGATATGGCCGCCGGTCCGGCGGTCCCGCAAAGACAGACTGTGACAACGCGACTGAGGTTGGTAGGCCTAGGCCTAATTGCTGTTTGAGTCAAGTTATCCGAGTGGCGTCACCGACTGTGACTGATATAGTTATATCACTGACTGCCAGTCAACTACAGTATGGCCAACTCTGGCAAGTTATTCTGACTGTGCGTAACGTGGGTGAAACAGGTAGCGATTCTCTGAGTCATCGCGGATCCAAGACGAACGATGCGCATGCGTTAATGGAGCGGAAGTTTGTGGGGACGCACATGGCAAGATGTCGGAAAGGAAGAGTAGAACGCTTTTTGTAAGGAACCTGCCGTTCACTGCGTCTAACGAGAAACTGCTTGAAGTATTCGAACAAGTGGGCCCAGTAAAGACGGCATTCGTAGTCGCCGATAAAGGTCAGTTAACCTTTGAATTTATTCTGTTTTGTGGTCATCTGATTATTTTGGTCTGTACAAGTTACACTAACTGCACTTCCCGGGCCAACACGGACATGTGACGATGCATGAATACCCATACATGTTCTCTAGCTCGGAAGTTGTGGACCGTGTAGGGTAACACTAGATCGATCTCTTGCATGTTTACCTCACGGGCCACACACACAAAAAACACACCACTGGCCTTGTTGACTAGACGCTTTTGGAGTACGGATGATACCGAGGTCCCCAGTGTGTGTGTGTGTATATATATATGTGTGTGTAATGGAGTGGTGGAGCGTAGAAGGACAGGACACAGGCAGCGGAGTCAGTAAAATGGAGACCACTGCAGGCGTATGGCAGCAATCAGGTTTTATTTGCTCAGCCGCAGACAATTTTCAGCACACCCAAAAAGAGTCTTCATGGGCATGCATAGATACGAGAATGGCGCTGGCTGCAAGGAACACACATTATCACTACAATCAAAACGGCCCTCTGGACCACAAAATGGCTGACAATTGTGTTTCCTTGGCCCGCACAAATACAGTTTCTTCTACAATAACTAAACCAATTAAAACATGAAAAACATCAAATAAAAGCTACAGTTACAATCTTTTAAACCGTATAAACAAAATGTACACACATGACTTGTTTTATTTACAACAAGAGTGGGAAGCATGGCTTGCGCCTGTCTATATATACAGATTTGTACAACAGAATCACAACTAACACAATGTACAAAATATTAATGTCAGTAAAACTTACATCAGAATAAAGAGCATGCTCCCATGGTTAAAATGGTACATAACAATTACAATACAACGTTCTGTAAGAGAAGCAAGACAAACTCAAAGACTAGTACTAAAACAATTGATGCAAACTTTCGCCTGGGGTGCGTTATCTTAGTCGCAGCAGCGCTGATAGTGATATTAAGTAGTCTATGAATACAACTTAGCTTTTCAGTACACAATACTTAATAAGTTAATTTCAACCCAAAATAAACACTAAACATGAAGTCAGCTAAGCAAAATACTATACAACAAAGTATTGATCGACACAGAATTACTTTAATCGAGTCAAAACTATTCACTACTATTCACTAGTACTAAACAAAGTGTGCCATGCAGACTATGGCTATAAAAAGAATGGACTTAGAAAGGCATCGGCTACTCAGTGATTAAGCTCGATCCTGCGTCTAAAGAAATGTTAGATAAACATTCTAAGATGCCAAATTATATTACACATGGCTTAGTGCATATAAAGGACTAGGTGAACAAAGAGTATGTAAACAAACAAGCGGTCAAAATGTTCAGGGAGAAAACAGATTTGAAAATGGAGCGCACTGGCGGCTGTCGCCGTTCAGCTGTGTGAAGGCCATGTGGCATTACGCCACTCGCTGTGCTTCAAAACAAAAGTGTCGTCTGCTCCGGTTCCCGGGTTATCAGTACAGTAATGAAATTGCGTTGATCCGTTAAGCGGGGCGGGATTATTGTAAAAACGTATTCAAAGTCAAAGAGCGCTTGCTCACATATATCTATATGCATGCAAAAAGATCACATACGGACGTTAAAGATCCATGTCAGAGGTCGGTGGACTATGGAAACAAATTAACCAAGCATGCACACAAAATGTGGCATAGTCTCTGAGCAGTTTCGACTCAGTGCCTAATCCAAAGAAGAGAAAAAGATTAAACAAGCTGAAGATTTGAATTTTTGTTTTTTAGTACTTCTTTGTGAGTTGGCCACTGTGGGAAATTCAGGTCACAAGCAGTCACAAGAGCAGTGGTACCCATTCCTATTTTTAAAATTTTAGTATGTGTAGTATTTTTATGTGTCCAAACAGTGGTATGGCTGCCACTAGTGCCAGTGTTTGAGATTTTTAATGTGTGATGGGATGTTGGTACATGCAATTGCACAAGGGGGCTGTAGTGGTGTATGGACACAGTTGACTGTAAGAAGAGAGTCTGCACTGGAAATTGACTTGGGGAGAAAAATCTCTTCCTGCACCAGGGACTCAAAGTGAAACTCGTGTCAGTATTGTGCCTGGCTTTTCAGTAATAATATGCTTTACCAGTGAGCTATGGCTGCTCCCATGGGGCCATACTCAGTACATAATGTTCAAGATCAGCATGCTTTGAAAGATCTCACTGTTCATCCTGTTAGTGTTACACTTAGAGCTACATAAAAAGGTATATTTTAATGATTTTTGCAGCTAATATTTTGTAATAAGTAAATTTATTAGTAATATTACAGATTTGGGTAAACAAATGATGTCACCCAGTGAACAATGAGATCTTTCTCAGCATAGTCATCATGAACATTTAATAGCATTGACTTGACACTTGTTATGTTCTTGGGCTTGTTTGTTTAGTTAGTTCAGTGTACATATTCCAATCCACATGTGTTACTGTTAGTCCCATCCCCAGGGTCAGAGTACTATAATTATAATAATGCCAATGCCAATGAGGTTGGGGAGGGGGGTGGGGTAAAGTGATGAAGTGGCATGGATGGGATTATCTTTTGTGATGATAGTGCAGTCTGTCTGACACAATGACGTTGACAGTAGCATTCTGGACAGCTAAGACAGTAAGATTACTAAGAACAATAAATTATATAATTTTATAATATTTATGTACAAATATATTTGTGCAACCTTAACAATAACAGGCCAACCATATTCATGTTGCTAATGATTTATTTTTATTTTAGTTAAGAAATGAAATAAAATGAAGAAATTCTGGAGACATAAAGTTATGTCTTTTGATGTTCTTGAAACTGAAAGAAAACTTATATATATTATATATATGAATCATAATGGACATTTTGAGATTTTCAGAATCTCAGCCTCTGACTTTTGATGGAAAATTATAATTAATTGCTTCTTTTTACCTGCCTGTTTAAACCTGTATTGCATTTGATTATTTTCAGATTCAGGCAAATGCAAGGGATATGCATTTGTGCAATTTTCAATGTTGTAAGTACAGTTTTTCCTGTTATACAAGTTACAACTACAAGTGCTAATTTATTTGTAAAATTGGACAAGACAAGACAGCATTGAACATGTATACATTATTTTTGGTGAAGATGCCTATTTCAGAGATTGCTCATGCTATGAACAGATATTGTTTCAATCAATGTAAAGTAACTAGACTGTTTAGAAAAATGTCTGTGTTGAATTGAAAATTTGCTTACTCAGTTACTGTCAATCAGTCAGTGTTAGGGCAGTGGACCAAAAGTTTCACTTGTGTGATTTACTTATTACAAGATTACAAGAAATGAAGAGTATTTATTTGCCATTGACAGGATGTACACACAAATTTGTCTTTGTGATGTTCCACTTATTACAGTGCAACTATAAATAGACACAATGATTGATACAGTTAACCATATCAACTATCATGTATAAAAGTTAATGTAACAATCTCATTCTTATGATGCACGCAAGCACATACACACACGCTGACATGTAATACATTTTTGCGGTTTTGCACAACCTGGATATCTGACTTTTGAACCCCGCATATTTAATTTAGTCTTAATCTTTCATGTTTACATACACTGATACAGTGCATACATCTTAGTGTATAATAACCAATGAATGAAGTGGAACAGACATTTCACTGACAAATAATGACAAGTTTGCATTTGAGTAGGATTAAATGATATGTGACTAGTAATGTTATTATTCTGTTTATCAACTTACTGTGGTGAAACATGAATAGTGTCTGCTGAGAACTTTCTACATTTGCAGTTAAACTAGAAACTGTAGAATGCAAACTAGATCACTTGTAGTTGTGCTGCTTAAAGTTTCTCATTAATGATAATTTTCTTGACTTGCATGAAACAGTTGATGAGATAGGTTGGTCTGTTGCCAGTGTGTGCATCAGGTCTCAGAGTCAGGTGATAATGTTGTTGGACTGCTCATCTATTGAAAGTAATGCTACCACTGTTTTGCTGTACCAGGGTTTGGTCGGGCATTAGGACCAGGGTTTGGCAGGTCTTGGTTCGGGTGAATGAAAAAAAAGTAGAAGCCCCCCCAATGTAAGAATAAGAATTAAAAGCATTTGATTTTCATGCAGTTTGAGATTGCTGGATTATCGCAATATGGGCGCATTATGATTATTATCAAAGATTCAAATACACAGGCACCTGTATGGCATAGTCACTGATGTGGAACTCCTAGTGCTCTCTCTCTATATATATAATATTAGTAGTTGTGTGCCATAATGTTATTAACTTTTTCTTAGTAAACCAACGTGTACATTTATCCATAATGATCCATCAGAGAAGATGCCATCAAGGCGAAGCAGACTGTCACACATTGCGGTGGGCGAAAGATCTTCTTGGATTTTGCTGATGCCAAGAAGAAGAGGAAGGACAAAGGGAAGATGGCCTCACAAGATGGCTCGCTTCCAGCATCACAAGGAAAAACTGCAGAAGGTGGGCTGTAGGGCAGATTATTGTTTTTATGGATTTTTGTTTAACTTCATTTGCATGATCTATTAGGAAGAACGTGATGAAACAAGTACAGAAACATATGCAACAAACTTAAAGGAAAAGTCCAGTTTTTTTTTAAATATGCAAAATGACCATTGAAATGATTGACAAATGAGTCACAGGTTTGAGATTTAATGAAATAAAAAAAATGGATTTTTTTTTTTCTGTTGGTTTTTAATTGATTTTATTTTCTGTAGGCTGGCCGAGACTGCTGTCTCGGGTTTTCCATCAGTCACATGACTTTCACGGAAGTGACGTCAGTCTGGGGAGTCAGTGCGGTTGCCGTCTTAGATTGTTAATTGAATGTGTATGCATGTGGTCGACAAAAAGCTTTAACCATGCCAAGCTGTAACAACTCACAAACAAACTGTAACAACTCACAAGCAACCCAAAGCATAACTGTGCATGAGTTCCCGTGGAATCAACCTGCTGTGAGGCGAAAATGGGTCAAATTTGTACAGTTCAAATGAGCTGACTTTGATGCTGCGCCTCAGTCACACCCATTTGTGTAGCGAGCACTTCGCAGAGTGCATTTTCGTAAACTTTATCGGGAGGAATACCAAATGGGGTTTGCTTCAAAGCGGAATTTGTAGGGCTATCCACAGGGTAACCAACTTGGAAAAAAATCCAGTTTTAATCTCCAAGGATGAAGCTGACGAGCAGCAAGCGCACAGCATGATACCCAAAACTGAGAGATAAGTGATACCCTGAAACAAGCGCTAAAAAGGCAAAGACAAAAAGTCTAACACGAATGCCTATGGCAGAAAAGGCTGTGAAAGAAAGAGACTGTACACAAATGCCTATGGCAAAGAAAGAAAGAACAGACCATAAATGCCTGTGGCAAAGAAAGAAACTTAGAAAGGCCAAACCACAAATGCTGGTGGCAAACGAAAAATGGCTGCCCTAATCAGGCCAGCAAACAGCTGACACCAAATGAAAGACACAAAACAGCTGAAACCACCTCAAAACCCCAAATGGTTGCCTACCTGCAAACATAAGGTGTAAAAAACACACCACCAAATCACAACAGTCTAATAGACTACTGTCTGCAACAAAGGAGTGGACGACTACAGTCATAAGACCACAGAGCAAAAATAACTGTGCCAACGACAAACAGATGGAAAGCCAAACTAACCATAACTAAATCTGAACTAACCCCTCACTAACCTGGCTTCCATCTAGAAAAACTAAGGCTGCAGTCTGATAAGCAAAACGCTAATCAGGACTACAGATGACAAAGCATCGGGATGTAAACAAATGCAGACAAGAGAAATGCAAAATGGCTGCCCTAATCAGGCAAGCTAACAAGCAGGTATGAAATGGCCGATAAACCTAGATAAAAAAGAAAGAACGGCCATGGTAAAAAAGAAGGGCAAAGAGAGAGAAAACAACAATAACACTTTCTGAAAAGAAAGAGGAGGCAAGTAATGTCAGCGAGCAAAGGGACAAAGGCTGGATACACGTAATCTGTGTACATGATACTACCTACTTACCAGTGACAACAACACGGCAGGGCAACAGCCGCTCATGAACTACCCCACACAAAGAAAGAATGAGCGGTCTTGTTAAACATCGAGACTACCCCCCTCACTCGAGAAACAAAAGGGCAAGCCAAGAGGAAAAAACAGTGAATGGCAAGAACCGATAGCTAGCCCATCCCCAAACCCTAACCCAGGGAGGCCACGAAATTGTGTCTATTTAACTAGAATGAACAACAACAACAAAATTAATTCTTACATATGATGAAACAAACAAGGATAAACTGGGAAAATAAAACACCTAATAAAAGGCAGGCTGCCTGATGAGGTCCAGCCTGTTGTGAAAAATAGAGTAAACAGAACAAAAAAGACTGAAACACCACATACTTAACAAGGCTTGAGAAGGAGGAAATAAACAAAGGCCCAACTACTGATAATTGTGTTGGAGCATCATCCTTGGAGATTTGAACTGGAATTTTTTCCCAAGTCGGTTACCCTGTGGTTACTAGCCATTTTGTAGTGACTCCCCAGAGTGACATAGTGCGCATATGTGCACACAGTTTTTAGTGTCATGGTGACACTTTCGGTACAACAGAAAATACCTGTTTTCATGCATTTATAACCCTCCAATCACAATTTCACATCATCATTGTTCTCAGCGAATTTTAACGGAAATGTGTCAAAAATTACTCCCAGCCTTGGACTTGTCCTTCAATACAGACCAACATATTTTTGAAATGAAAGAAAGAAAATGTTACACAACGGCACTTGGGAGTGAAAGAAAAAATAAGAAGAAAAAAATCACTATGTGGCTATGATTTTGTTGTTTTGAGTTTAGAGATATGTTAAGATTACTGATCAGGCAGACTGTTGTAAAGTAAAATTTAACATAGAAGTTAGAACTTAGACTGAGAAGACAGAGTTATGGTGCTGAAGTAGTACTTATAATATGGAGAAAGTGTGATTGATGTCTTCAGTGTTTTCTTGCTCTTGGTTATAGGTGAATCAGCAGTGGAAGTGCCCAAAGACAGGAGGGCAAAGCCAGCTCCCAAGGCCCCCAAACAAAACCCAGTCAAGCGGTGTCGACTGGTGGTTAGAAATCTTAACTTCAAGGTCAGAATTACTTCACATCTGTCTTGTTCACCTGTTGTTCCCTGAAAAGTAAATGTCTGTTGTTTGTTTCCAGTTTGAGGCTCTCAGTCTTAATCTTGCTATCTGCCTCTTGATAGTAACAACAGATTTTTAGCCTGTTGTTCTGTGTCAGAAACCAAAATGTTGATTTCTTTGACTAGTTTTAGGCACTGGTCAAGCAACAGATTTTAAATCTTCACAGTGATAATCTTGTTCACGTTTGACCTGTTTATGCTGCTGTTTAAACAGTAGGCACATTTTAAAGGGCAGTGAAGAGTCCAGGGTACAACAGCAGTTGATTTTTTCTATTTTTAGTGTGATTCATCTGACCTGAATGCTTTCCCTGTGTCTTAGATAACCTTGCGTTATTAATATTATGATTAATGAAGTTAGAGGGGGCATATTGGAATTGCTGGGTCCATGTGTTTTGTGCCCATCTGTCTGTGTGTCCATGAGTCTGGGTTTTGTCTGGATAATATTTTCTGAACCACTCAGCCTTTTGTAAGCAAATGTGATATGGTGGTGCACTGTCATGAGCCAGAATGTTATGCAAATAAACTGGGTCACCATCTTTATGGTCAAGATCACAGGGCTCATATTGTAATCAAACCATAGCTTTGTTAATGTTATATTTTCTGAACTGCTGATATGGGATCATACCAAAATTACTTTAATGGTACATCATCATAAGCCAGAGTTTCTTGTGACAAGATTGGAGTGCTGTGTTCAAGGTCAAGGCCATGCTGAAAGATTTCAATTTATGTACGATCAGATGATTTTTTCTGAGCAGTTCAACCTTTTGTAACAAAAGTTGGTTTGGTGATACATCACCATGAGCCAGAATGTCTTGTCAAAAGATTGGGTAGTAACCCAAATGGGTCACAGTGAAGTTTGATACTGATAAATTTTATACTGATAAATTTGATATAATCTAAAGATGATCTTTTCAGTCATATTTACTGAACTGCTGTTCCTTTTGCAGCCAGACTTAGTTTGATGATATGTCATTGTACATTATCATAACTTCATAAGCCAGAGTGTCTTGTGAAAAGATTGGATTGATGTCATAGTTGAGGTTCGAAACTTTATTGAGTGTTGCCAGTCCTATATTTTGTGTATTACTGATCTCTTTGCAGCTAGCCTAGGTGTGTTGACATAGTGTTAGTAATGACTAGATGAAACTCAAACAAAGTTTACCAGCATCTAGATGCACATAAATTCATAATAGGGTGTAAAATACAAGGTGTGCAGGGTGACAAATCTTGCATTCTTTTGGTGCATTCTCCATTTGACTGTTGGAGAATTTACTGATGTTCTTTCTTTTCTACAGTGCAAGGAGGCTGACCTGAAAGCGCATTTTGAGAAATTTGGGGATGTTTCGGAAGTCACAATACCTCTGAAAAATGGTATGCTCTTTCATTACCTGAATTGAGGCTGGGGATGTCTGGAATCTCAGAATTGTCATTTGATTCCAGTTTTTGTATCTCTTCTCTTTTTGTTCTGTGTTTTCCCACTGTCTCGAATCTCAGGACTCATTTGATTCAGTGTTTTTTATCTCCTCTTCTATGTTTTTCTCCATCTGGAATCTCAGGACTGTCATCTCCTGTATTCTTGTTCTATGTTTTCCCTCTGTCTGGAATCTCGGGACTGTCATTTGATTCCATTTTTCTGTCTCCTGTTGTCTTATTCTACCTAGTCCTGTTGCTCATTCTGTTGTTGTCTGTTTTCTGCTAATGGACCGTTCACATTGCACCTTTCCTCCCTCAAAAGTTCTTCAGTATTTTCCGTTAAGGGCTAGGTATTTTTGTTTCATTAGTCTTGTTGAGCTGCTTTTTTAATTGTTATTCTTCTGATGTTGCTTTACATCAAGAGAAGCTGTAAAGACTGTTAGCATTAGGGACAGCCCACTGGTATTTTCCAATATGCATTTATATATTATATATTTAAAAAAATTTGTGTGTGTGTATTTACAAAAAAATATTTTAGCATTATAGTAAGTGGTGAGGGAAACCATTCTGCTCGGGGATTGTGTAACACATGTTTTACGGATATTTTGCACAGTTTTTAATGCCACATACACCTCTTTGAGACCTGATGCATAGTGCATACACAAAAATCAAAGTGATGGTTTCCTGACTAGTCACTGACTCCAGTCTACAGTGGACTTTCAGTCACAGCAATGCCTGTGCCTTGCTTTGCTTGAACTGTCACAAGTTCAGCAGTTGGAAAATAGGGCAAGGACCTTCTCTGTGCCCTATTTTTCAGTTGCTATTACAGTAACAGTAACAATCTGTCATGACATGAGAGACCAAACAATTTTTACTGATTTCACTTTTGCAATACCATTTTATTACTTTCACTGGTTTTACATTGGCATGGATTTTGTCCAGATCAGTACGAAACAGACTGAGAGATCAGTAAATGTAAAAGCGGCAGCAAGCTGATTTTTGTTAAAATTTTTTTGAAAAGCAGCAGCAAGAGGAAACAATCGCAGACAGATACTGGCAACTGATAGAGCTGATTCTGGAAGAGTGATAAGATGACTTTCTCAAGGGATCAGAGTGCTAATTGTTAAACAACCACTTGCTGAAGAATTGAGTGCTGAACCAACCACTTGACTTCCCTTTAAGCTGGCCTTTCTGGAAAATTTGCTTGATGGCACTGAACTGCTGTAGTCATTTGATGACTGTTTGATCCCCAGGTTGCTCCAGTCGTGGCTTTGGCTTTGTACAGTTCACTCAGCTGCAGGCAGCACAGAAGGCAGTGGCGGCAGTGAATGCGCAGGAAATAATGGGTGAGTAAGTTCCTGACTTACTGGAGGAAGAGGCTCGCTTCAGTGTCATGTTTTAGCTTAAGGATGAGTCAGTGTGTATGGCACCCAGTGCTGGCTGAGACTCGGGTATCTGGGGTGGCATTGTGGACTGTAATCAGTTAAGAGCCAAAACTGATCCTATCCTAGGCCACAAGGGCTCATTATGCTGGTGCTTGAGCTGGTTTCAGTGGTGCAAGAGGAAGAGCAGCACTGGTCAGGTTCCCCAGCTGGTCTGATGCTCTAGACTCAGGAGTGATGGACCACAGGCACGTGTGAAATTTCACCCTCTGACAGGCTGATGAAACTGGCCAAGCAGGAAATTCCAGTATTGATTATTGATGTAACACTTCTTGAATGTGTTTTCTTGATGAAACATTCCCTGAATGTGTTTTCTTGGTGAAACACTTCCTGAATGTGTTTTCAAACTACCTTGTACACCATAGCTTATGAATAAACTGTTAGTTGCATTGGTTTAGTAGTGTCACTGATCAGGTTTTTTTTTGTGTGTGTGTGTACGTGGACAGATGCAAGATGTGTAGATCAGTGATTATGTTCAATAAAAAAAAAAAAAAGTGCATATTACATCTTCTTGAGCAGAAATTGAAAGAGTACAAGAATAGTATGTGGTATGGTATAAAGCCATTTTGTCTGAGGCAGAATTTGTGTTGTTGGAGCAGCAACAGGAACTTTGTACTGCATACTTTGAAAACCTGTGATGTCTGGAAAAAAGGTATAGAGCTAAATGTGCACAAATATAACAAAATTCCCTCCAGATTCACTCTGTTTAAGGTCTTCCCAATCTAAATATAATGCCTGAAGAATTAATTGCTTGCTTTTTTCCCCTACACTTCAACCTGAAATACATTTTTATCATACAAGACAAAATGGTGTGCTTTTATCAGACAAGACAAAATGGTGTTCAATTTTTGGGCATCTCTTTCCTTTGTTGTGCAGAAAAGAGGCAAAGAATGTGAATTATTTTTCCATCTGAAATCCATCCGTTGCAGGTTTATAGTTTTGCAGTTGTTTTTTATGTTGGCTGTGTTGTTGTGTAAATGCTCTTACAGTTTTAGCTTGTGAGAACATTTGTGTGCACCTAATGCTGTGAATATGCATTATTTTATGTGGATGTTTTTATGCACCAGGTATAAAATGTCATTCAATCACAGATGCAATTATTTTACAAGTTTGAAAACAAGCATAAAAACTGAGCAGGTATGGGAGTTTCCTCTCTTTGTGGTTACATTTTCAGTCATTGCAGTTTAAACATTAACATGACTGGAACAATTGATTGAGTTTGTGTTTCTGACTGCAGGTCGGCCAGTGGCTGTGGACTGGGCTGTGGCCAAAGACAGATTTGTGGCCAGCACACAGCATGACTCAGACAAAGGTAGGGTCTGCAAGCACAGTACACAAGATAGCAGAACTTTTTTGTACTTAGTAACTGCAAGGGTCAGACACCAGCCTGCACAAGGCAGCAGAACTTGCTAAGAGTGGGACCCCACACTACACAGGACAGTAGAACTGGCTGAAAGTGTGATCCCACACTACAGAGGACAGTAGAACTTGCTAAGAGTGGGATCCAAAAGTGGTGGGTACAGCAGCTGACCTTTCAAAAGAGATGATTTCACTGGACACACACACACACACATTGTGCACTCTCACACTAACAGCCACATGCACACACACACACACACACACACACACACACACACACACACACACACACACACACACACACACACACACACACACACACACACACACACATGTGAACACACACTCATGCTCATGTGCAGTACACATTGTATACCCCTCACACAGGCGCGCACACACACACATGCATGCACACACACACACACACACACACACACACACACACACACACACACACACACACACACACACACACACACACAAATAATTCTGAAAATAGGGATGATGGTCTTTTTGAAGGACAATCTAATCTAGCAAGCATCCAGAGTTTTTGTTTTTAAATATAGAGAACATAGAGATGCTAACCTATATATTTCATATGTGCTGTAAAATGAACAGAAAAGAAAAAAAGTATTGCATTGTTTGATATTTGCCTCAGCCTCTTGTTCCATTTCTCAATGCACACCTTTGTGGAGCTCAGATACAGTGCTCATCTGTGTGTCAAAAAACCCAAGGGAGTTTATTCCTGAAGTGTACTCCCAGTAAAGAAGATAAAGTAATGTGCCGTATAAATTATCTGTTGTTAGTTAATACAATAATAGTAGTACAGGCATTAACATTTCTCCTTCAAGTGTGAATGTCATGTGATGACTGCCGTGGGACAAAAAAAGGGGGAAAAAATCTTTGCAGATTCTGGTGTATCAGAAGAGGAAGGCAAGGAGGGGGACTCTGAAACAGAAGAGGAAGCTGGAAAGACAGATGAGGAGGAAGCCGAATCAGACACAGACCATTCGAGTGAAGACGAGAACAGTGACAGTGACAGCAGTGATGGAGACGACAGTGGTGATGCAGACAGTGATAAAGGCAGTGATGATTCAGCATTGAAGCCAGGTGAGTGACAGCATTGGCATGATTATACCTTGGCGCTGCTGTAAGACTATGTGTTGACATCAGTGACAGTGTATTCTTTCTTCTTTTTTTCTGATGGAGAAGGAGAGCTCAGAACATCTGAAAATGTATGTGTCATAGAGTGATGCATTTTTGGACTTACAGAAAACCTTAATTTTGTCTTCTGTACTGATTCTGTTTAAGACTAAGTGAAAACTTTCAAACTTTGCAGGATGCTAAAGCTCCATCTTGAGCTTTTTGCTTTAATATTAGTGGGAAATTCTGAGATGTATGTTGATCTGTATATTATGTCTAAGGTTACAACAAGTTTGGAAGAGTCCAAATGAAAGGTGTATTTTCTTGGCAGGTTCTTATTGGATGAAGTTTGTACAGACATGTATGAACAAGGTCATGCACAAAATGCTCTTCTTAGCTTGGATGTGGAGTTTAAGGGAGGTCAGTGACAAGCTTCCTGAAAACATAAAAACAGTGATTTGAACGGAATGTTTCTTAAATTAATTGTGACAAGACTACACATAAAAACAGTGATTTGAAATTGAATGCTTTTTAAATTGTGACAAGACCAAACAATATGCAACTTTTCTGTGATTCATGTTTGTGTGGAGACAGTTGTTTTACAGGGAAATGATGAAAAAACAGAAAAATGACTTACCGTTGAACCGTAGCATTTAAAAAAAAAACCAGCGGGTGTCATTTCATTTCTTTGATTGTTTCAGATTTTTCGCATTCAAACTAATATGTTGATGAAAGTCTAGAAGAAAAAAATAAAAAAATCTGAAACAAGAACTGCTAGTGTTTTAAAACAAGATCCAAACACATGAAAGGCTGAAAAGAATGCTATTTATTAGGACAAAACACAAAATGCTAATTTGTGGGTATGTCCCTTTTTCAAGCTACAAAACACCTAAACAACAGCTATAAGGTGAAAAATGAGATGTAGGATACTTATCTGCTTTTGTTTGAGCTGTTTTGTTATGTTATTTTGGTGTCCATTGTTTGGAACATTCTTTCAATTTTGTTGTTTTGTAGCTTGAAAAGGGCTTACCCTGGAAAATTGCATGTTATGTTTTGTCATAATATATAGCATTCTTTTCAACCTTTTATGGGCTTGGATCTCAGTGAAACACTGAAAGTGATATATCTATATATCTATATATACATATCCATTTTTAATGTGAGTTGACTCAGTATATTGCTTTTGATGTGAAGTGGTGTTTTGTATATCTGGTGTTGCAGAGAAGAAGCCGGTGGTGCCAAGGAAGAGTGATGTGGATGAGGGAAGAACTCTGTTTGTCCGGTCAGTCAGTCACTCTCTGTGGGCAGTAAAAAGGGCAGCTCATAGCTTACTATCGGATGCCTCTCTGTCTCTGTGATATCCAGAACTTGTGTTTTGGACACATGGATGAAAGTTCTGTCTTTATACTAACTTTTTACATTTTTGGCTACAGCAGTATATTATTCATACATTTTTAATTTTTGGTAGGACTGGTAAATTACTGCATAATGTTGGTAAATAGAGAAGATCCCAAACGTGCACATGCCGTGGTGGCTGTGGCATGCTTTCAAGGCAGATACTGCATTCTGGGTTCTGCCCTGAACAAAAGACTGGCAATGTCTCAAAGTAAGATCATCCAAACTGTGCATCATACCCTCTGTGGTCTCAATCTTTTCACACTAGTGTGAAGCACTTTGACCCATTTTGTCAGTCATGAGAGGGTCAACAGTTAAAGTTTGGCATTCTGAATAGGTCTGTTGAACATTTCTTTATTCACAGATTATTGTCCCCACTGTTAGTTCTTACAGTGTTAATCATTACACATAGACATGCATATGAGATGCACTGAACTTCTGTCCAGTGTGTGGACTGTATGCCAAGGACTTGATCTATATGCATTTAAACTCAGTGGTACTTATTACAGTACTGGTCAGCGTGGCACTTACAAAGAGAAAGAAAATCTTAACAATGACACTTTGCTGGGCCAGAGCTGTTCACACTGTGCAGAGTAGTTTACCATACATCACATTTACACAGCAGTGCAATTTACTTGGGCTGTAGTCCAAATTCTAATGATGGTCTCAGGCAGGGTTGGTGATGGTTGTGGCCCTTTGAAGTTGTGTCATGAGCCTGTGGGATTTCAGTGACTGAGCTTACATGCCAAGTCTGGCCCCCAAAGCCTTAAAGAGTGACTAGAATGCTTTCTCAGCACATGTTTAGACTTCTTGACTGAATGTTTAAGAACGCTGCAAATCTCTGAGCCTCTACCATTAGTATATATATCTGTTTTTCAGGAACATTCCCTTTGAGGCAGAAGAGGAGGAAGTGGCGGAAGCTTTTGAGGAGTTTGGTGACCTGGTCTACACCCGTCTGGTGATCGACAAATTGTCTGGACGACCTAGAGGTAGTTTGCTTGTGCAATGCACTACGGGTAATAGCACAGCCCCAGCCATGAAGGACCAGCAAAACTGTGTCCGTGGCCAACTACACAGTTGAATGAAAAGGGTTGATAACTGCAATAACAGCTGTGAATTTTCACTGGTCTAGTTCACCTGCGTTTGATAGAAATGCTGTTGAACATCACTGTGTGGAGCAAGAGGCAAATCAGTGTGGCATGCACATGAGTTGTTGGCAATGTTCAGGTGGGCTGTAACAGTTAGACAGAAGCAGACATTGACATCAGTGTCCAGCTCTATTACATGCCGTGTAATGTGTTAGCAGTATTTTGATGGGTGTATAATAATATAACAATTTGATAGGAGCATATCTGTTTCTATCATGCATGATATGTCAGTTTTTTGCCCCTCCAGATTCACTCTGTTTAAGTTCTTCCAGATCTAAAAGTAGAATATAATGCCTTACTTGTTGTTTTTTCCCTCTGCACCTTAATTGTTGGTTCTTCAAGGAAAATTGCATCCATTTATTGGTTCCAGGCACTAGTAATTACTGTCGGGGGTTACATTAAATTGCCCACGTTAAATTGCCTTGAAGCCTGAACACCTTTGATGCACCCAATAGGCTGTGTAGGAAGGGGGAAGGTCTTTTTCTTTCTCTGCTTTTTTTTCTTTTGTTCAGATTCACTCTGTCTAATGTCTTCCAGATCTGAATATAATGCCTCAACAGTCAGTTACTTGCTTTCCCCCCACCCTCTACACTTGACCTAAAATGCATGAAATGTCAGTGATCTGTTGATGGGCTGTTGCAGTTGTTCAGCTGTCAGATCTGCAGCCTTTGTGGGCGTGTTGTTTTCCGATGGACCGGTTGATGCATGTTTTGTTCCTGCAGGTACAGCGTTTGTCCAGTTCACCAGCCAGGAGTCTGCCAAGCAGTGTCTTGCCAAAGCACAGAGTGGAGAGAGGGTCAGTAGATGTCGGTCGTAGGCCTAAGGGTGTTAGAATACCTCTGGTATAGAGGGTCAGCAGATGTCAGTCGTAGGCCTAAGGGTGTTAGAATACTTCTAGTATAGAGGGTCAGCAGATGTCAGTCATAGGCCAAAGGGCGTTAGAACACTTCTAGTATAGAGGGTCAGCAGATGTCAGTCGTAGGCCTAAGGGTGTTAGAACACTTCTGGTATAGAGGGTCAGCAGATGTCAGTCATAGGCCAAAGGGTGTTAGAACACTTCTAATATAGAGGGTCAGCAGATGGCAGTCATAGGCCTAAGGGTGTTAGAACACTTCTGGTATAGAGGGTCAGCAGATGTCAGTTGTAAGCCAAAGGGTTTTAGACACTTCTGGTATAGAGGGTCAGCAGATGTCAGCCATAGGCCTAAGGGTGTTTGAACACTTCTGGCATGTCCAGGGAAAACTTGCAGCACAAGAGGACACACACACACATGCACTTGTGTATGGGGCCATTAAACTTTCAAAAGATTTCCACAAATGAAAATGATGAAAACTGGGTTGGGGCTAGGGTTAATCCAAAGGACTAGACAATGAGCCAACCAACATGAGACCCACGTGTGTGGATGGGTGTGTGTGGGGGTGTACTTCTGCCCAAACTGGGACTCAAACCTGTGTGTGTGTTTTCCATATAATACTTTATGTAAATTGTTTTGGTAGGACAGTGCTCTACATGTTTATAGAATATATTTAGTGTGCATCATGTGAGCTGTCTGGGCCTTGATGAAAGCATGATAAATGAACATTTTTATTAATATATTAACCTCTCAGTCCTAAATAAGTGTCTAGGCAAAATATTTCAACAGTTGCCTGAGTCACACATACTAATGGATAAATGTCTATTTCTTTTGTTGTGAAAACCAAACCCAGAAGGCCCATTTGATAAAGATAATAATCACAAAATATTTATGGTGCACAGACCTCTTAACATAAAAACAGCTGGGCATGCTGCATAAAATTCAGATATAAACTACATACACATTGACTGGTTGAGACACCTCAAGTGGAAAACAATAATTGCAAACAATTATATCACAAGAAGCTAAACAGGCAAGTCATACATTACACACACACACACACACACACACACACACACACACACACACACACACACACACACACACACATGCACGCACGCACGCACACACAAAAATGCGCACACGCATGCACACCCACTCACATATAAAATACAGACACATACATAATAATAATAACATGCACACACATTTTAACCATCCAGGCATGTTTCTGCTGTATGAAATGTAAGAACATGTGATGCAGCTATCAAAGTGAATGTCTGCATGTATAAGATGTAATCTTGTGTGATCAAATGATTGTAGTAAATTAGGAACACTTAAAACTAATTTTTAATTAATAGTTCCGGAGTAAATGTAGTGCTAGACAGATGGACATGGATTCAGACATTGTCAAATATTTTGATACTGCTCAAGCGGATTTCATTTTTGAGTGAAAAGTGTATCTTCAGAAGAAGAAGAAAATGATCTGTACTGTAGGTTTAGAAATAAACTGGAGCTATGTAAACAGTGTATCTGATTGACTTGACTAACAGTAGAGACTCCTCATTTGGCCTGACTGGTATTGTTGCTGTGCCTGCCATGGTTTGGTGGACAGACTAGTGACTTTCTCACTTGTGTCCTGACTGGCGTTGTTACTGTGCCAGCCATAGGTTGGTGGACTGGGGATCCTGGGGAGGTACCAGTTCTCAGCCTCCAATCTGAAAATACACAAGTTACAAACACTGTGTGCCGACTTAGAAAGAGTTGGATGAAAGTCCAATTCAGCAACTGAAGGGAGGTAACTCTTTCATGTGCCCCTTGTCAGGAGTTGGGTACAGAGGAAGACAGCTGGTGTGGTTATGACATGTTAATTCTTTCACAACACACTAGCTGCCAGGTGACCTCTCCCCACTCTCCCCTCCCCCAACTTGCTTTGTATACACTATACAGCCTAACAGGGGGCAGGGATAGCTCAGTGGTTAGAGTGCCAGACTTGTGATTGAAAGGTCGTGGGTTTGAATTCCTGCAGGAGTGGCAGGAGAATTTACTTCTCCAGGGTCAACTTTCTGTGCTGACTCTTCGGTATCCATTCCACCCTGTGTTACCGCAGTAGCACGTGAAAGATTGCGGTCATTCTGCCAAACGTACAGGTGGCAGGTTACAGCTAAACACACATACACCTTACGTATGTTGCTTTGCATGAAGTGACATGGAGCATGGTTGTATGGTGCACACAGAACTTGCGCCGAGATGGCAGCAGTTTCATGTGGCACGAGCCATGCCAGCGCTTAAGTACAACACTTTGGTGGATATAATTTTTAAAAATGTGCTATAAAAAGCTAGTTGCTCATGTAGAATCACATGCAAGCACAGTGAGTCTGCTTAAGCACGTGGAAAATAGTGCTATGTAAGTGATCATCAAACTGTTGGTGTAGCTATTTTGACATTTTTGGAATTTCTTTTCCAGCACCTCATAAAGGGATAGGAATGTGCTGTTTAATTTCACGGGAAAGAGCAGTGCTAGAATAAACCAAACAGAGTAGTTATTATGTTGTACTGAAAGTAAACTTAAGGCTGTTAAAGACCCAAACAACATGACCAGCAGTACAAAAAGAAAAAAGAAAAATGAAAAATGAAAAAAAAGCACCATCAAAAAACCCAGTTGTTGATTCCCTTTCATACTTTTCAGCATCCCCCATATTGATATTCTGTTCACATCATCCAATTCCTTTTGTCTAGTTGATTCCAGGTGATCATGCCTTCTCCCTTCTGTCTGGAACTCGCTGCCATCTTGTTAGAAATTCTGCAACTGTCAGTACTTTCAAGTCTACACTGAAAACGCATCTTTTCAACCTCCAAGAATCTGACTTGTACAGCAGTTTTTTTTTTTTTTTTTGTTTTTTTTATGTGTGTGTTGTGAATCACCTAACCTGAGTGATCTGACAGTGGCAGCTAGAGCAGTGCTACCCAGTCCTAACACTTTTTTTTTTTTTTTTAAGTGTTCATCTCCTGTGATGTAATGGAGACTAGTCATTTTGCCAAGGAAGCTTGGGAGATTTTCTCTACTCTTCCTCAATTTCCAGGTTTGTTGTATCCACCTGCCATTTTACATGGGCAGCCAGAAGTGCACAGCTCTGAGAGTCTGACATGTTTTTCATCCCAATCCTGTGGACTAGACATTCCATCCAAAGATGATATAAAGCTGAGCCAGGATCAAACCCAGGAACAACATCCACTGAATGTCAGAGTGAAACATTGCTGCTTTAGAAAGCTTTTTTTTTTTTTTTAATGCTCTGGTTATTGTAGTTATGTTTTTGTGTTTGTTTTTGTTTTGTGTGTGTGTGTTGTTGTTGTTTTTTTTTGGGGGGGGGGGGGGGGGGGAGTAGGGGGCATGCCAGTTTTTGCAAGGATTATTTAGACTGGTTCAAGGTTCAAATACTTGATGATGTCTATTCTGTTGCTGTCCCAGGGTGGTGGACTGGTGATCCAGGGGAGAGCACTGCTGGTGGCACCGGCTGTCAGCAGGACGGAGGCAGAGAGTCAGAAAGCAGGGAAGAAAGTGAAGGCACAGAAGGACACCCGGAACCTCTTCCTGGCAAGAGAAGGCTGTGAGTTGCTGGAAAATACACTGTTTCCTTAACAGTAACATACTGACTTTGGGATAGGTCCATTCTTTAACAGTTTCAATTACTGTAAAACAAGAACAACAGCTACAACAATCAAAACATTAAAAAAAGAAGAAAAGTGCATTGCTGTAAAACAGGTTGATTCTCCAAGGTCCTATTATATCAGTCCTGTCAGGTTCAGTACGATTTATTTCTTGTGTAAGATGCTACAAACAAGAGAAGATTTGCTAAATACTGTAAAGTGTATGCATTCTGTTTCCACTTTATCAGGCATGGTAATAAGAAAATATGAAATATGCCACATAGCTATCAGGCATGCTGATAAGAAAATGGTTTTGGCAAGAGAAGAGTACTTCAGAAACTAGGGCTCATTTACATGACATGCTTGAAAGGAATATTGGTCTGTTAAGCAATGAAGCATAGAAGTGAGACAACTGCTAAACTGGTTGGGAGCATTTCATCAGCATGTTTTGCACTAGCTTGCCAACTTGTGAACAGTACATGAAGACCGGTCTACTGAATGGTACCCTTTAAACAAAAATGTTTTGCTTGGGTTCATGCTTCTTCCTGCTCAACCCACTGTATTCTGGATGTGTGCGTACCATTTTGTGGCCATGCAGCCTGCTCATCTTCAGTTTCTCCTTTAGGACAGTTTGGTGACATGTGCTATGGTCAAAGGAATTAGTCAACTGAAGTTTGGTGACATGTGCTATGGTCAAAGGAATTAGTCAACTGAACAGTGCAGTGAAGTCAAATGTATGGAAGAATCCTATTGAAGCTCCATTGACTATTACAGAGCTGTTTGTGCTGGAAGGAGTCTGCCTATCACAGTGTAAACTGTTTTCCATGCAGTGCTTCTAATACTTGCACAAAGCTAGGACATTGCTGAATGTTCCCTCACTTTTCTTCATTTTAAACTGGATGTGTGTTATACAGCAGAGCTGAAGTTGCTCCAGCCCAAATGTTATTTAGTAGTTAAAAAAATAAGTGATATGATTTTTTTTTGTCTACATATTTATTGGATTCTTATTGAAAATGAAATGTTTGCTCATCCACTCTCAGATAGTGTTATGATGAAGCTGATGTCCTGAGCATGCCTGTCTGTGTGCAGTGATACGTGCTGGCACGCAAGCGGCCAGTGGCATTTCACAGGAGGACATGAAAAAGCGGATGAAGGTATGGACATTGTGGTCAGGTGGGCACCAGTACTAGTCAGGCGCTTTAGCTTTTACCCTTTTTTGACAAGCTGAAACTATTATACTCCTGCAGCTTCCAGCATTCTGCTGTTGACTGTGACAAAACTGAAGTGATGCACACTGGAGCCTAGTCAAGACTCTGCTGTCACTAGGTCAAACTTGGAACTGCCTGACAGCAAAACAGCCTGATCACACTCTGGCCAAAACTTTGGCGTCATTCTTGAACAAAACATTCATCCACCCTGTGGTCATGACAAATGTTCCTCTTGACACTATGCAGCCACCTAAGAGTTTTTTTCCTTTCACGTTTGAGCCACAGGACCTTAAACATGTTTATGTTTTTGGAGCGTGTTTGTTGAATATTTTCAGTATGTTGGAAGTGAGTCTGGCATATATATGTGAGTTTCAGGGTTTGGAATTAGATTAATGTGAATTTTCTTTCTAATTTGGCCACCAAATTAAGCTCTTGCCATGAAGACTATTACACTGTGTCACTGTGGTAGGCCCTTTGAAAGTGAATTGTGTATTTTTGTGTGTTTTGGATAAAGCATTTGCCATTTCATGCCTTGTTCATAGAGATTGACATTGTGTGTTAGGTTAACCAGGCAGGAATGAGGCTATAAATGAGATTTCTCTGGGATGTTGTCCACCAGGTTGAGCAGATGAAGAGAGAAAAGCTGAAAAACATCAACATATTTGTGTCCTCCACCCGGCTGTGCATTCACAATCTGCCTACCCATGTCAACGAGAATGAGCTGAAGAAAGTTTTGCGTCAGACTGTTGGTGATTCCACCATGAAGATCACAGAGGTAAGTGGGGGGAGCAAACAGTGTTTTGACCATACAGCCACACTCAAAACAAAAGAAGCAAATACTGAAGAGAAGGAGGAGGAGAAGAAAAAATGTTCACACAACCTTCACTTACAGCAGAAAGTGATGTTGCTAGACACTTTTTATAAAGACAGAAGTAATTATTGCCATATCTGTGACTGAAAGTGATGTTGTTCTTATATCAGAGTTTATAGTAGACTTTCAATGAGTTATGGCTTGCTGAATATGCCAATCACAACACCATAAAAACCATAGATCACTGTGTGGAGCATCCACTGAACACCTCATCACTTCAGTGCTATTCCCTTCAATAACTGGTCGCTTTCCATTTCTGCAGATTTCTTTTTGGCCTGCTGATGGAACTAGTTCCTTAATCAGCAGCTGGCAGAATGTCATGGTGCTACTTAATGCTATGAAGAAAAATGTTTTATTATATTACCTCTAGTGTCAGAATGTCTCTTAGTGTTTTGCAAGATATGTATATAATAGGCTTACTTAAAAGCACTTTTCCTCTTCATGGCCTTAGGCTGTGACATTTGTAGGCTGAAAAGTGCACACACACACACACACACACACACACACACACACACACACACACACACACACACACACACACACACACATGCCTGCAAAGAGAGTATTGTTGGGTCTTATTGGTTTTAAGACCCAACAATACTCTCTTTGCAGGTGTGTCTGTTTGGATACTGTGCATTTTAATACAAAACATTTCATGTGCTTTGGGGACGGGGGGGAGGGGGGGGGGATGTTTAAAATTTTAAACTTATTGATTTGTTTTCTGGTGACAGCATGGCAAGTGTGGCAGTAAAAGTGTGAAGTACCAGTAGTGGCTTGGGCAGTGATACAAAATGTTAGCAGCACTCCAGAATCCACAGTTGCATAAAACTGCACTTGCACTTACTCCGTGACCTGTGAGGCAGTCAAGTCATTCAGGAAAGAAGACTGATAATTTTTTGCTGTTAGAAATTTGATTTTGTTAGTTTGCCAAGATCTTTTCATCAATCACTAGTAAATCTGTTGCACATTACATGCACCGAAACTGGTTTTCAAAGCACACAAACGTGACCATGTGCAACCTCTTCTTCAAGCTTTTCATTGGTCCAAGCCAGAATAGACAACAAACTGTCTACTATCTGTCACAGCTTCTTCTATAACTCATCTCCTGCCTATTCCTCTGACCTCACTGTGTACAGGCAGCTTTGTTCTTCTGCAGACACACAGATACTTCATATCCCCCAGTTTTTAGAAGAAAAAACGTTTGGCTAATGCTGTTTCTCCTACTGTGTTCCAGAGCAATGATATTCACTCCCTTTTGACATCTTATATATATATATAAGCAAAAATATGCTTGAACACTTGTCCATATATACATTTTTTTTTTTTGGATAACATGTTCCATCTTGATGTACATTATGTGTGTATGCTTGTTCAGTGCTTTGAGCCACAGGGTAGACACTTTACAAATTTCCATTATTATTGTTATTATTATCTGCCACATTCAGTCCTCTCATGCATTAAAACCTCACCTCTACAAACAGTACCACAACAAGTTATTTCAGATTATGGCTTCTTACTTGCCACCTGCGCCCCCACCCTCCCCAGCCACCTTGCCCTCCCCCTCTCACTGCGTTCCTTCTGTGTGACCATGTGTGTGTGGTGTGTGAGGAATACAATATTATGACTATAAAATTAATATTTTTGAAGTTTTGATGCAGATTTTTGTTGACCTTGTAAAGTGTGGTGTGCTCACCCATGTTGGTGAGATATTGTGTGATAGAAGTGATCACTGTTATTATTATTTCTATTTTACTCATGTAAAGAAGGAAAATGATAATTATAGTTATCTCCCTTGAAGTGATGTTTGCAATGACTAGACGGGTATCACTGGTGGTTACATTGAGAGCTGCCACAAATTTGAAGCGTGTATATGATAAGCATTCCTGTGTAGAATTTAGTAGGAGTCATTGGGTATAAATTTTGCCACAGATTTTATAAAGGAATCGGAATATTCTCTCAGAATATTATTTTTGTCTAGCGTAAATAAAAACAATAGAAACACCACACAGTGTTAAAATTTTCAGTTTTCTTGAAACCTTCCACAGTGAACCGAGACTGAAGAATGCTAGGCATCACAAATACTAATAAAATAGAGCATAATTTTTGTTGAAAGAACAAAAATCTGTATCTCTATCTATGACCCTTTGTCTCCATGTTGCAGTGCCGGGTGATGCGGAACATGGACAGGACGAATCAGAAAGGTGTATCCAAGTCGCTGGGCTATGCTTTTGTCAATTTCTCCACCCATGAACATGCTCTGAAGGCTCTTAGAGGGCTCAACAACAGCACTGTGTTTGGAGACCGCAAGGTACGTTGTTGTGTTACACTCCATTTTGTGGTTATGTCTTTCTGCTACTAAAAGAGCTTGCAGTGTTGTGAGATCATTATAAGGGTGCTTTGTTTTTATTTTTGTTTTTTGCTGATGCAGCAGCATGGAAATTTTGGGACCTGAGATAAAGCAAATGTCTGATTTTTCATATAGTGCAGTGGCAATGTGGTGCACAGTGGCAGTGTGGTGTACAGTAGCAGTATGGTTCACAGTGGTGGTGTGGTGCAATGTGGTGTACAATAGCAGTAAGGTGCCCAGTGGTGGTGTGGTGCAATGGCAGTATGGTGCACAGTGATTGTGTGGTGCACAGTGGCAGTGTGGTGCACAGTGGCAGTGTGGTAGTGTGGTGCCCAGTGGTAGTGTGGTGCACAGTAGCAGTGTGGTGCACAATGGCAGTATGGTGCTCAGTGGTGGTGTGGTACACAATAGCACTATGGTGCACGCACAGTGGTGGTGGTGTGCACAGTAGCAGTATGGTGCACAGTGGCAGTGTGGTGCACAGTGGCAGTGTGGTGCACAGTGGCAGTGTGGTGCACAGTAGCAGTATGGTGCACAGTGGCAGTGTGGTGCACAGTGGCAGTGTGGTGCACAGTGGCAGTGTGGAGTTTGTTACCACTCCTTGGGGCGATTCACAATGCAGCCACAGCAGCCAAAAGTGAACATGGTAGCAAACTAAGGAAAGATGTAAAAACCTTCCCTTTGCTCAATGTCTATGTATAGTTTTGCCCCACAGAATAATTTGTAATTTTCCGATGATTTGGACAGTGGTGCTCAGTGTTGCCTGAGTAGTGCTCATTCACAAAGGTGAAGGGGTTCAGGAAGAATTGACTTGGATGTTTATTGGACTGAACCAATGACGTTGCTGTGCACTGGGCAGCTTTAAAGCGGCAGATGAAATGGACAGTGTTTCAACAGGAGCTGTGTCACATTATTTTTTAGCTTGCCAAAAAATGTAAAAAATACTGATTCTGTCCCATAAGCCTTTGCATGTGGAGGTATAAGTGAATCTCATACACTACAAAGACAGAGACTACATCAGAGATGTGGCTTTACTGGGTTCATTCCATCTCTACCTGCAGAACATTTTGCACCCATGCCATCTTTCTCTGATGGCTTGTGCCCCCGGATGAGCTGTAGTGCAGTGGCAGTATGCAGTTTTTATGTGATAGGCACAGCTTGATGTCAGTGGGATTTCTCATGTATTTATTTATGAATGACTTTTTACCTGGACTTGTTTGTTTGCTGTTGTTGTAATTTAATGATGTTTTATGACTGGTGTGAGTGTGTGATGAGTGTACTTGGCACCACAAAACATTCCTAGTGCAATTGTATTGATACTTGGCAATAAAGGTGTATTGTAATTATAGTCTCATGACCTCTTAGTCTGTCATGTGAGATGGACCTCAATATGCAAATGAGTTTTTTAAACTCTGCTATGTTCATGGTTGGGTTTTTATGGGTAGAGGAAAGAGGTGAGAAATTATGTCATGGTATTCATGCTTGGATAGAACATACTGCTGCAGAAAAAAAAGGCCATAATTTCTTAACAGTTTAATAAAAATGATTCACGTTGAATGGTCCTCTTTGAATTTGATGAAAGTCTGTTCAAAGTTGCACTTTTTTTCAACATCACTTTATTTAACAAAGTTTATGTTTGTTGAACTGTCAGAGGCCCATCGTGGAGTTCTCTCTGGAAAACAAGAAAGCTTTGGAAGCCAAAGAAAAAAGGCTGGAGAAAAGCAAGGTGAGTCGGAGCATGCTCTTAGAAGCTGTGTAAAAGTTGCAGGATCAGTTCATCAAATGTTGATGGTCCTTGCCTTTAAAAACTTGAGAACAAATATATGATAATTTTGACGAGTGTCAGGGTTCATACCTTCAGAAGTGTTAGAAAAGTTGTATGATTCTTTCATCAAGTGTCAGGGTCCATGCCTTTGAAAGTGTTAGAAAAGTAGTATGGTTCTTTCATCAAGCGTCAGGGTCCTTGCTCTTAGAAAAAAAAGTGTGTGATAATTTCAGAAATTGTAGAAAAGTTGTATGATATTTCCTCAAGAGCCATAGTCCATGCTAAACACATGAAAGGTACAAAAGAACACAAGTTATTAGGACAAAACACAACATGCAAATTTTTGAATAGTCTATGCCTTTAGAAGCCCTGAAAAAGTATCATTTCACCAAGTGTCAGGGTCTGTAGAAAGTAGGGGGAAAAAATTGATGATCATTTTGTCAAATGCCAGGGTCCATGCCTTTAGAAACCTCAGAAATGTTGTTTGAACATTTCATCAAGTTTCTGGGTTCATGTTATTATACTGTATAGCCTTGTTATAGGACAGGGTATAGTTGATTCATCATATAACTAATACATTGTTGTGGAGCAGGTACTTGCGGTTTTATTGTTTCTTTGATCTTCTTTTTCTGTTTGCTACGGCACTTCTTTTGTTTTTGGCATGGCAGTCAGTTTCATGAATATGATTGGTTTTGCTGCACTTGCGATGGGCATAACAAAGACATTTTCTGGATGTTCAGTGACAGAACATCAATATGCTGCTTTAATTGGTTAATTGTTTGATTTTCAGAAAATGAGATCATTTATGTATTTGTTATGTTCTTGCTGTGTGTGTGTGTGTGTGTGTGTGTGTGTGTGTGTGTGTGTGTGTGTGTGTGTGTGTGTGTGTTGTTGTGTTGTGTTGTGTGTATGTTGTGTGTGTATGTTGCGGTGTGTTGTGGTGTTTGGTGTGGTGTGTGTGTATGAAACAGGTCCAAGCTGCCAAGAAGAAAGCTGAAGGTGAGGATGCCAAGGGAGACAAGGCACTGACCTCCCCCGTGAAGAAGAAGGGGAAACAGACCAAGTTCAGAGCCAACAAGGAGCAGGATCTGGTTGCCAAGTCCCTGCACACAGGACCCAAGGGCATGCCCAAGAGAATGGGGCCAAAAATCCGACATCGCAACCGAGGGAAGGGAGATAAGCAGGTGCAAGCTGGCAAAGCCAAGAAGGGGAAAAAGTGGCGACAGAATCAGCCCAAAAAGCAGCAGCCTAAACCTAAGGTTTGTTGGGGACTTTATGGGCATTATTTTTAAGTTGCACTTTGATCAGTTGTGGTGACAGTAGTTGTGGTTGTAGAACAGAATACAGACTATTTAATGTCTACGAATGACATTGAAATTGGCCATAAAAAGTTAAAACATAATATGTAAATAGGGACATCAGTCAAAAAAAGTCTCCTTTTTTTAATGCAATTTGCCAACATTGCCAGGTTCACATGGAACATGTGCACTGCTAGTTAAACATGCAGCACATGTATAGGAATATGTCATGTAACTCTGAATTTCATTAAAAACAAAATTCTGATGTGGAAATCAAGCAGCCAGAGTACATGCTGGAATAAAGGTTGGCTGCAACCATTGTCATGCAGAGTAATGGCCCATGGTGTGCTAAAATTACCATTTTATCACAGAGTTAGAGACTAGTCCGCAGGCCTGTTTACTTGTACAATTTGGACGTATTTTGTATTCACCATTTTTTTTCTGGAAGCCTTGTTGAAATTACTTTCAGATTATTTTCACTGAAAACAAGATGAAACAGAAAAGAAATGGAAATACTTTAGCTTTTCTGAAAATGCGACAGTTTAAAAAAAGTACTTTTATCTGTATTTGAATGTGAACAGGTCCGAGTCTGGTATACACCTAAAGGGAGGTAACCACAGCTGGGGATGAATGACCCTAGAAAGAAGGACACGGAATCACCCACTGTCTTGATAAATAAAGGAAATTAAATAAACAAAAACCAAAGAACAAAAAATAGACCCAATTCAAATTACTGTCTACACTGTCTGTGGCTAAAAGAGTGTGTGCCTTTCTTGTCCATCCAACCCTTGTACTTCCTTTTTACAGTGCTGTGCTTGAAAGAAATGCACAGAGATGTTCATGGAGAGTGTGCATTGACAGAAGCAGGCGCTGAAACTGCAGAAACAAACCACCTTTGCATTGCTGATTTAGTGCACAATCAGAGTACTACCACATACCACTTATATTCTGACTTCTAATGTAACTGGACTTAGATACATGTACTAAGATCTGAGCTGAAAAACAGGTATCTGTTGGCATCAACTGTGACTGTGGGCAGGTGTTGAGGAATGCATTTTGTTGGTGTTACAGGCACTGAAGAGGAAGAGGGAGGAGGTGACTGACAATGTGGACAGACTGGTCAGTAAATACCAGGCAAAGAAAGCTCGACGTGTCCAGTCTTCATAGCCAGTGTGTGTGTGGATGCAGCTGCATTGATTGTGTGTGTGTGTGTGTGTGTGTGTGTGTGTGTGTGTGTGTGTGTGTGTGTGTGTGAGTGGATTCATCTGCATTGATTGTGTGTGTGTGTGTGTGTGTGAGTGGATTCAGCTGCATTGATTGTGTGTGCGAGCAGTGTGGATGAAGAAGCGTTGGTTGTGTGTGCGAGCAGTGCAGATGAAGATACATTGTCGATTGTGTGAGCAGTGTTGATGAAGATGATTGTGTGTGTGAGCAGTGTGTGTGTGTGTGTGTGTGAGCAGTGTGGATTAACATGCATTGTGTGTGTGAGCAGTGTGGATGAACATGCATCGATTGTGTGTGTGAGCTGTATGGATGAAGAGGCATTGATTGTGTGTGTGAGCAGTGTGGATGAACATGCATTGTGTGTGTGAGCAGTGTGGATGAACATGCATTGTGTGTGTGAGCAGTGTGGATGAACATGCATCGATTGTGTGTGTGAGCTGTATGGATGAAGAGGCATTGATTGTGTGTGTGAGCAGTGTGGATGAAGATGCATTGATTGTGTGTGTGAGCAGTGTGGATGAAGATGTATGGTGGTGAGTGTAAGCTGTCTGTGTGTGCATGTTGTAAATGAGTGCCCACTCTGTGTGTTAGGTTGAATGTGTGACATCGACTGTCCATACCATTGTGATTGTTTGAATGTGCATGGATCACAGGTGGTGCTAAAGTGTGATTGTTGATGAACTTGTCAGTCTGTGTTGAATAAAATGTCAGAACATATTTTTGTTTCATTGTTTTAGTGTTTTATGTGAAAATGTCACAAAATATATTAAACGAATGTGTTTTTGGTTTGTGTGTGTGTGTGTGTGTGTGTGTGTGTGTGTGTGTGTGTGTGTGTGTGTGTGTGTGTGTGTGTGTGATACAAAAGCAGATTACAATAACAATTGTATGCATGCCCAAATCTGATTCCACTTCAGCCCACATTTCACATTGTGGTTTATGGACCATATCATGACTGCACACCACAGTCAATAAACCGCACCACTGCCCATCTTGATGCAGAATGATTGTAGTGATGACAATGTTGGTATAGTCTCCCTCCCCCAACCCCGTGATCTCATTGAGTTGGTTGAGTGTTGCTTTACGTCCACAGAAACTGTAGGCTTCGGGAGCCCAGGATGGCCTCCTTGACTTTCACACAGCTCCTG
>OY757544.1:13786087-13831587 GCA_963584105.1 Alviniconcha strummeri
CCCCCCCCCCGAAAACATATAAAAACTATAAAACAACAACAACTAAATACCTGTCTATGGCAGAGGTAACTAGGCTAACTGCTTTCGGCCTGTTCATGGCACCGATGGCAGTATCAAGGAAACACTGTGCGTAAAACATTAAGCTAAAAAACGACCACAAAAATCAGTTCTTTACGCACATTTTAGAAAGAGAAATGTCTCACGCCAACAGCAGAAGTTTCCGAGAAGCACGCTTCAACACAATTTCAGTCAGAACGCTTCAACTAATATACCACGCAAAAAACTCGAAAAGTGACTCTCCTACTTGCTCCACAAACTAAAACAGAGCAACGGAACGAAAGACAGCTAGCTTTTGAAACCGTCACAATAATTCATGACGCACGCCTACTGACGACAAAATACATCTGCAGCTTCAATCAAATGAAACAAATAACATTTACTTGAATGCTAACATCAAACTTAAGTCATAATGCGATAAAATGAAGAAGAAGAAGAAGAAAAGAAAAAAAAGAAGAAACAAACATTCACCAGACTCGAATCATCGTGCATTTCACCTGTTAGCATCGTACCTCATGGTGGTCAGACGGAAAGTTTGCGATGCGAGATGGGGGTTTATAGCTTACTGCGGAACCCTTCACTACTTTCCTCCAGCAAACCAGTTATGCCAATTTTGAAGAACTGTGACTAGAATGTGTTACCATACTTTTTACAAAGCAGATTAATAGATGAACATTGTACCCACTGGTATTAATGAAGTATATTATTATTGTTACTCGTGCAACAATAATCATCTGCTACAGTCAGTCGGTAAATCAACAAGGACAGTCAATCACTTACAAAGACGACCCACTCGTCCTATGCGATCTCGGCAGTCTATAACTTTATTCCATCTCAGTGCATAAGCCGACCTGAACTCCACAAACCTTTCCCGATACGGCAGAGTCGACACTGTTCAGGCATTGACAAATCTGCTGTTTTTTTCTTTTTTTTCTTTTTTCTTTTTGTTTCTCTCTCTCTCTCTCTCTTCTGGATAACCTACCAAATGCACATCTAGGTCAACATGCTTCCAGAAACGTAAAATACAAGAAGCTAAAGAATAATTATGACGTACTGTGGCTGTTTTTGTGACGTCCAGCCGTCAATGAAATAAGTAAACGGCATGGGCAGGCGAGCCCCGTGCATAGCTAAATCTTTTGTCGCCACTGAATACTGATGTGTGTGTGTGTGTGTGTGTGTGTGTGTGTGTGTGTGTGTGTGTGTGTGTGTGTGTGTGTGTGTGTGTGTGTGTGTGTGTGTGTGTGTGTGTGTGTGTGTGTGTGTGTGTGTGTGACACAGAAACAAAAGACAATCTACTTACCGCAGGCCAAAATGGTCTGAATATTATGAGGATAATATTTTACAGCTTTAAATCGAAAATTATACATTGGTTGTCCTATTTTATATGTGACAATAAGTATACTTTTGTGAAGCAAATGCCATCAGATTTAGCCATGTTGCTTGCTTTTTTATTCGAAACCGTAGATTGACTAGACAATCTGTCACATCTACTGATCCTTGCTGTGGGATACCGCGGATGCAGAAATCAAAGTCCCAAATGTTGAGAACTGAGAATTGTCAAATATTCTTTTGGTAAATCCCGGAGTTGCCAGAACCAGGCCATCTTAGACTCACGAACAGAACCAAGCCATCTAAGACTCATGAGCCCAGACCAAGACCTTTTACACCCACGGACGGCTCGGTCCACGTTGAAGCCTCCAGGGTGGACATTGAAACATTTCGCGGCAAGTAATGCATGATGCGTTTCGCAAAGCATTTTCGGGACACTTGCGTGTTCTGTTTTTGCTTGCCTATAGCTGACAATATTTCCTGGTATTAGCCAATCAGAAGTAAGCTGCAGATGTTCGCCATTTGCAATAAATGGCGCTGTCTTTGTCAGCCTCAAGGCCTAAAACGAGTTCATCTCCATCTGCTGATCACAATTAAGCCATTGGGACCACAAATAAGCGTAACATACAGCAATTATCTACTGCTGCTTTAGGCACCAAGTATCACTGTAACATTTTACATGTCTAGCCAAACAGCTTGCGCTAGTTTCTCAACTTTATTCAAAGCTTCCTCTTCTGTGTGTCGTTGTCAGGCATGGCCTCCAAGATGACCTGGACAGCTGGCTGTCAGAGGAAACAGGCCTCACTTCCTGTATAAAAGACAGCCGCTGACAGTGTACATCCCACACCATCACGCGGACGTCCGGAGCACAGCCACGCCGTGCTTAAGTTTTTTGTTTTATTGGAGTTGATCTCCGTTTCTCAGCGTGGCAAGCATGTTGGCTGTTCTTTCGGTAAATAGTTTGTTTTTGTTTTGTTTTGTTTTGTTTTGCTGTCGTTGTTGTTGTTGTTGCTTTTGTTTTTGTTCTGTCTTTTGATTGATAAAGATTCTCATTCAAATAGTTATTGTAATTATTGCTTCTTTGTTTGCACAGTTAACATTGGAAGTTTGATACACCGTCTTAATTTAATACATGCCCGTTTCCAAAGGGAGGCTTTTTGAAGTTGTTCTGTATCTTACTTACTTTCGTTTTTATTTTCTGAAAGTGTGTATTTTTGTTGATTAGATTTATTTATTTTCCTCATTTTTTTCATTTTTGTTTTCTTCATTTTTTTCAAAAAAAAATTCTTCTCATTTTTTCATCATTTTTATTTCTCCCTTAATTTTTCTCACGACAAATGGTGCCATCTGACTGTCGGTTTTTACATGAAGAGGTGACACTGACAGCAAAGACAGGATTATGCTAAAAACAAAACAAAAAAAAAACGTTTTGCTAACCTGTCACTTCGTACTGAACCATGGCGAATATGGTCGTAAGGACCCACTTGGGCTTTGTGATTGTTGAAGACTCAAACTTTAGCGGTGGACAAGAACAGTATAGCTTAGCCCTTTCACTGCCATGATGTCACTTGAAAACGACCAATCAAAGTGAAATTTGAAATTCTTAAGCCTTTTCGTTTTCGGCTTTTTCGCATTAGCATGTGCAAGGATTGTTTTCTTAATTTTTTTTTTTTATTATATCAAAACGCACATTATTGAAAGTGATTTGTTAATGGACCGGAAAATTACTGTTTGCAGGCATGTGTGTGCACTTTCAGCCCGGAAATTATACCGACTGGGGCAGTGAAGGGGTTAATAAGGAACACGCATGTATATTTTTCCAGTGTAGATGAGCAGCTTACATCGTTTTTGGTGTTGGTGTTGTTGTTGTTGTTGCGGTTTTGTTGTTGTTGTTCCAGTTTTCTAAATTGTTTGTGTAATGTCGCTTGTCGCATGTACGTTCACGTAAATATGCATAATTATTTTGTCGAATGACTGTATTACAATGATTTTCGTCTTCACTAACAGATCGTCCTGCTCTCTGTGACTGTCGTCACCGGAGAAAATCTCGCATCTTGTAAAAATACGGTGAGTCACAGAGTAGACCACATGCATAGATTAAGCATGAGTGTGTTTTACTGTAGAACGTAAGACGAACGCAATTTGTCGACGAAACTGCCTGCAGCAATCAAGCAAGACAATACGCAAATGACAATACCATTTCTGGCGGTGTTGGTACTACTGCTACTACTGCTGCCACCATTTTTATACTGCTGCTGCTGCTGCTACTACTACTACTACTACTTCTACTACTACTACTACTACAACTACTACTACTACTACTGTACACTTTTGTTCACCCGTCACACGAACACTGACTGGAACCATTGCTCGCTTGTGTTCACCATCGCAGGAACACCGACTACAACTATTGTACACTTGTGTTCACGCGCCGTACGAACACTGACGATAACTATTGTACAAATTTGTTCACCCATCGAACGAATAGTGACTATAACTATTGTCCACTCGTGTAAACCCGCCGCACGAACACTGACCGTAACTATTGCTCACTCATGTTCACCCGCCGCACGAACACTCGTGTTCACCCGCTGCACGAACACTGTAACTATTGTTCACTCGTGTTCAGCCCTCGCACGAGTCTGCTGTGAACATGCATTCATCAGTAAGCAGTTATGAGACAGGGCAACAGATCCAGGTGTCTAAGTCCCCAGTCGTGACGGTGAATCACAGGACACTGCCTTGCCCTGACCCTGCGAGCTGCCGGGATGTCAAACTCAACAACTAACAGCACGTCGTTCCTGCACTCAGCGGCACAGTTAGCAGTCATTTACATCAGAGATCATCACGCGGCTAGATCTATGTCAGTCACGCCATTTAGGCTGCGTACGTGTTATGGGACCTTCATTCTGATTTCCATCACAGAATTATATTACTGAGCAGTTTGTCACGAGCGAGTGATGACTGAAGGACTCTGAGTGAAGGGCGGAAGTAAACATGGTGCTTAACGTCCACAGAAACCATGATGATTATTAGGGACGGAGAAGACACGGAGAGAGTGAAGGAAAGCGAGGCGGGACTTAGAGACGTGACAGCTGTAAAGACGAGGAAGTAGATTTGTGGCCGGAGCACAAAGAAAGCTGAATAATTATGCCTTTGAATCTTTCATTTTACTTTAAATATTTCGGCTCCATTTTCCGTCAGTCTTGAAAACACATCGTTCTTTATTTAGGTTTATGAAAGACTAACTTTCTCTTACATCGTCACCATAGAAAAATAAAATCGAGATTAAATACTTTTTGCACCTCTTTCATATGATCACAATCAAAAGGGTTATTGAGCTTCGTTTTAATAAATTAAAAAAGCATACCCACACCACCATTTCCTAACTTATCATCTGATCGCAGCACGCTCGCGAACTCACACAGACACACAGACACACACACAGACACACACACACACACACACACACACACACACACACACACACACACACACACGCGCGCGCGCGCGCGCGCGCGCGCACACACACACACACACGCACGCACGCACGCACGTACAGCATACGCACGACAGTCTTATTAGTGTTTGGCAAAAGGCGACGAAGGAAAGGTGCTATCGCCAGGAGATGTGTTTTCGGAAGAGATTTGCACGTGGACAAGGTGCAGGAGTGTGTGACTGAAGACATTTGTTGTAGCCAGGGGGGACTTGGGGAGATCGAGTAAGGTCTTTTAGCGCTTGGTATGGTTACAGTCATGACGTGGGCTACGCGACAAGGATGATGGATCTTCACATGACGACGTGGATGACCATGACAACAACAACGTTGGTAAGGATTACGACAATAACGACGATAAGAATAAAACTGATGGCAAGACTGTAATACCTGCATTCGGACAGTGGGGATGTCTTCCACCGAGGTAATGCTACAGTGGCCCAGCTGCTCCACCGCTTGTCAACGGTGATGATGATGCTGATGATGGCGACAATGGTGAACAAAAAGAAGAAGTGAGCACGATGATGATAATCACGTGCTGTTACTGCTCATGTCAACGGTGATGCTGCTGCTGATGATGGCGACAGTGATGGACAGAAAGAAGAAGTGAGCATGATGATGATGATGACGTGCTGCTACCGCTCATGTCAACAGTGATGATGACGCTGATAATGGCGACAATGGTGAACAAAAAGAAATGAGCATGATGATGATAATGACGTGCTGCTACTGCTGACGATAACAGTGACGACGATAATGAAGGTGATGATGACGATGACGACAGTGACGACGATGAGATGTTTGCCTTCCTCCACAGGTGTGTTCGGGGACGAAGCAATGTAGGATCATTGAGCGGTGTTGGGGCGGGGGCTGCGAGGTGGGCACCACCTGTATAGGTAAGAACCAATCAGCACTGCTGCATCCAATCAACAGTCATGTCAAACCATGCCAACTAATTCCCGTTGCATCCAATCGTCATGTCAAATCATGCCTAATAGTTCCCGTTTTACCAATCAACAGTCATGTCAAATCATGCCTAATAATTCCCGTTGTATCCAGTCAACCATCATGTCAAATCATGCCTAATAATTCCAGTTGCATCCAGTCAACCGTCATGTCAAATCATGCATAATAATTCCAATACCAATGCTCGTTTTGATGATTATCTGAAATTCTAATTGGCCGTTGTACACGTGTATGGTACTGTAGTTTTCATTTATAGGTCTCACTTATATAAGCATATTATTTTTATGTTTTCGATGCTTGTTGTTTATTCATGTTTACATTGTATGAATAAACTTTGTTTAAACCCACTAATGCCAAGTAATGTGAAATCAAATCAACACACGTCAAGTCAGGTCGAGTCTACGAGATCCAAACACACAAAAGATTCAAAGAACGCTATTTATTAGGATAAAACACAACACGCGAATTTTCGGGCTAATCCACTTTATGAAGCCACAAAACGACACTTAAACGACAGTTAAACGGTGAAAAATGAGATGTAAAACTAAGACACTTATCTGCTTTGGTTGAGCTAGGTTGTTTGGTTGAGCTACAGTTTCACCGTTTAACTGTTGTTCAAGTGTCGTTTTGTAGCTTGATAAATACCCGTAAATTTGCATGCTGTGTTTTGTCCTTATATATAGTGTTCTTCTGAAACTTTTGTGTGTTTGGATATTGTTTTAGAACGCCAGCAGTCATTCTTCTTTTTTTCTGATAAAAACAAATAAATAAACAAACAAACAAACAAAAAACTAAATCTACGCCAAGAGAACCCAGGTCAAGTCAGTCATGTCAGTGAAGTCGAATAAGTCTCGTTCTGTCACGTCTGTCATGTCACGGCAAGTAAAGTCACGCCAAGCCAATCATATCCTGCGACCAAGGCAAAACAGATGGTGGTCGTACCTCCTCTCTCTCTCACCACCTTCGGTACAGTGAGCTAACCCCCCCTCCCCCATTCTGTACAGTGCGCTAACCCCCCCACCCCTTCTGTACAGTGAGCTAAAACCTCCCCCCTCCCCCACTCTCCTTCTGTACAATGAGCTAAAACGTCCCCCTCCCCCACCCCCTTTCTGTACAATGAGATAAAACCTCCCCCCTCCCCCACCCCCATTCTGTACAGTGAGCTAAAACCTCCCCCCTCCCCCACCCCCTTCTGTACAGTGAACTAAATCCCCCCCCTCCCCCCTTCTTTACAGTGAACTAAATCCTCCCCCTCCCCCCTTCTGTACAGTTAGCTACCCCCCCCCCCTCGAGGCCTCCCCCCCTTCTGTACAGTGAGCTATAACCCCCCCCCTCCCGAGGCCTCCCCCCTTCTGTACAGTGAACTAAAACCTCCTCCCTCCCCCCCTTCTGTAAAGTGAGCGAAAACCTCCCCAATCCCCTTTCTGTACTGTGAGCTGAAACCTTCCCCCTCCCCCCTTCTGTATAGTGAGCTGAAACCTCCCCTAACCCCTTCTGTACAGTGAGCTAAACCTCCCCTCACCCCCTCCTGTACAGTGAGCTGAAACCTTCCCCATACTGTACAGTGAGCTAAAACCTCACCCCTTGTGTACAGTGAGCTAAAACCTCACCCCTTCTGTACAGTGAGCTAAACCCTCTGCTCACCCCCTTCTGTACAGTGAGCTAAAACCTCCCTCCCCTTCTGTACAGTGAACTACCCCCCCCTTTCTGTACAGTGAGCTAACCCCCCCCCCCCTTCTGTACAGTGAGCTAAAACCTCCCTCCTGTACAGTGAGCTACCCCCCCCCTTCTGTACAGTGAGCTACCCCCCTCTTCTGTACAGTGAGCTAACCCCCCTTCTGTACAGTGAGCTACCCCCCCTTCTGCACAGTGAGCTAAAACCTCCCCCCTCCATGCTGTACATTGAGCTAAAACCTCCCCCCCCCCACCCCTTCTGTACAATGGGCTAACCCCCCCCTTCTGTACAGTGAGCTAAACCCTCCCGCCCCCCTTTGTACAGTGAGCTGTAAATGATTCCGTGACTTCATAGAGGACGGAGAGGATGCTGTTTGCTAACTACGTAGTCTGCTGCCTTACGGCGTATAGCCATGTGATTTTCACTAACCAGTGAAATCCATTATATCTGCTCTGGTCGTAATAGTTCTTGCTGTTTCGTTGTTGGCATTGTTGTTGACGCTAAGTAAGTAAACATTTTGCTTTACGTCCACAGAAGCGAGGTGGCTTATTAGGGATGCTGTTGTTGTCGCTGTTGCTGTCGCTATTACTATAGCCGCTGCTGATGAATTTTTTTTTTTTTTTGGGGGGGGGGGGGAGGGGGAGGGGGGTCATCCTTTTCATGGTTGTTTTTGTTGTCGATGTTGACATCATCGTCGCTGTGGGTGGTGTTTCAGCGCCAGAAGACCTCCCTCCTCAACTCTCTAACTACCAGTGTGAGTTCGACGACCCCGTGCTGCGTTCAGTGGACGGGATGCCCGCTGTGGAGTTGACGTGCGGCCCTAACAACATCAACACGTGTCCCGCGGGCACCGCGTGCATGCAACCGGCCGGCGTGTGCTGCACGGGGCAGCCCAGTAAGTCGCTCCCTTAAAGTAAACACCGTGCTTAACGTCCACACAAACCATAGGGCTTATTAGGGACGGGGAGAAGGGGCGGTGGGAGGAAGGGGTATGGAGATAGTGGAAGAGGGAGAGTATACACCTATCGCTACACTGTCACCACCAGAACGACTCCTGCATTGAAAAGGGCAGCGATGAGAGCCAGTTTAATGTTTCATTAATTGTGAGAGACAAAGTCAGAAGACAGTGTCCACAGACCACAATTTTGAAGAGGAAGGAGAGCCGAAGCGGATTCGAACCGAGGTCCTTCTGCTTACCAGCCTTACCGCTAGGCCAAACCGGCTCACATCGCTCCCTTGCTTTCATGTTGCTTAACGTCCACGGAGGCGAGATGGCCTATTAGGGACGGGGACAGAGTGGGAAGGGGACGAGAGAGTGAAAGGCTCGACCGCGGAAACCGCCCGAAAAAGACCGGAGAGACCGTGGACCGCCGCCAGAACAATGGAAGTGTTAAGGCGGTGTCCCCTCGCCATTGCCCAGCGACTTGTGCACTGCGCAATTGCTCTTTCAACTGCTGTGCTGGACAGAGTCACTAAGACAATGTCCGTTGCACCGCTGTTGACGAACAACTTGGACAACTCGAAGCAAAAGACCTCCAACTTGCTCAGCCCAGCGCCACCTCCCTACTCATGATCTCTTCTGGGCATAGTTGAGGGTCCAGCTCCACCTCCCTCCTCTAAGATCTCTAGATCTTTTGATCTCGCCTGGAACCCCTGTATCGCTCCCTTGTTGTTGTTGATCGCTTTTATATAGCGCTATTCTCCACTCTCGAACAGACTCACTCTTGTCGTATGCGATTCTGAATGAGAGACTGTAGCTTTGCATAGCGCGTTTTTCAATATAAACCCAAATCGGTTACTTACAGCGCTACCTGATTGTATCATGGCTGGTGCCACGTGAAACTGCTGCCGTCTCAGCGCGCGTTCTTTGTACACCACACAACCATGCAGCAGTTTATAGTGTCACTTCATTCCAAGCCACATACGTAGTTGGGTGAATGCATTCCTGCCACTTGCATTTTTTTGCAGAACGACAGGGATTTTTACGTGCTACTGCGGTAACGCGGGGGTAAAACGGATACCCAAACGAATCAGCACAGAAAGTTGACCCTGGAGAAGAAAATGCTCCCGCCGCTCCTGCCGGGACTCGAACCCGCGACCTTTCGATCATGAGTTCGGCGCTCTAACCCCAGCTACCCCAGCTCCCTTCACTACCACTCAAAGGCCTAGCTGGTTACTTTCACTACCTCGCCCTTAGATAACCGTCCAGGTCGACCGGGCGTTAAAAGCTGATTTCCATTTTCATTCCTGCTTGGATAGCGACCGACGAGCCGTGTGAGGCGAAGGGACGAGTAAGTAAGAAAGTAAGTAACTTGGTGTTTTACGCCCAGTCAACCATTACGGTTATATCAGGGCGAGCGAAGGGGCGATGCACGGGGCTGTGGGCAGTTAGTCACGCCTTAGCCAACCGCCCAGCCAACAGAGACGACGTTGCATCAGGGCAAACAGGAGCCACGGAAGTACAGATTAGTTACTCCTGGATTTTAGCGTCCCGTCAGCAAAATAGACCTAGGGTCATCTCACTACGAACCAGACATTTTAATCTTCTTTTTCTTTTCTTCTTTTTTAACATCAGTTGAATGGAAACAGTCAGACTGATATGCCTCACTGAGAGAGGCGGGGGTGGCGGGGTGGGGAGGAATTTGAGTGTTCCGCCGCAGAAATGCAGAAATAAGAAAATCAGAATCCATGGCAGTAGGCGAAGCATGCAAGGCTTTATAAAATCTGATCTACTAAAAAAGAGAACACTGGATAGTTCCGGAGAGAGGACCCTAATTTAAGCGTCGGGAGAAGACCCCGGTCATTGTAGGGGTCAAAAGGTCAACAACCGGAGAAAATGAGATTTCTTTTTTTTTGTTCTTTGTCAGGAAAATGGCTCATGTAGTTTGCATTCCTGCACTTGGAAGTCAGTTGGCAAGTCAGTGAATAATCAATAGTATTGACCTCAAGTTGCTATGAAGTAGCTTGCTCTGATACCAGCGGAACCACTGTCACAGCCTGACAAAAGGTTCTATAAAAACGTGACCAAGTACCGTAACCATCTGGTTGATGTTACTGTAGCTGGAACCAGCTCCACGTCCCTAGAGACACTTTGTCACGTGTGCCATGATGCTCTTCGTCGCCGTTTTCTTTGCGCTGATCCATACCTCATATGCCGATATCGCTCCGGCTTCATTAGATGCTGTTACGTGACTGGTACCATTTAAAATCTGTCGGATATTTTGGTTTCTGTCAGGGATTGTGTGTGTGTGTGTGTGTGGGGGGGGGGGGGGGGGGGGGGGGGCGCTATCTTGCCTTTGTGCGACGCCAAGATACACCATTAAGACCTTGCCTGGAGACCAAAACTGTCAGTTGTTAGCCTGTATCATCTGACATGATATTCTGTTTGTCGTTTCACTTGCGCTATTCTGATTGGATGCACCGTACTGACCTGTTTTCGCTTGCCCTCCTGGGACTGGTAAAAATACTACAGCCTTGGAGACGGGGATCACTCACACTTGTATTGACCCTTTGACCCAAACTCCAAGCACTGGTTTACGACATCTTTCCTTCAACCACTGCCGTATTTAGTTACGCCATAGGGTTCAGAAAACTGTCAGCTAACGAGCAGTTTTTTGTTGGTGCTCAAACAGTAGTAAGTTTGTTATAAATAACTGAAATAAAATAAGGCGTGTCATTTATAGCTGCCAACAAAGTTTACACCAGCACAAATAAAACCACAATCGTTTGAATCGAAACGAAACTATTTTCTTTACCCGGGGTGGATGCGTCTCGTGTTTACGTAGGTGCTTTGGCGCTAGGTTGCTTCTACAGTCATATTAGTACCGGAACCTTTCGGAGGGCGCTGACCGCGTCGTTGGACAGCTGCGCGGAGACAAAGAGTGCCCCTACAGTGGCGCAACTAAATCTGGCAGAGTTTGGAGGAAGGTGCCGGAAAGCGACGCTGGGAGTGTGCCTTTGACCCTGACGACGACCAGGGTCTTCTACTCTTTCTACTACGTTGTAGTGGTTGAAACGAATTGTGTCACAGAGATAATGGACGGAGTGTGTCGTACCTATTCTTCCTATAGAAGACTGCGTTGTACTGATTGAACTGAGTTGTGACTGAGATAATGGACGGGGTGTGTCGTACCTATTCTTCCTGTAGAAGACACGGTTGTACTGGTTGAAAGGAGTTGTGTCACAGAGATGATGACCGGGGTGTGTTGTACCCATTCTTCCTATAGAAGACAGGGTTGTACTGGCTGAAAGCACGCCGTTTTATTGCTGTCCCAGAGATGGCCGGGGTGTGTCCTATTGGGCGATTCAGCGAAGCTGGTTTGCTAGAGTGAATGCGCTTTGTAATCTTTCGCGCAAGAAGTCGCGAGAGGTCGCAGCGCACTTCCGGGCCGATTTCTGAGTAGGCGTTGCTTCGCGCTGTGTATAACGGTGGACGTTGAACATAGAATTGCGAAGCCGTACAAATGCCAATACTGTTGCGGTTGCAAAAATTACCGTGGAAAGGGGATGGAGGGTGGAAAAAAAGTGTCTTTGCGTCGTGTTTTGGCTGACCAGAAGATCGCGAGTTCGTAGAAAAAATGCGTTTTGGGGCATCCTATAGCATGAGCAACAAGTTATTGCTTATTTCCAGACACATTATGACTACGGGCCTAAAAAAATTCCTTTGAAGTTGGCAGTGCAAAATTCGCAAATTCACTGTCACCGCCTCCCATTGTGAAGAAAGTACGCACCGAAAGTAAAAGCAGCCAAGGGACTTAAGCGATGCCGGGCAAAAGTCAAGGGAGTTAACAACCACGCCTGAATCGCCCAATAGAGGACAGGGTTGTACTGATTGAAAGGACGCCCTGTTTTGTTGCTGTGTCCCAGAGATGGCCGGGGTGTGTCCTATAGAGGACAGGGTTGTACTGATTGAAAGGACTTACGCCCTTTATTTTTCTTTCTTTTTTTTTGCTGTGTCCCAGAGATGGCCGGAGTGTGTCCTATAGAGGACAGGGTTGTACTGATTGAAAGGACGCCCTGTTTTGTTGTTGTGCCCAGAGATGGCCGGGGTGTGTCCTATAGAGGACAGGGCTGTACTGATTGAAAGGACGTCCTGTTTTGTTGTTGTGTCCCAGAGATGGCCGGGGTGTGTCCGGCCAAGCGGCGCTTCTACTTCCAGCTGACGGGAGCGTGCACGACGTTCTGCCGCCACGACCAGGAGTGTCACGGCTACCAGCTCTGCTGCGACACCGGCGTCGGCTGCAAGACCTGCGTGGACCCTGCGCCACAGTTCACCTGCGAGGTAACCTCTACTTTTTTTTCTTCCAGCCGTTTGTATCATACAGTCTTCCATTCCTTCCCCATCACCTCTCCCCCCCCACCCCCCCGACACACAAACACGTACATACACACACACACACACACACACACACACACACACACACACACACACACACACGAAATGGAACCAACAGGACCCACCCACCCACCCACACACACACACACGAAATGGAACCAACAAGGACCATCCAAGAATAAAGTATCTGCATACTTTGTCTGCTAGGTTAAGTGTTATATGTTTTCGACTTTATTTCTCCTAACTTTCATAGCTTCTGTAATGTATTTTGCCAGTGCTATGATCTTGGTCTCGTTCTTTGATGCAAGGAGTGCCCTTAAATAGTTTATACCGGATTGAACTGTATGTGAGTCAAGCATGCTATAATTCTTTCGCAGGTCTGTATAGTCCTGACAATGAAAAATAAAGTGTATTTCGTCTTCTCTCTCTTGACCACACACTGGGCAGGTAAAATCTCCCTGTTGTTCGGTGGAAAACCATTGTTTGTGACTTTTAAGTCCACACGCTCTTAATCTAAACCTAGCATACATACCTCGCAACCATTTGTTTGTAATGCACATTAAATATTTTTCAGCTTGGAAGATGCATTTGAATGAATAAAACCATCTGTATTTATCGTCACTTTCCATCTCCGAATGCCAGTTTTGCTTGTAGCAGCAAATAAGCCTGTCTTTAAATTCGGCTACAAAATGTGTCTCATAACCAACACTCTGGCACAACCACACAATGCCAAATCCATGTCCCACCAAAACAGTCTTCACATTCGTTACCCAATTCTGTTTGCCCGTTTCATGTTGTAGCAAAAGCATTTCATACGCCTGTCTACATATTCTTGTCATTGGTAATCTGGTCAGTTTTAACCAAAACTTAATACATTTTACATATGTTGTAATAAACAGTGGATATCTGCCAGTTTCTCCATATATCATTTTGTTTGAACAGTGTAGTGGAACATTCAGAAATCGTTTGATGGCAAATGTATGAACTTTTTCAATTTGCTTTGTATCATGTAATCCCCAAACTTCTGCTGCATACGTCAAGATAGGAGTGATTTGAGCGTCGAAGAGTTTCCAGAATAAACATGGATCTATTGTACTTAATCTTCTCATTGATTTCTGAATCTCCATCACACCCTTCTTTCCTTTTTTACACACATCAGACAAAGCAGCATTCACACTCAATTTTGTAGTAAAAATCATGCCCAAATACTTATACGCGTTTGTCACTTTAACGACTGCATTACCATACAACCACTTTTCTCGTGCAGCGAGGTGACCACCCATACGAAACACCATAATGTTAGTTTTTTTAGCATCACTCTGCTTTCACACAGAGCGATGTGAACGCAGAGAGAGAGAGAGAGAGAGAGAGAGAGAGAGAGAGAGAGAGAGAGAGAGAGAGAGAGAGAGAGAGAGAGAGAGAGAGATTTTCGTAATTCAGGCACGTACAATGAAAGGAGAACCAAAACCATAAATGTTACCACCAAAAGACAACTCCTATCTTGGAAAATGGCAGAAGCGGGAAGTGCAGATTACGTATATACAAGGCGTGGTCACTGCCTGAGCCAACCAATCAAACAGCACGTCACGACAGACTGACAGGAACCCCACTTTGCCCCACTGTACCCTATTCCCGGATATTCTCTGCGTGCTGATACATCAGCCTACACCTCACCACCATGATTAATTACGCTTATTTTCAGCCTGTGAAGCCAAAGCGATTATATGATGCAATTAATGCCGTTGCCGATTAACCCCACAAAGCAAGCCGTGAGGTGGTGATGTATGACTGCCAACACTCAGCACTTACCTCTTTACGTCATTAGCGAGTGCACTGAAGTCAACGGCTAGCCTTTTTCACAACAGACTCGTTTGTGGCGAGGCCTTATGGTCGTGCACCATCAGCAGGTAGTTCTGTGGTTCTCTCTTGCCAACAAAGCGGCGCTTTGTGCCGGAAATGCATCAACTGACTAGATTACAGCAGCGAGGAGACGCTCCGTCTGACCATTCGGCGTCAGGAACCTGGCAGGTATATGCCGCGCGATGTCCGTCAAAAGGGTGCTGAAAGTAGTGAATCTATGCGTCTTGTCACACGCAGCGGAAACACAGGCACAAGATGGTGGGAATACATCCTGGACACCAGCCCCTTCAGTGCAACCTTTCGATCGCTATTAGCAAACAGTACAATGTTGGCACACAAAAAAACAAAAAAAAACTTCCCCCGTCCTTCCCTCCTCCCAGAGAGAGAGAGAGAGAGAGAGAGAGAGAGAGAGAGAGAGAGAGAGAGAGAGAGAGAGAGAGGGTTTATAGTTAATAACCTGAGTTATTAACTGAATAAATGAGTGGGTGAAAACGTTTATGAGCAAACGACCATAAATGTGTAAGCGAATGATCGAGTGGGTGAATGAACGAATGAATGAGAGTGAAACAAAGAGCGAACACGTCAGTGAATGAGCAAGTGAACGAATACATGAGTGTGTGAATGAGTGAGTGAATGTGCGAGTAATTGAAGGGATCTATGAGTGAGTGAGTAAGAATGATTGAGTGAGTGATTGAGTAGAAACGTGTATGCCCATTCCAGTTTTCCCGACCCGGTCCTATTGCGTTGTTGTTTTCCCCAACTCTGTCCCATTGTTTTGCGTGCCCACTGCAAATTTCCCAAACATTTCCCAAATGTTTTGCGTGCCCAGTCCAGTATTGCTATTCCCCCAACCCTGTCCAATTGTTTTGCGTGCCCAGTCCAGTATTGCTGTTTTCCCCCAACCCTGTCCCATTGTTTTGCGTGCCCAGTCCAGTATTGCTATTCCCCCCAACCCTGTCCAAATGTTTTGCGTGCCCAGTCCAGTATTGCTATTCCCCCCAACCCTGTCCAAATGTTTTGCGTGCCCAGTCCAGTATTGCTATTCCCCCCAACCCTGTCCAAATGTTTTGCGTGGCCAGTCCAGTATTGCTGTTTTCCTTCAACCCTGTCCAATTGTTTTGCGTGCCCAGTCCAGTATTGCTGTTTTCCCCCAACCCTGTCCCCTTTTTTTTATTTGCGTGCCCAGTCCAGTATTGCTGTTTTTCCCCAACCCTGTCCCATTGTTTTGCGTGCCCACTTCAATTTCCCTCAACCCTGTCTTACTGTTCTGCGTGCCCACTCCAGTGTTGCTGTTTTTCCCCGACCCTGTCAAGAGACTAACTTACTTTCCCGATGCTTTGCGCCACAGACCAAGATGTGCGACCTGGGGTCCCACTGCGTGATGACCGAAACCAACTGCACCAGCTACCCGTGCATGGCGTCACCCACCTGCATCCGTGAGTTCAGACTAACGGTCCTCAAAACGCCACAGTTCGTTTATTGTTTGATTTTATTTCGTTGTTCGACTTGTTCCGTTTCTGCCGTTCCGCTCCTTCATGTGTTGTTGGCAAGATGCACACAACGCTTACACATAAGTCGTTCATTTATTTTACTGTTTTTAACATGAACTGTTCATGGCTTCGAAAAAGGCTTTTGGTTTTTCTTTCAGAAAATTCATAAGTTACTTTGGTCTGACGCCTTTGTATGTCCTGACTCATTTGCCGTTTGTTATCTTTGCCCTCATATAACCATCGTGGTTGACTGGGCGTTAAAAACAATCATCTATCATCTATTTTTGCTTTCATTTGTTCAGGTTTCTTACTTTGTTTTTTTAATTCTCACACTAATGTACCGGTCATATTGAATAGGCGTAACAAGCCGTTTCGGACAGAAATGTAAATCGCGCACGCGCCATAAGAGTGGTCTGTGTTTTGATGATTCGAGCACTCTTTCTTTAAGCTGTGTGAAGGGATGCAGATTTATCACACACCACAGCTTACTAATTGTCACTGTCTTAACTCTGATCATCAACGCAGAAGCCACACCAGACTAGTGTTCATTTGGGTGCCAGTCAATAAACCGACAGCTGAATGGAAGGATGTGGGGAGGAAGTACCGAATCGTTTGTCGGTCTCCTCATCTCTTTGTTTCTGCAGATGACAAACAAAGCACTTATCCACTGCAAGGCAATAACTAAACACCTGTATAAAAGAGTCATCATCTTCATCATCATCATCAGCTGCACAGAAGAAAGCCGCTGCAAGAACACATGCCTATGTAATGTGCGCGAGACGAACTGATGTGAAGGAACGCAGACTGAAAATCGTCTTCTGCCTGTCGTTGTCAGCGCCACTCACCGAGGCAGTGGACGAGACAGACACGTTCCTGTTGTAGACAAGGCCACCGCTTGCAGAACCACGGGAGAGAATAACCGTCCTGTTGTTGTGGCCATAACGTGCCATGCTCATTGTAGGACAAGCCACGGTTGTCGTGACTGTAGGACAAGCCCATAATCCGTATGGCCGTGGCAGAACTTGCCATGCCCGTAATCCTTATGACCGTGGCAGAACGTGCCAAGACCATACTCCTTATGACCGTGGCAGAACTTGCCACGACCATAATCCTTATGACCGCGGCAGAACTTGCCATGACCATAATCCTCATGACCGTGGCATAACTTGCCATGACCGTAATCCTTATCACTGGTGAGCTTGTCATGAACATAATCAGGTTTGTCATGAACGTAATCCTGATGACTGGCAGAGCCTATCATCCTGATGACTGTCATAAAATATAATCCTGATGACTGTGGAAGAATTTATACCATAATCCTGATGACTGTGGCAGAACCTATCATAACCAAAATCCTGATGACTGTGGCGAAACCTATCACAACAATAATCCTGATTGTTGCGGAACCTATCAGAACAATAATCATGATGACTGTGACAAAACGTATAACCCTAACCCTGATGACTGGCAGAACCTATAACCCTAATCCTGATGACTGTGACGAAACCTATAACCCTAACCCTGATGACTAGCAGAACCTATAATCCTAATCCTGATGACTGTGACAGCGGACAAGCCCGGCACGTGTCCAGCGCAGGACAAGCGAACCCTGTGTGCTGACCAGTGCACGGCGGACAGCCACTGTCAGGGCGACAAGAAATGCTGCAACGCCGGCGGCTGCAACGTGTGTGTCTCCCCAGCCCCTTCCGCCACCGACAGCCCCGCCGCTTTCACTCTCAACAGCGACTTCGCCGGTCTGTCTGGCGGCCAGAGTCCAGTCAACGACACTTTCAGCACGGACTATGGCACCACCGCTAGTCCTACGGCACAGGGTGTCGGTACTGGTGGGGAGCCTTTCCTTCTGACCTATCCAACCTCAGCAATTTCCCAGCGTCGTCAGCTGGCAGCTCCCCAACGGATCAAACCTCAACGTCTGGTCAGACGACTTCCACCGTGACTAGTGCAACAAATCCATTCAGCAACGCGGTAGGCAACCGACAGAAAATGAGTCGGTTTTGTACACACATACACACACACGCACACACGCACGCACGCACGCACGCACACGCACACACGCACACGAACTCACGCACGCGCGACCGTTAGACTTTAAGTTGTCCAAACACAGCGCAGAAGGATTTGATCGCTCTTTTAATTTCTGATTGCATGGGTTCTATCACACGAAAAGTCAATATTCTAACGTTTCTTTCGTGCAAGTAGCATACTTTGTCAGAATATATGACTCAATGACCGAAAGTATGAAAGAGTAAATCCACCAAGCCATACTTTGTCAGAATGTGTAACTCAATGAACGAAAGTATGTAAGAGTAATCAACCAAGCAAAAAAACAAAACAACAACAACAACAACAACAACAACAACAAAAACCGGAGTGGCGCGAACGACTAAGCAAGTGATTAGCTGATGAAAAGGTCCGCCAAGCAACCGGGTCAAAGTGAAAGAGCTGTGTCCATCAGACCTCTGTCGTCTGTCTCCAGATGGCCATGATACAGAACATGAACAGCGGAGGAACCGGGGGCACAGCTCCTACCAACCCCTTGTCCGCCATGGTAAGACTTTTTTGTCCGCCATGGTAAGACTCCTTGTCCGACATGGTAAGACTTCTTGGCCGACATGGTAAGACTCTTTGTCCGCCACGGTAATACTCCTTGTCCGCCATGGTAAGACTTTTTGTCCTCCATGGTAAGACTTCTTGTCCGACATGATAGGACTCTTTATCTGCCATAATAAGATTCCTAGTAAGACTCCTTGTTCTTCTTGGTAGTACTCCTTGTCCGCCACAATAAGACTCCTTGTCCGCTATTGTAAGACTCCTTGTCCGCTATTGTAAGACTCCTTGTCCGCTATGGTAGAACTCCTTGTCCGCCATAGTAGAACTCCTTGTGCGCCATGGTAGATATCCTTGCCCGCTATAGTAGGACACATTGTCCTTCATGGTAGGACTCTTTGTCGGCCTAGTATGCTTTCTTGTCTGCCATGGAAGGACTCCTTGTCCGCCATATTAAGACCCCTTGCCCGTGATCGTAAGACTCTTTGTCCTTCACGGTAGGACTCGTCCGTCATGGTCATGGTCTTCAGTGGCAGATACAAGCCGTCTGAGTGGGCTAAATAGTCTTGGGACTGATACATGGGGGAGGTCGGTTGAATCTGGTGAATCAATACATTTGGACATCGCCTTTTTCCCCTATGCTGCTCCTTCTGTCTGGAGTTCACTGCCTCGTGAAATTAGACACACTCAGTCAACCACTGCATTTAAAACCGCTCCGAAGACCCATCTGTTTAAAAATACTACTGCTAGCAAATTCTCTGCCAGCTCCCGTCGAACGTGTGCTGTGCTGTGTGTGTGTGTGCGTGAGAGAGAGAGAGAGAGAGAGAGAGAGAGAGAGAGAGAGAGAGAGAGAGAGAGAGAGAGAGAGAGAGAGAGAGAGAGAGAGAGAGAGATCACAGGTCCGATGTATTGTAAAGATCTCTCCCCTAGGGTCCTGCCCGTTCTATGAACACGGAAGATCCGAGTATCTCAGGCTGAGCGAAGAGAGCGAGAAGGAGAGTAGAAATGAAGCAACTCAGAGAGGTATGGAGGAGCTGTACCAGAGACAACGTAGAAGCAGATGAGAGCTATTTTGTATTGAATCCGGCTGCTGATTGGTAGCCAGTGGAGATCGTAAAGTAAAGGAGTGATGTTGGCAGACTGAGCAGCTTTGCAGGTGAGGTGAACCGATCAGTTGATCACTCTGTGAATTTTATGAAAGAGGACCCGAGGAGAGAATTACAGCAGTCAGTGTGGTACATCCAAAATGAAGATGGTTTTTAATGATTCAGCTGTTTGAGCAGCCTACTGTGCATTGAAGAGAGCTCGACAGTCCCATACATTACCAAATAATTATACATAAACTCTGGATTAAGAAAACACACCAGATTATTGATTTACAGTTGTCATTGCAGTTACTTAATAACTACGACAGTGCATATACTCTTGAATTATAACAATATTAGCTTAGACTACGTATATGTACAGTAATTTTACCATCGATCTATTGTTAGAAACAAAATCTTGCACTATATTTGAGCTATTTTTATTTTATTTATTTTTTCTCCGTAAATCAGACAATCTTGCAGTGTGTGATTTTTGCCCACAGATAGACAGAGCCCGCTCCATCATGAGCAGCATGGGAGTGTCCACTGGAACCAGCTCCACGTCCTCCATGGTAAGGCACGCCAACCGAGCAAATGATCACTTTTAGACTAGGACAGTTCTTCTTCTGAATCAACAGTAGACTGTGCGTGCATGTGCGTGCGTGCGTGTGCGTGCGTACGTGAGTGCGTACGTGCGCGCGCGCGCGCGCGCGCGCGCGCGTGTGTGTGTGTGTGTGTGTGTGTGTGTGTGTGTGTGTGTGTGTGTGTGTGTGTGTGTGTGTGTGTGTTTAACACACATTTCGTGCATATCTTTTCATTCAGTAATAGTGTTTTTCAACAGTTCTAGTTTGCATGTATATTGAAGTTCATTGAAATTTTATGATTATAACGCATTAATATTTGAACCGTGAACTTGAGGAAGAAACCAAAACTAAAAGCGGAACTCTGAAAGGTACCGAAGGCTCTGACCTGGTTTCCGGTGCAAAACATACTGTGGCTTACAGAGATTAATGATTCGATCTTTGTGCAGATCAGCTACATGATTGATCAGCCTTAGAGATCAGTTGACTGGCTGTGTGTTTCAACGTGTGATTTTTTCCCCCACAGATGGACAGGGTCCGTAACATGATGAATACTCTGCGACAAAACAACCCATCCAGCGTCAGCATGGGCACACAGAACGACATGAATACACAGACCGCCATGAACCCACAGACCGCCGTGAACACACAGACTACCACAAACCCTTTCAGCTCCTTGATGAATAGCAACACCAACACCAACGGCTTGGGCAGCTTTAACAACGTCAAGCCGTTATCGAGTCTGATGAGCATGATGAAGAGCCAGAGCACCCCAGTGAACAGCTTGAACGGCTGGAACAGTTTGAACGGGATGAACGGCAACACAGACCCCAGCTACGGGTCCAGCTCTGGCGGCACTTCCGGCCTGGGCACTCAGTCATTCAATCCTACTTCCATCTCTAGCAGCATGCCCAACTTTGGCTTTGGAGGGGGCGGCTTGAAGCCCGTCAATCCCATGGTGAGTCTGTGGCTGTTGTGTCACGCGCGCGCATGTGTGTGTCCTCCTGTCGAATAAACTACGGTCATTAACGAGTATTCAATGAAACACTCCCATTGCGAGTAGGGAGGCTGTAGCTTTTCATGAACCACTCCCATTGCGAGTGGGGAGGCTCTGACTTTCATGAACCACTCCCATTGCGAGAATTGAGGCTGTAGCCTTTCATGAAACACTCCCATTGTGTGTGGGAAGTCTGTAGCTTTTCATGAAACACTCCCAGCTGAGAGTATAGCTTTTCATGATTCACTCCCATTGTCAGTGGGGAGGCTGTAGCTTTTCATAACACACTCCCACTGCGAGAATTGAAGCTGTAGCTTTTCATGATACACTCCCACTGCGAGTGGGAAGGGTGTCGTTTTCCATGAAACACTCCCATTGCGAGAATTGAGGGTGTAGCCTTTCATGAATCACTCCAACTGTGAATGGGGAAGCTGTAGCTTTTCATGAAACACTCTCACTGCAAAAACTGAGGCTGTAGCTGTTCATGATACACTCCCATTGCGAGTGGGGAAGGTGTCACTTTTCATGAAACACTCCATTGCAAGAACGGAGGCTGTAGCTTTTCATTAAACACTCCCATTGTTAGTGGAGAGGTTGTAGCTTTTCATGTTACACTTCCATTGTGAGTGGGGAGGGTATAGCTTTTCATGAAACACTCCTATTGCCAGTGGGGAGGGTGTAACATTTCAATAAACACGTAGTGAGATTAACAAGCGAGGGAAGTTAAGAGCGCTTTTCCCCCCTGACATCACCTGTATCTATAACAAAGGACAAACCGACAACAGATCTGAATCGCCTGTCTCACCTCTCACGTAGGGCATGCGGCGAAATACCGCGGTAAGTTGATTACAGTCACCGAGGTCATGGTTTTGCTGTGCTGCACTCCATTATTTTGGAAGTTCTGATAACACTGTTTTGTGTGTGTCGTTTTTTGTTTTGTTTTGTCTTGGTTTTGCTGCTGCTGCTGTGTACTGTTTTGTAACATAAAGCAGTCATCTCTTTCTTTTAGGAGACCCGCTCTCCTAGTTTAGCACTGCTGGTACTTGACTTTCTGTTTTTTAACCCAAATGCACAGAGTTGTCAGTACATCGTTTAGTTAAATTGTGTTAAATCTCAGTACCATTTTCCACTGCACTTTCAGATGTCATTATTCGGAGGAGGCTCAGGATCATCCTCCATGTCGATGGTAGGTCTTTGCATTTTCCACTTGAGTTAAGAACCCTCACATGTTCAAGGTGTTAATGTATTTGTTTGTTTGTTTGTGGTGAGTCGTGACTGTCTGTACAGAGATCATCTCTGTCGGTTTTTGTCTGTGTCTCTCTCTGTCCAGTTCTGTCTGTCTGTCTAATTATTTGTCTGTCTCTCTTCCTCTCTTTGTATGGTTGTCTTTCTCTCTCTGTATGGTTGTGTCTCTCTCTCTGTATCTCTGTCTCCCTCTCTCTCTTGTTTGCCGTATCTGTTTTCTGCATTTTCGTTTCTTTTTTACTGGTGTATACTATCTGTGTAGCTTTATCCGGGTGGATTTTTAAGACAAGACTAGGCTTTTACTTTGGCATTTTGTATTTAACATTATGCTTTCCATAGAAGTGTGAGTGTGAGTGTGTGTGTGTGTGTGTGTGTGTGTGTGTGTGTGTGTGTGTGTGTGTGTGTGTGTGTTAAAAAAATCTTTTTTTAGGAAGGACCGATTGTAAGACTAGGGTTCTGCCAAAATATTTATCTTTGAGTATTAAACATCACCCACTCTCTCACTCACTCAATCAATCAACCAGTTACTCATTCACGCACTCACTTACTCACTCACTCACTCACTCAATCAGCCAGTCAGTCAGTAAATCAATCAGTCAAACTCTCTGTCTCTCTCTGTCTCCCTGTCTCTGTCTCTGTCTGTCTGTCTGTCTGTCTGTCTGTCTCTCTGCCTCTGTCTTTGTCTCTCTCTGGCTCGGTCTCTGCCCGCTGCTCTGTCTGTCCATTTCTCTATGCCCCCCCCCCCCCTCCACCCCCTCCGTTTTCTCTCTGTTTATACTGACGTCACGCCACACGCGGTGTCCATTTCCTGATTGCTCCCCTTTGCACGTAACACCGATGCCTGTTTCAGCGGCTGGTAATGCTGCAAAGTGCTACAGCTAACAAGAAACGGAGATAATTGTTCTCCACCGGCAGAGAGACTAATTGTTGACAGCCTTATTAGCCTTGTGTGCTGCACTTTTCCCGTGCAAGGTCTCGACACCATGCAGCTGACCTTGAAGGCGGACGACAGGGGGAGTGGGGGAGGGAAGCTGGCACAGGGACAGAGCGCTCCAGACAGCAAAGGGTGGCACGTACAAACGTGAAAGTTAAAAAAAACAAAAAAACAAAAAAAACGGTGATGAATGCCGGTAAGATGATAACGATGCAGATGATGATAATTGCTACAAGAAAGGCAACACTTTTACCCCCCCCCCCCCCCCCCCTTTCCACGCGTGGCGGTTAGAGCCGACCGATGTTCAGTAAGCGTCTTCCGGTAAATTCACCTTAGGTAAGTCAGTGCTTAACGCCCAGTCAACATCGAAGGTCATGACAGGGCCAAACTGACTGACAGAAGCAGAAAAGAGAAAGTGCGTCCCACAAAAGCCAACCCAAAACAGATGGTCGTATCACAAGCAGAAATACGCGGGACTTGACATGAGATAGTTCTCATTCGCCGAACCCCTCATGCCGCTTGTTGCTTGTTGTTAATGGTTTCTTTCACTGAATCTATCGCAGAACTCGCCCAGACAACGAAGTCAAAGCCAGAGCTTCGGCGGCTGTGGTATGGTAAGTGTGTAGTGCTGTGGTATGGTAAGTGTGAGTATGGTTTGTAGTGCTGTGGTATGGTAAGTGCGTAGTGCTGTGGTATGGTAAATGTGTAGTTCTGTGGTATGGTAAGTGTGTAGTGCTGTGGTATGGTAAATGTGTAGTGCTGTGGTATGGTAAGTGTGTAGCGCTGTGATATGGTAAGTGTGTAGTGCTGTTGTATAGTAAGTGTGTAGCGCTGTGATATGGTAAGTGTGTAGTGCTGTGGTATAGTAAGTGTGTATCGCTTTGGTACGGTAAGTGTGTAGTGCTGTGGTATGGTAAGCGTGCGTGCAATGCGTTTCACCATTTCATAATGACAGATTTCTCGAAACTAAGTAATATTTTTCATTTCGGTTTCGTTGCTGAGTGCTGCGGTGATTTACACGGTATTTCAATGTAAGTGTATTTTGAGCTGTCGTCTTCATGCTGTCATTGTTGACGGGTTGGACACTGATACTCACTGTATTTCTGTGGTTGCAGGCGTGCATTATGATGTTCATGATGCCCACGTGAACACGTGCCGGGCGCGGAGTCGCACTGAAGTGTTAAATGTGACGTCCACCGCCGGACTGCCGCTTGTGCGTCAGTTTGCGTCCTTCCTCGTCTTTCTGCGTCCAGAGTGACGCATCGGATTTCGATGTTGCTTCATTGTTGGAACATAGATTTTTTCATCTTTATAAATTATGGTTAAAGGAGACAAACGTGTCGGTAAATCAAAGGTTATCGGTCTCATTTCAAAACAATCTGTTTACTCTTAAAAGAAGAAGGCAGGTTCACACATTACATATATACCGCAGATTCAGGAGCTATGTATTTTTAGATAAATATATTAATAAGATTATAAGACTGGAATGGAATGGAAATTGCTTTGTAACACCTAATAATGGTTATAACTGGGCGAAACACATTTTTTTTTAACACAAGATTATAAAGAAATATTGATAGTTATGAAAGTGTTATTAATAAATGAGAGAAAGATGATGAAAATAATAGTAACACAAACTTGATACTACAAAATAAATAAACCTTCATCGGCTTTGGTTTACACGAAGCTTATTGAGAAATATGTCAAATGCTCATATTGTGCGTTTGTTGTCTTTTTCAAACGGGTGTTTGTTTATTTGTTGGTAGTAAAGACCCTTTCTGTCATACAAAAAATCTTGTGTATTTTGCAAAATTGTTGCTTCTTCATTTGTGTTGAGATTTTGTTGTGTGTGCCCGCGCGGGCGTGTGCGTGTGCGTGTGTGTGCGCGCGCGCGTGCGCTGTTGTTGTTGATATCGTTGCTGGTGTCCCTTATTTTCTGTCAATCAAATATGCAACGGATTTGATGGGAAAGACAGGGATATGTACCACTCGTAGGGTTTCTTGTCCACAGTCACTCCTGGTGTCTTGTTCAACAACTCTAGTGTGGAAGTAACATTTTCGCCAAGGGAGTGACCAAGAGGAATGACCAGCGGTCACTTCCTTAGTCGGCGAAGAGTTGAACTTCTGCAGCCTTTCCTTACTCACATGCTAGTCGATGACGTGACCGGTGCCGTGTTGCAGCAACGTTGGTATTTTCTCCCACATCACATGTCTTCTTTAGTTCGTACTTCTTGCATCCTGATAGGCTAATCAATAGGAAGTGTAATACCTCAGTGCACACTCCCAGCATCGCTTTCACGTACCTTCCTCCAAACTCCACCGAAGGGACACTCTTTATCTCCGCGAAGCTGTCCACCGACGCTGTCAGCGCAGTCCGAAAGGTCTGGATACTAATAAGACTGGAAGCAACACTGCGTGCAAGCAATCACGTAAAGAAGAGGCGCGTCCGGCTGTCGGGTAAAAATAGAGTTCAACCTGGATTCAGACGATTTTGGTTTTATCTGGGCTTACGCAACGTGGGCGGTTTTAAAAGAAACGCGTGATTTTATTGTGAGTCATAGTTCAGGAGCTGTGTGAGAGTCGAGGTGGACGTCGTGGGCTGTCCGTCCTAACGAGCCTTCTGGTTTCCGTGGACGTAAAGATTTATTGCACCGTGCTTCGGCATTGGTCACAACTTGTCCCTAATATGTCAACTGACATCTGAGGACATTAAGCAACAACTCATCATTTTTATTGTGAGTTGTTTGCTACAAACGTACTGCCATTTGAGTACCAACGAAAAACTATCCTTTAGCTGACAGTTTTTCGAGACTGTGGCATATTAATTATGGCAGTGGCTGGAGGAACGATGTCGTAAACCAGGACTTGGAATTTGACGTCGGTGCAGATTCTGGGACTTTGACCTCATCCTAGGATGGCGGAAGCCGCATAAAGTTTGATCAGAGAGGTTTGAGAGCTGGCACTGCCACGTCTCCCTCGTTCCTGTTTCAGCTCCTGCCAAGTTTGTTGTTGATCGTTTCTGTATAGCGCTATTCTCCACTCTCGAGCTGACTCACTGCGCTCGCATGTGATTTTACATGAATAACTATCTTTTTACAGCGCGTTTTTGAATATCCACGGAAGTGGTGTACTTACAGCGCTGGCATGGCTGGTGCCACATGAAACTGCTACCATCTAGGCGCGTTCTGTGTACACCATACAACCATGCACCATGTCATTTCATGCAAAGTTGTACTACAGCACTACACACTTACCATAGCACAACACTACACATTTAACATACAACAGCACTACACACTTACCATGCCACAGCCTTTCACACTTACCATACCACAGCACTGCACTGCACACTTACTATACCGCAGCACTACACTACACACTTACGAAGCTTCGCGAGTTTGTGATCAGAAAGGCCATCCAAAAGAGAATCCAATAATCAAGATGGGATAGAACGAAGGCTACAGCCAATGTATTTGCGGCATCAACAGTCAGGAAAGAACGGATCTTACTGATTCTACGAAGCTGGAAATATAAAACTTTACACAACTGAATCACCTGCATTTCCATTGAGAGAGACTCATCGAAGAACACACCAAGATTCCGTACTGATTCAGAGAATTCACGTACAATGTGTGTGTGTGTGTGTGTGTGTGTGTGTGTGTGTGTGTATGCGCACGTGCGCGTGCGTGCGTGCGTGTGTGTGTGTGTGTGTGTGTGTGTGTGTGCGCGTGCGTGCGTGTGTGTGTGTGTGTGTGTGTGTGTGTGTGTGTATGTATGCGCACGTGCGCGTGCGTGCGTGTGCGTGTGTGTGTGTGTGTGTGTGTGTGTGTGTGTGTGTGTGTGTGTGTGTGTGTGTGTGTGTGTGTGTGTGTGTGTGTGTGTGTGTGTGTGCAGGCCATTCTGTGAATAGAAGGTGTTTGTGTTTCAATGTGTGTCAGTTTCACTTTGTATGACTAACTATGTGCAGTAATGTATTACTATGCCACAGGGGCGGGGATAGCTCAGTGGTTAGAGCGCCGGACTCGTGATTGAAAGGTCGCGGGTTCGAATCCCTGCTGGAGCGGCGGGAGAATTTTCTTCTCCAGGGTCGACTTTCTGTGCTGACTCTTATTTCGGTATCCGTTCTACCCCTGTGTTACCGCAGTAGCACGTAAAAGATCCCGGTCATTCTGCCAAAAGTGCAGGTGGCAGGTTACAGCTAAACACGCATGCACCTTACGTATGTGGCTTTGCATGAAGTGACATGGAGCATGGTTGTATGGTGTACACAGAACTTGTGCCGAGACGGCTGCAGTTTCATGTGCCATGCCAGCGCTGTAAGTACACCACTTCGGTAGATATTCAAAAAACGCGCTATAAAGCTAGTCACTCATGTAGAACCACATGCGAGCACAGTGAGTCTGCTCAAGAGAGCGGAGAATAGCGATATATAAAGGATTATCAGTCAGTCACTGAATTTTGAGTATTTATGCATTCCACGTTTTTCTTTAATTAAATGACAAAACACTTTGAGCGCTTTACGCGCACTGTAAATTCCATGTTATTATTGATATCAGTTATATAATTATGGCTCATACATCAGGCGGAGTTTGACATTTCGGTTCAATATTTGAAGACGCAGTGAGGAATAAATGTCGAACCTCATGAGAGAGATAGGTTAGGCTCGATCTCTTCTTCCCCCCCCCCTTGCTTTATCGATTCTCTGCCATTCAGCCTTAGTCTACAGTTGCCCCCGTTATTAATTTGCAGTAGAATATAATTATAGTCTTTTGCACTGTTGTGTTTTGGTGGTGCGTTTACCGTTAGGCTTGTAGGTAGTCCGCCGTTTGATTTGTCCGGTCATGCCAAATACTTCTTTACTCCATTTAAAAGAACAAGCAAAACAAAACAAAAACACAAGAACAAAACGACATAAATAAATTAAAGAATAAACAAAGAAAGGAAGGAAGCAAGAAAGAAAGAAAGAAAGAAAATGACCATGTATAAATAATTGAAAATTTAAGACAGTGCAACAACCCTTTGTGCCAGCTGAGCTAATATGTATACTGTATCTATGTTGTTGTTTGAATGTGTTGTGGGTGTCTGATTAGGTTGGGTAGTGTGTATGTGTCCAGTCGATGGCTGAGTGTATCTGGTTGAGTAGAATTAATATTAATGTACAGATATTAAAATTTAAGGTAAGAGATCAGAAATAAAAAGTCTTAACACAGAAACATCCTCACCCTCACATGCACACTTTCAATACCTCTTTTGAAGCCATAGCCTTCAGGACTCAGACCTATTTGTTTGGTCAGAATACAAGCATGTATCTGTTCAAATACCTCTTTGTACAAACAGTGTAGGCGTGTGGAGAATAAGTAATTTGCACACCCCATTACACTGTGTCGTGGGCTACGCGTGGGGTTTTACAAGGCACACAATTTTCTCACTGGGTGTTCATTCCGACAGAAGCGACATTTGTTAATGATGAGAATCACGAAGTAATTGGTGACATTATCGTGTTGTTAATTGTTTTGTAAATTGACAAATCGAAGCCGTTTTCAGGAACAGGTACATGCAGTATGCTCTGTCGGTGTGCTGAATACTTTTAGCGATATCTGAATTTTGCAAATATCAAAAGTGTAGGGCTCCGAGCAAAAGAATTTAAAGGCTACCAAATTATAAATAATGCAGTATTAATGAAGACTCCCCCCTCACCCCCCTCCCGCCCTTATGAACAGCAGGAACAGAAGCCAATTCACCAAAAGCGAAATGGAGAAGGAGAAGGAGGACAAAAAAGATGGAGTAGAGAAGAGCAAATAACAACAAAACGCCATCACTATCACTACCAGCACTCCCACACCTCCTGTACGTTTCTGCCTCTTTCAGTCAGTACATCAGTACATCCCTGTACATTGCATAACCCTTCTCATTCCTTCATTTAAAAAAAAGACTTCTCGCTGAACAAATCTTTATGGGTGGATGTCTCTAGTTTATCAGCTTTTGCATTATTCAATCCACCTGTGCTTAATGCGGGAACTATACTCACATGTTCTTCTGTCGTCAGAGCGAGTTCTGAGAACGATGGTTTCTCAATGGGCCTCAACGGAAACTCATTCTGCATAGGGAGCACTGCAGTCATTTGTAATTAATGTGTGTGCTTTGACTACCAGCATGGCGGTCTCAGCCAGGGACCAATTAAATGCCACCCACAGACCCCCAATTACGTTCTCCATTAATCATCGTTAAACAATCACCCCTAATCAAGACCACTTGTGTGGCGTTAATTGATACTCACTAATTGCTCCTTCCGTAGCTAATCACGTTCACAAAATGGTATATAAGTCTCTAGGTGTAGCACAGGCTTGGACATCTTCGCCTTTCAGTGTGCTTCATAAGCAACAACAGCAACACTCAGCTTTCGACTCCGTTGTCCAGACCGCCATCAGCCATGAAGACCATCGCCATCCTCGCTCTGCTTGTTGCTGGTGAGACTGCCCTCCGTCTTCTCCTTCCATTCACCACACCTCGTTTCCGTTGCTTTTTCACTCACCCTCTTTTTTTGGTCTTTTTTCTCTTCCCGTTGTTCTTTCTCTCTTTTATACAGTGCACGTGTGTTTGTTTATTCTCCACCTTTAGGCAGTCAGCTGTCCAGTGTCAAAGACTATGCTACATTCCATGTCTATCTGTATAATTATCACTTTATCTTTCTGACTGGCTCTGAATTTTCAAAAGTTCTACAGTCTTGCAAATACTGCCAAGTTCAGGTTTTGTTTTTGTTGCTACCTTATTACATATTTGCCCATTTTGACAGTAAAATGCTTGTACTTTAGAAATATTCAAATTCTCATTCGTGTAATTCCACCAGGATATACGCGCTTGCGATCCGTACATAGAAAGGTAGCTCTTTGCACATTGATTATAGCTAGCCTTCAAAACAACCGTTTTGCTCTTAGGCCCTTAGGAGCTAATATCCTGAAATAACTACCATGGAACAGTGGTTGGTATTAGCGTTATTACAACAATCCTTTCATAACGGTCGCTAACCTTTCACTGTGATTGTGGTTCTTAACAGAACTGAGCGAGCGTCTGCATTTTTGGGACACACTGTGTCCAAAACTACTGTTTCTGTCCGTCATGCTACCTCTGCCATTTCTTTCAAATCTTCCTTGAAAACCTTTCTCTTCTTAAAAACATTTTATTCAGTCCCATTGCCCATACGACTCTGTGTGTGTGTGTGTATGTGTGTGTGCATGCGTGCGTGCGTGCGTGCGTGCGTGCGTGTGTGTGTGTGTGTGTGTGTGTGTGTGTGTGTGTGTGTGTGTGTGTGTGTGTGTGTGCGTGCGTGCGTGTGTGAGTGTGCGTGTGCGCGCGTGTGTGTTAGTGCGTGTGTGTTTGTGTGTTTGTGTGTGCGTTCGTGTTGTACGCGTTGAATTTTGAATGCATTTGAAGAATGTGTAAGCGCTTAGGGCCTGTGCGCGTTAGGCGCTCTAAGTATCCATTATTATTATTATTAAAACTGCACGTAACACAAAACTCCTGTGGTGTTTTCAGCGGCCTGCGCGCAGTACTTTTGCCCTGACAGCGAAGAGCAGTTCCAGTGCCTTGAGACAAAACCCAACACTGCCTTCTGCATGACTGACACCACCTGGGTGTGCGGAAAATGCGCCGTCAAAAGAAGTGTCTGCTTGTAAGTCACTGTTAAACTATGCTACTTTTGGCCGAAAGGCTTGGCAATAGTTGCATTCTGTATTGAGGAGTAGCAGCAAAGGCGCTATAAGTGCCACAGTGTGTACAAGCACAGACAAGCACACATGCCTTTATCGCTCTGTAAAGCAGCACGGTTACGTGAAGAGCTGTGTCTTTGTGCTGGTCTTTGGAGTGTCAAGTAAGACACCGACTATCCTTGCTACTGCTGCTCGTACTTGTCCAGCTTTTTCGTCTACACCATATGGTCAGCCTCTAGGTGTAAATTCAGTCTCTAGGTGTAGCTTCTGTCTCTACGTTTCTTAGTTCCATATCTTTTAAAGAACAATAGATCGACAGGTATATCGGTAAAATATATCCTTTGAAAATACGCATTACTTCTCTGTTCAGATTACTGCAGCTGAGAGGTGCGGATTGTTCCACCCTTTACGTCTTAAATATGAATAATAATAACAACAACTACAAAAACAAATTATATAAAAAAAAATCTCAAAGAAAGATGATAGTTCTGAAAAGAGATCAGCTTTAAATTCTGAACGAAGATGGTAGGCAACATTTCCATTTCACATAACACAATCATCATGGGTAGTTTATGTCTCTTTCACACAGTGTGATGATTCTTTTGGTTTCTCTTTCAATTGTGTGAATGAATGAATTTTAATGTTAAGCGTATTTTCTTTGTTGACTCAAGTGTTTAATCATTCTTTCACGTCTCCGGAATTAGGATTTTTTAATCTCCTGTAGTCTCCGAATTAGGATTTTTTAATCTCCTGTAGTCACGTACACTAGGATATATATATATAAACATTTTTGAACATTATTTAAACTACAAGCACATCCTCCATTTTTTCATCGTCTGTCAACAAGTCAACAAGTCTAAGTACAAAATATCTGGAACTGCGGCAGTCGTTATTCACATTTATTTTTACTATTTGATCTCAGTTCGTTGGTGAGGCCCAGCGAACAGTCGTTTACTATTTTGTCAGTCCACATTTGAACTTAAAGTAAAATGTCATTTGTGTTCGGTGTTTTTACTTTCTGCTTTGGGTCACCACTTTGACTGTTCAGTTACATTTTTGATAGTATTGACATTTTGTTAGCAAGTGATCAGTAAACCCAAATCAACTGGAATCGTTTTTAGTAACGTGGTGTTTTACGCCCAGTCAACCAATACGCTTATATCAGGGTGGGTAGAATCGTTTCTAAAACAATGTGTTTAAAGTCAGGCACAACACAGTTAATGATTTTTGATATGAGAAGAAATGTGATTATGATGTGACATCTGACTATGTCCTCTATTCTACTCCACAGCGGTTCTGCCACACAAGCCAAACACGAGACTGTGTGCACGAACGCCGGAAACCCAAAGATCACTTGCTGATTGGCTGGTCCTCGACGGCAAGTCCGGTCCAACCGGCTGTGACGTACATCATGCACAAATGGATGACGACGCCGCATTTGAAATCCTCCATATAAATGTGATGCAATGAAAAAATGAGCTCATTTTTTACCAACTTCGTGATGATGTTAATAATAATGATAAATAAATAAAAGTAAACAAGAATGAAAGATTTTTGGGACGTTATTTGTTCTGCATTTTTTCACCATTCAAACCCTTTTTTTCAGGGTATGTATGTATGAATCTGTATGTATATTTGTATGTGGGTAAGTAGGTAGGCATTTTATTGAGGTGTTTACACTTGCACAGTTCAAAACCCCTTCAACCGCGACACACACTAACACGCCTATCATGTTTAATTAATGCATTCAAAATTATCATGCAACTGGCTTATGTCTACACGCACGCACACACACACACACACACACACACACACACACACACACACACACACACACACACACACACACACACACACACACACACACACACACACACACACACACGACATGCACGTAGGCACGCACAAACGTACAATAAACAAAAGAACTGAACACACACAGACACACACGCAAGCACGCACACACACACACGCAAGCACGCAAGCACGCACGCACACACGCACGCACACGCACGCACGCACGCACGCACGCAGGTCGAAAAGGCATTTACTTCAGTAACGAAAATACAAGGATGACAACCGAGGCAAAACCGTGGAAGTCAGTCTACTTGCTCGCAAATTAAACAAGGGCGTTTGGATTATTTCTTGGTATCTGATGAACTGCTGTCGGTCATAGAAGAAGCCAAAAGTGAGTCAGGTTATGGATGAGACCACTGCCTCATTTCTACTGAATTGAAAATCTGGCCTTACTGGTAGGGGAAACCCCTTCAGGAAATTTACCAACACGGTTCAGGATGAGAAGACTATTACTGACGAGAGCAAAGCAATGAACATTGTATTAATAAAACTACAGGTGCTAATATAAAGCTTGAAAAATCGATGATCAGCTTTTCTTCGAAATGTTATTGCTAGAAAGAAGAAAGAAAAAAAAAAAAAAAAAAAAAAAAATCTGAAACAGAATGACTGCTAGCGTTCTAAAACAAGACCCAAACACAAAAAGGTTCAAACGAACGCTTATTTATCACGGACAAATGCAAATTTTTGGGGAAATCCTCTTTATCAAGCCACAAAACGACACTTACACAACAGATAAACGGTCAAAAATGATGAAAAATGAAAGAAAAAGACGTATTTAGTTTTGGTTTAGTTCAGTCTTCCAAGCACCGAACAAGCTATAAAAACGAAACCAAAACAAGATAAGTCTTTTTCTTTCATAAAGGAGATTTCCCCGAAAATTTGCATACTATGTACGTGTTAAAATAAATAAGCGTTCGTTGGAACCTTTTTGTTATTGCTAAAAAATCAGACGAAAAACCATTTCCTAAGCATCATTCAAGAATCATGTGGAGTGGGGACAAAAGAACACATCCTCATGGAAGGAATCGATGAAATTTAAGATAGTCAAGTCAATAGACTTTAATCATTCCTCACAGGGCAATTCAGCTAATATTAAGGTTCATTAATTATTCAAATGTAAAATAAACATCAGAACAACGTCAAAAGCATTTAAACTGATAATAATAAATAGACAGAGCAAAATATTATGATAGCGTAATACTATATCGCAAGATAAAAAGATGCAGCTGCAGGAACTTAGGTCTACAAAGATAGGAGGTGCAGCAGTAAAATCAAAAATCCAAAAGCGTAAAAGGTTAAAAGAAACGCTGTTTATTAGGACAAAATACAACAAGCGAATTTTCGGGGTAATCCACTTTATCAAGGTACAAAACCACACTTAAACCACAGTTAAACGGTGAAAACGATGAAAAATGAGATGTAGAACTAAGACACCTATCTGCCTTTGGTTGCGCTATGTTGTTTTCGTGTGCACGCAGTGCTTGGAAGAATCAAAGTAAGATCAAAGGTAAAGTGGTAACCACAGGGTGAGAAACTAACGAAACATTTGTGCAGTTTAGAAAACCGCAACACAACATAGCACGAAAACCACATAGCTCAACCCAAAGCAGACAACTGTCCAAGTTCTACATCTCATTTTTCACCGTTTAACTGTTGCTTAAGTGTCGTTTTTGTAGCTTAGTAAAGGGGAAAATTCGCATGTTGTGTTTTGGCTTAACAAATAGTGTTCTTTTGAATCTTTGATATGCTTGGATCTCAGTCTGACTGTTAGTAAGTATATATGCATATACCTATATGTTGTTCACCATATAGCTATTTCATGCGGTTTTTAATAAATTTGGTATGCTTCATATAATAGACATAAAATGTGAAATGTAATGGCAAAGAATAATAAATATTTGCAACTCTCTCTCTCTCTCTCTCTCTCTCTCTCTCTCTCTCTCTCTCTCTCTCTCTCTCTATATATATATATATATGTATCAGAACTCTTTTCTCTCAACTATACATTATTAATTTTATATGACAGTGATAGTACATAACGTGCATCGTACATATAGTTTCATAAAAGCGGTCAGAGGGTGAACGTATACCATCACTAATGCTACTGCAGAAGAATTGAATTCTAATCCTAAGAAGGTCCACGATAACAACAACAATAACAATCACACCCACACACACACACACACACACACACACACACACACACACACACACACACACACACACACACACACACACACACACACATACACACACACACACACACACGCACACACGCACCCACACTCATATCATTACACCCCTGTCTCTCAATCTACATAATCTAATGCTAATACCTAGCAAACGCAAACTGACTCGGTAATGTAATACTTATCTGACAGACCGAAACCGAAAAAAACCCCTCTATAATCAAATAAAACCCTACCCTCTCTTTGCAAGTTATGATCCTCAACAGACATCTTGACACACACGCACGGTTAATGGCTGTTATATTTTTCAGTAAAAAGCAACAAAGCAGAGGGTAGAAACAAGGCTTCTGTGTTTGTTTTCGGGGGTAGAATCGACCACTCTGCCTGCTACCGACATAGTGTCTCACGTAGTGGTCGGGTATCTGCATATCGGCGCTCTACCATTACACCACTTCCGTGAATATTAATACGTGCTATCAGTCACTCGTTCAGAATCACATGCGAAATGTGCGCAATGAGTCTGCTCGAGAGCAGAGAATAGCGCTATATAACAGCTATGAATAAAAATAGTATACAGCGAGGCGTCTTAATAAAGGGAGGTGTGATAAAGCAACCGGGGTACATTGCTTTAAACTGTTTACATCAAAATATACCCAGAGTCCACAGAGTACAGCTGGCGATCTACATTCATTCTTACAACGCGTCCAGTAAAGAGTTGATCTGGAGGTCTAGAGTGTTCATTGAAACCCATTCTGTAAAGAGTTCATCTGATGGTTTAGCCTGAGTTGTGAAACGCTTGGAGAAAGAGTTCAGCTGGTGGTCTAGATCGAGACTTGAACGCATGCAGTAAAAGAGTTAATTAGTTCTTGGAGTTTAACGTTCCCTCATTTAAATAAAGAGTTCACCTGGTGGTCTAGATTGAGTCTCGAAAAGCGTTCAGTAAAGAATTCGTTTGTTTGTCCAAATGACATCTGAAATGCATTCAGTAAAGAGTTCGCTCGGTGGTCCAAATGAGCCTCGAAGGTCACCCGGGAAGAGTCAATCCAGGTAGACGTGTGCCGTGCCCCTGATACGGTCATGGCATAGACAGCACTCTCTGATGGTCGCAGCGCACGACTCGCACGTGCACAGGTGTCCACAGGGTAGGAAGATGGTGTCCACGGCTCTGTCGCCACACAGGCGGCACGTGTGACGTTGACGCAGACGACGGTTGGCCTCCTGCAGCCGCTGAAGGTAAGTCACCTCGTCCTGGTTGTCGGCGATTATAGTTGTGCTGCGCGGCGCCGGATGGTCGCTGGACACGGTTGTACGTGGCACTGTTGACTGTTGTCTGGACACAGTTGCAGATGACGCAGCTGACGGTTGCCCACAGGCAATGGCCTGCTGACTGATGCGTTCCGGGCCAGATCCACCTCCCGCATTACTCGAAGCACCACTGGAAGAAACGGCAGCAGAAGACCTTTCGGTGTTCTGACGCCTGCCAGAAGAAGAGGCTTCTCCAGAGGTGGCCTCGCTTGAAACAGCAGGTAAACCTTGGCCTGGGTTTTCAGTGGGCGCAGGAACCGTTGCTGTTGTGGCCGAGGTACGTCTTGGCTGTTCACCGGAAGCCGAGGTTGATGACTCAGTTAGGCTTCCCTGCAACACACATGCACACAATGCCAGCCGGACAGACAGACAAAAATAACGCCATACCGTATTTATTCATGAATTGTTATAAGCGACATACAAAATTGAAAGGCAAACAGTTAAATGCGCCCACTTCCACGTTTTTTGTATAAGGGAGATAACCATTGTGCAAATAGTTTCGTTGAGGTTTGCCTCCCTTGGTTAGCAACACTCCGCTCGCATGCGCGCAGAAAGACAACGGCGGAGGGCTCGGTGTGGTTCACTCAGAGAGACAGCCATCACACTGCCCAAGACTGAAGGGACTGTCTTGAAAATCCCTTTGTTAAAATGTCATTGCGTACCAAGGATACCAATATTATAATCACTCGTGTTATTTACTGGCAAATTCGTAAACCAGGCAAGACTAAAACTGGTCTGATTTATTAATATTCCCTTGTTAGAGCTACAGAAATGGGTTATTATACATACATATTTTTTAAAGGGGTTTGTCAATGAGTACTTAGACAATACCAAGAAGTTAAAAAAAGAAGAAGAGGAAATAAAATAATAATTAAAAAACAAACAATCAAACAAACAAACAAACAACAACAACAACAACAACAACAACAACAACAACAACAACAACAACAACAACAACAACAACAACAACAACAAAAAACGCTCATCTGATATCAAAGCGAGTTCAGAGTACAAATATAATAGCGCTACCCCTTTATTTCTTCTGCAGCATTTCTTTGCTAAACGTGTGCTCCGTGTTTCTGTGTGTTCTGTCGGATAGCTTACATTTGGCGTGGAAGCGATGCTACAACCATTGGCCAGTTTGATCAGGGTTTGATGCACGAAGTGCTCTCCCTTGATAGCTGTGACGTAGTCACACGAAAAACGGAATCGCACGTGCGTCTCCCAGGGGTCATCGTTTTGTCTCCAGTTCCGTAATGTGACTCCACAATAGAAGCACCGTACACTGTCCCCTGAACCTGGGAGAAGACAAGTAGTGATAAAGTGTTGTCTGTCTTTGCCTCCCCCAGCCCTCCTCTCTGTCTCATTTTGCATTGTCTCCAGTCACACACACACACACACACACACACACACACACACACACACACACACACACACACACACACACACACACACACACACACACTGCTTTCATTTACATACAATTCTGCAAATCGCACAACGTCTCAATATTCTTACTTCATTAATCCCACCATCCCCACCCACCCCTCCCCCACCCCCACCCCCACAAAAATCAATTAACAAAATATACAAATATGCTTTCCGTGAAGCGACTCCATGTTTATATTTAGCTGGAATGTTTTAACATTTATCCGTTTTATATCTCAAAATTCAAGTCCATTTCCCATACGAATACAGCTTAATTTCACGTAGAACGCCTGCTTCTAAAACTAATACACCTAAGTCCCTGCTTGCACTGTGCATACTTCTTTATACTGTATTTTGTTCTCTCGACCTCTATCGCCACATGCCTGTTTTAGTGAAATGTTCTATCGTGCCTCTCTTTCCGCTTCACAGTTCTTTTCCCTTTTCTGCTACAACCTTCTGCTGGGAAACAGTTCACATTACAAACAGCGTGTGAAACTTATCAGCATATCGTTATTTGTTGCTCAAAAGTTTACGCCCAATCAACCATATATTTGTTACTCAAAGGTTTACGCCCAATCAATCATATATCATATATTTGTTACTCAAAGGTTTACGCCCAATCAACCATATATTTGTTACTCAAAAGTTTACGCCCAATCAACACATTTGTAACTAAAAGGTTTACGCCCGATCAACCATATATGAGGGCAAACAGCAGGTACTAATGGATTCTGCAGTGAGCAAGATACAATGAATCACGTACTTTCGAGCCCACAGTCTTATTTCTGAAACTATTAGGCTCAGATTGCGTCGAAAAGGTCTCCAACTGCCGACGTGCGTTAAAGTGAACAAAGGCATGCCTCAAAATTTTCTCAGTCTTGATTTACTTAAGTGGAGGCTTACACGTTAATCCTTGAACAAATATTTCACAGTTTGTTGTTGGAGGTATTGCAGAGTCCAGATCATCTCGATTAAATGAATGTAAAACTCTGTATGACTTGACACCGAAAATGTCTTCTAGTGACTGCCGCAACAGGAGGAGCCTTGACATTCATTGGCTTACACCCCCGCCTCCCCTCCCCCCCCCCCCCTCCCCAAACATTTTCTCTGGTTACATTAATGTGTCAGCCACAGATTTTGTGCTAGTCAATATCTTTTAAGCTCGTGTCGACCTCGTGGCTTCTGACTTCGTACGTAGATCTAATTCAAGTCATCATCCAAACCAAAATCATACACAACAATTTATTTTTACCTTAATGGCATAACCAACATACCATCGGCAAGACAGCTTCTGCGAAAAGGGCAGCAAAGATAAGAGTCCGTCTGCGTGTCTCCTTGTCTGTGCGGCATGGGGGGGGGGGGGGGGGTGGGGGGGGGGGGGGGGGGTTCACCGAGGTGAACCCAGCTACGACACTGCACACATCTGGTAGACTCCCGTTGGTGGCTTGCTGATGGAAGCTCAAGTCACGTATTTGAAATCTGGCAAAATTCACCGTCTAATTGCAAGCTCAGCTGGTGGTACTGAAGAATATTAGCTAGCTAGCTAATTTGAAACACACGAGAATGTCAACATTGCACTTTTTTCTATCAAGACAGGACAAAACAATGCGCACATTTTTAACATCATTGTCTTCATAGTCGACAAATAGAAACAAACAGGAACGTGGTTTAACTCCCTATAAGCGTGATGGGGATTCGCCAGATAGTGTACGAGTGTGTTACAATCAGAAATAAATTATTTTACTGGTACTGTACATAAAAAATGCTTTGTGTGTTTCCATGTTCTTTCTCCAACTTTTCACTTTTTCCTCCCTAAACGACAGCAGTTCGGATTTAGAGAGCAAGTTTGAGACATTTCGGAAACTTGCAGCCGGGCGCCGGGCACATTTGCCATTGTTAGCAAAGATAAGCGTATACTCTGGGACCAAAATCGCTTCTGTAAAGTTTTGCCTTGGTGTTCTTTATTTCATTCCCATTTCCAGGTTATTACTTCCTTTTTGGTAGTGAAATCAAAACATTAAAAACAAAAAAACAAAAACAAAAAAAAAAAAAGTTCTGAGTGTGAATGAGACTTCTCACGAGTACGTTGAATGACATTATCCACTGTTGTCAGTTTTGCATAGGAAAAATACTCATGCTGTTGTTAAAACTCCGACATGCAGTCTCAGTATTTGTTTTTCACAGAAAGTCAGTTTGTACAGATCCTTATATTTCCCTTCTCATCTGATATCTAGCTATAATTACACAGAAACTTGAGGATTACTAAAATAAGTGTGTACTAGAGACAGAAAAAGGGGCGATAACAACGAGCGGAAACAAACCCATGTAGCAGAATCCAGAGATGACCAATCTACGTACCGAGGTAGTAGAATCCAGCGATGACCAGAAGCCGTGGACTAGGCAGTCCTCTCGCCGGCCAGTCAACGAACGATGCCAGTCTCGCACTCACAGATGCGTTCCCGGGGCTGACTGTTCGTCTGGTGTCCAGACTGCTGACCTCCGAGTCCCCATCAGGCAGACCATCACTGCGGCTGTGTCCGCCCTGTGTCTGACGGCTGTCGCCTCCTAAAGGGACACTCTGGTTCGGACCGGCGCTTAGGGGTTGGTCCACCTGCACGGGGTAGCGGCAGTTTCCTGTTGCAGCAGTTGGTTGGCAGGGCAAAGGGTCGGGACTTCTTCTGGACGTATTTCCGTTGACCTCCGGGCGTCCTGATGACTGCAGGCCACTGTTACCCGCTTTACTCCTAGCTCCGTTGGCCGGGGTAGGATTGGAGGCAGACAGCGGGCTTAAGACACTGTTACAGTTGCTTGTCTGTGGGTGGCTTTCAACCGTAGGAGAAAGGGCTGAAGCTGACAACTGAGTGTGGGATGAACGCCGTGCGTCAATCGTTTCCCAGGCTGTGGTGTTGCTAGTATCGCTTCTCTGGTTGTTGTTTATATTTTCTCGGGGCTGCTCGGGCGTTGTCAGAGATGCTATATGCGGGAACTGGTTTTTCACTGGTACATTTCTTTCGTCCTTGAAATTTGCTTGCGCACAGTTATTTGAGAGTGTCAAATGAACAATTGCAACTTTCTTTTCTCCTTCATTCCAGTGCCTTTTGCTCAATCGACAACTGAAGCAGACGATGACATCAAGCTCCTCATCATAATAGAATCCACTCTCGGCAAGACGAACTGGAGAGACCTGTAAATCTTCGAGTTTGGCAAACGTTGAAAGCCTATAAAACTCGTAGCGACGTCGTTCCTGTGGTGATGTGAAAAAAATCCCAGGGTGAGCAAAATAAGTGGCGGGGAAAGCAGAAAGAAAATCTGCGGCCTGACGAATGTGCCTCACCGACGATTCTCTAGTGTAGTCACCGTCAAACCACTCTGGTGCTTTTGCCGACAGAAACACACCCACCTGGTCTAAGTCTGCTCTCACTGTCCGAGGACAGATCCGGCACGCTCTCTCCTTGCTGCTGAAGTGAATGCATTCTTTGCCGCCAATGCCTTCGCTTGCCAGACATACTTCCCAGGTGATGGTAGTACTTTCTCCAGCAGCGCCCATCACAGCAGCTTCCGTTTCCAAATTCACCTCCATCTTACCTTCAGAAATGTTTTGCAGTGAAGAGGCGGTCTCCTTTTGTTTGCAAGTGTGTGTTTTACCGGTTTTCAGCTGAAGACTTCCTTGCCTGTTTCTCTGATGTGAAACTCTTTCCTTCTTCAAAATGGACCCTGTTATGGGTGTAGTTTTAGAGGTACAGTTCTCGTTTGTGTCTTTCACGTTGTCTTTCATATGGACCAAGGGCGTTTTGAAAGTCTTGCTTCGAGACTTCTGAAGGTCAGCTTTAATACAAACTACCTCTATTCTGTCTTCTTTCACATAAGCTAATTCTGTGCTGATGGAATCGCTCTGAGACATGGACCTTGACGGCAATGACAATTCACTCAGGTTGGCAAAACGTCCACCAGATTCTGATTTTGTGTGGAGAAGCTCTGTTCCACCATAAGCTGTCCCTGTGGTTTGACCTTGTAACTTGTTGGCCTTTGGTGTACTGCAGGTGCTGACTCAGGTCCCATGTTGCGCTCCAAGATGACACGAGGTTCCAATCTTTCTGAATCTTTAGCTCCGCCGAGTTCCGGTGACATTGCTCCAGATATATCCGCAAAATCATCCATGATTGCCTAAGTGTATTTTAGGCTCCGACTTTTGCGAGTTACAAGTCTGAGGAGCAGATTCATAATTCTAAACAGTTCTTTTTTGTGTGTTCCTTTTTGTTGTTTTGTTGGGACATCACTGCCGGACATGACAAAGTCTCTCCATTTTTTTATATTCCCCCCTAAAATTAAAAATAGCATAGTCTTTTCAGGGTTACCGAAAGAGCCAGATTCTAATGTGTTCTGGGCTGATTGCCCAATGTGATGTTCGGATACCAGCAGAAGGCAGTCGAGGGGAATACAGTTATGCCTTAATACCATACACTGAGTCTTCTAAATCAGCACTAATCTTGATCACACACCATGATGAGATTCAAGCAGTATAGGCTAGATACATTCGTATCCATAGACAGCCAGCTTGATCAGAATAATCAGGAAACCCACCTACTGTCCTTCGAGAACGGGTATGTGTGCATGTGTTATGTATGACGAGGTTTTAGCCTACTTCATACACACGGCTCACAGGCACTTTTGTACGAACAACAGAGATGTTGTTCACAGTGACAATTTCGTCTTGAGTGTATTCAGTGTGAACTATGCGTTGCGTGTGTCCATGGAGATTCCTGAACACTTCATGACAGAAGATCGAAGACAGTTCATGGTACACACAGCACACACAAAACAGGGAGACTGTTCACAAATGGCGCTGTCTATCAAACACATATCAAAAGTAGCTGTCGAAGTACTAGTACATACTGCCATTCCCTGCTTCGGTATTTTTCTGTTTCAGCTGCAGATGTCCACGCGTACGATGGAATGTTTGAGGGGAATTTCAACATCTGTTACAGTTTTAAGAGTAAACAATACCACAGCTTTGGAGAGAAGAGAACACTCACTTCCAAAGATGGCTTCCCAACCTGAGTAACTTGGGCAGGCACATCGACGTACGATACAGAAAGTGGCCACCGTCACAGAAAACGGCACGCAAAAACAACCAATGGGAGTTCTACATCGGTTCCACTGAGTTCTGCACTTTTGACGTGCTTGATCTTCTTCTTCTTCTTAATCTTTATGAATTATGTTGGCAACGCCCAGTTCTGCTACAAACACCAACGGAAAAGAAAGGAGACGATGACTGAAAAGTTGATGTTCTGAAAAAGCAAACGGTACCATTTGATCAAAACTGAACAAAATGTACTCATCGATAAGTAGAAACGCGCAACGAGTCTAACAGAAAGTGTCGTTATCAGATACAGTAGACTTAATTACGATGAGCAACACAGAAGACGGGCGGAGAAAAAGCCGAAGAAGTAGGAGAAAGCAGTAAATTAACGAAGAGACAAAGCAGTCGGAAGGGGCGGTAACTATCTAGGGATTACACACACACACACACGCACGCACACACATACACACACGCACGCACACACACACACACACACACATACACACGCACAAACACACACACAAACACACACAAGCATGCACGCACGTACACACACACACACACACACACACACACACACACACACACTCACACACAGACACACACACACACACACACACAAACACACACTCTCCCTCTCTCTCTCTCACACACACAGACACACACAGACACACACAGACACACACACACACACCACACACACACACACACACACACACACACACACACACAGGGAAGGTACTTAGTATTATTGGTATTATTGATATTTTGATAAATAAACATTGACACGGTTAGTTTGAGCTAGACATGGTGCGAAATTGTATAAGCATGGGGGGAGGGGGAAACGAGGGGATGGGGGTGGGGGGTGTTGATACTGATCGCAAACAGTGTGAAGATCAGCAAATTGATTATTCGTTCAAAATAATCAAGAAACGAATGTTACCTCACTCTTCTCAGCCCCTGTGTGAGAAACAAAAGACCCCCCCCCCCCCACCCGAGAGAGAGAGAGAGAGAGAGAGAGAGAGAGAGAGAGAGAGAGAGAGAGGGATAAAACCGGAAACCGTTTGTTAATCAATACTGACGTGTTACCTACTGATGCAGAACTGGGCTACCGAACAAGCAGAAGCTATATACAGTGATCTAAAAAAAGATTCCACACAACGCACTGCATATAACGTCAGCACAAGGAAGTGACTAGATATAGCACGAAGCTCATATAACACTTTGCAACCTGACAACCTGACACACGCAAGTCTTTCATTTGTAAACAACTCTCTGTCTGTCTGTCTGTCTCTCTTCTTCTTCTTCTTCTCTTCCCTTGATATGAACCTTGCAGCTGATTTGAGGGTGGTAAAATAATTATCCAGAATCAATCTTCTTTCCTCCAGCTCTCTTGACTTAGATTTAAACAACAACAAAGAAACAAGTGCCTGGATTTACGAAATACTTCGAAGACTGTTCGTGCTCGCGCGCGCGCACACAGGGACACACTGACACAAACACAGACGCACACAGACACACACACAGACACAGACACACACACAGACACACACACAGACACACACACACACACACACACACACACACACACACACACACACACACACACACACACACACACACACACACACACTCGCGCGCGCGCGCGCGCGCGGTAACACACTAAAAATATGGATCGCAACAGAAACGTCTATGATACTATAATAATATATTATTATTATTTATGGCGCCCCATCTCGTAAGAGCCCAGAGCGCTTACAAAGATATAAAGATACACCCATTTCATCACACACAGACACAGACAGACAGACAGACAGACAGACAGACAGACAGACAGACAGACAGACGCACACACACACACACAAACACACACACACACACACACACACACACACACACACACACACACACACACACACACACATACACACACTGCACTTTATGGTTGATCAGTCAAGCAATTGGCAATTAACAAATTATTCCGACAGTTTAATAAATTTGGCTGTCCTCAACCTGACAACTAAGTGGAGATGGAAGCGGCAATTAAAATTATCGATAACGCATGAATTAGTTGGCTAACTGCTTCTTCTTCCGTTTTATTTAAAGTCTGTTCACATCAGTGATATCATACTGATCTGATAATTATCAAAGTAACATCACGTCAATAATCTGCACCAAAACAACAAGAGACTTAAAAAACAAATTGAATATACACTTGTTTGCAGTCGCAAAACAAAAATAGACAAATATGTGATCTATATCTCACACATGCAAAAACACACGCACGCGCATATATTACACACTAACATATTTATAC
>OY757544.1:13831787-13856787 GCA_963584105.1 Alviniconcha strummeri
ACGCAAATCTCTCAAAGACAACACAACCTGATACTAAGCTCCTCTTTATTAATCTTAGTTTAAGTTTTTGTAAAACTTGATGATATTAGCATCTTTGATCACAGTTATGTCACTGTGTCTTGTGAGCGAGGAGGAGTGGACCAACAAGAAAAGACTGTTTTTAAATATGAATTACTTTCTTGGAGGTCCCTCAGCTGACCAGCACTTTGAATTTGAGCCGCATGCTGGGCGCTTTATAAATTTCCATTAGTAATTTCACCATGCCTTTGGTTGCTTATGGACCATGGTCAATCCATTCACCATATTTTAAAAGCATTGAAACTGTGACTGCTTTGTTGCGCAACAGCCGTCGCCCCTTCTCAGCCAGTCGCCGCCCCGTGAGCATCAAGAACATAGAGGACGTGGCCAGCTTGCTGAGAGGGGAGCTGGTTCAGAATGTTGTCATTGTGGCTGGGGCTGGCATCAGTACGCCCAGTGGCATTCCGGACTTTAGGTTGGTAATTTTAAAGCATGTGTGTGTGCGCGTGTGTGTGTGTGGGGGGGTTTGGATGTGTGTTTTCTGTGTGTACATTTTAGAGAATGTGTGCCTGCGTGTGTGTGTGTGTGTGTGTGTGAGTGTGTACGTGTGTGTGCATGTGTGCGTGTGTGCATGTGTGTTTGTATGTGTGTGTGTGTGTGTTTGGATGCGTGTTCTCTGTATGTGCATTTTAGAGAAAGAATGTGTGCCAGCGTGCGTGTGTGTGTGTGTATGTGTGTGTGTGATTGTTTCTTCTTGTCTTTCTGTGTATATGCACACGTTATTGGGGGTGGGGTCAGTGGAAATGTGTGACTATGACATTTGTTGAATGATTCATATACACATATTGTGATTTGTCGTTAAGTATCATGTGATAATACACCCCTTCTCAAACTGATAAACAAGATTTCATGGTCAAACAGACATAGTTTGCATAAAAGTTGGCTATCATGATACTGATGACAGTGGAAGGGTTTGTGTTAACTGGTAACTCCCAGTATTTTATTGGTTAAGTTCTGCATAATACTGGGGAAAATATCAGCAGTCGGTCAGATATAATGGCTGTTATTTTGTTTGACCAGTTCTCAAAAACAGAAGCCGAAAAAAGAGAAGACATAAAAGACAGAAAATGGCACACAGTGAGAGAGTGCAGGTAGCATGTGTGTGGTGGGTGGGTGGGTGGTGGAGGATGGGGGTTAGCGTGCATGCTTGTATGTGTGTCAGATGAAGAAGGGAGCTGGTTGTTTGTTAGTACAGCTCTAGATCTGGATAATGAGAAATAATCTGGATCCTGGTAGCTTGTAGATCTGTATACATGTATTCACACTTGTATCCTAATACAAACTTGTTCTTTCGTATCATCATGGTTTTGACCGTACAGGTCACCAGGCACTGGTCTCTATGACAACCTGCAGCAGTACAGCATCCCCTATGCAGAAGCCATATTTGACATCGACTACTTCCACCACAACCCCCGTCCCTTCTTCACGCTGGCAAAAGAACTTTATCCTTGTGGGAAGTATCGTCCAAACTACCTGCACTACTTTGCCAAACTGCTGCATGACCGCAACCTACTGCTGCGTATTTATACACAAAACATTGATGGCCTGGAGAGAAGTGAGTACACATGCCATTGGGTGGGAGGGATTCTGAGTTGAGCGCTGTATGCTAGGAGTGGGTATGCCGTGATGCCGCTAGCTCTTTTCTTTTTATCCATCACCTTGACAGGCGAGGCTAAAAAAATTGTTGTGGTGCATTTTTATTTGTTGTGCTTTTCTAGGTGAAGGCCTGAGACTTTTGGCGTGAGGAAAAAATAGCCAGTCAGCCCAGTGATGTTCTTGGAGCTGGATTGGAATAAAGTTGATCTGTTGCAAACTGTTGGTAGAAGGGACCCACCTGCAGTCTGTCACAATCCATATATTATATGTTTCAAAATCACAAGATTTGTGACTTAAGAAACATGCCATGCTGCACTGTAATGCATAATTAGGAAAATTTCACTTTTTTCCCCCAAAAACAGATTCTTGTAGATCAGTGATGGACAGCTTCTAAAAATGTCCATTCATTTCCATCAGTTTTCTTTTCTTTTCTTCTTGTCATCATTGTTATCATCATCATCATCATCATCTCCCAAGAATTTTTTTAAATATTGTTCAGAAATCAAGTATCACAGCAGTCTTTCAGTTGCTGGATTCCACATGGATTCAGTGTGGATTTCCACACCATCATTCAAAGAGATTAACCAAAATATGTACAGAAATTGTTTGTTTGCTCTTACAAATGAATCTTGTCTTTTCAGTTGCTGGGATTCCACCAGATAAAATGGTTGAGGCTCATGGGACCTTTTCTAGTGCAACATGCATGACATGTCGACAAAAATACAATGGGGAGGAAATCAAGGTAACTTTATCGTTGTGATGACCTTGGCATTGTGCTGTGCTGACCATGTTATGATGGTGATAAGTTATTGTGTTGGCATTGCCGTTGTGGTGGTCACCACACCCATGATTAAGTTGTGTATTAAGTTGTAAAGTAAGTTGTGTATAGTTCTTATACTTGTGGAGGGAGGGGGGTGGTGCGGTGGTTGCCTCTGTGTGGGTGTAGGCACTTAGAGTAGTTCCCCCCCCCCCCCCCCCCCCCCCCCCGTTTAAGTTGATTAAGTTGTGTATTAAGTTGTAAAGTAAGTTGTGTATAGTTCTTATACTTGAAGGGGGGGGGGGGGTGCCTCTGTGTGTGGGTGTAGGCACTTAGAATAGTCCCCCCCCCCCCCCCCCCCTTTAAGTTGATTAAGTTGTAAAGTAAGTTGTGTATAGTTCTTATACTCGAGGGGGGGGGGCCTCTGTGTGTGGGTGTAGGCACTTAGAATAGTTCCCCCCCCCCCCCCCCCCCCCTTAAGTTGATTGAGTTGTGTATCAAGTTGTAAAGTAAGTTGTGTATAGTTCTTACTTGGGGGGGTGGGGGGGGGGGGCTATGTGTGTGTGTGTAGGCACTTAGAATAGTTCCCCCCCCCCCCCCCCCCTGTTTTTTCTTGTTGTTGTTTTGTGGTTTTATTGTTGTTGTTGTTTGTTGGTTTTTGGAAGGGTGTCAGGAGACTTTTTGTGTGTTTAAAAAAAAAATGGGGGGGAGGGGGTGCTATGCTGTACCACACCTCCTGTATATATATATATATATGTGTGACTACCCTTAAACATGTATCATCCTTTCATTGTGTCAGGTTTATCATTTTATATTGTTTTTATTCTTTTTGATTATTTGTGTTTTTTGTGTGCCTGCTTGTTGGGTTTTGTTGTGTGTGTGTGTGTGTTGTTGTTCTTGTTGTTTTTTGGAGGAGTGAGGGGGGGGCTATGTTTTAAGTCCTAGTGAGTGTTAAATGATTTTGACTTTGCCAGTGATTGTGTGTTATATATCGTGGAAGTGGAGATTCAGCTTTTATTGCTACTGACAGAAGTTGACTTTCACATGTATTCATCCTTTTTTCTTTTATTTTCCTCCAGGAAAAAATCTTCCAAGACAAACTGCCGAGGTGCAAGAGAGTCTCATGCAGTGTAAGTAACGAAATTATTGCCGCTAATTGTGTGGAATTAACCTTTTTTCTTTCTCTTTCTCAGTACCATGGACAAAAGGTGTATGTGTTGTTGTTTTCTGGGTGGGGGGCAGGGGAAGGGGGTCTTACTCCCATGAAAAGTGTGCAATCAGCAGTGTAAGTGAAGTCTTTCAGACTTGCCTGACAATTGTGACAGATGAGCCCCATTGAGACCAGTTTTGGTGGTCTTTGATTCTTTTCAAAGTCACAAGGATGTTTGAAAAGTCAAAATGAAAGTCATATTTTCTTGGTTCTGGTCAAACAGGGTTTCAAATATGCACTTATATATATATAGATATAGATATATATATATATATTAATGCAGGCTGCAGATGGAAGTATTTGCACAATTTTTGCATTTTCAAGCAAGCAAGCTTTCGTCTTTGCTTCAGTACCCCTTTAACTACCTTTGGTCTTGCCTTACCTCAGGGCATTGTCAAGCCAGCCTGCGCCTTTGCCACAGTCCCCCTTTAACTACCTTTAGTCTTGCCTTGCTGCAGGGCATTGTCAAGCCAGGCATCGTCTTTGCTTCAGTACCCCTTTAACTACCTTTAGTCTTGCCTTGCTGCAGGGCATTGTCAAGCCAGGCATCATCTTTGCTTCAGTACCCCTTTAACTATCTTTAGTCTTGCCTTGCTGCAGGGCATTGTCAAGCCAGACATTGTGTTCTTTGGTGAGGAGCTGCCCAAGAGGTTTTACTTCTACTTGAAGGACATGCTGCAGACTGATCTGGTCCTCATTATGGGAACTTCACTTGAGGTAAGTTGGCATTTTTTTCTTATTATTTTTGGGGTGAATTCTTCTGGCTTTTTTTTATTTTTTTATTGTTCAGTTTTTGAGGGCATGCTTGCAAGCAAATTTATAAGTAAATGTTAATTTGGCTGACATTTATTATACATGAGTCATGATCATTGATATTGTATATGACTGTTGTGACTATTAACTTGCAGTTGTCTATACAGAAAGGATGCAGATGTGCTCTCTGTCTGTCTGTCTGTCTGTCTGTCTGTCTGTCTGTCTATCTGTCTGTCTCTCTCTTTGTCTCTCTCTCTCTCTCTCTCTCTCTCTCTCTCTCTCTCTCTCTCTCTCTCTCTCTCTCTCTCTCTCTCTCTCTCTCTGTGATGGGTCAGCATCTTCCACTGAAACATCACCCTGTATTTGCCCAAAAGAAAACTGTTTGACTTTGTTGGCAATATGAGTTGTTCTGAAAAAGATGGAGAGCATGTGTGCACACGTGTGTGTGTGTGTATGTATGTGTGTACGTGAGTGCACTTGTGTAGCAAATATATATATGCAAAACTGAATTTTAATATATTATTCAGTTAATATGTTGATTCTGTGAATCAGTGGTGATTGGATTGAAAGTTTGTTTAATACAAGGTTGCAAAAAAAGGGAGGCGTTAATGCCGATTTCTTTCCTGTTTCAGGTTCAACCATTTGCAGGTATTATCGACACTGTGCGGTTCACGGTTCCTCGCATCCTCTTCAACCGCATGGCTGTGGGTCCATTCCGCAGGCAGAAACGCCCCAAAGATTTTGTTGCCGCAGGTCAGACAATCATGTCGTTGTCAGGGTCACTGCTTTGCTAGAGAAGGTCTTCAACCCTTCATCTGTTTATTGGGCTGGTTGTCTTACCGTGGTGATGGCATTGTTCCATGCTGCTTTGTTTTTGTGTCTGTTTCTGCTGTGCTAATTAAGGAAGCTGGTGCACAGCTGCCATCATAGTTGAGGTGACTGCATATAGCATGATACATGTGTGTGTGTGTGTGTGTGTGTGTGTGTGTGTGTGTGTGTGTGTGTGTGTGTGTGTGTGTGAGTGTGTGTGTCTAAAAAAAAGGTTGTATTTAAATATATGTAAAACAAAAACAAAAAATGTACCCATAAAACCTCACTCAGTTGTTGCTTCGAAATCAAAACATCAGTGATGGTGTGGAAACAGCATTTATAGTATGTTCATTGGTGAGCGGATTTAGCAGAGGAGAGATTGTATGATAGAGAGTATGTGTGTGTGTGTGTGTGTGTGTGTGTGTGTGTGTGTGTGTGTGTGTGTGTGTGTGTGTGTGTGTGTGTGTGTGTTGTGCATCTTCATATGTTCTTACAGACAGCATAAAAGAAGCTGCTAAGAGTTGTGCTTGTGTCTGTGTGGCAGACGACCTATCAGAACAGATGATAGACATGGGTGTGGCAATGTTACCTGATGGAACATCTGACAGAGTTGTGTGTGTGTGGTGCAGGTGACCTCATAGAACAGCTTCAGCAGTTTGTGGCCATGGTTGGGTGGACCCAGGACATGGTGGACCTGATTACACGGAGGGAAGGGTACTTCAAAACGGTACGTACCAATCAGATGAATTCGTGGAGCAGGCAGAAATCAGATAGGCAGAATCCCTGGCCTCTTGTAAAGCTGGTAGTGCTATGTTCTGGTCTGCCCCAGGCTTTAGAGAGATTTCTTTGTATTTCTTTGGATTCTCAGCACGAGTTGACCTTAAATCTGTCTATGGCACACTGCCCTGGGAATGGGATCCAAGGTAATTTTGCATGTATGATGGTCACATGTGTGGACATGGTCATGACTATGATATGATCCCAGGTAACTTTGTATGTATGATGATCACGTATGTGGACATGGTCATGACTGTGATATGATCCAAGGTAACTTTGTATGCTTTTCACATGTGTGGACATGGTCATGACTATGATATGATCCAAGGTCAGTTTGTATGGTTGCCTCATGTGTGGACATGGTCATGACTATGATATGATCCAAGGCAAATTTGTATGGTTGTCACATGTGTGGTCATGGTCATGACTATGATATGATCCAAGGTAACTTTGGATGTATGATTGTCATGTGTGTGGACATGGTCCTGGCTATGATACGATTCAAGGTAACTTTGTATGTATGATGGTCTCATGTGTGGACATGGTCATGACTTTGATATGATCCAAGGTAACTTTGTATGATTGTCACATGTGTGGACATGGTTTTGACTATATGATCCAAGGTAATTTTGTATTACTGTCACATGTGTGGACATGGTCATGAATATAATAGGATCCAATGTAACTTTGTATTAATGTCACATGTGTGGACATGGTAATGACTATAACGCTGTAGATAAAGGTCGCGGACACATTGTGGACATGGTCGTGAATACCGGGAGCTTGCCGGCAGGTTTTCTGCCTTGGTGAAAACCTTAATTTTGGTGTTTTCTCAGATGTTTAAACTGTAGCTTTCGGATTTTGCATGGTCTCAACTTGTATTTTTAGATCTTAACATGTTCATATCAGTTTCGGTGACCTCTGTCCATTTTCAGAGATCTTCCTGTTCTGAACATGAGCTGAGGAGTTTCAGTGACCTCAGTCCCTCTTCAGGGATTTTCCCATTTCCCATATGAGCTGAATCTTCAGCTGCACGTTTCAGTGATCATTTCAACAACAAAATTTTCTTTCTCCTTCTGGCACGTGTGCTTTACTCCCTAGCAACTTTAGCATAGCTAGGAAACTGTTTGATTTAGGTTGGAGCGGCTTCATTGTATGAGTTAATGCCTTTGCTGGCTAAATGTAAAATGTCCGTGTTAGTCCATGTCCGTGTTAATTCACCTCACGTCTCTGTTCTTCAGGCCTTCCCTCCGCCAGCCCCTCCACCAGACCCAGCCGGCAACAAGAAAGCTGCAGGCCCTGCAAAACCAGACCCACTGGCAGCCATGTGGAGGCAAAATGCTCAGATCAACTTCTACTCAGACTCCGAAGACTCCAGTGATACAGACTCTGGGGTGACGCCCTCGGACTCCGACACCTCAACGGACAGCATGCAGGGGGTGGTCAGGACAGGGGCGGGCAGGGGACGCGGGGGAGGCCGGATTGTGGGCAACAAGGCCACTGGCAAGAGTTCCGGCTCCAGCACCATCAGCAGCAGCAGCAGCGGCTGCGTCAGCAATGGCAGCACCGCAGGCTCTCGCTTGGACAGAAAGGGAGACAGGTCAGGCTCACTGCTGAACCGACGGAACGGCAGTGGCACGAATAGTACTGGAGGAACCCCGGCGAGGTCCATCAGTAGCCAAGCCACCAGCAGAGCGGAGGGAAACACCAGCAGGAATGTTGTGACCCCGCTGCTGCTGAGAGACACCGGTGAACGCAGAGGAGCATGGACTGGCAGGGAAGGATCAAAACCTCCCCCTGCACCAGCCAGCCAGAAAAAGCCTCCCTTGGTGACAGGGAGAGGGGCTCATCAGCCCCGACCACCCGCAATGACGCAGCGGACACCTCAACCAGGCACCCATGCCTTCAAACCCCGCTCCAACAGCGTCAACAAGGCTGTGCCTGAAAAGCTCCACACGAAGGCTTCCGAGAACCTCAAGTCCTTATACCCCCGCATCAAGTCTGCTCAGCCTGTTAGGCTGGCCTATCGCCATCGCATGCAGCCCGCACCGTATGATGCTCGTATGCTGGCCATCAATGCAGGCACCAGCGACTCCAGCAGCTCGGACAACTTTGTGGGTGCCGATGATAGCGACGATTCTAGTGATGATTCCCGGTGATGTTAGGGAGATGCCCTGTAACTGAGATGACATTCTGGAATCAGATGACAGCGATGGGTCTTGCTGATCTTTATAAGTGTCCATGTATTCAGAAGATCTTCAAGTGGATGATAGCGACAGCCATGATTATTCATGCTCAGTGACCATTGGAGATAATTCTTGAATACCTGTGGAAGTCCACCTGTGGTGCTGATGGCATCGTCCCTTTGGTCCGGCTGGCAGTGGTCCCATAATGACACCTTTGAGTCCCAATAAATCTGGTGCTCAGACTGTTGGATGACTTGTGAAATTTCAGCAACATAGAAATCCTGCAGTGTTCTGTCCAGATGCATGACAATTTGCCCACTGCCTGCGGTGAAGCTTTTGTGATTTACTTCAGATGTGTCTACCTTGGTGTAAGTTTCAGTCACTGAGTTTTGATGACTGAGATTTTCTAGCGTATTTTACAAGCAGAGGAGAGAGTGGCGACAAGCTTACAGACAGAGCAATCCATGACTGACTCTTCCGGAAATAAAGGTTAAGTTTTAAGAATCGCCATGATCCATGACCAGAGCAAAATCCAGGTGGGATGTCTGCATGTAATTGGAACTTCATGGCCAGCTCATGAGACACTTTGGACCCTACTTTGACTTTGACGCAGATGCTTGTGTAAACTGTTTAGTTCAAGTGGCGGCTGCAAAAAAAGTAACTTTTTTTTTTTTTAATGAATTTAGTTTTTCTATGGGTATGGTAATTATACAAAACAGTAATATATACTAATAAACACAACAACAACTAAATACGCCAGAGACTTTATTTATATGAACGGATAACGAGTTCATCGGCCTGTTCAGCACCCTCTGTCTGCAGTTCAGTGGACAGAGAATTTTCACTAGCTGTTGGCTGGGTTTTCCCATGCATGGCGCCACCTAGTGTCAATTCTACAATGTCTCCACTGGGGTGCTGCCATGACCTCTTCCATGCTGCCAGTGGAGGCTGGATCCTCAAGCCCTTAGATATATAGATATATATTATATAAAAAAAGGTTTTATATACCCCCTTCAGGAAATTGGGCTGTCCTTACCTGGGTAAGGCTACAGCTGCCGCAAGGGCAGCGCTGCTCATACCTTTGAATGTGAGCAGTATTTCATGTGCCCAAACAATGGTCTGACTTCCTTTGGCCAACATTTTTTATTTTATGTGTGAACAGACGTTGATGCATGAGATTGCTATGGGGATCTGTGCCAACACCTTCAGAGAGTTTGCACTTAAAGTTGACTATGGGAGAAAAATCCCTTGCCGCACTAGGGAATCAAACCGGCATCAGTGTTGTGCCTGGCTTTTCAGTCCAGCATTCTATGAACTGAGCTGTCTTGCCCCACCTCGTTTTTTTGGTTGGGGGGGGGGGGGGGGGGGGGGCCTTTCGATCAAAAGCGAAGGGGGGGGGGGGGGAGTGGGCAGGAGCCCTTTGATCAAAAGCTAGGTTGGATTCTGTATTGACATGGGCTCATTCATAATGAAGTCAGTAGGAAGATCAGAAGCAAGGTTCATTTGTTGGTCTTCTTTGCAAACAACAAGATGACCAAGCAACCGCAGGCACCAGTGAAAGGTCATAAACCATATGCATACCAGTGCTGCTGTGTACAGCTTTGTTTTTCAACTTCCAAGTATTACAACAAAGTACCTTCTCACATTGTTTGTTTTGTGGGCAAGAGTGAAAAAGAACGATGATTTAAGATTCGTTAAGACAAAGGACCACAGTTCAAACTGCGCAGGGAACAGAGTCAGTCTTCTGATCTTCCATGACTTAGCTCAACAAGAATGACCCCATGCCAATACAGAACCCAAGCTTGCTTTCAGTTTCGTGACCTGATATGACCTCCCTCATGAATAGTCTTAAGAATGATCCACACCTGATTCTAACGAAAATGGGGAACTTGTGGTATTACAAGTTAGCAGAGATCCTGCAGATGCTATTTAAATCAGACAAAGGCTGTCGGTCCCAGTGGGCCTTGGTAAAACTAATCTTTCCTCAAGGTGTACAGTCTAGCAAATCTGTTGTCTTGATATGTCATTTTTTATGCCATTGTTTGCATTGAATTGTTCTGTCGCCTAACATAACCGGTGCTGGTGCTTGCTGCTGTCTTCATTCAGGGGCTGTGGAGTAGAACATGCGTGTGTGCACAACAACTTGATGGGATGGTAGCCGAACGGTCAAACACGTTGCACAGTGTTACCAGCTAATGTGGGTTCGAACCCTAGCAGAGGCTGGGTGAGGGACTGTTTCAGTACTTGCAGGCCAGCACTTGCACAGACATGGCGGTGCCTGTGTAACCTTCATTTGGTCAAGTTGCACAAGGATTGATGCACACCCACATTCTTCAGATGAGACTATAGACCGAGGTCCCCCAAGTGTACACGTATGCAAAAAGATCACATATGCACTGTAGTCCATGTCAAGAGTTCAGTGGATTATGGAAACACCCAAATAACCCACCATGCGCTAACAGCATCATAGTCTTCACACTGTTGAAGTTGGACACTATAAGTATATGGCAGAACAAGAAGAAGAAGAAAATCCTCTTGATAAGAGAACACATGGCTTATTGCCAGTGGTACAGAAACACCCATATATCACACGAAGGTAGCATAATCATTGTGGCTGTTCCTAAAGGAAACCGAAGGAGCACTTGAGATCAGGTAATGGATAGCCTTGGGTGCCAACTATCTGAGCAGCTTCGACCAATCAGAACATCACAAGTAACGTTCCATGTGAAGAGCGCCATTGTTCAGCTCACAAGCTAAAGCACAAACTCCAAGCATTGGGTTAATTGTCACCCTTCCTCTGTCAACTGCCTTGACACCACAGGTCTCCAGAAACTGTTAGCTAACTGACAGTTTTTCATCAGTGCTCAAGCGGCAGTAAGCTTGTAACCACACAGACATCTCTGGTTATACGAGGCCCCATTTCTCTTATAACCACTCATAGTGCTGACATCAGCACAAATGAAGCCAAAATCATTCATTCTAACGGAGACAGAGCTAATTTTTCACCCTTAGCAGATATGCCCCATGTTTACATGCTTGCTTCAACGCTATGTTGTTTCCACAGCCTTAGTACTCAAACTTTTCTCAAATTTTACGAAGTGGGCTGATAGCGTGAGATTGTGTGTGTGTGGGGGGGGGGGGGGGGGAGGGTTGGTAGGCAGGTGCATGGAGATTAGACATGCCCTCTCCTCTGTGCTAAATACTGCCTCGTGTGGAGGAAGGTACAAGCAGAAAGCGAGGCTTGGAGTGTGGCTGAAGCACTGCAACAAAGTGAAAACTGGTGTAGATTCCAAACAAAACTTTCAAAATAAGTAATGGTACACGGTCATCAGTGATGATACATATATATATATATTACCAGCTGCAACCAAATGATTCAGATGCAGGAATCGGACTCAGGTCATCATGCATTCCACCTGTCAAAACAACAGCATAGTGGACAGGTTGGAAGCTTGTGGGAACATAACTATGGGAGGCGGGGCTTACAGCTCAGCATGGAATCATCTGCTGTGTTCTGTTCAGGTCACCTTCGCCACTCTTCCCTGTGATTGTAGCACTTTTTACTAGTTGTATGAGAGTGATGAAACAGTTTAGAACCACTGTGTGTCTGCCCTTGCATGCATAGCCTAGAAAATCTATGTGTGCCCATCAGCTGGTGTGATGAACCTTAAAACTTGGATTCCATGATGGCTGTGTCATGTGGATACCATGAGAATCACTGCATGGACTGGGTGGACAAACATTTCTGCATGCACACACTCTAATCATGAAGGTGAAAAAACCTAAATTTGTTGTATATCATACTCTCATTGATGAGATTTCTATTGGTTGGTTTGCACCGTTCTGTCTGTGTCCATTTGAAGAGCCTGATGTCACTGCTGTAGACCAATTCAGATACTTTGTGTATTTAATCTTAAAGGGGACCCTAAGCAAAAAGACACAAAATGGCCTGAAAATGAAAATGTAAAAAATGTGTGCAAATAATTGTAATTTCCATTTGCACTTGTAGGTTCCGAATGAGTTTTCTACCAATATCTGTGCAACAGAAGTACTTTTTGTGTGTGCTTCATATGTATTCTTCTTAGGGCATAGCCATGTTGATTTGCTCTTTACCAGTGAAAGGTTGGCTCATAATGTAATGTGTTTTTCTGCCAAACGTTTGCCTTGTTCATGACATCAGATGAGACCCAGACTGCCAGACATAAAATGGCAGCACTAACAGGCATGTTTTCACAACTTCCAAGGATCAGTTTTGTACAAGCTAGACTGTCTTTGTTTTTCCTATTCCAATCGACTGGACTTGTGATGTTTCTTTGCTTTGGATCCCCTTTAACTCATTGACTATGTGTTGGATCATGTTATGATCTGCTGAGAAATCAAGTCTTTTACAGTAATAGCCAAAAATGTTGCGATTCACTGTGTGTCAATCATGTCTTAAGACTGTATTCATTATGTTGATAAGGACTCATAAAGGCATATATAGAGCTTAAAATATGTTTCCTTTGTTTTGGTGTAGGCAACACCCTTTGTCTGCAAGAGAATCTGTGCTGCTGGTACATGCATTTCCCTTTCAAGGGTTAGTCCCCAGGAGAGGTGAAGCTCACCAAAAGATTCAGTTTGAGAACTTCACTGCAAATAAAAGTGTGTGGCAGTCAGAAGTCACGCAGGAAGATAATTGTAAAGTGTCGTCACTACGAAATTCTCTTCAAGGATGTCATAAAATAGATGAGCAAAGGACAAGAAAGGGGTCAATGAAATGGACAGTTGAAAGCCTGGGCTGCATGTTATGTGTACTTGTTTGCTAATTTGATATTAGGTGATATTGTTGGTTCAAATGATGAGCAATCATTTGTTAGTGTGGAGAGGATTAAGTTTGAAAACAAATGAGATAATGGTTCAACTCTTTTCTTTTTTCTCAGATGGAAGTAAAGAAACCACAATGAATGAGATGGCGATAAAGTGGATGGGATGAGTTAGTTACTTAGTAACTGGATTTTAACTGCCTGTCAACTGTGCAGGGTCTCCTCAGGATGAATTTGGGGAGGAGAGGGGAAGGAGGGGGAGGGGGAGATAAACCACCTGAGAGCAATGTTTAATGAGCATTTGTGTGTGTGTGTCGTTTTTTTACTCTGCTTTTCATAATACCAATTAGTACCATTAACACTTTCAGCTACCAGATCTCCTTTGTCATTTGCATTTCATTTTGAAATGTGTGCCTTTTGGCCTAACCTTTTGGTCAGCCTTTTTTGTAGCCAGGGATACTTGCAGATCCATTTTGTTGGACATTTTTGGACTCCTATGAGTATGATGGGAGCCAGTGTTGATGATCAGTATTCATCTGGACAGCCATTTGTGGCAAGAACCCAATCATCACTTGTGTAGAATCAAAGATATTATTTATACCAAGACATCTGCTCTCTATAAATGACGTTTCTTAACTTGGCAAAGTCATAATTTTGTCACTGAATTTGCTCAGACACTGTGTGAGAGAGCTCTTTTAAATTTTTCATGTTGAGCTTGACCTGTTCCTAACAGTTCTGGTGACCTTGGCTGATTTTGGTGAATATGACGATAAAACTGAAAGTGGTTTGTTGTTTTTAACCCCTTCTTTGAAGTGGAGACTTTGCGCATCTTCTTTTGTTTGTTTAACAGCTCATGATCTTTCTTCTTTTTTTTCTTCTTTTTTAAGTCATGTATTGCCTTGAGTGGGGTCTCAACATGACCAACTCTGTATTGCCCCAAAAGGGTGTGTTTGTAAGTTATTCATCATCTAGTCATCACGTAGTCAACAAGTCATAATACAGCATTACGTTTGCAGAGAAGTAAATGACGGTGTCAAATGTTTTTACCGGTACATCATTATGAATGAAATCAAACAGTACCATGTGGTATGTAAAAAGCATCATTTAACAGTTTAAAACCTTTTAATGTATAATTTACATGAAGTGCATTTGTTTTGTCCAAGTTACTTCTTTTTTTAAACTTCAGTTGAAAACCTGTATGTTTATATACCTAAATTTGTATTCTTTGCTACTGTACATTACTGTACATTTTTATGTATGCCCATAGTTTGCAAGTGCAGTACATGTGAAAGCTATATAAATGCGACATAAGCTGTAAGCTATATGCAAGCAATCAACAACAATAACAATGGAGAGTGTGCGTAGTTTTTGTTTTTTGTTTTTACCTCTTCTTTTTTTCTCCTTCTTTTTTCTTAAAAGTTAACTTGGTTTTATTATTTTCAGAATGAAACACTTTTGGTGCCTTTTTATCCATATATAGCTATTCTCTTGTCTTCATTTTCATCATATTGATGGGATCTTACATGCTTTGCTTTGGGATGACTGTGGGTTTTTCTTGTAAATAAGCACGCGGGTTAGTCAATTTACCCTGCATATTGCTGACCCTGAATTGTGTACAGAACAATAGGCTGTTGAAAATTAGTAAAACATTTTGATACAAATGAAGTTTACACGGTTGAATAGAGTAACTCTGTTTCTGCACACATATTCAGGCATCGGATTTGTCTCTCAAAAATTATAGCTGAAACTTGGAAGGAGAAAGAAGCAGATTAGTCTTTCATCATCAGTCAGTTGAAAGGTGTAAATTAAATTATATCAAGTGACTCAGAATGGCCATTTTTCAACAGCTGATTTTTAAAAACATCCTTTACCATCAAAACTGGTCAGTTCTCTCAGTAGCAGAGGAAAGGGGTTTCGATTTGAAATTTTTACATTCAAATCTTCCACATGCTGTGCCAGACAGAAAAGGTTTTTATCAGCGGCTGTGAAGGTGGGTGTTAACTTTGAGAGTGATACTGATATTTTTGTTCACTTGTTTTTGGGGTTACAAATAACCTTCACTTGAGTGAGATGAAGTGTGCGAGTGGCACTGCACTCACAGCATGCGGCATGTTGTTCTTGCCACAAAGCGGGTGTCATAGTTGGAGGCCATAGTCACTGCAACACAGCTGGTGTTTGCCATGACCGCTCTTCAGGTTATATCCTGAACAATCAAACGGACGCAATTTTTATGTATGTTTTGTCACCTGTTTCGGGGGGCATACTGAACCTGTGTAACAGGATGCTCTGTGTGAAAAAAGGATGTAAAGTAATATATCATTTTCTCAATGTGTATATTGTTTTTTCAACTCTGTGTGTGTGATTTCTGTCCTTTGGTTAAGTATGCATTTGCTTAAAGAATGTTTTGGGGACATGCATATGTATATAGCAGTTTGTTATGTTTGTGATTAATATAACAGATTCAGTTTTACAGCACAGATTGTATAAAACCCATCTAACTGGCCACGTCTGTACATAGATCAGCTGAGACGATTATTTTGGGTCTTTATTTGTTCACTTCTCACCAACTTTAAAGACTTTTTTTTTTTTGGTGGTGGGGGGTGCCTAGGGGTGTGCTGGAAGCAAATATTGATTTTGATCACATCACTGCCTGTAAGTAGTGTAATTCCGGTTTCTTTTTACAATGTTTACGCCCCATTGATGAAGCAACTGCCACAACGGACTGGGCAATGTAAACAATATTCGGTGAAGAAAGTAATGGTCATGCTTCTGATGAAGTGGCAAGGTATGCCACCTGGTTGTTATCAACCAATCAGAAATGCGAAGTGTGACTTATATGGTGTCTTTCTTTGTTATCAACCAATCAACACATGCAAAGTGTAAAGTTCATTGTCTTTGGTTATTATCAACCAATCAGAAATGCTGTATGTAAGGTATGCTGTCTTTGGTCATTACCAACCAATCAGAAATGCAGTAAGGTATACTGTCTTTGGTTACTACCAACCAATCAGAAATGCAATGGGTAAGGTATACTGTACGGTCTTTGGTTATTATCAGCCAATCACAATCAGAAATTAAGAAACCCAATGTCTCTTGCATCCCACTCTGTTGGAACCGCTGTGCCAGTATTCTGCATGTTCATTTTGTTGTTGTCCACCCCCCACCCCCAACCCCCCCCGGTTTTTGATTTTATACCACCATAGCATTGTTGTTACCATTCTTACTGATATATCACCACGTTTAGTTGGTATTATTCAGCATTATAATTCAGTGTCTTTTCAGTTTAGTCTGGCCTCCTACAGACACAACGGAGTAGGTGAGCAACAAAAAGTCAATAATGATGCTTCATGCATTTTTGGTCACTGCATTTTGGTAGATATGCTGTTCAAAAACAGAAAGCAATATTTTTCTGATGTCTGCTTGGGAAATTGTTTCCAGCTTCATTTTGATTAAAAACTGATGTTTGCTTGACAGACCAAACTGTCCGCATATTCCTTTCTTTTTTTGAACAGTAAAGATGGCCGGGGTTGGGGGGGGGGGGGGGGGGGTTCCCATAAGCAACAGTGAGCAAGGGTGATGGTGTGGTTTTGTATTGGAGTAAACACTCGGTGAATACACAGTTAAATATGGTGTTCAGGAAATGCTGTGCTTTACAGGTTTTGCCTCCAGAGGTGGTCACAACAGGAAAAGTTAATGCAACAAAACTTATAGTGTCATCTATATGTTCTGTGAAATTCTGTGTTCTGTCTCTGTAGAAGTGTAGTGTCTGTTGTGATGTATGTTTTTTTCTTTCCTTGTCATTGTTTTTATACATTTGAATATGTTTTATGATCAGCTGAGAGAGAGAGAGAGGAGTAGAGGAGTATAAACTTCTACTTCTGCCTGTAACTAAACAGTATCAGTTTCAAACCCATGTACACAATGATAGTCCTCTCCCCAACGCCCCCCCCCCCCCCCCCTTTTTTTTTTTTTTTTTTTTTTTTTAAACCCAACATGGCATGAGCCATGCAGTTGGGCAGTGGCTGTAAATCACTAATGCACAAATAAATGGAAAACCATGCTTGACTGGACAACCGGTCTTTTTCTGTGATTTCCTCAATATTCACCCCAACGGTCAACCATCATGGTTGACTGGGCATTAAACAAAATTAATTCTCTGGTATTCCCTCAGTAAGTGAGATGGACAGCTGACCAGTCTGGTTTTCTGCTTCATAAGTAGGACTGACAGATTGACAGCTAGTTTGTTGTTTCATTTCCTGTAGACCTTTTAAGCGAGATTGACAGCTAGTTTGTTGTTTCATTTCCTCTAGATCTTTTAAGTGAGATTGACAGCTAGTTTGTTGTTTCATTTCCTCTAGATCTTTTAAGTGAGATAGACAGCTAGTTTGGTGTTTCATTTCCTGTATATCTTAGTGAGACTGACAGCTACAGCTACAGCAAGAGGTGCTGTACCTATGCAGAATGATTTTGTATCACAAGCATTGCAACAGAACGGCTGTGTGGAAAAGCCTGGTTCAGTCAGCCAAGTGATCAGTCAAATCAACCTGTCAGTCAGATCCAAAAACATTTTTGTGTAGAGCATCAACTGCAGAGACAAGTGCATTGTCATATTTCAGTCAGCAAGATCACTGACATAAGCTAATATTGGATATTAGCATCCAGTCAATCACACCAGGTCATCTCAGGATCAGTAATTATGTGTATATGCTTAAATCATAACCATAATTAAACAGAAGTCAGTATTTACATCCATGTCTGTGATTGTGTTAATCAAGCATTTATAGGTACGCATTTCTGCCAAATAAAACTTTGAAAAACTGTTAATGTGTTAAAAAAAAATATATAAAAAAATGCTGTATTATTAGTAATTTCACTGAGGATAACTACCTGAAAAGTTGAGTGAAACTCCATGTATTAAATGCTGAAATGGCAACAACAGAAAAGCATGTTTACAAGTGTTTACTTTTTGTCATTAAATAATATAAATTTGAAAAAAAAGACACAAGAAACATTTTACCACCTGTTTAAATGTTGTGATTTTGTACAACCTTTTTGCTTCCTTCTGTGTTTGTTTTTTGTAAACTTCAATATTTATGCATGCTTAGGTGTCAAAGGTGATAGAGCATGTACTAATACTGATCCTTCTGTGCATACTGTTGTTGATTGTAGATTCCGTCCCATAATTAATAACGAGTGAGAATAACCTCACAGGAGCAATATTTATGTGATGTAATGTGAAGTACTTTTTCTTGTGTAGATGACATTTTAATTTTCACTCAAAGAATGTATCAAGCAATGATGAAGTAAAAAAAAAAGAAGAAAAAAAAGAAGTGACTAAGTTATCAGTGTACATGTGTGTGTGTGCATGTGTGTGTGTGTGTGTGTGTGTGTGTGTGTGTGTGTGTGTGTGTGTGTGTGTGCATCACTGTGTGATGGAGGGACTGTCTGCAGTTTCTGTACATGTAAGAGATCTGTAGACCAAGCACAGATAGCAAAAGACACTAACTTTGAAATGTCTCACCTAAATATCTTCAAAGAAAAAGCCTACACATAAAAATAAAAAATAATAAAATTGTGTGGGGGTCTAGTCAGTCCATCAGTTAACACCTACAGAGAGTTTCCAACCTGACAGGAAAAGCAAATGCTCTGACAACTTGTATCCAAAGCAGAAATAACAAAACAAATTTAACTCATAACCGCTTTATTCAGAAATACACATAGAAACATTAACAGTTGATTGCATTACATCTAACCAATGGGCAGGATGCTTTGAAAACAATGATTGCCATGTAAAAGGTTAGCTTCTGCTACTTTGTTTGCACATGTCAAATTTGTGTGGGACTGGCTATTTCACAACAGCTTGTTTTTAATGCATTGGTTTGCATCAGTTGGCAGAACATTTCTTCCTTGTCCCAGAACATTACATTCTTTTGACCCTCATCCTCCCCTCTTCCAGATTGTTCTGCAACGGCTGCTGAGATCCAAATACTTTTTCGATTTAACAATCAAGCCTCCTGCCTGAAAGTGTTTTTGACAAGATCCTGACCCTGAAATCCCATGCTGTACATGTCGTTTAGATTTTTTACAGTGAGAACAACTCTGAAGATTTTGCATGGATCTTCCAGACCCCTGAAAGACTTTTCTTTTCACAGTTATTCTCCTGTGAACATAAAACATTTGTCACTCAAACTAGGATGAACATCTAAGCTTGGTAGATATCAAAGGCTTCACTTAACCAGCACCCACTTTCTCCTTCCCCCAATGTGTGCGCACATGCGCCCACACACACACACACACAAAACCACAAGTTGCTGTAGACCTTGGAAATCAGCATGATTATTGCTTCACCTCTCATAAAAAAAGTATCCAAAAAATGACCCTTTGAAAGACACTGGCTGGCTGATATGTATAAAATAATACACCTTAGTTTACATGGCTGGCAAATTTGAACACACAATGTTCTTTCACAGTCAGCAGTACAACCATAACAGTCATACAGCTTTTAAAAATCAACAAACTGGTGCAAGCATCAAGCAACAGAACAAGTTCCCTCCCAGACACAGCCATCCTAAAGAACTTTCTCTGTACAGTTCAGTACAGCCCAGTTCACAATGGCCCATATGTGCTCCACCCTATCTCTCAAAAATTTCCCCAATGTGGCCTGTCAAACAGCTCCAATCCTCGACTGACTGAAATGGTCCTTTCTCGTCGTTTCAAGGATGACTGCTGGGCCACCCTCCGAGCATCGCTTTCCCACACCTTCCTCTAAACTCTGCCAGATTTAGTTACGCCACTGAAGGGGCACTCTTTATCTCCGCGCAGCTGTCCACCAACACACTCAGCGCCCTCCAAAAGGTTCGGGTACTAAATATGACTGTAGAAGCAACCTAGCGCCAAAGCACGCACGTAAACATGAGACGCATCCACCCCGGGTAAAAAATAAATTAAAAAATCCATCTCGATTCAAATGAGTTTGGTTTTATTTGAGCTGGCATAAGCAACATAGTCAGTTATGCAACAAACGTCTGATATAATCTGACTATTTGTAACAAACGCACTACAGTTTGAGCACCAACAAAAAACTGCTCGTTGCTGACAGTTTTCTGGACCCTATGGCATAACTAAATACGGCAGTGGTTGAAGGAAGGATGTCATAAACCAGTGTTTGGAGTTTGCTGCTGGGCATGTCCTTTTTCTACGCTTCTCTCCTCCAGGTGATTGCTGGCGAGATGTCTTTGGCTTTGTGCCTGCAGGCAGTGTCAGCAGCAATAATGCAGAACACAACAGCCACATACACCAAAGGCATTGTGTAGCTGATCATCTTCCCAAGACAACAAGTTCACAGGTCTGTTCCCTGCTCAACACCACCTGTGTGCGGTTCAGCAGTTGGAAAATCTTCACTGATGGGTTTGTCGGGTACCTCTGTGAGCAGCACCGCCTAAGTGTCAGTTCTACAACTTGCTTGTCATGCGTGCCATCGCTGGAACAGAAAAAACAGTGCACTCAGACATGACACTGCAACAGCATGAAGCAGTCCAAAATCTGGACCCCCCCCCCCCCCCCCCAACCACCACCGCCTATGTTCTAAGTGTTCACACACCATAACTGCAGGATTTGCAAGCTTTCACTCTCTGAAAACAGTCTAATTTTGGACTCCCTGCCAAAGACCTTTTTGCCTTGCACAGCAAGAGATCAGCACCTTGTGCCTCACTTCATGTGTGTAGCCTGTACAGGTTAGCAGCTGCTTGGGAGAAAAGCACTATTTACCGCACAATTAATGTTTAGCTGAGATCTGAGTGACAGACCGGGACCAGCTAATCAGCACGCACAGATGAGGTAAACCACTCTTTCAACTCCCAGTTTTACATGCAACAGTTCAAATACCATTCCTTTCCATGAACTCAAACTCACTGAAGTAGCTAGGCTGATCGTGTTTGAATGAGAGAAAAAAACATTCCTGAAAATCTCTCTAACATGTGAGTAGGACATCACTCCTGCTGGACCTCATGTCAGCAGGTAGAGTATTCTCTCTCATGGTGACTTAATAATTAGCAAAAGTGAACTGCACAGCCAGGCAGCAAAAGCACTGCACATTGGAAACTGAGGGCTCGCAAGTCCCTTCGTCTCAGACAAATCTGACATACTCTGCTTTTCCACCTACTGGGCCATGCCATTTGCTATCAGCATGAAGCCAGTACCGTGCAGAGTGCAGTGAACTAACTGACCCTTGTCCTGAGTGGCCTCCAGCGTCCAGATGGTGTCCAGCAGTTTGTCCTTCACCATCAGCTGCTTCAGGTAGTCAGCATCTGAAATGTGTGCAGGTAAATCATTCTTTAGCTGCATCACCTTCATTACCCCCATGTGTGTGCATGTGTGCGTGAGGCCGAGGGGGGGAGTGGAAGGGGGGATTAGTGGGGTGTGCATGTGTGTGTGTGTGTGCGTGTGTGGGGGGGGGGGGGGTATGTACGTTTGTCTGCCTGTCTGTGAGCAAGTGTGTGTGTGTGTGTGTGTGTGTGTGTGTGTGTGTGTGTGTGTGTGTGTGTGTGTGTGTGTGTGTGTGCGTGTGTGTGCATGTGTCCTGCATGTACCCTTGTATGTGTGTGTGTGTCTGTCTGTGAGAGTGCATGCGTGCATGCATGCATGGCACATGAATGTGTGTGTGTGCATGTGTGCGTGCACCTCCAAACCACATGTGCATCTGACTGTACTTCATTTTCACAACCTCCCTGCCCCCTTCACCTTGAGTGTTGATGAACTTGTTGACGAGCGGCCACACAGTGCATGCTGGAATGCTCATGTTGACGTGAGGAAAGCTGGCCCCGGAAGTGTTGTCCCTGGACAAAGAGGGCAGAAAATAAACCAACAGTTACCTAGGTCCCTGCTAATATGCACTAATATTCCCATTTTCCCTCTTATACTCATTTGTAGATTTGCTTTCTTCTAGACAGCAGTGCATGTCACAAGGCAACCCTAACATAACCATCAACTGTTGAGAGCGTTTTGACCAGCAAATCCTTTTAACAGTCTAGTCCTCACCTCCTCTCGATGTCTAGTTGAATGTGCATGTGTGTGCCCAAGTGTGTGTGTGTGCATCTGTTCATGAGAGAGAGACAGACACACAGACAAAGAGAGAGAGAAATTGCATAGGTAGAAATATATTTAAAGGACTGTCATAAACTGCCCTGGCCCCTGCATCACAAAAAGTCAACATTAAAACCAACATATGTGGCTGCTGGAGCCTGTCTTACACAGGTAAGTTGACCGAAACTGCTCACCAAGTATTTCCTACATATGTCAGCATCTTTTTCTTACAATCAGTTTTCTAGCTTGTTTGCTAATTGCTTAGCTTGTTTTTTCCCCATCCATGATCCTGCCAAAACAGCACTGCCACTTGTGGGAATGTCAAGTTATTACCACACTGACTTCCAATACATGCACTTTCTCAAGAAGTGCTGTCACTCTGTAGGTTCACTATCTCCTAGTATACAATGTCAGACAAAGGCAATGACGGTACATGTACCTGGCATTGCAGACCACAATTCCCAAGAGCCGCCCCCTTGAGCCCACCAAAGCTCCACCACTGGCCCCTGGGTGTACAGCACATGTTGTCTTTTCACACACACACACACACACACACACACACACACACACACACACACACACACACACACACACACACCACACACAAATACACGCATGCACATGCATGCCCCCCCCCCATACACACACACCACATGCGCACGCACACACACACGCGCACACACACACACACACACACACACCACATGCACACACACACACACAAGAACAAATGAATCAATTTTGTCAAATGTACAAAAAAACACTTTTGAATCTATTCCAAAGTCCAGCCCCCCCCCCCCCACTTCATTGCATCATCCTGATTTCTCTACACATCACTGTCATGCCAACATTATTCTAAACACTGGACACCAACACACCACAACCAAAAGCAGATATATGGAGCCTACATTTGATTTTTAACCATTTAACTGTAGTTTAACTGCAGCTTTGTTGCCTCAAAAAGGGACTTACTCTGAAAGTTTGTACATCAGGTATTGTCATATTAAATAAGCATCAGCATCATTTTTAACCTTTAATGTGTTTGGATCTTGTTTTAGAATGCTAGCAGTCATCCTTGTTTTAGATTGTTTGTCAAATGTCTTCACTGGTCCAAGAATGTGTGATAAAAAATATATAAAAAAAATGACAGGGACTCCCGGATCACACCGAAGGAGATAACATGACAGATAAGTCCATGTGAAACCCAACAGCTTCACCCTCCACTCTGAAAAGGCCTGACGTCTTATAACCCAGTTTTCTTCACCTTTATCCATTGTCCAGCACTCACAGCTCCATCACCAAATCAAAGCAATAATCAAACATCAACACAAGCAAACTGGACTCCGTGCAACTGGACGACAACCAAACGGCACTGTACATACACAACTGCAGTGGATTTTTAAAACACACTGTAAAAAGCAAGTCACTCATTCAGATTCACATGCAATTAAAATCAAAACGAGTCTGCTCAAGAGCAGAGAATGGTGCAATATACAAGTGATCATCAATCACTATCAACTGTAAAATATAAAATGGCTCTCATCGCTGCCCATCTTAATGCAGGAGTCATTCTGGTGGTGACAGTGTAGTGATAGGTATATAATCTCCCTCTAGCTCCGAACTCCATTACCCCCTTCTCCCCATCCCTAGTAAGCCCTATGGTTTCTGTGGACGTTAAGCACCATGTTTTACTGACAGTATCAACTGTACCTGAATCATGACAGGGATCTTGTTCAAGCTGATAATTTTGGAGATGATGCCTGATGTCACTGACGGCTGAAGGCTGTGCTCCAAGCCAAACAGACCATGACCGATCACATACACCTCCATACCTGCAAGAGCACAAGACCACGTCAAGGAAGAGGACAGCATTCATTCGTGCCTTCTGCAGCAGCAGATTATCATTTTCAATGGAAGGAAGGAGTGCGTTCAGATACTGACAGGAAAAGAAAATGCTCAGCCTAATTAATGGCTGTTCTCAAAATACAAAATGCAGCTGTCTAAGGGTAGGAGTTACATACATCAAACTCATATTTTTGAGATGCACAACTGTCTCCTTCCTTCAGATTTTGCAAAAATCTAGCTTGTGCATGTGCAAAAATCTGAAACAGAATGACTGCTAGCGTTCTAAAACGTGAATAAATAAGCGTTCGTTTGAACCTTTATGTGTCTCAGATTTTGCAGTTCAGAACGCTATCAGTACTTCAAGAATCTGGATTCTGGCAGTCCATATGCATGTAAGGAATTCTTCAGAAGCATCTCTCCCTAAACCATGCTCACCTTCAGCAGGTGCGGCAATGCTGAGAGGAGGGCCGGACGTGGATCCCTGACCACCAGGTGGACCCATGATCACAGCCAGGTCAAACTGATGCTGCAAGGGATGTTGGCGATACAGCACCTCCACCTCCTCCACTTCCTGTTGCCCCGTCCTCTTGACTCGAACTGCACAGCGCAGCTTCAGTGACATCACAGTTTGAACAGACTAGTTTAATTAAGGTATTACCTTGCCTTTTCAAACATGGGTTGTTGTTTTTTGGTCTCCAATAAGTAGAAGAAATTAAAATTAAAAACCAAGGATTTTGTTTTCAAATGTTCTGTTGGTTTTATAACAATAATAATAATGGCTGTTACTTCTATAGCACCATATCTCACCAACAAGGGTGAGCACACTGCACTTTCCAAGATCAATAATAATGTACACAGTAAAACCTAAAAAATAATAAATTATATAGTCATAATATTGTATTCCTCACACACACACACACACACACACACACACACACACACACACACACACACACACACACACATATGCACACGCACACACACACACATAAACACAGGTGCCCAAAAGGACTGTAACAAGGGGTGAGGAAGGGTAAATGGGGGAGGCAAGTAAGAGTTTACGCTGAGTTTCTCAACTTGGTTCCCTTACTGCTGACAAGGCGGG
>OY757544.1:13861787-14194287 GCA_963584105.1 Alviniconcha strummeri
AAAGTTTGGGCTGGTCATGTGGATATTCTCTGTACAGCACTTTAACTGAATACCTCCCCCCCCCCCCTCCCCCCCACTCCAAAAAACACACCAAACAAACAGTGACATACACACTATTCACCTGCACTGTTCAGAACAATTCTCCCGTTATTTCTGCTTAAAAATACCAGTTCCCCCACCCATTCCCTCACACACTGCATAACATCAGTGGACATTCTGTTAGAATTACCATCAGGCCTAATAAACACATCTTTCTCTTTATGAATCCATGTAATGATGCAGTAACTGAAAAATATGTTTTGAACAATGAAAAGGGCAGACAGACAGCGAATAATTTGGAAATGAAGTCAGGGAAATGATCCAAAGCAGGTAGCAACAACAAAAGCGTGAATTTGGTAACAAATTTGTTCAGCTTTGTTAATAAATTATGAAAGATGCACTTAGGCCGGTTATGTTACACCATGGTGTGCTTACTATTAATCTTAGCCAAGATCATCACCATCAGTTCAGTGAAACCGTATGTCTCATGCACTGGATTCAGTGGCATGCATCTTACTCCCAGTCAAGGCAGGATGAAAACTGTACCAATGTTTCCAACACCTGTGCAAACTTGTCAGTGGCCATATGGCCTTAATGTGCACAGCATGTTGAGCGCATGGGAACACAATACCACACGGCAGCAGCAGAAGGATGATCAAGATTATGGAGCTGACCTCAAGCCAACATAATTCAGACAACCTTCGAGTCAGAATAAACTAAAGTGGTGTTGAAAGACAAGCAGTAACAGTTTGCTATGTCCACATAATTAAGTGAAGGAGGTGTCACAATATAATCCGAATGATTGTCAATTTGCCTTCCAAATATTCATGGGAAAGCTGTGGTCATGGGGCATAATGGGGGCAACCCCTTTGCTATATATTTTGGTAAACACACACACACAACAACAAAAACACAGTCACAGACACACACACACACAAACACACATGCAATGCAGGGTGGTGGTGGCTGGGGGGGGGGGGGGGGGAGTGTTGGATTGTGGTGCAATGCAAACACTGATCTGTAAATGGACAGTTCTCAAGCTGTCTGCGGTGTGCTATAAGCTGAGGAACTCCAACTCTTTCAGTGGTCAGTGTCTGGGGGAGGGCATTAAATGCTAGAGCAACTTAGATTCTCTCAGTGGTCAGTGTCCAGGGTGTTGTGTGTATGGGTGGGTGGGGTGCATTCCAAGTAAGTGGTCTTCATCAGGGACACCGCTTTGAATGCCATCACGTCTACAGGGTGGTTGGCTAGAGGGGTGGGTTGATTAGAAGCGTAAGGGTTGAGGGAAGAGAATCATGTCCCATTTGTCCTTGCACAACCGGTTGCTCATTACGTATTTTCTCTCAAGTTTCTTAACACTGATCCATGTAATACATGTTCTAGACGTGACACACACACTGGCATACATGCGTGTGTGTGTGTGTGTGTGTGAACCCAAGTGGATGTGTGAAGGAGTGTAACAGAAGATGAACACTGTGCACGTCAGTTGCATACACGACAGTGCATTGGCATGCGCATGTGCGTGCGTGCGTGTGTGTGTGTGTGTGTGTGTGTGTGTGTGTGTGTGTGTGTGTGTGTGTGTGTGTGCGCCAGCGCTCTAGTTTTCAAGTTTTTTTTTTACAATGAACCAAACTTGTGAAATGATTTGCCTGAGTTCCAACATTATAAAGACTAGTAAAGCCGAGAAGTAAGAAGCTATTTCCGCTTACTTGAAACTTGAAACTGGCTTTAAACTCGGACTGAACTGGAAGCAAACTGTACAAAGTAGCTAGACAGAAAGTCAGTTGGGTGCTTATAATACGCCAACCAGATCTAAAGTGCACAAGGTAGACCTAACTTACTAACTCGGTCTAGATTCCCTGAACACTAGCTCGACTGAATTATATCCACAACAGCCGTACAGCAAAAACTCCCATGTAGAACAAGTCGAACTTGTCAGTTGTCTGCTTACAACTGGGAACGGTTCGCAGCCCTCTGCTCGGCTTGTCACGGATCTCTCTGCTGTGTGCGAGCGACTGTGTCGTGCAGTTGCGCACACATTCCCTCCCACTTCTCAATGTTGCTAAAAATGGCTCTCGTGTTGGTGTCACGGGCGCGCTCGATTTCTGTTTGCACGGCTGCCTTTCGGCAAACCGGGAGATTTTCTTCTTATTTCTGCGCGACTTGAAGATTAGACACAGAAGGTTACACGTACAGTCATTCCTCTTGCTGGTTCAGTTTATTGAGGAGTTTCCCTTGCACACCTATGTTTATGCTATGTTTAGCCGTGCGGAGTTTTTCCTACATCCCTGATGCTAGTTTTTGTGAGCAAATTATCTTATACTCCTGGAGCTAGTTTTAGTGAGGAGTTTCACTCAACACATCACATGTTAGTTTTAGCCAAGTCAGTCATGAGGCTTTTCTCTTACACCCCTGATGCTAGTTTTTGTGAGGAGCTACCAATACACTCCTGATGTCAGTTTTAGTCTGAGAGACCAGATCCAACTCATGACTGCCGCTAAGTACGTGTTCCGCAACACCAAACTGTAGACAACTCGGCCACTGTCGAAGAGGTGAGTGGGTCCTTCCGAGGCCCCACCCGTGTCTCCTACTGCTCCTCCATCTGCGACCTGGTCGCCGACTTGGTGGAGGGAGCGGGATTGGACGGTGCCGCCTCGGCGGCAGATAGACCCCTTCATCCCTACCCCCCCTGGCTCAGTGATGGAAAGGGCGGAGGTGGAGGTGGCGGAGGTGGCGGGACTGACGAGGGACCAGAGCCCCTCTCTCCAAGCCTGAATAACTAACGAATTACTTGAAAATAAATATTCACAATTTCTTCAAATTTTTACAGACGGCTCAGTGCTCGAGGACTGCTCCGCTGCAGCCGCCTTTGCCATTCCTGAGTTCCACAGCCTAAGGAAGTCCTTCTCCTTACCACCTGTATCACTGAGTCTTCACTGCTGAGCTGACATCCATTCTGTTGGCGCTCCAGCACATCAGTGAAGTACGTGCACCACCATGTGCAATAGTAATCTGTAGTGATTCCAGGTCTGCGCTCTCCTCCATCCGTTCCGATTCCACCAGCGCTCGAGAGGATCTCGTGCTGGAAATCGGGACGGTAGTGCACCAACTGATCTCCCGCGGAACGGAGGTCCGTTTCCAGTGGGTGCCAGCACATGTCTGCCTCTCGAGCAACGAGATGGCGGACAGGGCAGCCAAGAGGGGAGCCAGGCGACTGGAATCCCAAACCCTACAACTGAAACTCGGATTAGCCGACATCTACTCGAAACTGTCCCGACGGGTGTGGAGGAAACGGGAAGAAGACTTTCGAGCCCAGGCCACAGCCAAAGAGTGGCTCGATCCCTCCCCTCCTAGCAGAGACGGAGTCTTCTTCCCCGGAGTACCCACATACCTCGCCCGAATCATGTACCGGCTACGCATGGACTGCTGGCGGACCATGTTTGTGCCTAAGCCTTGCTTATGCGGAGGAGTGATATCCTTCCACCATGTCTTATTCAAGTTAACTGCAGAGAGAGCTCGGCTCACTTCGCGCCAGCCACCAGTAGTTTAACCAGTCTGGGACTCCCACTGTGCGTCCGAAGCCTGACGCTGCGGCACCAGCAGAGCTGGAGCCTGCTCCGTGCCGCCGCAGCCAAACTCGTCTACAGCTGCCCGGTGGCAGCCTACCTGTAAATGTGCGGGACGCCCTAGGACGTCCCTGGCTCCCTCAAATACCCGGTTGACCCCCGGGGAGGGGGAGGGAGGGAGCCCCACCTACACAATGCACAATCATACTATGTTTTTAACCTGTCTACCCAAGTGTGTCGGCGCTGAACCACGCCCCCCAACCGTACGGGCCTGTTCCCGGACGTGAAGGGGGCGCTCGGATCGCCCGTCACCAAACCCCCCACCCCATCCCCACCCCACTCCCTACCGTTACCGGCACGGAGTTGGGGCTTTTAACACTAACTTAACAATGACTTAACCTTTTCAATGAATTATGTATCCATGAATGTATGACAGGACTACAGGCTCCAGGTCTGCAGTTTGCATGTTCAATTTCAGACAATGTTTTAACCGATCAAACTGTAAATATATACATTTTTAACCTGTTCGTAAAGCGAGCAGACTTGTAAATAATGTCAATATGTAAAATATGTTTTTAACCTCATCCCCGAAAGTACTGCTAGACCCGAGTAAATACATCATAGGCTCTTTATGTGATAGTAATTCGTTATACAGCCAACCGGATTATATTAATTTTAGATGATTAAGAGCATCGTATATATTGTCCCTAATATGTCATCTGACACCCGAGGACATTAAGAACAAAGAAGTAAGCAGTTTTAGTGGGGAGTTTCTCATACTGACATTCCTCTTGCTGGTTCTGTTTCAGTAGTGACTGAGCAGTTTTGCTTTGATACCTCGTGCTCCGTGCCGCCACGCCGCCGGACTAGAGGAGCATCTCGGCAGTGTCGTTACGCTCTTGTTGCTAAAGTTTTAGTGAGAAGTTTCTCTTACACTCCTCGCGCTAGTTTTGAGTGAGGGTTTTTTCCTTGAATTCCACATGTCACTTTTAGTGACTGAGGAGTTTCTCACACATTCCTCTTGCTGGTTCAGTTTACCGCTGACGGGTCGGAGTTTCTCTTACACACCCATCATTGCTGTGAGTATAGCTATGCCGTGTCGGAATTTCAGTCTCAGTCTTACACTCCTGTCAGTGTGTGCTAGTTTTACTGTGACTGAGGAGTTTCTCTTACACTCCTGATGCCGGCTCAGTAGTTTTGAGTCGAGGAGTTTCTCTTACACTGACTCCTGGTGCTAGTTTTAGCAGTGACTGAGGAGTCAAAGTTTAGTCTTACTGACACTCCGGCCTCGTGCTGAGGGTTTCGCCGGTGAGGACTCAGTCTCCCACGCTCCCGCTATGCTGATCACAGTGAAGAGTTTTTTTTTAGTGTAGACACTTCGTGTGCTGGACTGGCGAAAATTGTCTCTTACAGCTACACTCCTCATGCAGGATTCAGCCAGGACTGACATGCTTTTCTCTTATATTGTAGTTGTAACGACTACACTGACACAAATAATCCTATACTGATTGATGATCGCTTATATAGCGCTATTCTCCGCTCTCTTGAGCAGACTCACTGCGCTCGCATGTGATTCTACTGATGATGAGTTGATGCTTAATGTCCTCAGATGTCATTTGACATATTAGGGACAAGTTGTGACCAATGCCGAAGCACGGTTCAATAAAATCCACATACGTAAGGTGTATGCGTGTTTAGCTGTAACCTGCCACCTGCACTTTTGGCAGTATGACCGGGATTTTTTACGTGCTACTGTGGTAACACGGGGGTGGAACGGATACCGAAGTAAGAGTCAGCACAGAAAGTCGACCCTGGAGAAGAAAATTCTCCCGCCGTTCCAGCAGGGATTCGAACCCGCGACCTTTCAATCACGAGTCCGGCGCTCTAACCACTGAGCTATCCCCGCCCCCGTGATTCTACACGAGTGACTAGCTTTTTATAGCGCGTCGTTTTTTGAATATCCACCGAAGTGGTGTACTTACAGCTGGCATGGTTGGTGCCACACTAAAACTGCAGCCGTGTGGGCGTAAGTTCTGTGTAAACCATACAACTATGCTCCATGTCACATCATGCAAAGCCACATACGTAAGGTCTGTGTGTATGCATGTTTGGCTGTAACCTGCCACCTGCACTTTTGGCAGAATGACCGGGATCTTTTACGTGCTACTGCGGTAACATGGGGGTGGAACGCGGATACCGAAATAAGAGTCAGCACAGAAAGCTGACCCTGGAGAATAAAATTATCCCGCCGTTCCTGCGGGGATTCGAACTCGCGACCTTTCAATCACATGAGTCCGGCGCTCTAACCTGACTGAGCTATCCCCGCCCCCTCAGATAGATCATAGTATTATCCTTTGCACAAACAAACTGATGCCAAGAACAAGGTGTGTCAGATTACAGCTCGGCACCGCTCACAAGCGCTCCACAGAGACTAGACAGGTCACAAACTCCAAGCACTGGTTTACGACATCCTTCCTTCCTGGAGGAAGGTGCCGGAAAGCGATGCTCGGAGTGTGGGCAGGTCACACACTCCAAGCCAAACTCCGAGCACTGGTTTACGACATCCTTCCGTCAACCACTGTCGCATTTACTTACGCCATAGGGTCAAGAAAACTGTCAGCTAACGAGCAGTTTTTTGTTGGTGCTCAAACAGTAGTAAGTTTGTTACAAACAACTCAAATAAAACAAGGCGTGTCATTTATAGCCGCCTACAAAGTTTACACCAGCGCAAATAAAAATCAGCAGAAATCTGTCTCTTTTTCAACGCCAGCCAAGCAAGGCAGGCTGTTTTAATACTCGCTTGGCTGTGTTCGAGCACTAGTTTCTACAATTTCATGAATGAATGAATGAAAATTTATATATAGCGCGTAAAAAAACTTCCACACAAAACATTGCGTGTTCACAGCGCCAGCGCCAGCGTGTTTCATGCAGTTATGCTGAACGATGTTGTTTATTTACTGTGCGTATATTCATGTATTGGCAGTGAATTGTTAAGAGCTATATTTCCATTTACTTTATTAGATTTTTAGTGGTTTTTCAATACTTTTTAATGATCTGGTTCGCGCATGACGCTACGGATGGCATACTTATTGTTTTGGCCTCTTTTGTGTGTGTATTTTTTGTATTGTCTTTGAAAGTTGGAACTTATTTGCCACCAGGTGTATTGCGGATATTGTGTGTGTGTGTGTGTGTGTGTGTGTGTGTGTGTGTGTGTGTGTGTGTGTGTGTGTGTGTGTGTGTGTGTGTGTGTGTGTGTGTGCGCGCGCGCGCGCGCGCGCACGCGTGCGGCGTGTGTGTGTGTAGTTAATCTTTTGCTGATTGTTCCGGAACAAAACCATAATGATCATTATCGGTATTTTACCGTTCAGTAACGCGTCTCTATTTTTGAGTTGTTTGTTCTTTTGTTGCTGGCACTGTTGTACTGTTGTTGATAGTACACTGTGGACCGATAATCGGTGTGAGTACTTTTGGTCGGGTTATTGTTTGTTTGTTATTATGTGCGTAGCAAGGCGTTTGCCCGGATTATGGCGGTGATCAGTAATAAGGCCGATGCCTACGGTCTGCAGTGGGCGCAACAGGCCGGTATTCCTACAGAAGTCATTGAACATCACCAGTTTGACAGCCGGGAAAGTTTTGATACCCAGTTAATTAAAACCATTGATAAATACCAGCCCGAGCTGATTGTACTGGCCGGTTTTATGCGTATTCTGACCGATGAATTTGTCAATCATTATTACGGTAAAATGATTAATATCCATCCCTCATTATTGCCCAAATACCGGGGCCTGCATACCCACCGCAGAGCACTGGAAGCCGGTGATAATGAGCATGGTTTAAGCATTCACTTTGTCAGTTCCAAACTGGACGGCGGCCCAGTTATTTTGCAGAAAACCGTACCGGTAATGGCCGGTGATACAGAACAGGTACTGGCACAGCGAGTACTGGCAGAAGAACATAAGGCCTACCCGCAGGTCATTCAATGGATTGCAGAAAAACGGCTGCAATTATCCGGCAACCAAGTTTTATTAGACGGCAAACCGGTATGAACAAAATGTTATTATCTAAACTATCGCTATTGCTGTTATTGTTCTTTAGTATCGCCTCAGCTACCTTAAGAGCCGATGCGTCACATTCACATCCCGGCACGACTCTGAGACCCTTTGTCGCTATCTATATGGTGACCGCTATGGGACTGGAAGGCATTAATGTCACTAACTCCCTAAGCTTAAGTAACAAAGATAATGGCAAGGAAGATGACAGCGAAGTCTTCTATCATTTTAAATCCTATTCCATACCCGTTGGTCTGCTGGCTTTTAAAAAAGATGAGACCCGCAATGAACAAAGCGAAGGCCTGATCCGGGATAATAAAATTTATCCCCAGAAATACAGTTTTTTACAGATACGGAACAATACGACCCGCCGCAATGTTGAACTGCTGTTTGACTGGGATAAAAAAGAAGTCACCAATCACCACAAGCACAAAAACAGTAAATGGGTTATGGATATACCAGACAGCACTGTTGACAAGCTCTCTTATCAGCTGGCCATGATGCTCTTTCTGCAAAATAATGAAACCCGGCAGGATAAAGAATTTCGCCTGAATATTGCCGATGGCGGACGCATTAAGGAGTATGATTTTAAAATTCTTGGGGAAGAAAGAGTCTATACTTCACTGGGCAGTTACAAAACCCTGAAAATTTATCATCACCGTTACAGGAAGGACAAAAATATTACCCTGTGGTGCGCTCCCGAGCTGAATTACCTGCCAGTTAAAATTGTTCAAGAAGAACCAGGCAAACCGGACTTTGTTTCTACCTTGGTTTCCTATCAGGAAGGCATGACCGGAAATTAAAACGTAAGTTCTTTTGCCTGATTTTCAGGAACTTCTGTATTTAATGATCCGCTTTTTCCTGCTCATGAACAAGAGTATTCAGTAAACGAACCACCTGATCACTAGCATTTTCCACCGTTTCAAAGCCCTGCACAATTTGCTCCTTAACCACCTTATCCTGCTCCCAGTTCTGGCCAATTAATTCAATAATTGCATGGGTTGCCTTATGGACATGGAATGTGGTTTTTCCAGATCTTTAAAGGCCTGAAGCTGACCGAAATACTCCTGTCCTTCACCCTCGTAATACCATTTACCCAGATTACAGTTATGATAATCCACACTAACGGCTCTGGCCTCATCAGATTCCTGACCCTGACTCATGGCAAGATAGACATTCTGTTTATAGACTAGGTGATCAACTTTAACCAGGGAGGCAAAATTAACCTTCTGTGCATAGGAAATTTTATTTAAGGTAGTCTGTGTGGCTGTAGAGAAGCTGGTAAAACGTTTTTCAAAGGCCTTAATCTGTTCCTGAGATTCATTAGTCATTTCCCGCATCTGTTCTGAATCCACCAGCATTTTTTTCGTTTCACTGGTAATGCTCGCAATCATAGTGGTAATTTCATCGGTCGCATCCTTGGTATTGGCTGCCAGAGTTCTGACCTCATCGGCCACCACGGCAAAGCCCCTGCCCTAATCACCGGCACGCGCAGCTTCAATGGCCGCATTTAATACCAGCAGATTGGTCTGTTCTGCAATACCGGCAATCATGGTAATGACATCATTCATTCTTACACTGTGTTCATTCTGCGTATTCTGCTGATGGTGAACACCAATTCTGATCCATCATGAACACCCATTCTGTTCTATCGTGAACACCCAACCCTGCCCACACATTGGCGTACAGTCTTTTTACCCTAAGTGTTCACCATCCGTCAATGATGAGCGTGTTTTTCGCATCGATTCACCTTTTAATTTAAGTCGGTGGGCATTGTGCATAAGCCGATCTAAAATGGCATCGGCAATCGTATTGTCACCGATAGACTGATGCCACTGATCAGTGGGTAACTGACTGAGCATAATGGTTGATGCATGTCCATGGCGATCATCCATCAATTCCATTAAGTCATTGCGCTGTACCGCTTTTAACAGTTCCAGTCCCCAGTCATCAATGATCAGCAGCTCTGTTTTGGCCAGAGACTGAAGTGTTTTGAGGTAAGTACCGTCTGCTTTGCTCTGGGTAAGCATCATTAATAACCGGGACAACCGGTAATATTTAACACTATGACCTTTCATACACGCCGTATGCCCCAGTGCACAGGCAATAAAGGTTTTACCACTGCCACAGGGGCCAGTGATCAGAATGTTCTGAGCTTTGTTTAACCAGTCACATTGCAGAAGTGAAGCCATGACAGATTGCTGTAAACCTCTGGGATGCAGATAATCAATATCCTGGGCATGTGCAGCCAGTTTAAAGCGGGCGGCTTTAATCAGCCGCTTTTGCTTTCTCTGCTCTCTTTCCTGGGCTTCGCTGTCGGCCAGTAATTGTATTCGCTGCTCAAAGGACAGGCCTTCATAGGTGCCCGGCTGCTCAATCTGGCTAAGCAGGGCATCGGCCATGCCGGTGAGTTTTAATTGTCGAAGTTGGGTAATGGTTTGTTCTAACATGCTGATACTCCCTGGTTAGTGATAGCTTTTGGGGCCACGAATGTTCTCATGAGACTGTGGTAATGAAGAAGGTTCTTTCTGTTCAAAGAAGTCAGGCTGTAACTTATCCTGATTGCTGAGCAATATAGACTTAATGTGCTTCAGCCGGTTGAGATTTTTATGATTGGCAATCTGGCAGGCCTTATTTAAACGCTCATTAGGATATTGTCGGGACAGATTGAGTAAGCCCAGGCAAACCCGGTAAGCCTGCTCTTCATGCTGCTTTTGTTTCAACTGGCTTTTAACCCAGATAAGCACTTCATCACCAATATCCTTAGCCCAGTTCATTAATCGCCCTGGTGTCCATTGATGGTGTTTCTTATGGCTCTCTGGCATATGGGCCGGTACGGTGGTGGTACCAGAATGGTATTGTCTGGCATGCTGACAGATGCACCGGTTATGAAAGTACATCTCTATTAAGAATGCTTTGGCATGCACTTCCAGTTTTTCACCCACCAGATGATGAGGTACTGAATACAGGTGTCCGTCAAACTGAATATGGTAATCCACATTGACTTTGACGGTTTTGATTTCAGTAAACTCAAACGCCTGTTTGGGCAGTGGCAGCAGTGCCGGTTTATCCAGCAAGTCAAACCACTGTTGCCGGGTGCCTTTAAGCTGCTTAAAGGGTTTGTTGTTGACCTCTTCAAGCAGGCCATGGATCTGCTGATTGAGCTCTGTCAGTGAGAAGAACGTTTGATGACGTAAACGAGCCAGGATCCAGCGTTCTATAATCTGCACACCCACTTCAGCTTTGGCTTTATCCTGAGGCTTTCGGGGTCTGGCAGGAACGATGGCTGTACCATAATGAGCCGCCATCTGCTGGTAAGACATATTAATATCCGGATCGTACCGACTGGCCCGGGTGGTACTGCTTTTAAGATTATCAGGAATTAACAGTACGGGAACCCCTTTTATAAATTCAAAGGTTCTTACATGACTGCCGATCCAGTCCGGCAGGCGTTGGCTCCAGGTAGCTTCTGCATAGGTGTAATTGGAAGCACCTAATACGGCAACAAAAATCTGGGCAAACTGAATTTCACCAGTGTCCTGCTGAACAACAGGAACGGTTTGACCGGCATAATCAACAAAGAGTTTTTCTCCCGCCTTATGATGCTGACGCATGGAGCGTTTCTGTTTCTTTTGCCATTGCTGGTACAGCATGCAGTACTGTGGATAGCTGTAACAGCGGTTTGGGTATTGTTGTGTGTATTCTTCCCAAAGCAGGAGCCTGGTCATTCCTTTGCGTTTGAGTTCCCGATAGACCTCTGACCAGTCAGGGAGCTGGAATGCGCTGGAAACCCGGGTATCGGCTTGGGGGTAAAACCGACTGGCCAGTTGTTGATCGTCCAGTTGTTCAATGGCGGGCCAGTCCAGATCAAGAGCCTCTGCTTTACTGCAGATTTTTTGTACGGCACCCAGGCTTAATCGCAGGCTGGTTTTTATCTGGCGCAGGCTGAGTTTGGCTTGCAGTCTGAGTCTTAATATTGTTCGTAATTGTCGCATTGATAGTCTCTTTGTTGGCATAACCATTCCCCAATAAAAATCAGGGAGGTTAGCAGTTATTGAATATCAATGTGTGGGAAAGGATTCTGAACCATCGTGAACACTGATTCTGGAAAAACAGTAAAAGTGTTCACGATGAGATCAGAATCGGCGTTCACGATAGAACAGAATGGGTGTTCATGATGGTTCAGAAACAGTGTTCACGATAAATCAGAATCAGTGTTCATGATCGGCCAGAATATGCACATTCAGGCTTTCAATCGCATTACTGGTTACATCCACTCGATTCATTACTTCTTTGGGCACTTTAACAATATGCTTTAGTTCCTGTTGAGCACTGGCAACATCATCGGCATTTTACTGATATTCAAATTACTCAGACGGGATAATAAGTCATTGCGATTAACATAAGCGGCATTTTTTTCCATAATTCCTAGTGCCAGGTTCAGATTTTGCAGTGAAACTTTAAAATCACCATGTAACCCTTCCGGCTGGGTTTTACGAAAAAACTGCCCTGAGAAGCCGAGTTAAAAGTAGTATTTACTTCCCTGAAAAAAGGTTCGATCTGATCCAGCAGATCATTAATATGCCAGGCCATATCATACAGTTCTTTTTCTACATTAATATTGGTAATTCTACTGCCAAACCGGCCATGACTGGCATCACTCATAATTTCTGTGTGCGACGCGAGTCGTAAGCGCTTGAATTCATAGGGTTTGTATAAATTCTATGAAGTCCAGAAGGGTTTGTCAAACCCTTCTGGATTATGTAAGCAACCCCGCGCGATTGAGCGCCACCATGAGATTGACATAGAGTGAAAAAGTCAATCGGTTCCTTGACAGAACTACCCTCTCACCTGTATTCATTCTGAATACTCACCATGGTGTATAAACCGGTTAATTCTAAACGGTTTATCACAACCAAACTTACGGTGTAAGCCGTATATCCAATTGTTCCATATAAAGCATTTTATAAGAGGAACCAACCATTCAGCTGGTTGTAGCCTATGGACGAGGCATTATTGGTAACAATTCTGTCTTAAGCGTCTTGACAATGTAACCACTCTCTTGAGTCTCTTTTGCTGTGAAGTGAAAAAATGGATGTCGTTCGTATCAAAACGACTGAGGTACCAGGCTAAACAATAAGGCTAACAAATGTGAATCCTTGATAAACACCGTAATGTGGAACAGGTTTTATGATGCTCAACGGCCTGTCTGTGCGCTGGTTATTCTACTTTAGAATTAGAATACGCTGACATTATAGCCACCGGTGGAAAAAAGGAGCCTAAATTGTTTGTGTTGGATATGCGGAACACGGTAAGCCCGTATTTCTCCAGAAAACTGGAAAGTAACCTGTAAGGGGAGCCAACAGGAATGCGGGTAAAGGAATGTGGAAAAAGCTAAGGCCAGACTGTAATGGTCTGGATAGGATTGGAAACAATCTAACCGGAAATGGTGCCCACTTCCACATGGTCTCTCATTGCGAGAGCGCCTGTTTTAACCAATCGGATTTAATTTTGTAGTCTGAAAAGAAAAAAATTGAATCTAAACCAGAAACCCTTGTGAGGATAGAAATATCCCCACAAGGGGCACTTTCTATTCTCCAACAAGAGTTTCAAATACTCAAAAGGAAAATAGCATGATGAGTGCAGCCCCACAAGTTGTACCTGCATTTTCCGGATCGTATGAGAACTGGCGCAAGGTTAAAAACCTGCAAAGGATGTTAACCCGTTCGTTTAGTGACAAAGCATTAGCGGTTAAACGAGTAACTGAAAATCGGGGAAAGCGAACGCCAGGAATTGATGGTAAAACGTGGTCTACCCCTGATGCTAAATGGCACGCAATAAAGGATCTGGTTCGTAGAGGATATAAACCTTCTCCATTAAGAAGAATTTATATTCCCAAGAAAAACGGCAAAAAGAGACCTTTAGGCATTCCGACAATGAAAGACAGGGTCATGCAGGCGTTATATAAGCTGGCACTGGAACCTGTATCGGAAACACTGGCTGACTGGAATAGCTATGGGTTTAGAGTGCACCGCTCAACAGCGGATGCTAGCATTGGATGTTTCAATGCGCTCAACAAACCCAATTCTGCACAGTGGATTTTTGAAGCTGACATTGCAGGCTGTTTCGATAATATAAGTCATGACTGGTTACTGGAGAATATCCCTATGGATAAATCCATACTCAGAAAATGGCTAAAAGCCGGTTTTATGGAATCCAGAAGCTTGTTTTCAACAGAAGCGGGAACACCGCAAGGTGGTATTATCTCGCCAATGCTGGCAAACATGGCACTGGACGGACTGGAACGCGAACTCAGGAAACGGTTCAAACCGTCTAACTGGAAGATTGCAGGAAAGTACAAAATGAACTTTGTAAGATATGCGGATGACTTTATTGTAACGGGAATTTCAAGAGAATTTTTGGAGAATGAAGTTAAACCGGTAGTGGAGGAATTTTTGACTAAGCGGGGCTTAGCCTTGTCAGTAGAAAAGACCAAAATTACCCATATTGATAAAGGGTTTGATTTTCTTGGATTTAATGTGCGAAAGTACAAAGGTGTGTTACTGATTAAACCTTCAAAGAATAATATCAAGGCATTCCTGACTAATATCCGAGAGACCATAAATAGCCACAAGATGGTGACAATGGAGGTATTATTGATGTTACTTAGTCCGATCTGAATAAATCATAGTGCATTGATTTATAAGGAAATACTGGCGAATTATGGGTGTTAGATTTGCAGGTTTTTGGTAAAATAAGCCTTATTACCTTGCAAATTTCCAGACCAGAATGAAGCCAGAGAAACAGCCAAAAATACCTCAGGAATACCTGTTCAGGATGCGCCTTGAAAACATGCTGGACATAAACCATGAGTTGATTAAGTTATCAAAACACATAGACCGGGAAAGTCTTGATAAAGAGTGGGGCGCTCTGTTTGTATCCACTAAAGGTGCTCCTGCCATACGCACTCGATTGATTGCAGGATTGCATTACCTGAAACACCTGCATGATTTATCAGATGAACAGGTAGTAAAAGGCTGGACAGAAAATCCGTACTGGCAGTATTTCTGTGGTGAAGAATACTTTCAGCATAAGATGCCCATACACCCTGTGACCATGACCAAATGGCGTAACCGGCCGGGTAAATCAGGCAGTGAAAAATTACTGATTGAAACCATTAAAGCCGGACTAAAGAGTAAAACCATAAAGCCCGGTAGTTTAAAGAAAGTCACGGTAGATACTACCGTACAGGAAAAGAACATCGCTTTTCCAACCGATTCAAAGCTCCTGAACAAAGCCAGAGAAAACCTGGTTAAACTGTCCAAAGAGCACGGTATTAAACTGCGCCAGAACTATAATCGGGTTGGGCCGCAATATGTACTAATGGCCAGTCGTTATGCACATGCAAAACAGTTTAAACGCATGAAGAAAATGAACAATAAACTGAAATCCCGTTTAGGTCGTGTTAAACGGGATATTGAACGACAACTGCCCAACTATTCTGTTGATATTCAGTCTCTGTTTGAAGTAGCTCTAAAACAGGCTCAGAAACTGATTGAGCAGGAGCAGCACAGTAAGAACAAGCTTTAGAGTTTACATGCACCGGAAGTCGAGTGTATCAGTAAAAGCAAGGCTCATAAGCCTTATGAATTTGGAGTTAAAGCCAGTATCGCGGTAACTAACAAGGAAGGCTTTGTTATTGGCGCTCAAAGTTGTCCGGGCAATCCTTATGATGGACATACCTTGCTGCCACAACTGGAACAGATAAAACAGTTTACAGCCGTACAACCGGAACAATGCTTTGTTGACCGTGGTTATCGTGGACATGAAGTAAAAGACACTAAAGTTTTTATCTCAGGTCAGAAGCGAGGCGTTACCCGAAGTATTAAAAAGGCATTAAAACGGCGCAGTGCGATTGAGCCTGAAATTGGTCATATGAAAAATGATGGCCGTTTAGACCGCTGCTACCTCAAAGGTGCAGTCGGTGATGCCATTAATGTGGTTATGGTAGCCGCTGGTCATAACTTAAGAAAGATCCTCAATAAGCTCCGGCTTTTGTGGCTCAAAATTATTTCCGGTTTGATGGGATATTTTATCAAACCAGAACAATCAGCCGCTTTAAACGAGGGTGTAAAAATAACTGTGTAAACGCTCATTGCGGTGGTTTAAGTCAGCAGTGGTAAAATGAATAAACCTGAAATACCACCTCCATAGTGAACAGCCTACCTTCCAAAGTCAGGCTATCAAGGAGCTTCCTTTCAGGACTCCTCCTTGACACCCTGCCTTTTCCAGGTATTTGCTCACCATGGGGGCGGAATTTCTCTTCGACTGAAGTCGACATTATTAACCCCCTGCCGGTCTGAACCATCTTTTGTTACCCTATAACAAGGAATACAGCGATGAGTAAGACAATGAACAAAGACAAGTTACAGGCCCTGGCCAACGAACTGGCTAAAGATTTAAAAACCCCTCAGGATTTAAGCGACCTCAGTGCTCAACTGACTAAAATGACCGTTGAAGCCGCTCTGAATGCCGAAATGGATTATTTTCTGGATAAGGAAGAGGGCAATAGCCGCAATGGCTACAACCGAAAACAGTTAAAAGGTGAGCACGGTCAGTTTGAACTGAATACCCCCAGAGACAGACAGTCCAAATTTGAACCTCAGCTGGTCAAAAAGCGCCAGACCCGTATCACCGGCATGGATGACCAGATTATGGCGCTGTATGCCAAAGGCATGAGCACTCGTGATATTGTGGATACCTTTGAGGAAATGTATGGGGTGGATATTTCACCCGCCCTGGTCTCTCAGGTGACCAATAGCATCATGGAACGGGTAGTGGAATGGCAGTCACGTCCACTGGAGCCAGTTTACCCCATTGTCTATCTGGACTGCATTGTGGTTAAAATCCGCCAGGATAAGCGGGTTATCAATAAAGCTGTTTATCTGGCTCTGGGAATTAACCTGGAGGGTAAAAAAGAACTGCTGGGTATGTGGCTCTCAGAAAATGAAGGGGCTAAGTTCTGGCTCTCTGTATTGACTGAATTACAGAACAGAGGCTTACAGCATATCTTAATCGCCTGTGTGGATGGCTTAAGCGGTTTTCCTGAAGCTATTAATACGGCCTACCCTCAGGCCAGAGTTCAGTTGTGTATTGTGCATATGGTCAGAAATTCACTGAAGTTTGTGCCCTGGAAGGACTATAAAGCAGTTACAGCGGATTTAAAGCAAATCTACCAGTCTGCAACTGAGCAGGAAGCAGCACTGGAATTAGAGCGGTTTGCTCAAAAGTGGGATGATAAATACCCGCAAATCAGCCGGTCATGGAAGGCGCACTGGCCCAACCTTATCACGCTGTTTGATTATCCTGAGGATATCCGGCGGGTTATTTATACCACCAATGCCATTGAGTCAGTGAACAGTGTTATTCGCAAGGCTATTAAGAACCGGCGACTGTTTCCTAACGATGATTCTGCTATGAAGGTGATTTATCTGGCTATCCAGTCGGCTTCCAAAAAATGGACAATGCCCATCAGAAATTGGAAAGCAGCTATGAATCGATTTATAATCGAGTTTGAGGAGCAGTTGGCTCCTTATATTTAAATAAGAGCGGATACACAGTTTAATTTACACTGTCCTTTAAACCTGGCTTGATGTCAGACTTAAAACGGTATTATTCAGGTTGAACTATATAAGAATTTTCAGGCAGTGTTCGCTCTATATCCAGAGGCTGTATGTTTGGCTTCATTGTAGTATCTTCTTAAGATTAAATAAAAATAGAAAACCATCTGTTTGAGAATAGGCAACAGATACAGATTATTCAAATTAAACCTAAATTAATCAAAAATAAAAACAGGAGTTCAGGATCTATGATAAACATCAGTTTTTTAGAAAAGAAATAAAGATTGAACATGGACAGAATGACCATGCTCGTAAGGTTTTTTAAAAAATTACAGGCACTCTCCAACAGACTGTTCAGCACAGATCCGACCATCCACCCAGGTGACATTACCCAGTTTAGCCTGGATCAGTATAGCGCGCTGCAGATTGGCCTTGTCCAGACGCATAGTAGTCATGGAGGCGCCATTCATATCAATGCCAGCAAGATTAGCACCCACTCTTACTGCCGAAGTACACTGGGCATTCGGTTCAAATTTACAGGCCTTATTGACATCATCGATAAAGTCGATATCATCCGTCCAGGCATGAGCATTGGAGATAAGACTGCCGACAAGCAATCATTGACGATTGTAGTAAGCTTTTCATTTTATAACCCTCAGGAAAAGAAAAAACTTAAAATGCCCTTTTTATTTTTTAGACCACACTGCAAACATACTGTTTTCAGTCTGTCTTTGTTTAAGTTAGTAAGGGCTTGATTGTGTAAAACAGGCTAATATTAATAGAAATCGAATTAAAAAAACATTGATATAAAGCAAATGACCAAAAAATTATCTTAAATGGACTTTTCCAAGGCTTCCAGCAAGGCATCACGTAATTCTAGCTGTTGTTCAATATCCTCAACTTTCAAATGACGTAAGGCAATATCCTGTACTGTTTCCAGTTTTTGCTGGTATAACCAGCGTTGCTGAAAACATTCAAAATCAAATTTATTTCCCTGCAGGCATTCACCCGCCAGGCCTGTTGGTTCACTAAAGACAACTTCACTGGCCAGCATCACTTCATAAGCATAGGAATAGCCGTCAATTTCACCATTTTTGGCTATCATATTATAGACATACTGGGGGATCACACCCGGTTCCAGAATCGGTTTAGAAGCAAAAAGCTCGTCCAAGTCAATTCTGGCAGACGGTGAAAATGTTTCTCCCTTAAAAGAGAATTTTATTGTGGCAGTAATACTATTAGTCATAATCAGGTTCTCGGCGTAACCACCCCTGTTTGCCCTTGGTATTTACCGTTTTTATCTTTATAGGAAATATCACATTCCTCATCCGATTCAAAAAACAGCATTTGTGCAACGCCTTCATTAGCATATATTTTTGCCGGTAAAGGCGTAGTATTAGAAAATTCCAGTGTCACATGCCCTTCCCATTCCGGTTCCAGGGGGGTTACATTAACAATAATACCGCAGCGGGCATAGGTGGATTTACCCAGACAGACTGTCAGAACTTTTCTTGGAATACGAAAATATTCCACAGTACGTGCCAAGGCAAAAGAATTGGGCGGGATAATACAGATATCGGACTCAACATCCACAAAGCTGTTATCGTCAAAATCCTTAGGATCAACAATAGCGGAATTAATATTGGTAAATATTTTAAACTCCCTGGAACAGCGTACATCATAGCCATAGCTGGAAGTACCATAGGATACAACCCTCTGACCATTTAGTTCTTTAACCTGCTTGCCTTCAAAAGGCTCTATCATGCCTTCATTTTCAGCCATGGAACGGATCCAGTGATCGGATTTAATACTCATAAGAATCTGGTTCTCACATTATTTTTAAATTAGCTGCTTAAATTATTTTATTATTTATCAGATACCATAAAAAAAGCGAACCATGCCGCTTTTTTATTGCCTGCTATTATCTATTTGATAAACACTAAAAACAAGTGAGAAACAAAAAAAGCCGCTGCACAAAATTATGTACAGCGGCTTTTAAGACATTATCTGACTTTAAGTGTGTTTATTCTTAAAGCTTTTTAAAATCTTCTTAAACACTAATCATTTTTAATAACAATTTTAGGGAAACGGTTAGTGTAATCACGGGCTTTAAGTGCCAGCTTGGCCGCAACCTTACGGGCAATATCAACATACAGCTCAGTAATACGGCTATCTGGCTCAGAAACCACGGTGGGTTTACCGTCATCCGCCAGCTGACGAATGCTCATATCCAGAGGCAGGGCACCTAATAAGTCAACATTTTCTTCTTCAGACATACGCTGACCGCCGCCTTCACCAAAGATACGTTCTTCATGACCGCAGTTACTGCAAATATGAGTAGACATATTTTCTACCACACCCAGTACCGGGACATTCACCTTTTCAAACATTTTCAGACCTTTACGGGCATCCAGTAAGGCAATATCCTGAGGTGTAGTTACGATTACCGCACCACTGACAGGGATCTTCTGGGCCAGGGTCAGCTGGACATCACCGGTGCCAGGCGGCAGATCCACAACCAGATAGTCAACATCTTTCCAGCGGGTATCTTTAAATAACTGTTCCAGTGCCTGGGTGACCATAGGACCACGCCAGATCATCGGAGTATCATCATCAATCAGAAAACCAATGGACATGGTCTGGATACCGTAATTAACCAGGGGTTCCAGAGACTGACCGTCTTCAGATTCAGGCTTGCCGCTAATACCTAACATACGCGGCATACTAGGGCCGTAAATATCCGCATCGAGTACGGCAACGCTGGCACCTTCTTTAGCCAGTGCCAGTGCCAGGTTTACCGTAGTTGTGGATTTACCCACACCACCCTTACCGGACGCTACAGCAACAATGTTTTTAACACCCTGAATAGGCTGTACGCCTTTTTGCACAGCATGAATAACAATTTTACTGCTGATATTGACTTCAACTTCATCAATACCGTCAATTTCTGTTAACAGAGTGATCAGTTTTTCGCTTAATTCCTGCTCATAACCCTGATGCGGAAAACCCAGTTCAATATCAACGATTGCTTTTGAACCGTCCACCTGAACATTTTTAATACACTTGGCAGAAACCAGATCGGTTTCAAAGTAAGGGTCAATAAATTCTTTTAATTTTTCTTCAACTTGCTCTGCAGTTGCCATGGTAAAAAACTCCACCTGTTAAAGTTTGAACCTAAATAAATCAGTTGAACCTACTGCGAATGTCCATAGCACTGAATCTACAAGGCTTTCCAGAACATTTTGACTTCACCCGTAGGGTGACTACGAGTAAAGCCAAAATAACCTGTAAATCCTTGTATCTCCAGCACTCTGATCATTCTCGCTACGGTTCAACTGATTTATTTAGGTTGAATTCAAATCCGAATTCTACTAAATCCTTAGTAAATAAGTAGGGTATTATACAGATTTCTTTAATATACTCAAGAATATACTCAGGAGAGAGACCTGAGATTAAGTCTGGATGTCCGGCAAAAGCGGTTTTCAGTCCAGCCATGCTTGTGAAAGAACCGTTAAAATTGGTAAGATAGCGTGTTTTATTTTTCCACGCTCAACTTAATATTAAACAACTAACAGACTATTAATTTACCGATTATACCGTCATTAATACCCATAATTAAAATATGCGTATTAAAGGTATTAACAAAAGAGTTTTCCGTTCATGGCAACACAAGCGAATTTGACTACTGCGCAAAATAACAGCAAAAGAAAAATCCTGGTGACCAGTGCATTACCCTATGCCAATGGCTCTATCCATCTGGGACATCTTGTTGAATATATCCAGACCGATATATGGGTACGCTTTCAGAAAATACAAGGTCATGAATGTTACTATGTCTGTGCCGATGATGCTCACGGAACCCCCATTATGCTGCGAGCCCAGTCCGAAGGCATTACCCCGAAACAGCTGATTGCAGAAACCAGCAAGGAACACCAGGCGGACTTTAAGGACTTTGCCATTGCCTTTGACAATTATTACAGTACTCACAGCCCGGAAAACCGCTTTTTTGCTGAAACCATATATAACAGCCTGAACGATGCCGGCCATATCAGCAAGCGCACCATATCCCAGGCTTATGATCCTGAAAAAGAAATGTTTCTACCGGATCGCTTTATCAAGGGTGAGTGCCCCAAATGCGGTGCCGCTGATCAATACGGCGATAATTGTGAAGTCTGCGGTGCCACCTACAGCCCCACTGAATTAAAAAATGCCGTGTCTGCGGTCTCCGGGGTTAAACCGGTTGAAAAAGATTCAGAACATTTTTTCTTTAAATTACCGGACTTCGAACCCATGTTAAAGGACTGGACGGCATCCGGTCATTTACAGGATGAAGTTAGCAATAAATTACAGGAATGGTTTGAGGCTGGTCTACAGGAATGGGATATTTCCCGCGACAAGCCTTATTTTGGTTTTGAAATTCCCGGCACTACCAACAAATATTTTTATGTCTGGCTGGATGCTCCCATTGGTTATATTGCCAGTTTCAAGAACCTGTGCGACCGCGAAGGTATTGATTTTGACAGTTTCTGGGAATCAGACAGCCAGAGTGAGTTGTACCATTTTATCGGCAAGGATATTATTTATTTCCATGGTCTGTTCTGGCCGGCTATGCTGCACGGCACCGGTTTCAGAACCCCGACGGCTATTTTTGCCCATGGATTTCTGACCGTGGACGGACAGAAAATGTCCAAATCCCGGGGCACGTTTATTAAGGCCCGAACCTATCTGGAGCAATTAAATCCGGAATACCTGCGTTACTACTTTGCCGCCAAACTGGGCAGTGGAGTGACCGATCTGGATTTAAATCTGGAGGATTTTCGGCTACGGGTTAATTCTGATCTGGTGGGCAAGGTCGTTAATATTGCCAGTCGCTGTGCCGGCTTTATTAAAAAGAAATTTAACTCAACCCTGTCAGAAAGCGTCAGTGAGCCACAGCTATTTGACCAGTTTGCCGATGCCGCTGATACCATTGCACAGCATTATGAAGACCGGGAATTCAGCAAGGCCGTACGGGAAATTATGGCCTTGGCGGATCATGCCAACCAGTATATTGATGAGAAAAAACCCTGGCAGGTCATTAAGGAAGAAGGCAGAGAACAGGAAGTACATGATGTCTGCAGTATGGGTTTAAACCTGTTCCGGCAGTTAATCATCTATCTGGCACCGGTACTGCCCGTTATGGCTGATAAAGTCGCCGACTTTTTAAACCTGGACAGCATGAACTGGGACGATGCTCAGACACCCTTAACCAGCCATGAAATTAAAAAATTCAAGCCCCTGATGATGCGGGTTGAAGATGAACGTGTGCAGGCAGTTATCGACGCCTCCAAAGAAGAACTTAAGGCAACTCAGAGCGAAGTTAAACAGGACAGCACAGCCACTAAAGCTGATAACGATTCACCTTTAAGTGCCGATCCCATTAGCGAAACCATTAACTTCGATGATTTTGCCAAAATAGATTTACGCATAACCCGTATTGTTAAGGCAGAGCACGTAGAAAAAGCCGATAAACTACTCCAGCTCACGCTGGACCTAGGCGGTGAAACCCGCAATGTCTTTGCCGGCATAAAATCCGCCTACAAACCAGAAGAGCTGGAAGGCAAACTAACGGTAATGGTCGCCAACCTGACCCCCAGAAAAATGCGCTTCGGCGTCTCCGAAGGCATGGTCCTGGCCGCCGGCCCGGGCGGGAAAGATCTGTGGATTCTGAATCCTGACGGTGATCAGGAGAATGGTGCGCAGCCTGGTATGAGAGTGAAATAGGAGAGACAGTGTTCAGCGTTCAGAAAGAGCTTTTTGTTCCTGCTCTTAATCTGAACGCTGAACGCCCACACACATGAGCGAATATTTTTTACTATTAATCTCAACCATTTTTGTTAACAACTTCGTGCTGGTTAAGTTTCTTGGCCTGTGTCCGTTTATGGGCTCTTCCAGGAAGCTGAAAGTGGCGGCGGGGATGGCGCTGGCTACTACTTTTGTGCTGACTTTGTCATCCGCCTCCAGTTATCTGGTTAACCAGTATATTCTTATTCCTCTGGATATTGAGTACCTGCGGACCATTACTTTTATCCTTGTCATTGCGGCAGTGGTTAACTTTACTGAAATGGTGGTGCATAAAACCAGTCCTATGCTGTATCAGGTGCTAGGGATGTTTCTGCCTTTAATTACTACTAACTGTGCGGTATTAGGGGTGGCCCTGCTTAATGTTCAGACCGGCTATAACTTTTTTGAATCGATTATTTTCGGTTTTGGTGCCGCGCTGGGTTTTTCCATGGTGATGGTATTATTCGCTTTCATTCGTGAGCGTCTGGCTTCTGCTGATGTTCCGGAAATCTTTCAGGGCGCTCCCATTGGTCTGATTACGGCCGGCTTAATGTCTATTGCTTTTTTAGGTTTTACCGGCCTGGATAAGGTGCTGAACTAGGATGCTCTGGGGTATACTGGCCATTATTGCTCTGGCAGCCCTGTTTGGTCTATTGCTGGGTCTGGCCTCCGTTGTCTTTAAGGTAGAATCCAGTCCGGTAGTGGATCAGATTGATGCTCTGCTGCCGCAGACTCAATGCGGCCAGTGTTCCTATGCCGGCTGTCGGCCTTATGCCGAGGCCATTGCCGCTGGTGAGGCCCCGATTAACCTCTGCCCTCCCGGCGGCGAAAATACCGTTCAGGCTCTGGCTGATCTGCTGGATGTCGAAGTTCTGCCTCTGGAAGAAGAGGAAGAAGCCCATGAAGGCCCTATTGTTGCAGTAATTATAGAAGAACTCTGTATCGGCTGTACCTTATGTATTCAGGACTGTCCGGTGGATGCCATTATTGGCGCCGCCAAACAGATGCATACGGTAATTGAAAGTGAATGTACCGGCTGTGAACTCTGTGTTCCACCCTGCCCTGTGGACTGTATAGAAATGGTGCCGATCAAACAGACTATTACCACCTGGCACTGGCCTGAACCCCAGTACGATGTTAACCATACTCCTACTGGAAATATTTTTACTACTATTGACCAGTTACTGGCGGAGAATGCTCACCCATGAGTATTAGCACACACATACAGCGCTTATGGTCTTTCCCCGGCGGCCTGAAGCTGGACGGCAGAAAACAACTGTCCAATGAAGGCCCTATTGAAAGCGCTGAAATACCCCGTCTGCTGGAAATTTCCCTGAGTCAGCATATTGGTCATCCGACTGAAGCGGTGGTTAAAGTCGGAGACAATGTCAAAAAAGGTCAGCTCATTGGTCATGCCGAGGGAACAGTCAGCGCTCCCGTACACGCTTCAAGTTCCGGTACCGTAACCGCTATTGAAGAACGGCTGGTACCCCACCCGTCCGGCCTACCAGCTTTATGTGTCATTATTGAGACTGATGGCTATGACCGCTGGGATAACTGTACACCTTTAATTTCCCTGGATGATCCGCAGCATAAAAATCTGCATGCACTGAGTGCAGAACAAATTACTGATAAGGTGGCTGAGGCAGGTATTGTCGGCCTTGGCGGTGCACTTTACCCGTCAGCTGCAAAACTGGAAACCGCCCGAAAAAAAGCCACTGATACCCTGATCATCAATGCCGCAGAATGTGAGCCGTATATTACCTGCGATGATGCTCTGATGCATAATCGTCCAGAAGAAATTATTCTTGGCATTTTGCTGATTAAAAAAATTGTGGGGGCCAGATACTGCCTGATCGGTATTGAAGACAATAAGCCTGAAGCATTTAAAGCCTTATCCGATGCCATTGCCGGTTATGAGCGGGCCATCCATGAACATTGCGAACAGACCATAGAAATCATTCAGGTACCGACCCGTTATCCGGCCGGTGGGGAAAAACAGTTAATACAGGTTCTGACAGGAAAGGAAGTCCCGACCCAGGGACTGCCTATGGATATCGGCATTATCTGTCACAATATCACCACAGCAGCGACTGTCTATCAGGCTGTTTATCGTGGTGAGCCATTAGTATCCCGTATTGTCACCATTACCGGCGGCGCCATAAAAAAACCGCAGAATATGGAAGTCGCCATCGGCACCTCTATTCGGGAAATTATGGATCAGGCCGGCTGGGATAAAAACAAGGTTGATAAAATTATAATGGGCGGCCCCATGATGGGTTTTGCCTTACCCTCTATAGACGTTCCGGTGACCAAGGCTACTAATTGCATTCTGGTCAGCGAACCCGGCGAACTGGCCACCCCGCCGCCGGCCATGCCCTGTATCCGCTGCAGCCGCTGTGCCGACAGCTGTCCCATGTCCCTACTACCCCAGCAGATGTACTGGTACGCTAAAGCCAGGGATCTGGAAAAGATTCATGATTATAATATTTTTGACTGCATTGAATGTGGCTGCTGCTCCTATGTCTGCCCCAGTAATATCCCACTGGTACAGTATTTCCGTTATGCCAAAAATGAAATATGGGATGATGAGCGAGAACGCAATAAGGCCAACCTGGCCCGTGAACGCCATGAGTTCCGCCAGGAACGCCTGGAAAAAATGAAAAAAGCCAGGGAAGAAGCAGCTCGACTGCGAAAGGAAAAGCTGGCTAAAAAGAAAGCTGAGGAAAAGCAAAAGGCCGCTGGGGGTGATGGAGAAAAATCACCGGCCAGCAGTCATGCCGATTTAATCCAAGAAGCCATTGCCCGCAGCAAGGCTAAAAAAGCTCAGCAGCAGGCACAGAAGCGGAATACGGAGAATTTGACTGAAGCGCAGCAGAGGCAGGTTGATGAGGCTGAGCAGCGACGGAGGGGAAAGCATTGAGCGTTGAGCGTTGAGCGTTGAGCGTTGAGAAAAAGCATAAGCGTTCAGCGTTCAGCGTTCAGCGTTCAGCGTTCAGCGTTCAGCGTTCAGCGTTCAGCGTTCAGCGTTCAGAAAGAGCATAGAGAGTTAAGTGTTAAGTGTTAAGAAAAGAGTATAGATAAATAAAAACGTTACTGCTTTCTATGAATTGAAATTATTTAGTCCGACCTGAATAAATCATAGCACATTGATTTATAAAGAAATGTTGGCGAATTATGGGTGTTAAATTTGCAGGTTTTTGGTAAAATAAGTCTTATTACCTTGCAAATTTCCAGACCAAAATGAAGCCAAAGAAACAGCCAAAAATACCTCAGGAAGACCTGTTCAGGATGCGCCTTGAAAACATGCTGGACATAAACCATGAGTTGATTAAGTTATCAAAACACATAGATTGGGAAAGTCTTGATAAAGAATGGGGCGCTCTGTTTGTATCCACTAAAGGTGCTCCTGCCATACGCACTCGATTGATTGCAGGATTGCATTACCTGAAACACCTGCATAATTTATCGGATGAACAGGTAGTAAAAGGCTGGACAGAAAATCCGTACTGGCAGTATTTCTGTGGTGAAGAATACTTTCAGCATAAAATGCCTATACACCCTACGACCATGACCAAATGGCGTAACCGGCTGGGTAAATCAGGCAGTGAAAAATTACTGATTGAAACCATTAAAGCCGGACTAAAGAGTAAAACCATAAAGCCCGGTAGTTTAAAGAAAGTCACGGTAGATACTACCGTACAGGAAAAGAACATCGCTTTTCCAACCGATTCAAAGCTCCTGAACAAAGCCAGAGAAAACCTGGTTAAACTGTCCAAAGAGCACGGTATTAAACTGCGCCAGAACTATAATCGGGTTGGGCCGCAATATGTACTAATGGCCAGTCGTTATGCACATGCAAAACAGTTTAAACGCATGAAGAAAATGAACAATAAACTGAAATCCCGTTTAGGTCGTGTTAAACGGGATATTGAACGACAACTGCCCAACTATTCTGTTGATATTCAGTCTCTGTTTGAAGTAGCTCTAAAACAGGCTCAGAAACTGATTGAGCAGGAGCAGCACAGTAAGAACAAGCTTTACAGTTTACATGCACCGGAAGTCGAGTGTATCAGTAAAGGCAAAGCTCATAAGCCTTATGAATTTGGTGTTAAAACCAGTATCGCAGTAACTAACAAGGAAGGCTTTGTTATTGGCGCTCAACGTTGTCCGGGCAATCCTTATGATGGACATACCTTGCTGCCACAACTGGAACAAATAAAACAGTTTACAGCCGTACAACCGGAACAGTGCTTTGTTGACCGGGGTTATCGTGGACATGAAGTAAAAGACACTAAAGTTTTTATCTCAGGTCAGAAGCGAGGCGTTACCCGAAGTATTAAAAAGGCATTAAAACGGCGCAGTGCGATTGAGCCTGAAATCGGTCATATGAAAAACGATGGCCGTTTAGATCGCTGCTACCTCAAAGGCACAGTCGGTGATGCCATTAATGTGGTTATGGTAGCCGCTGGACATAACTTAAGAAAGATCCTCAATAAGCTCCGGCTTTTGTGGCTCAAAATTATTTCCGGTTTGATGGGATATTTTATCAAACCAGAACAATCAGCCGCTTTAAACCTGGCTTGATGTCAGGCTTAAAACGGTATTATTCAGGTTGAACTATTTAGAGTGAGTGGTTGTAGGTACTGTATTTACAGGATTTTGAAAACATGGATGTTTTCAAAATCACCAGGATAAGAACTTTTTACAAAAACAAGTTTTGAAAAGTTCTAAAGCTATACATGGATGTACTTGAGCGCCCATGGAAATACAGCACCTGCAGCCACTCACGGTCAGATACACTGAATAATTACAATAAAACTTAAATGTAAAAAAATATCAGGAAAATTAATTAATACATGTTTGTTGCGCAAAGTTCGCCTTTTTTAAAACCTGAGCTGTCGGTGTCTAAAATGATGCTGGTGGTTTTGCTGGCTTTGATACCTGGAATTATTACTTCTGTCTGGGTGTTTGGTTTTGGGGTGCTGGTTAATATTGTGCTGGCGATAACGTTTTCTCTGCTGTTTGAAGCGGTTATGCTGTATTTACGTAAGCGGCCGATTAAGGTTTATCTAAGAGATAATAGTGCAATTTTAACTGCGGTCTTGCTGGCTCTGGCTCTGCCGCCACTGGCGCCGTGGTGGCTGACTCTGGTGGGGAGTTTTTTTGCTATTGTTATTGCCAAACAGCTTTATGGCGGTCTGGGTTATAACCCGTTTAATCCGGCTATGGCGGCGTATGCTATTCTGCTGGTTTCCTTTCCTGCAGAAATGACTACCCTCTGGACAGCGCCTGTTATGCTGGGCGGGCATGAGTCTTTAAGTTTATTGCAGACTTTAAATTACCAGTTGTTTAATCAACTGCCCGATACACTGACACTGGATGCAGTCAGTTATGCTACACCCTTGGGTGTGGTACGCACTTCCGTGATTAATGGCCTGGCCTCCATTTCCGAAATTAAATCTACCGGTCATACCTTCGGTATGCTTGGCGGCATCGGTACTGAATGGGTGAGCCTGGCCTTTCTTGCCGGCGGTCTGTTTCTGCTGAAAAAAGGCGTCATCCAGTGGTACATTCCAGTTTCCATGCTGGCGACTATGGGCTTTGTCTCCCTGCTGTTCGGCAGCTTTGAACTGGACAGTAACCCCAGCCCTCTGTTTCACCTGTTTTCCGGCGCTACCATGCTGGGGGCGTTTTTTATTGCCACCGATCCGGTTACTGCAGCAACGACACCCAAAGGGCAGATTATTTATGGTGCCGGTATTGGCCTGCTTATCTATATTATCCGCACCTGGGGCGGCTATCCCGATGCCATTGCTTTTTCTGTATTAATTATGAACATGTGCGTCCCCCTGCTGGATTATTACACTCAGCCCAGGGTATATGGTCATAATATAGATAAGGAGCAGCAATGAGCGGTACAAAAGCAATTGATAAAAGCTCACTGCTGCATAATATGATCATCAGTGCTGCCCTGCTAGCCGGTTTTGGCGGGCTGGGTACTGCTCTGGTTGTGAGTACCTTTGAACTGACCAAAGAGCAGATTGAAGCCAGTGAAAAAGCCAACTTGTTAAAAAATCTGAACAATATTCTTCCAGCAGAAAGTTATAATAATGATTTACTGGCCAGCCGTTTAACGGTACCGGCTGATTCATTACTGGGCTATGATAAGCCGGTGACGGTTTACCAGGCCTGGAAAGACAAAACACCGGTAGCCGTTGCGTATCCTATTGTGGCTCATGACGGTTATAATGGTGATATTAACCTGTTAATTACGATCAATGTTTCCGGTCAGATATCCGGTGTCAGGGTGATTTCCCATAAGGAAACCCCCGGTCTGGGAGATAAAATTGATATTAACAAAAACCCGTGGATATTAAGTTTTAACGGCAAATCCATTAACAACCCTAAACAGAAATTGTGGCGGGTTAAAAAAGACGGCGGAGTTTTTGATCAGTTTACTGGCGCCACCATTACCCCAAGAGCGGTAGTCAAAGCCGTTTACCGGGCACTGGATTATTATAATGCCAACAAACAATGGCTGTTTCTGGATCAGAAAAGTTTTGATCAGAAATATCATGCCGCCATGCGTGGAGAATAGGTAAAACCATGTCTGAAACTCTCTCTGAAACAACCGCACCATCTGATATTAATGAGGATAAAAAGCCAGGCTCTTCTTTAGCTGAAGGCTCTTTTCCAGCTAAAGGCTCCTTCCTAGCAGAATATACTCCCATTGCTAAAGACGGCTTGTGGAGCAATAATGCGGTACTGGTGCAGATGCTGGGCCTGTGCCCACTGCTGGCAGTCTCCAATAGTGTCATAAATGCCCTGGGACTGGGACTGGCTACCATTGCCGTACTGATCTTATCTAATATGTCCATATCCCTGATCCGCAATATCGTCCGTCCTGAAATCCACCTGCCGGTGTTTGTCATTATTATTGCCTCTGTGGTTACGGCCATTGAACTGGTGATACACGCCTGGTTTCACGAGTTATACCTGATCCTGGGTATTTTTATTCCCCTGATTGTCACCAACTGTTCGATTATTGCCCGTGCCGAGGCCTTTGCTTCTAAAAACACCTTAGGTAAGGCAGCATTTGACGGTCTGATGATGGGACTCGGTTTTACCTTGGTACTGGTGGTACTGGGCGCTATGCGTGAAGTGATTGGTCTGGGTACTTTACTGTCCAATGCCCATATTATGTTTGGTGAGGGTATGCAGTGGCTGACTATTGAAGTTATTCCTGATTACAAGGGGTTTCTGCTGGCTATTTTGCCGCCTGGGGCTTTTATGGGGCTGGCGTTTTTGCTGGCTTTGAAGAATTATTTTTCGTTGAAAAAGAAGGCGTAAGTGTTAAGTGTTAAGTGTTAAGTGTTAAGAAAGAGCATAAGCGTTGAGAAAATATTGTTGTTATGAATAAAGAGAAGCGGATTGAGATTTTTTCTCGGTTTCGGGACAATAATCCGGAGCCTACTACTGAGCTTAACTTTTCCAGTCCTTTTGAGTTATTGATTGCGGTTATTTTGTCGGCTCAGACTACGGATAAAGGGGTTAATAAGGCGACGGAAAAACTTTTTGCGGTGGCGAATACACCGGAAGCTATTTATGCTCTGGGTGAAGATGGGCTGAAGGAATATATTAAAACCATCGGCCTGTATAACAGCAAGGGCAAAAATATTATTAAGACCTGCAAAATACTTATTGATCTGCATGACAGTCAGGTGCCTGATGACCGCAAGGCTCTGGAAGCGCTGCTCGGTGTTGGTCGGAAAACGGCTAATGTGGTTCTTAATACAGCTTTCGGCCACCCTACTATGGCAGTGGACACCCATATTTTCCGGGTCTCGAACCGCACTAAAATTGCGCCGGGTAAAGATGTAGTAGAAGTGGAAAAACGTCTGCTAAGACTGATCCCCAAAGAATTTATGCTCAATGCCCACCACTGGCTGATCCTGCACGGCCGTTATATCTGTAAGGCCAGAAACCCCAAATGCAGCGCCTGTCTGATTGAAGATTTATGTGAGTTTAAAAAGAAAGTTTATGACTGATTATTTTCTGTTTTTCAGCAATAAGCCTATCAGCAGTAATGAATGCAGCAAAATCATAGTAACTGAAAATACCACCAAAGCTTCTGCCATGGTTATGCCAAATAATAATTCGGGGGTATAGCCACAGGGTTCCATGACTTCAAAAACAATGGGCCACCATTTATCCAGGGCAAACCAGATGGGCAGGCCGGAGTCCATGGAGCATGAGCCTTCAATAAAGCCGCGCTCTATGCCTAATAACAGCCAGGAGCGTTCCATTAGACCGATACTGACTACCAGTATTAGCAACTGGCTTACCAGTACACCAGCCCGGGACTTATGCAGCAGCAGACCCAAGACAGCTACCAAGATCAGGGCCGCAGTCCAGATGCGGGTATGGATACAGACCACACAGGGGGTATAATCGAGTTTATACTGGTAAAACAGAGCCACACCTTCCATGGCCAACCCCAGCAGCAGAAAAAATAACCAGTAACCTGTTGTTTCAGGCAGGCGCCAGAATTTATTCAACATTTTAATCCCTGTTCCAGTATATTATTAAGGCAGCATCATACCACGAATGGTATAAAACAGTATGGCGGCCATTAAACCGGAAACTGGAACCGTAATAACCCAGGCCGCCGCAATTCTGTACATGTGAGAACGCTTAACCAGTTCAGTATTGTAGACACGTTTTAACTGTTTACGTTCTTTCTTGTTTAAATGGGCCTTGGCAGATTTCATTTTCAGCTCATAAAGCATCTGACGTTTCTGCTCCAGATGGGCTTTTTTAAACTCCATTAAAAAGGCTTCCACTTCTTCCGGGTTATCGCTTTCATGATGATGTTTGATTTCTTCAACCATCTGAACGTAACTGGCTTTCAGGTACTCACGTAAAAATCCCACACCAAAAATTCCGCCTACGGCAATATGGGTGGAACTGACCGGCAGACCTAACTGAGAAGCAATAATAACCGTAATTGAAGCGGCCATAGCAATACAGAAAGCGCGCATTTTATTCAGTTCGGTAATTTCACTGCCAACGGTTTTAATGAGTTTGGGACCGTATAAGGCCAGTCCAATAGTAATACCTATGGCGCCAATCAGCATAACCCAGAGAGGTATGGGAGCCTTGGAAGCCATATTACCATGAGTGATCACTTCAGTAATGGCTGCCAGCGGTCCTACCGCATTGGCCACATCATTAGCGCCATGGGCAAAACTTAACAGGGCAGCAGAAAAAATAAGGGGTATGGTAAATAACGAGTTAATACTGTCTTTATCATTATTTAAACGGTTGGCCGCTTTAGCAATCAGCGGTTTAACCATAATAAATATGACCACAGCAATTATAAGTCCGACACCTGTTGCCGTCATAAAGTCCACTTTCCAGAGCTTTTTCAGCCCCTTAATAATAAGATAAGTGGAAAAAGCCCAAGCCATAATAGCCACCAGAATCGGAACCACTTTTTTGGCGGCCTGCAGCATATCTGCCTTATAGGTAATAAATCGTTTAATCAGATAGAGAAAAGCCGCCGCAATTAAGCCTCCCAGTACCGGAGAAATAACCCAGCTGGCGGCAATTGCCCCCATTTTATCCCAGTTGGCAATGCCCATACCGCCGGCAGCAATACCGGCACCCAAGACCCCGCCCACAATGGAATGAGTAGTGGATACAGGTGCCCCAAGGACAGTCGCAATATTCAGCCAGATGGCTCCGGCCAGCAGAGCAGCCATCATCATCCAGACAAAGGCATCACTATTAATTACACCGGCCGGATCAATAATGCCTTTTTTAATTGTACTGACCACATCACCACCGGCAATAAGCGCCCCGGAGGCCTCGAATATGGCCGCAATTAATATAGCCCCCATCATAGTCAGGGCTTTTGAACCCACTGCGGGACCAACATTATTAGCGACATCATTGGCGCCAATATTCATGGCCATATAACCGCCAATCATAGCCGCTATAATTAAGAGGGTATGCGGACTGCCGTCCAGACTATTGGCAGAAATAGTATAGAGCATAATCCCCACAATAAAGAGCAGAGCAGTACCTATACAAAAAAGCTCCCGACGTGAATGTCGGGTGGCATCATCTATATCATTAATATTTTTTAGTTCCATAATATTTCTGCTTTAAAATTTCAGGAAGAATGATTGTAATAAAACTAAGATTAAAATGTAACAGAAGATTGAAAACAATATTTTATTTTATCTATTATTGATTTTTATCAAGCAATAGACCTGTAATTTCAAGTGTATTTTATAGATTGTTGCCTTGCATTCAGGTATAAAAAAGTTAAGAATGACGGCTGTATTCAGGGCCGGCTCATACTTTGCTCAAAAAGCAACCAGAAATTAAATTGAACTAATTTGAAAGATGAGGCTCAGAGCTTTAAAGTAAGCATTTGGAGACTCTGATGAACTTTGACCCTCATTTTAAATCACTACAAGACGGCCGAACAGATATAAACATCCAGTACGAATTACTGGATATAGTATTTTTAACCCTGGTGGCTATTTTATGTGGGGCAGAAGGCTGTAAAGACATTCAACGCTTTGGTGAATCAAAGCTGGAGTGGTTAAGAAAATACCGTGCATTCAAACAAGGCATACCCTGGCGTCATACAATAGCCCGAATTATAGGAAGTCTATCGCCGGATAACCGGTTGGATTGTTTTGTTAGCTGGCTAAATAGCATAAGGGAAAAACAAGGTCATGAACATCTGGCTATTGATGGTAAAACCTTAAGGAGAAGCCATCATAACGGGGATAAAATGACGGCTTTACACCTGCTTTCTGTAATGGCGGTTGACAGTGGTCCGGTGGTTTATCAAAGCCATTCTGCAGATAAAAAGAATGAAATTAAAAGCGTACAGGAGAGCCTCGAACTGTTTGATGTTAAAGACAGTTGTGTCACCCTGGATGCGATGCACTGCCAGAAAGAGACGGTGTCCACATTAAGAAAACAGCAGGCTGACTATGTCATCCAGATTAAAAATAACCAAAAAACACTTTATGAGGAAATTAAAGCCTGGTTTCATAAGATAAAACAGGATGAACCGGAAACCATTAGTAGTCAGTCTTATGAGGAAGTGGATAAAGGACATGGTTGTATTGAACGGCGTCGCTATATCCGGCTGGATGTCACCGACTGGATTGAATCAGCACAATCATGGCAAGGCTTACACAGTGTTATTGAAGTCAAAAGGCAGGTACAGAGCCAGGATAAAGAACGGACTGAATATTCCTGTTACATCAGTTCATTGAAGGATGATGTAGAGAATATCGCCCGGAAGATAAGGCGTCACTGGCACATAGAAAATAGTCAGCACTGGGTGTTAGATGTTGTTTTTAAAGAAGATGATTCAAGAATACGAACAGGAGACAGCCCTGAGAATATGGCATTGTTTCGACGTTTTGCGCTTAATATCGCTAAACTGTCTCCTGTTAAAGACAGTATGAAAGGTAAGCTAAAACGGGTAGCATGGGATGATGATATGCGGGCCAAATTATTATTTGGTTAAATTTTGATCAAAGTATGCTCCCGCCCTGCGGCTGTATTTGAATTTGTTAAATATTATTTGCTTTATGGAATCTTAAATGTTTTTTGGTCAGGACAGAAACCAGAACCGCCAAGTTTATTTTCAGAGCTGGGACAAGTTTAAACGCAGTCAACCCCTGGAGCCTATGGAAACCCTGATTGCTGAACTGATTAGACTGCACCCTGAATACCATGATTTTTTTGATAATATTGAGCAAAATCAGGAACAGGATTTTACCCCGGAAATGGGACAAACCAACCCGTTTCTACATCTGGGCATGCATATTGCCATTCAGGAACAGCTCAGCACCCGGCGTCCAGCTGAAATAGTCAGTTTATACCAGTCTTTATGTAATAAAACCGGTGATCCCCATGAAGCAGAACACCAGATTATGGACTGTCTGGGGGTGATGCTCTGGCAGGCACAGAGAAACCAGCAGGTTCCTGATGAAAAGGCTTATCTGGAGTGTGTCAGAAAATTATTATAACTAAAGTTTAGAGCGACAGCTCACCCTTGAGAGTCCTGTTTCGCTCATACGTTCTTTAACAATTTGTTTATAACCGGCTGTTTTGAAATTGTTTTTATAACAAATCTTCAAATCGCCTTAAAATATCCGTATCCGGCGGGTGGAATTTTTGGGACTTACCATCCCACCAGTCCCTGACCCTAACCTGCGAAAAATACCTTATCAGTCCCATTCGTATTCTTCCGGCAGTAATGGGTGTATTCTTTCGCCAGGACGTATTATCAATTAAGCGCAATACCGGGTCCGGACATTTAATAGCCAGCAATTGAGGTATAATATACCCCAGAGCAATAATGTGTACCCATCGATGTAACACCTTCCGGGTTTTCTGCCAGGTCTGTTTCATGCCCCAGTCATTTTTTAACTGATTGAACAAGGGCTCAATCGACCAGTGCTTTTCATAAGCAACAATAATATCCAGACCAAAATGAAGCCAAAGAAACAGCCAAAAATACCTCAGGAAGACCTGTTCAGGATGCGTCTTGAAAACATGCTGGACATAAACCATGAGTTGATTAAGTTATCAAAACACATAGACCGGGAAAGTCTTGATAAAGAGTGGGGCGCTCTGTTTGTATCCACTAAAGGTGCTCCTGCCATACGCACTCGATTGATTGCAGGATTGCATTACCTGAAACACCTTCATGATTTATCGGATGAACAGGTAGTAAAAGGCTGGACAGAAAATCCGTACTGGCAATATTTTTGTGGAGAAGAATACTTTCAGCATAAGATGCCCATACACCCTACGACCATGACCAAATGGCGTAACCGGCCGGGTAAATCAGGCAGTGAAAAATTACTGATTGAAACCATTAAAGCCGGACTAAAGAGTAAAACTATCAAGCCAGGCAGTTTAAAGAAAGTCACGGTAGATACTACCGTACAGGAAAAGAACATCGCTTTTCCAACCGATTCAAAGCTCCTGAACAAAGCCAGAGAAAACCTGGTTAAACTGTCCAAAGAGCACGGTATTAAACTGCGTCAGAACTATAATCGGGTTGGACCGCAATATGTACTAATGGCCAGTCGTTATGCTCATGCAAAACAGTTTAAACGCATGAAGAAAATGAACAATAAACTGAAATCCCGTTTAGGTCGTGTTAAACGGGATATTGAACGACAACTGCCCAACTATTCCGTTGATATTCAGTCTCTGTTTGAAATAGCTCTAAAACAGGCTCAGAAACTGATTGAGCAGGAGCAGCACAGTAAGAACAAGCTTTACAGTTTACATGCACCGGAAGTCGAGTGTATCAGTAAAGGCAAAGTTCATAAGCCTTATGAATTTGGTGTTAAAGCCAGTATCGCGGTAACTAACAAGGAAGGCTTTGTTATTGGCGCTCAACGTTGTCCGGGCAATCCTTATGATGGACATACCTTGCTGCCACAACTGGAACAGATAAAACAGTTTACAGCCGTACAGCCGGAACAGTGCTTTGTTGACCGGGGTTATCGTGGACATGAAGTAAAAGACACTAAAGTTTTTATCTCAGGTCAGAAGCGAGGCGTTACCCGAAGTATTAAAAAGGCATTAAAACGGCGCAGTGCGATTGAGCCTGAAATCGGTCATATGAAAAACGATGGCCGTTTAGACCGCTGCTACCTCAAAGGTGCAGTCGGTGATGCCATTAATGTGGTTATGGTAGCCGCTGGTCATAACTTAAGAAAGATCCTCAATAAGCTCCGGCTTTTGTGGCTCAAAATTATTTCCGGTTTGATGGGATATTTTATCAAACCAGAACAATCAGCCGCTTTAAACCTGGCTTGATGTCAGGCTTAAAACGGTATTATTCAGGTTGAACTAATTAACCTGCTGTTCACGTCCATACAGGTGTACGGTTTCCTTATTTAAAGGCAGCCGTTTAATTTCTTCTTTTGTATAACGTGTCCCATATTTTCCGGGTCGTCCCCGGCCTTTACCTTGCCAGGGTCGTTTATATAATACGGTATCGATTCGTACCTGACCTATAACCGTCATATTATAAGCCTGTACCGGTTCAATAAAAGAACGGCACATATACCAACTGTCCACCAATACAGTAACCGCTTTATCTTTTAGCGGTTCCATCAATGCCCGAATAAGACTTCGGGCAATCACCAGTTTACCACTGTTACCGGCCTGTGGTGTTAAACGTAATAACAATGGCAGAGGCGTATTACAGCCAGAACGCTTAACAATCGCAGCCAGTGCTACCCGGCATTGCCCTCTGACATACCGGGACAGATTGGTTTTATTACCATACTGGTGGTGTATCTGACTCATGGGTGCCTTTTTGGAATAACGCAGCACGATAGAGTCATCTATGGCCAGATAAACCGGATTATCCCCAAACAGCTTTAGAAACAGGGCCGTCCACTGTCTCATCAGTTTAAGATAAGACCACTGACCGGTTTCAAGCCATTTATAATAACCGGGCCATTGCCTGGCCATGCCCACTATCCAGATAGCACTGGTTACAAACCCTGATTGAGTTAATAAACTGCCCATTAGTAACTCAATAAAGGTTTTTGCCCTCCTAAGGGGTAGCGCTCGGGTTAAAAATGTTATGTAATAAAACAGTTCATCAGGGATATTGCCGTATCCTTTGATGTGCATTGCGGCCTCCAGAAGTTTGTTTTTTCTTACTGAAGGCCGCAATGCTGCCGAATTTTTGTCAACTGTTTTTTACTTTTTTTTACATTTTTTTCCTGTTTTTACTGAATTATTTTGTTTACCTCGGAGTAACAGGGGCCGGGTATCCCTTGCTGAAGCCTCCATGGATGGATTCACGGCGGCTTCAGCAAGGGATACCCGGTTCCTGTTACGGACTATCAGTTAACTGAGGTAATCAATAAATTTTAAATGATTCTCCTTTTTGGGGGAGCTGAAACTCTAAACTTTAGTTATTATAATTAAACCTAAAAAAATCAGTTGAACCTGCTGCCCATGCAGTATGGTATCAACCGCCATTGGAGAACACCAGCAATGAAAACAATGACAACGGTTTTAGGCCGGACTATTTTAGTTAGCACGTTATTACTCTTATCCCTCAATAGTCATGCTCAAAATGATAATACCCATTATTTTTGTATTTCCGATCAGGGTAAGCCGCGCCACTGCGCAGCCGGGGATATTATTTTAATCAAACCCACTATGATGCCCAGGGTCTGTGATTTCAGCAAGCAGATAAAGAGAATGCCCAAGGGGAAAGGCAAGGCAGAATATTTGTGTAGTTATACTGGAACGATTTTAGCCGTTAAGGAACTAAAAAGCCGGGTTGTGGCACCACCGCCGGCACCGGCTGTGAAGGCACCGCCTAAACATTCTAATAAAATGTTTGATAAGATGCCGTTTTTTAAATAATTAACCTGAGATCTGGATAAGAACCCAGTCATTTACCTAAATACAGAGAGTTTTCATATCAGTCTCATCTATTCTGATTGTCGGTTTGTCTTTTTTATGACAATAGGCAATCAGAGAACCAATAAGGTTCAACATAAAACCACTTACGCTTCTATGACGTGAATGTTCAATCTGTGTAATATTTTTTAGCTGCTCATTAACCGTTTCAATTATAAAACGTTTTTTCAGCATAATCTTATCCCACAATGCAATGGCTCGTGGTTTCATGTTTCGTCTGACATGGGTAATAAGCCCGACATCCTGTTCAAACAGTTCATCACTTAAAAGACTGGAGACATAGCCTTTGTCACCATAAAGCTTTCCATATAAGTCTTTGGCCATTTCAGGAACCGGTTTTCTGTCATCTACATTACCGGCCGTCAATTTAGTGCCCAGTATTTCACCTTTATGATTAATGATCAGGTGAACTTTAATCCCATAGAACCACCCCATGGTCGATTTGCCTCGCTGAGTAACACCATCAAAGACCTTATGCCTGGGTATGCGAATGTTTTGGCATACTTTAATGCTGGTCGCATCAACAAAGGCAATTCCGGTTGGCTTTCCTTTGCAATGAGTAAAGTAAGCGCATAATGGCACCAGTACCGATGACATCACTCACAGGAAACGGCTATAGCTCAATAAATTTGGAAACTCTTTCCTAAGATGTTGATGCACATGGCATAAATAATAACTCTTAAAATCTTTGTAATGTGACTGATGAAAGTTAATCAGGATAGTCATCAGTTCACTGGGGCTCATTACACCTTGTCGTCTTCTCTTTTTATCACCGGATTCCAGCAGTGTTTTTTCCCATTCAGGATAAAAGAACTGGTTGAAATCATCAATATTACAATACAATTCATCTATAGTAGTCACTTGCCTGTTCCTTGTTCAAATTCATTTGATTTGGTCATTAAATGATCTGATCGAGAAACAGGCATTTAGTTCAATATTTTTTAGTTCTTATCCAGAATTCAGGTTAATTACCCTTACCCCAACCCTCTCCCAGAGGGAGAGGGGATTTATTGTTATGAATTTTTGATGCGCTTTTGAGCGGCGGTACGCAGACGCAGGGCATTCAGTTTAATAAAGCCTTCGGCATCTTTCTGGTTATAAGCACCTTCATCATCTTCAAACGTGGCGATATTATCATCGTACAGACTATTAGTTTTAGAATCCCGGCCAACTACAATGACATTGCCCTTATAAAGCTTGACTCTGACCTGGCCGTTAACCACTTCCTGAGAATTATCAATCAGGCTCTGCAACATTTCACGTTCTGGAGACCACCAGTAACCATTGTATATCAGGCTGGCATACTTGGGCATTAACTCATCCTTAAGGTGGGCCGCTTCTCTGTCCAAGGTAATGGATTCAATAGCACGATGAGCTTTGAGCATAATGGTACCAGCCGGTGTTTCATAACAGCCACGGGCTTTCATGCCCACATAGCGGTTTTCCACGATATCAGTTCTACCGATACCGTTTTCACCGCCGACTTTATTGAGGTATTCCATAATAGTGGCAGGCGACATCTTTTCACCGTTAATGGCCACAATATCACCTTTGACATAATCAAATTCCAGGTAAGTCGGCTCATCCGGAGATTTTTCCGGGGAAACGGTCCATAACCACATGGATTCTTCCGGCTCTGCCCAGGGATCTTCCAGAATACCGCCTTCATAGGAAATATGCAGCAGGTTGGCATCCATGGAATAGGGAGACTTTTTACCCTGCTTTTTCTCAATGGCAATTCCATGTTCTTCGGCATAGGCCATTAATTTTTCACGGGAATTAAGATCCCATTCACGCCATGGCGCAATGACTTTAATATCCGGTTTAAGAGCATAGGCACCCAGTTCAAAACGCACTTGGTCATTACCCTTGCCAGTAGCGCCATGAGAAATCGCATCGGCACTGGTTTCATTAACAATTTCAATCAGGCGTTTGGAAATTAAGGGGCGGGCAATAGAGGTGCCTAACAGGTACTCACCTTCATAGATGGTATTGGCACGAAACATGGGGAATACAAAATCACGGGCAAATTCTTCGCGCAGATCATCAATATAAATTTCCTTAATGCCTGCAGCTTCCGCTTTGGCCCGTGCCGGCTCGACTTCTTCGCCCTGACCAACATCTGCTGTAAAGGTGACGACTTCACAATCGTACTCGTCTTTAAGCCATTTAAGAATAATGGAAGTATCCAGACCACCGGAATAGGCCAAGACCACTTTTTTTACATCAGACATCGAGAATTTCTCCCTTTACTTGGTATTGGTATTTAAAGCAAGGCATTATCCTGTAAATTGAGACAGATTTCTACTCTGGATCGACAGGGATTGATAAAAAGTGGTTGCTCTGAACGCTGGCAATCGTTATTTTTTTAGTCCCTGCACCGTATTTTTATCAATTAAATGATCCAGGTTGATAAAATTAGGTGACGGCTGCTCATCATCAATAGGCACGGATTCCTGTTCAGGATTATCCTGCATATCCTATTGTTCTACAGCCGGATTATTATCTGACTGTTTGTAAGAAGCTGGCTTCTTAACCACTGGTGGCTTGTTAAATATGGATTTTTCCCGCAGCAGGCGTCTGCGTTCTGCTTTTCGTGCCACTTCCATGGCTTTTTGTTCTTCCAATGTAGGAGGAGGTGTTTCCAGTAGCTGTACATCGCCCGGCGGTTTTTTGAACGTCCCTGAGCAGTTTTATTAGAAAAGGTCGGTTCCCGTTCTCCATGGCTGACCGCATAGATCATATCCCTTTTTGCCCCGATAAAAACTAAATAGTTCAACCTGAATAATACCGTTTTAAGCCTGACATCAAGCCAGGTTTAAAGCAGCTGATTGCCCCGGTTTGATAAAAGACCCCATCAAACCGGAAATAATTTTGAACCACAAAAGCCGGAGCTTATTGAGGAGCTTTCTTAAGTTATGTCCAGCGGCTACCATAACCACATTAATGGCATCACCGACTGCACCTTTGAGGTAGCAGCTGTCTAAACGGCCATCGTTTTTCATATGACCGATTTCAGGCTCAATCGCACTGCGCCGTTTTAATGCCTTTTTAATACTTCGGGTAACGCCTCGCTTCTGACCTGAGATAAAAACTTTAGTGTCTTTTACTTCATGTCCACGATAACCCCGGTCAACAAAGCATTGTTCCGGTTGTACGGCTGTAAACTGTTTTATCTGTTCCAGTTGTGGCAGCAAGGTATGTCCATCATAAGGATTGCCCGGACAACTTTGAGCGCCAATAACAAAGCCTTCCTTGTTAGTTACCGCGATACTGGTTTTAACTCCAAATTCATAAGGCTTATGAGCTTTGCCTTTACTGATACACTCGACTTCAGGTGCATGTAAACTGTAAAGCTTGTTCTTACTGTGCTGCTCCTGCTCAATTAGTTTCTGAGCCTGTTTTAGAGCTACTTCAAACAATGACTGAATATCGACAGAATAATTGGGCAGTTGTCGTTCAATATCCCGTTTAACACGACCTAAACGGGATTTCAGTTTATTGTTCATTTTCTTCATGCGTTTAAACTGTTTTGCATGTGCATAACGACTGGCCATTAGTACATATTGCGGCCCAACCCGATTATAGTTCTGGCGCAGTTTAATACCGTGCTCTTTGGACAGTTTAACCAGGTTTTCTCTGGCTTTGTTCAGGAGCTTTGAATCGGTTGGAAAAGCGATGTTCTTTTCCTGTACGGTAGTATCTACCGTGACTTTCTTTAAACTGCCGGGCTTTATGGTTTTACTCTTTAGTCCGGCTTTAAGGGTTTCAATCAGTAATTTTTCACTGCCTGATTTACCCGGCCGGTTACGCCATTTGGTCATGGTCGTAGGGTGTATAGGCATCTTATGCTGAAAGTATTCTTCACCACAGAAATACTGCCAGTACGGATTTTCTGTCCAGCCTTTTACTACCTGTTCATCCGATAAATCATGAAGGTGTTTCAGGTAATGCAATCCTGCAATCAATCGAGTGCGTATGGCAGGAGCACCTTTAGTGGATACAAACAGAGCACCCCATTCTTTATCAGGACTTTCCCGGTCTATGTGTTTTGATAACTTAATCAACTCATGGTTTATGTCCAGCATGTTTTCAAGACGCATCCTGAACAGGTCTTCCTGAGGTATTTTTGGCTGTTTCTTTGGCTTCATTCTGGTCTGGAAATTTGCAAGGTAATAAGGGTTATTTTACCAAAAACCTGCAAATTTAACACCCATAATTCGCCAACATTTCTTTATAAATCAATGTGCTATGATTTATTCAGGTCGGACTAAATAGGGCAGGAGCATACATTTAATAATTCTCATTTAGACGCAAAGACCGTATCCATTTACCATACTCAGAAGCTGTAAATACCGTCCTTTTTAGCCTGCTGCAATTTATGATAGGCTTCCAGCAGGCTGTGATGACGCTGCATGCCCTTTAATTCCAGGCCAGCATTCCACAGGCCGTCGTAGTTCTGTTCTCCGTCAACCAAGGCAATACAACGTTCAATCATGTCCTTTCCGTACAGGGCATTAAAACCGGGCAGATAGTCGCTTCTCTGGCGCTGTTCATCCAGTTCTATCTGTAACAAGGCAATCAGTGCCCGATAAAACTTGTCCCACTGCTCACTGAGCTGACCCAGTTCCAGACACCATTCACTCCAGTCCAGTGCCTGCTCATAGTCGCCAATATGCAGAGACAGCATGCCTTTTAGTTCACCAATACGCAAGCTTTCCCAGACACTGCCCGGATCGGGGGCGATACCAATCAGGCTGCAGACCTCGGAGTGATCACTGAATTCACTTTGTTCCAGACGTTCCAGCAGTGTTTCAGCCTGCTCCCGGCTGAGACTGTGCAGATTGAGGATCGACTCTCTAAAATCCACACCCTCATTATTATTCTGCCAGTGCAGTTCATCTACCGGATAAATTTCTGATACCCCGGGCACAATAATACGGCAGCCGTGAACACCCAGGTGTTTATAGTCGGCAATATAAATCTGTTGCTGTTCTGCTTCCAGAAGATGGACCAGAAACTCAAATTCAGATTCAGTGGTACTGTCAAAATCCCAGTACACAAACTCATAATCACTTTCGTGTTTAAAAAAGTCATAGGAGATTAAACCGCTGGAATCAATAAAGTGTGTTTCCAGATTAACCGGATCGGATACCGCCTCATCATCAAAGCTGGGCGTCTGAAAACCGTCCAGAGATTCCAGACGGCGGCCCTGCAGCAGTTCGGTCATGGTGCGTTCAAGCGCAACTTCAAAGCTGGGATGAGCCCCAAAAGAAGCCAGGCAGCGGCCGGATTCGGGTTCCATCATAATAATAGAAATAACCGGATAGCGGCCGTCCAGAGAGGCATCTTTTACCTCGATAATAAAACCTTCCTGCTCCAGTGCCTGTTTGGCAGAAAGCACTTTGGGATACATTTCTATAATATGTTCCGGCACCTGCGGCAGGCTGATACGCTCGGCAATAATCCGGTTTTTTACATAGCGTTCAAAGACTTCGGAAAGTGCCTGGGTGCGGGCTTCCATTTTAGTATTACCCGCCGACATGCCGTTACTGACATATAAATTACCGACAATATTGACCGGGAACCATGTGGGCTGCTGGTCACTATGGCGTACAAAGGGTATGGTACAGATGCCCCGATTACGATTGCCGGAATTGGTATCCACCAGCATAGCGGGGGTTAATTGCTGCTGTGGATCATAGAAATCCCAGAGCGTTTTATCCAGCATTCCTTCAGGCATCGTTTCAGAATCGGTGATCGCAAACCATTTTTCATCGGGATAATGAACAAAATCGGCTTGAGCAATAGCCTGTCCCAGATAGAAATCCGCAAAAAAGTAATTGCAGTTCAGACGCTCAAAAAATTCCCCCAGAGCACTAGCCAGACAGGCATTACGGGTACTACCCTTGCCGTTGGTAAATAATAACGGGCAGTTCCGGTCACGGATATTAACGGAATATATGGCATTAACAGGGTTTAGCCAGAGAGCTTCTTCAATATCAAAACCCAGGGTTTTAAGCTGGGACTGCATGTATTCAATCGAAACCTCCAGGGCTTTGTCTTTACCTTTTATCCAAGTTTTTTTAGTCATTATTTTTCCGGTTAGGTCTATTCAAATTAAAATGAACATTTTATTGCAATTATTCAGTGTACCTGACCATGACTGTCTACAGGTGCTGTATTTACGGGGACGCTCGAGTACATCCATGTATCGCTTTGTGAAAACATCTTTGTTTTTAAAACCCCGTAAATACAGCACCTGCAGCCAGTCACTCTACGGAGATCCTGATTGTACTAAATCGTTACAGTTTATTTGCTATGAAGCAGAAAAACGCGCTCATTAAAATAGGACATATTCTGTGAACGCGGGCTGCGCTGTCGGGGTTCTATTGGGGATACTTCCAGCAGTTCAATCGAAAAATAAGGTTCATACAGGCTGAAAACTTCGTCTTGAGTAACTGAAAACGGCGGACCCTGTTTTTCTTCTTCGTTATAATCAAGGGTTAATAATAGCATAGAAATTTTTTTCGGTAGGATTTCCAGCATCTTCTGCACATAGTTTTTACGCATTTCAGCAGGCAGAGCCACTAGGGCGGAACGATCATAAACTGCTTTAATATCAAATAGTTGCTCTTTCTTTAGAGCAAAAAAATTGCCGCAGATAATATCAACATCCTCACTGTGCCATAAGGTCATTGGTGTTTGACCGGTTGCAGAATTTTCATCAGAAATTACAGTTTTACTTGCATTTAACTGTTGTTCTGTATAAAAATCTTGCACCGCCAGTGTGCTGAGTTCATTTCCAAGAACTTTCAGCCCCTGTTGTGGAAAATAACACAGGTCCATACTTTTGCCGCACAAAGGCACAAAAACCCGGCTGTTTTTCGGAACCTTAAGTTTTGGCCAATACTTTGATAAGTATGGATTTATTGTATCCAGATGAAAGCCGATACGCTGTTCCTGCCAGCGCTGATGCCAGTATGATGAGTGCATATAAAACCTGTTTTAAAAACCTGAATCTGGAATTTATTGTAACTACTCAGCATGTTTAGATTTTGCGCCAGTTCAAGGCATTTTCGCACGGAAAATGTGAGCGTATATTCATACGTGACCATTTGAGTACGAAAATAACACCGAAATGGTACAAAAGATGAATACGCTGAGTAATTACAATTTATTTACGACTTATTGAGGTAATTTCCTTGACAAAAGAATGTTTTAACCTTTATTCCTATATAAGGAATCAGGTGCAATCATAAATTGAATGTAATAAAAGATAAAGAAAACATAGGTACTTGTCCAAAATTATAAACCGTATTATGTACAAAAACTGATAATACGCAGAACTAAAAAGCATTAAAACAACTAGAATAACAGAGAGTTAAAAAATAAAACACTATGGGTAAATCACTGGTTATTGTCGAATCGCCTGCCAAGGCCAAAACCATTAATAAATATCTGGGTAAAGATTTTGTAGTCAAATCCAGTGTCGGTCATATTCGTGACCTGCCCACCAGCGGCAGTGGCAAAAAAGCGCCCATGGATCCCAAAGAACGGGCCCGGCTGGCAGCAGAAGCACGTAAGCTGCCCCCTGAAGAACGGGAAAAACGTAAAAAAGAAAGAGCCCGCTCTGCGCTCATTGAACGCATGGGTATTGACCCTGAAAATGGCTGGAATCCCCGTTATGAAACCATGCCGGGAAAAGAAAAAGTCATTAATGAATTAAAAAAACTGGCCCGCAATTCAGACAATATCTATCTCGCAACCGATTTAGACCGCGAGGGAGAAGCCATTGCCTGGCATTTAAAGGAAACTCTGGGTGAGGCCCTGCATGATGGCAAGGTAGCCCCCTTTAAACGGGTGGTCTTTAATGAAATTACTGAAAAAGCCATCCAGGAAGCCTTTGCCGAACCCGGTGAGCTGAATATGGATCACGTCAATGCCCAGCAGACCCGGCGTTTTCTGGATCGGGTAGTGGGCTATATGGTTTCCCCCCTGTTATGGAAAAAAGTCGCCCGCGGCTTATCCGCCGGACGGGTACAGTCGGTTGCGGTAAAACTGGTGGTAGAGCGGGAGCGGGAAATTCATGCCTTTATCCCGGAAGAATTCTGGGAAGTGTATGCCGATCTGGAAACGGAAAAAGGCACCGGCAACCAGGATGCCTTACAGGCCCAGGTTGTTAAATACAGAGAAGAAGAATTTCGTCCAACGAATAAGGCTGATACAGACAAAGCCCTAGCGGAACTGGAACAGTCCGATTACATTCTGAGCAAACGGGAAACCCGCCCCAACAGCAGTCACCCCAGAGCCCCGTTTATTACCTCTACTTTGCAACAGGCAGCCAGTACCAAACTGGGGTTTGGTGTCAAGAAAACCATGATGCTGGCCCAGCGCTTATACGAAGCCGGTTATATTACTTATATGCGTACCGATTCGACCAATCTGAGTGCGGAAGCGGTCGCCAGCGGGCGGGATTATATTAAGCAGCACTATGGTGACAAATATCTGCCCAAAGCCCCCAATGTTTATACCAGCAAAGGCGGAGCACAGGAAGCTCACGAAGCCATACGCCCATCGGATGTCCATGTTAAAGCAACGGATATCTCCGGTGTGGATCGGGATGCTCAGCGTCTGTATGAGCTGATCTGGCGTCAGTTCCTAGCCTGCCAGATGACTCCGGCTAAATATGAGAACACCACACTGACCATCAGTTCCGGTGATTATCAGCTTAAAATCAAGGGCCGGACAGTTCTATTTGACGGCTGGACCCGAGTGATGAAAGCCTTGGGTAAAGTTTCTGAAGATGTGATCCTGCCGCCGGTTAAGGAAGGTGACAAGTTTAAACTACAGGCCCTGCAGCCGTCCCAGCATTTTACAAAACCGCCACCGCGCTATTCAGAAGCCAGTCTGGTCAGGGAACTGGAAAAACGCGGCATCGGCCGGCCTTCCACTTATGCCAGTATTATTTCCACCATCCAGGATCGAGGTTATGTCACTGCCCATAACAAGCGTTTTTATGCCGAAAAAATCGGCGCCATTGTAACTGAACGGCTTTGTGAAAGTTTTAATCACTTAATGAGTTATAACTTTACCTCTGAAATGGAGGAAAAGCTGGATCAGATCGCCATGGGTGATAAATACTGGCAGGATGTACTGGATGCCTTTTATCAGGACTTTAAAGCTCAGGTTGAACAGGCAGACAGTGAAGAAGGCGGTATGCGGACCAATGATCCCACCCCAACCGATATCCCCTGCCCTAAGTGCGGTCACCCCATGATGATCCGTACCGGTTCTACCGGAGTATTTTTAGGCTGTTCAGGCTATAGTCTGCCGCCTAAAGAGCGCTGCAAGGGCACCTTAAATCTAACGCCCGGTGATGAAGCTGTGGATGTGGATCAGGATGAGGAAGGTGAAGCCAAGGCGCTGATTGAACGTAAGCGTTGTCCAAAATGCGGCACGGCTATGGACAGTTATCTGATTGATGAGCAGCGTAAACTGCATATCTGCGGTGATAATCCCGATTGTGACGGTTTTATTGTTGAGCAGGGCCAGTATCGTATCAAGGGTTATGACGGCCCGGTCATTGAATGTGACAAGTGCGGTAGTGATATGCAGCTCAAATCCGGCCGTTTCGGCAAGTATTTCGGCTGTACTAATGAAGAATGCAAGAACACCCGTAAGCTGTTAAGAAACGGAGAGCCTGCGCCGCCAAAAGCCGATCCAGTGCATATGCCGGAAATTCCCTGTGAAAAATCCAAGAGTTATTTTGTACTGCGTGACGGAGCCGCTGGTATTTTTATGGCTTCTTCGGCTTTCCCCCGTTTCAGAGAGACCCGTGCGCCGTTTATTCATGAATTGCTGGCGCATAAGGATGAGCTGGATCCCAAGTTCAAGTACCTGTGTGAAGCCCCCAAGGAGGATAATAAGGGTAATCCGGTGATGGTTCGCTTCAGCCGTAAGAACAAGGAACAGTATATTATGTCCGAGGACAAAAACGGCAAGGCTACTGGCTGGACAGGGCATTATCAGGATGGCAAGTGGGAAATTGAACTGCCTAAGCCTAAAAAGAAGGCGGCCAAAAAGAAGACAGTTAAGAAGAAAACGGTGAAGAAAAAGACGGTTAAAAAAGCTGTTAAGAAAACTTAAAAGGATTGATAGATCAGATATATGAACAAAGCCCAGCCTCCGGCACTCCTTATATAGTCCGACCTGAATAAATCATAGCACATTGATTTATAAGGAAATATTGGCGAATTATGGGTGTTAAATTTGCAGATTTTTGGTAAAATAAGCCTTATTACCTTGCAAATTTCCAGACCAAAATGAAGCCAGAGAAACAGCCAAAAATACCTCAGGAAGACCTGTTCAGGATGCGCCTTGAAAACATGCTGGACATAAACCATGAGTTTACGACCATGACCAAATGGCGTAACCGGCCGGGTAAGTCAGGCAGTGAAAAATTACTGATTGAAACCATTAAAGCCGGACTAAAGAGTAAAACCATAAAGCCTGGCAGTTTAAAGAAAGTCACGGTAGATACTACCGTACAGGAAAAGAACATCGCTTTTCCAACCGATTCAAAGCTCCTGAACAAAGCCAGAGAAAACCTGGTTAAACTGTCCAAAGAGCACGGTATTAAACTGCGCCAGAACTATAATCGGGTTGGGCCGCAATATGTACTAATGGCCAGTCGTTATGCACATGCAAAACAGTTTAAACGCATGAAGAAAATGAACAATAAACTGAAATCCCGTTTAGGTCGTGTTAAACGGGATATTGAACGACAACTGCCCAACTATTCTGTTGATATTCAGTCTCTGTTTGAAGTAGCTCTAAAACAGGCTCAGAAACTGATTGAGCAGGAGCAGCACAGTAAGAACAAGCTTTACAGTTTACATGCACCGGAAGTCGAGTGTATCAGTAAAGGCAAAGCTCATAAGCCTTATGACTTTGGTGTTAAAGCCAGTATCGCGGTAACCAACAAGGAAGGCTTTGTTATTGGTGCTCAAAGTTGTCCGGGCAATCCTTATGATGGACACACTCTACTGCCACAACTGGAACAGATAAAACAGTTTACAGCCGTACAACCGGAACAGTGCTTTGTTGACCGGGGTTATCGTGGACATGAAGTAAAAGACACTAAAGTTTTTATCTCAGGTCAGAAGCGAGGCGTTACCCGAAGTATTAAAAAGGCATTAAAACGGCGCAGTGCGATTGAGCCTGAAATCGGTCATATGAAAAACGATGGCCGTTTAGACCGCTGCTACCTCAAAGGTGCAGTCGGTGATGCCATTAATGTGGTTATGGTAGCCGCTGGACATAACTTAAGAAAGATCCTCAATAAGCTCCGGCTTTTGTGGCTCAAAATTATTTCTGGTTTGATGGGGTATTTTATCAAACCAGAACAATCAGCCGCTTTAAACCTGGCTTGATGTCAGGCTTAAAACGGTATTATTCAGGTTGAACTATATAGTTTAAGTTTTGATCTTTATTAAATAATGAGCTTGGTAAGAATGAAAAAACAAACCTGCGAAGTACAGATTGGCCATGTTTTAATGGGTGCCGATCACCCGGTGGTTGTACAGTCTATGACCAGTACGGATACTGCCGATGTGATGGCCACGGTTAAGCAGTGTGCGCAATTGTATAAAGCGGGTTCTGAGCTGGTTCGGATCACGGTTAATACGGAAGAAGCGGCTCAGGCAGTGCCTAAAATTCAAAGCCAGCTGGAAAAGATGGGACTGGATATTCCGCTGGTGGGCGATTTTCATTTTAACGGGCACAAGCTGTTAAGCAAGTATCCAGAATGTGCCAGAACACTGGCCAAGTATCGTATTAATCCTGGTAATATTGGCCGGGGTAATTCACGGGATGACAAGTTTGCTCAGTTAATTGAGCTGGCCTGTGAAAATGATAAGGCAGTACGTATCGGGGTAAACTGGGGCAGTCTGGATCAGGATTTAATGGCCCGGATAATGGATGAAAACAGTCAGTTAGCTGAGCCTAGGGAAACGGTTGATGTGATGCATGATGCGCTGATCACTTCGGCACTGGATTCGGCCAGAATGGCTGAGCAGGTGGGGCTGTCTAAAAATAAAATTGTACTGTCCTGCAAGATGTCCGGGGTTCAGGATCTGGTTAAGGTGTATCAGGATTTAAGTACGCGTTGTGATTATGCTCTGCATCTGGGGCTGACAGAAGCCGGTATGGGCAGTAAGGGGATTGTGTCTTCTACGACCGCTCTTGCTATTCTGCTGCAGCAGGGTATTGGTGATACCATTCGTATTTCACTGACACCGGAACCCGGTGCACCTCGGGAAAAGGAAGTACAGGTCGCTCAGGAGATCCTGCAAGCTCTGGAATTACGTACCTTTACCCCCACCGTAATAGCCTGCCCCGGCTGTGGCCGCACCAGTTCGGATACTTTCCAGCATCTGGCTAAAGATATTCAGGTGTTTTTAAAGCGCTCCATGCCGCAGTGGAAAAATCAGTATCCCGGTGTAGAGAATCTGAATGTTGCAGTTATGGGCTGTGTAGTTAACGGGCCGGGTGAAAGCAAGCATGCCGATATCGGGATCAGTCTGCCGGGTAATGGTGAAAAGCCGGTAGCACCGGTTTATGAAGACGGAGTTAAAACAGTGACACTCAAAGGCGATGCCATTGCTGATGAGTTTCAGGATGTCGTAATTAATTATATAAAAAAACGCTTTGGCAAAAATTAAAAACCACTTTGGCAAACCGGCCAGCTGAGTTGGCTTTACTGCTTATTTTTAATTTCAGCAGATAAAACCGGTTTCATAAAAAACCGGTATAACAGTGGTATTACAAACAGGGTCAGCAGGGTGGAAAAAGCCAGTCCCCAGACAATAGCGGTGGCCAGCGGCCCCCAGATCAGGGATTTTCTGGAAAAACCGCTGGCCAGTGAGAACAGGCCGGCAATGGTGGTCAGGGAGGTAATTAAAATGGGGATAATATGCCTGCGGGCGGCATAAATAATGGCATGATTAACACTCATACCGGCACGTAAGCGGGTATTAGCCGCTGATATCAGCACAATCAAAGCATTTACTGCAATACCCACCAGAGCCACAATGCCGTACAGGGTATAAATACTCAGGGGGTTGGCAGTCAAAAACAGCCCTGCCAGTACCCCGATAAATGCCAGTGGAATAGTGGCCAGGATCAGCAGTGGCTGAAAGTAGCTTCTAAACTGGGTAGCTATAATCAGATAAATCAGCCCTACTTACATTAAAAACAGGTAAGGCATGGCATCCAGACTTTCCTGAATATCATCCAGTTCACCGGAAAAGTCCAAGTTAATGCCAAGATGTTTAATTTTTAACTGCCGCCATTTTTCCCGGATTAGCTTATTTATCTCCATAGTATTTCGGCCGCCGGGTTTAATATCAGCTTCTACCAGCATAACCCGCTGCAGATTATGGTGGCGGATCTGACTGCGGGACTGCACTTGCACCAGCTCTTCCAACGGCGTGGTCAGTACCTGTTTGCTGAGCGGATCAAACCAGGCAATGGGGGTCTGCAGCCAGTTCTCAATGCTATTAACCGGTTTCAGATCAGATTCTGCGGTAGTTTTTACCCGCACATAGACTTCTTCACCCCGATACTGAAAACGACTGAGCCGCTCACCTTCCGTTAAAATACGAACATCCCAGATCAGACTGGCCGGCGCAATCCCGACACGGTGTACAGCATCCTGATTTAGCCGCAGAGCCAGTTCCATGGCTCCGGAGCTTTCAACTAGTGTCAGTTTTTCTATTTCAGGAATCGTCTGCAGCATGCGCTTTAAATCTTCCACTGCCGCTGAAATAGTTCAACCTGAATAATACCGTTTTAAGCCTGACATCAAGCCAGGTTTAAAGCAGCTGATTGCCCCGGTTTGATAAAAGACCCCATCAAACCGGAAATAATTTTGAGCCACAAAAGCCGGAGCTTATTGAGGATCTTTCTTAAGTTAACCTGAGATCTGGATAAGAACCCAGTCATTTACCTAAATACAGAGAGTTTTCATATCACTCTCATCTATTCTGATTGTCGGCTTGTCTTTTTTATGACAATAGGCAATCAGAGAACCAATAAGGTTCAACATAAAACCACTTACGCTTCTATGACGTGAATGTTCAATCTGTGTAATATTTTTTAGCTGATCATTAACCGTTTCAATTATAAAACGTTTTTTCAGCATAATCTTATCCCACAATGCAATGGCACGTGGTTTCATGTTTCGTCTGACATTGGTAATATCAACAAAGGCAATTCCGGTTGGCTTTCCTTTGCAATGAGTAAAGTAAGCGCATAATGGCACCAGTACCGATGACATCACTCACAGGAAACGGCTATAGCTCAATAAATTTGGAAACTCTTTCCTAAGATGTTGATGCACATGGCATAAATAATAACTCTTAAAATCTTTGTAATGTGACTGATGAAAGTTAATCAGGATAGTCATCAGTTCACTGAGGCTCATTACACCTTGTCGTCTTCTCTTTTTATCACCGGATTCCAGCAGTGTTTTTTCCTATTCAGGATAAAAGAACTGGTTGAAATCATCAATATTACAATACAATTCATCTATAGTAGTCACTTGCCTGTTCCTTGTTCAAATTCATTTGATTTGGTCATTAAATGATCTGATCGAGAAACAGGCATTTAGTTCAATATTTTTTAGTTCTTATCCAGAATTCAGGTTAAGTTATGTCCAGCGGCTACCATAACCACATTAATGGCATCACCGACTGCACCTTTGAGGTAGCAGCGGTCTAAACGGCCATCATTTTTCATATGACCAATTTCAGGCTCAATCGCACTGCGCCGTTTTAATGCCTTTTTAATACTTCGGGTAACGCCTCGCTTCTGACCTGAGATAAAAACTTTAGTGTCTTTTACCTCATGTCCATGATAACCCCGGTCAACAAAGCATTGTTCCGGTTGTACGGCTGTAAACTGTTTTATCTGTTCCAGTTGTGGCAGTAGAGTGTGTCCATCATAAGGATTGCCCGGACAGCTTTGAGCACCAATAACAAAGCCTTCCTTGTTGGTTACCGCGATACTGGCTTTAACACCAAATTCATAAGGCTTATGAGCTTTGCCTTTACTGATACACTCGACTTCCGGTGCATGTAAACTGTAAAGCTTGTTCTTACTGTGCTGCTCCTGCTCAATCAGTTTCTGAGCCTGTTTTAGAGCTATTTCAAACAGAGACTGAATATCAACGGAATAGTTGGGCAGTTGTCGTTCAATATCCCGTTTAACACGACCTAAACGGGATTTCAGTTTATTGTTCATTTTTTTCATGCGTTTAAACTGTTTTGCATGAGCATACCGACTGGCCATTAGTACATATTGCGGCCCAACCCGATTATAGCTCTGGCGCAGTTTAATACCGTGCTCTTTGGACAGTTTAACCAGGTTTTCTCTGGCTTTGTTCAGGAGCTTTGAATCGGTTGGAAAAGCGATGTTCTTTTCCTGTACGGTAGTATCTACCGTGACTTTCTTTAAACTGCCTGGCTTGATAGTTTTACTCTTTAGTCCGGCTTTAATGGTTTCAATCAGTAATTTTTCACTGCCTGATTTACCCGGCCGGTTACGCCATTTGGTCATGGTCACAGGGTGTATAGGCATTTTATGCTGAAAGTATTCTTCACCACAGAAATACTGCCAGTACGGATTTTCTGTCCAGCCTTTTACTACCTGTTCATCCGATAAATCATGAAGGTGTTTCAGGTAATGCAATCCTGCAATCAATCGAGTGCGTATGGCAGGAGCACCTTTAGTGGATACAAACAGAGCACCCCATTCTTTATCAGGACTTTCCCGGTCTATGTGTTTTGATAACTTAATCAACTCATGGTTTATGTCCAGCATGTTTTCAAGGCGCATCCTGAACAGGTCTTCCTGAGGTATTTTTGGCTGTTTCTTTGGCTTCATTCTGGTCTGGAAATTTGCAAGGTAATAAGGGTTATTTTACCAAAAACCTGCAAATTTAACACCCATAATTCGCCAATATTTCCTTATAAATCAATGTACTATGTTTTATTCAGGTCGGACGAAATAGCGGCAAATTCAGCCCCCTGTACTTTAATGCTAATGGCCCGGGATACCGGCGGACCGTCTTCAAGCTGCAGAATAAACATCTCTTTAACCCCGACCATTTTCTTAAACTGATCACACACGATCTGGTGCATTTTTTTCTGCGGTATATTTAGATGATCAGGCAGGGAAATCATGATCTGGCCATAATGTTCACCGAAAACTGCCTCAGTCTGGGTAAAGTAAATACCGGGAAAGGCTCACCGGCAAAAAAATCAATTTTAATGCACCCGCTCTGCAGGGCATGGGTAAAACGTGCCCGCCAGTGCCCCCGCTGCTGTCCACGGCTGATGCCGTGAGTGGCAATAATATGCGCCGGCAGTAGTCAGTACTGACGAAGTGACCGGGGCTATCACTTCTTTTAGGGCCTCTATGGCAGCCCGGGTCGCATCAACACCCTTCTGTAAGCGGACATTCATGGATTCTACTACCACGATAGCATCGTCCACCAGCATACCCAGGGCAATCACAATACCCAGTAAAACCGCATTATTCAGGCTCTGCCCCATGGCATGCAGTAACCAGAAGGTGCCGGCTAGGGTAAAGGGAATACCAATGGTAGTAAAAAAGGCAATGCGCGAACCCAGAAACAGCTAGGTCACCGATGACAGCCGGTTTTTTCAGCAATAAACTGTTTTAAGTCCGTAATCATCTGCAGGGTATTCACACTGTCTTTTTTAAAGACCGACAACATAATGGCCGGCTGATTATGGTAACTGGCTTTCAGTTTAAGGCGCTCCTAGCCAAGGTAGACATCGGCCACATCACCCAGCAGGACTTCCGAGTCAATTCCGGGAATACTCAGGCGGGCCAGTTCACCAGGATCACTGCTGCTGCCCAGAATACGGATCAGCCATTGCTGATCCTGGATATTAATGGAGCCGGCGGCACTGTCCTTAAACTGGCTTTTTATGGTTTGCGCCACCACGGCCGGGGACAGTCCCAGACCGGTGAGCCTGTCCATATCAATATCAACAATCAATTCCGGATCACTGCCCCCTATTAAATCCACGCGCTGAATAAAGCGCTGCCGCTCCATTTCCTTTTCCATTTCCCGGGCATAAAAGCGCAGATTATCATCATAGCTAAATCCCTGTAAGATCAGGGTGGCAGTTGGAAAAGCACTGGACGAAGTCAGTTCCACAATAAAGGGCGAATCCGCTTCTTCCGGAAGGCGGGTATTATCTATATGCTGAATTTCCCTGTGCAAATCCGCCAGCCGTTTATCAAACAGACGTTCATCTATATCTTCAAAACGCACAATAATATTGGACATGGAGTCTCTGGACATTGAAGAAATAAAGTGAATATCAGAAACCCTGGCAATACCCTCTTCCAGCGGCTGGGTCACCCGTTTTTCAATACCCTCCGGTGCTGCACCAGGCATAAAGGTATTGATCTGGATCCAGTTAAAATTAATGGCCGGATCTTTTTCCTTAGGTAGAGATAAATAGCTCAGCACGCCCATGACCAGAACTAGAATAAAGGTCAGGTTAGCCAGAACATGATGTTGTAGAAGGCGCTGGAGCATAAAATCAGGTTTCAGGTGCAGGGTTATGGGTTGACCATCTTTTAGGGGCTGTCTGCCCTGGATAATGACTTTGGTATCGGGGGGAATTCATCTGGTTTTATGGCAGCTGAACGACCCGCCAGGGCGTTTTGCAGGGAGTGGAAGCGGGCAATGGTCTGGCCGTCAGGCGTTGTTGTTACAATAAAAATACCCATTTTATTATTACGACTGACCAGCAGATTAGCCGGTATATGCTGTTCCTACATAATAATTTCCACCATGCCAAAGGCATTGGGCAAGGCTTTTTCAGCAATAAAGCTCAGGCGTACCCGCTGATGGCGAGCGCGGGTTTCTATACTCGGGACGACGGCCCGGATGGTTAAGGGATAGTAGTGGTTACGATAGACAAAATTTAATGCCCGATAATTCAGACTGTCTATCAGTACCACAGGTACCTAGACTTCAACCCCCAGATTATCAGTATCCATCAGGCGTAACAAAGGTGTTCCAGGCGCTACATTTTTACCGGCATGGATCAGGCGCGGGGTAATCACCCCGTCAAACGGCGCAGTTATCCGGCAGCAACTTATATTTTTTTTGCCAGTTGTATTTTACTGTCCAGTAACTGTAAGCGGGCTTCGAGTTTATGGAGATTGGCCAGCAGTTGCTGGTGAGATTCTTCAGAGACACTTTTGGTCTGCAGCAGTTTTCTGGAACGCTGGTACTGGTAGCGGGAAAACTGCAGATCCGCCTGCAGGGATTTTTTCCGCCTCCAGCTGGTCCCGCCTGAGCTCATAGTCATCGCATTCCAGGATAACCAGTAACTGACCTTTTTTAACCCGCTGACCGACCTGCACCTCAGCTCCTAACCAGAGCAGAAAGCTGAGAACTGAGCTGACTGTTCTGCAAGCTAACCACCCTGGCCGGTGCTTTTTTAACCGGGTGAAACAAGAGTTCCGACAGAGGTCTGGCAGTTACCGGTATGATTTCCTGTGCCTGAAGAACATTGCCGGCCAGGAATAAGCCGATAAGAACCAGACCAATAAAATGCTTTGGCCTGTGTATCATCCGTTCTGTTCCTGTTTTTTAACCTGCTGCCAGACGGCTTCAAGCTCATCAATGGAAGCCTGTTCCATACGCTGCCGTATCATAATTATAAAACTGTTCCATTTTCCGGAAACGCTGGGAAAATTTATGATTACTGACCCGCAGGGCTTTTTCCGGATCAATTTCCAGTTTTCTGGCCAGATTGACGCAGGTAAACAGCACATCACCCATTTCCTCCTGCATACGTTCAAACTGCCGGGCTTTTAGTTCACGCTGCTGTTCGCCAGCGGACTTTTCCTGTAACTGTTCATATTGAGTGATTTCATCCTGCAGTTCTCCCTGAATAATGGGTAGTACTTCTTCTGCAGTGTCCCAGTCAAAACCCACCTGGGCAATGCGTTTCTGTATTTTAACCGTGCAGGTCATGGCAGGCAGAATTTTGCTGATATTATCCATCAGGCTCAGTGCCTGCTCCGGTTCGGCAGTCTCCTCTTTTTCAGCTCTGGCCTGCTGGTTTTCAAGTTCTTTCTGCTCTTCCCAGGCTTTTAAAAAAGCGGCCTCATTTTCATATTGATGCTCACTGAATACATGGGGATGACGACGCACCATTTTATCAGCAATGGCTGCAGCAATATCTTCAAAATCAAACAGCCCTTCTTCTTTGGCCAGCTGGGCGTAAAAAACTACCTGGAATAATAAATCACCCAGCTCTTTTTTGACTTCATCCATATCGCCCTGCTCAATGGCTTCTGCCACTTCGTAGGCTTCTTCCAGGGTATAGGGAACCAGGGACTTATAATCCTGTTTCAGATCCCAGGGACAGCCGGTATCAGGATCCCGCAGGGCGCTTATAATATCTAGCAGGCGTTGTAGGTGTTGCATAGTAAAACCTGTTATTCAGAAAATATGGAAAATGTGAATAAAGAAAGAGTATAACCGGTTTGCGGTTTTTATGCTTGAGGTGAGAGATGGGAATGGGGGGATTTTTAACTACAGGTTATTGATTAAAAAGAGCCCCTCATCCTAACCTTCTCCCGGGGGGAGAAGGAACCAGGGGATACACGCTTAATTAGCGGCCAATGCCGTCTACAGATAACAGGGCATTAATCACTTCGTCTTCTAGGTTAATGCGATCCACCAGTAGCTCACCAACACCATTCATGCATTCCTCTAATTGCTCACATTTTAATTCTGAAACATCACTATTAAAGCGATCATGAAAATCCAGTAGTTTCTGAGTGTTGTCCACCAGTTCCGGGTAAATGCTATCAGCAATTTTTAATACTGAGGTACGGCGTTCCTTGTTTTCTTCCATGTAATTGTAGAGATGAAAATGGGCTTTGGCTGTATAATCAACCATTGACTCGCAGAAATCTTCCAGCACTTCCTTCAGAGTATCACTGATTTCAAAAGGCTGGTAAGTCATTACCTCTTTATACTGAGTCAGTGCAGTAGTTCTGGATTCAATCAGAGATTCAACAATACGGTGTGAATTGACACGGCGGCCTTTGACAATGGTATCAGCCATTTTTATTTCCCGTTCCTGTTTAAATACCGTTGTTATTTCAGGTATTAGATTCTAAAGCGTTTGAGTATCCTATATTACCTGTTAATTTTAGAAAAATCCTACAAGCAGACTGCAATTAGCGAATTATTTCAACTTAACAAAGAGATCAGGGCCGGATCATACTTTGGTTAAAAGATGTTCAACTTGAAATTTATAACCTCTGAGTATCCATTGGCTGTACTTCTTGATGAAGTTTCGGCAGCAGGGACGCTGCCGAAAAGCCTCCAAGGATGGATTCACGGCGTCTTCAGCAAGGAGTACAGCCAATGGATACGGTATTTGCGTCTAAATGAGAATCATTAAAAGTATGCTACCGCCCTAACAAAGAGATAATGTCAGAAACAATCATTTGGACTGCACTTGGCTTATTTTATTCAATCAGTTGATGAACGTACCAACCTGGCAGGCACTAACCGGCTGGAGGTCCTTTTATTCAGTCTGGGCAAAGATGATACTACTGACCGGCAGGAAGTTTATGGTATTAATGTATTTAAAGTCAGAGAAGTTATGCAGATGCCTGATATTACCCATGCCCCGGATATGCCTGATTCGGTAGAAGGTATGACCAGTCTGCGCGGTACCATGGTGCCAGTGGTTAACCTGCCAAAATTCTGTGGACTGAATATTTCTAACAAACCGCAGATTTTAATTGTCACCGAATACAATAAACACATGCAGGGTTTTCTGGTGCACTCGGTAGAAAATATTCTGCGTCTGCAGTGGAATGATATTAAAGTGCCGCCACCAATGATGTCTGATCGCTTAGGCGGACTGGTTACAGCCGTCACTGAACTTCAGGATGGTCGTATTGCCATGATTATGGATGTGGAAAAAGTACTGGCAGAAACAGCACACTTTGCCCAAGAAGAAAGTTATTTTGAAGAAGTCAGCAGTCTGGATGGTCAGGGTTATACCATTTTATTTGCAGACGATTCCTCTGTTGCCCGCTCCCAGATAGAACGTACCCTGGATCACATGGGTGTAGCCCATGTCAGTGCCATGAACGGTGCTGAAGCCTGGACCAAGCTCAAGGAAATTGCTTCCCGGGCAGAAACCACCGGCTTACCGGTTTCTGATTATATTCAGGCTATTCTGACCGATGTCGAGATGCCGGAAATGGATGGTTATGTATTAACCATCCATATTAAAAATGATCTGCGTTTTGCCGGTATTCCCGTTATTATGCATTCCTCACTGTCTGCAGAGGCTAATATGTCTCTGGGCCATGGTGTCGGTGCGGATGCCTATGTAGCCAAATTTGAACCCTTGGAATTATCCAATAAGCTGGTAGAAATTCTTAAGGGCAATGAAACGCCTGCACTGGAAGATTCCAGTTCCTGATATTGCTGTCTAAACTTCAATCAAACCAGGCTTCCTCCTGTTCGATATTTCAGGAAAAGGGCGGAAGCTTTACCTTTTTCCCATAAAACGGTATGTTATTAAATCGTTAATATTTATTACTATCCGGGTAAAAGGACTATTTTTGCTACGCATGTCTTTAAAAAAGCAGCCATGTTTCATTTCTTTGTCTGCATTTTTATTTTTAATACTGTTGTGCTTATTTTACCCGGCCATACCAGCCTGGTCTGCTCCCCAGAAACAGACCTTTAATATTGGTATATTAACCCTGCATGCCACACATCAGCATCAGTTAGAAGATTCTCCCTGGCAGCTGACCATTGATCGCCTGAATCAATATTCAAAATATCATTTTAATACCGTATTTCTGCCTCCAAACAAGCTAACCAATGCTCTAGAAAATGATGAACTGGATTTTATTATTACCGATGCATTCAATTATCTGATTCTGGAAAAAAAGCATGATGTGCTACGAATGCTGACCCGTACAGAACTATTTGACGGTGAATACATCAGTTCTGAAGCTTTATCAATTTTTACCATGAACAATAATTCTGAAGTCACCCGTATTTCCGATCTACAGGGTAAACGCATTGCCCTGCTGGAAAACGAATATTCAACATCCGAACTGTTCCTGGAAAAATTCCTCAATATTCATGATCTGAACATTGGAGAAAATGTTGATCTACTGGTCCTTGAGCGTTTCGACCTGACCCAGTCCTGGCTGAAAGAAGGAAAAATTGATGCCCTGATCACCAAGTCCGGCCTGCTGGAAAAACAACTGGATAAAACCACTCTAGAAACCTTACGTCTGGTATATCCCCGCAGAGGCCGGCATGCTCCATTTCTACACAGCTCGGTACTGGTACCAGAATGGGCCTTTGCCCGGGCCTGGTTTATTAATGATGAAATTGTCAATCAGATCATTACCATACTGATTAGCCATAAAAAAAATGATCATGTTAACTATCTCTCTGAACAGTACCACTGGACTTTTGCCCAGAAATACCATGGCCTTGCTGAATTATTTGCCCTGTCCAGAGAAATGGAAACTGCACAATCCCCTCCCCCTTCTTCCTTGTCAGTAAAATTAAAGTACTGGCTCAGTTTTCTGATTATCTGTTTCCTGCTGGTTATACTGATCATGTACCTACGTTCTTCCCGGGATTTAAATAATCGTCTTAAAACCTCCAAGGAATCCCTAGAGCTGGAGATAAAGGAACGTCAGCACGCCCAAGAACAGGCCCTGACTCACCAGGCCGAACTGGCTCATGTTGCCCGTTTAAGTACCATGGGAGAAATGGCTTCCGGTCTGGCTCACGAACTGAACCAGCCGCTCTCAGCCATCCATACCTATGTTCAGGGCTGTATCCGCCTGCTTAAAATGGATAAACATGATCCCGAAGCCATTATTAATGCCCTGCAGCTAACGGCTCAGCAGGCAGACCGGGCCGGTGGGATTATCCGCCGGCTACGCAGTTTTGTACGTAAAGGGGAATCACATAAAACCTATACGGATATTAATCATATTGTTAATGAAGTCACGGGGTTTCTGGAAAGCCAGTTACACAATAAACAGGTTAATCTGACCCTGGATCTGAAAGAAGATCTGCCTCCGGTACTGGCGGATATTATCCAGATTGAGCAGGTTCTAATTAACCTGCTCAAAAACGGTATTGAAGCCATGTCTGGAAATGAACAGCCTGCTATTACCGTGGTCACTCGAAGAAAGGATAATAAACTTGTTGAATTGTGTGTTATTGACAGCGGTCACGGAATCAGTGAAGATAAGCTCAAGCAGATTTTTAACCCCTTCTTTACCACCAAAACCAGTGGTATGGGCATGGGGCTATCAATCAGCAGTTCCATTATCGAGGCTCATGATGGTAAATTATACGCCGAAAATAACCCCGTTAGTGGTGCCCGATTCTGTTTTACACTGCCTGTTACAGAAGAACTGGTTACGGAACAACCTGTTACAAAAGAGTATTTAGGAAATAATAATAATGAGTGATGATGCTTTAGTCTTTATTATGGATGACGACGAAGCGGTACTGCAATCAACCGCCTGGTTAATTGAGTCCATTGGTTTAAAAGTTCAAACCTTTATTTCTGCCGATGAATTTCTGGAAAAGTATAATAATGAGTCCGGCTGCATAGTCATGGACGTTAGAATGCCCGGCATGAGCGGCCTTGAAGCCCAAGAAGAATTGAAAGAACGGGGTATTAACCTGCCCCTGATTTTTATCACCGGCCACGGTGATGTCCCCATGACTGTAAGAGCCCTAAAACGCGGTGCTTTTGATTTTATTGAAAAACCCTTTAATGATCAGTTACTTCTTGATGCAGTACAACGTGGATTAAAACAGAACAGTGAAGCACGAGAATCCCTGATACAGAACGAATCCATTGACCGGCGTATAGCCTCACTGACGCCCAGAGAACATGAAGTCATGTTAAGAGTAACCGAAGGCAAACCCAATAAGGTTATTGCTCATGAACTCAATGTCAGCATCAAGACAGTAGAAGTTCACCGTGCCCGTATGATGGAAAAAATGGAAACCAGCTCAGTAGCCGAGCTGGTTAAAGTCACTATTCAGGCCAATAACCGTTAAAGTTAAATCACATTAATTTTAAGTTTTCTGTAACACAGCTATTCCTCCCAGTTGTGTTTATACGAAACAGGTTTATGTGAAATAGCTCTCAATCACTAACGTTTATATCTGGAACAAAACCAGTTCCATTTTTATAAGCTCTTGTTTCTATAGAAATTATTATTTCCTATCAGGGATATCCCCAAGTCTTACAGTAAACAACCCAATTATCCTTTACCAATTGTTCTTTTAAACTACTCCTAACGCAGTAATGGAACACCTGCGGAATTGACAGGGAAGTTTATAGGAGATTTATATAAACCTTAATTGTGATGAATCACCGCCGACGGATCGGCATCCAAGGATGGTTTAATATAGACAAGGCTTAAGGATTAGCCGCAAAATACCTGTATGAGCCAAGTATAAAAAGGAAGCTCAATAATAATAAAAAATGGATTAATAATCTCCATGGAAACGGAGAACAGAGTACTATACTTGTAAAAAGAACGCATTAAAAATCTATGGAAGGATAAGAGTACACTGCGGCAGGACTCAATTACAAAGGAGAGTCAGGGAAGAAAAACACAGGGATATCAAAAAAATAAATGGATATCTTTTTTCCATGGAATTGAAATCTTTATTTAGTGGAGGTAAGCCAAATAATAACAATTATTATAAAAAATTAAAATGGGACATATTCGGCAGAACACTATTTCTGGAGGGTGTAAAAATAACTGTGTAAACGCTCATTGCGGTGGTTTAAGTCAGCAGCGGTAAAATGAATAAACCTGAAATACCACCTCCATAGTGAACAGCCTACCTTCCAAAGTCAGGCTATCAAGGAGCTTCCTTTCAGGACTCCTCCTTGACACCCTGCCTTTTCCAGGTATTTGCTCACCATGGAGGCGGAATTTCTCTTCGACTGAAGTCGACATTATTAACCCCCTGCCGGTCTGAACCATCTTTTGTTACCCTATAACAAGGAATACAGCGATGAGTAAGACAATGAACAAAGACAAGTTACAGGCCCTGGCCAACGAACTGGCTAAAGATTTAAAAACCCCTCAGGATTTAAGCGACCTCAGTGCTCAACTGACTAAAATGACCGTTGAAGCCGCTCTGAATGCCGAAATGGATTATTTTCTGGATAAGGAAGAGGGCAATAGCCGCAATGGCTACAACCGAAAACAGTTAAAAGGTGAGCACGGTCAGTTTGAACTGAATACCCCCAGAGACAGACAGTCCAAATTTGAACCTCAGCTGGTCAAAAAGCGCCAGACCCGTATCACCGGCATGGATGACCAGATTATGGCGCTGTATGCCAAAGGCATGAGCACTCGTGATATTGTGGATACCTTTGAGGAAATGTATGGGGTGGATATTTCACCCGCCCTGGTCTCTCAGGTGACCAATAGCATCATGGAACGGGTAGTGGAATGGCAGTCACGTCCACTGGAGCCAGTTTACCCCATTGTCTATCTGGACTGCATTGTGGTTAAAATCCGCCAGGATAAGCGGGTTATCAATAAAGCTGTTTATCTGGCTCTGGGAATTAACCTGGAGGGTAAAAAAGAACTGCTGGGTATGTGGCTCTCAGAAAATGAAGGGGCTAAGTTCTGGCTCTCTGTATTGACTGAATTACAGAACAGAGGCTTACAGCATATCTTAATCGCCTGTGTGGATGGCTTAAGCGGTTTTCCTGAAGCTATTAATACGGCCTACCCTCAGGCCAGAGTTCAGTTGTGTATTGTGCATATGGTCAGAAATTCACTGAAGTTTGTGCCCTGGAAGGACTATAAAGCAGTTACAGCGGATTTAAAGCAAATCTACCAGTCTGCAACTGAGCAGGAAGCAGCACTGGAATTAGAGCGGTTTGCTCAAAAGTGGGATGATAAATACCCGCAAATCAGCCGGTCATGGAAGGCGCACTGGCCCAACCTTATCACGCTGTTTGATTATCCTGAGGATATCCGGCGGGTTATTTATACCACCAATGCCATTGAGTCAGTGAACAGTGTTATTCGCAAGGCTATTAAGAACCGGCGACTGTTTCCTAACGATGATTCTGCTATGAAGGTGATTTATCTGGCTATCCAGTCGGCTTCCAAAAAATGGACAATGCCCATCAGAAATTGGAAAGCAGCTATGAATCGATTTATAATCGAGTTTGAGGAGCAGTTGGCTCCTTATATTTAAATAAGAGCGGATACACAGTTTAATTTACACTGTCTATTTCTGATCCAGTATGTCTTTTTTTTCCACTTATAATTTTTAATCCAGAAAACAACATATAGATGCATACGCTAAAGCAAGATACTAAAATCCTGCACAAAATAACTAAATAGTTCAACCTGAATAATACCGTGCTCTTTGGACAGTTTAACCAGGTTTTCTCTGGCTTTGTTCAGGAGCTTTGAATCGGTTGGAAAAGCGATGTTCTTTTCCTGTACGGTAGTATCTACCGTGACTTTCTTTAAACTTGCCAGGCTTTATGGTTTTACTCTTTAGTCCGGCTTTAATGATTTCAATCAGTAATTTTTCACTGCCTGACTTACCCGGCCGGTTACGCCATTTGGTCATGGTCGTAGGGTGTATGGGCATCTTATGCTGAAAGTATTCTTCACCACAGAAATACTGCCAGTACGGATTTTCTGTCCAGCCTTTTACTACCTGTTCATCCGATAAATCATGAAGGTGTTTCAGGTAATGCAATCCTGCAATCAATCGAGTGCGTATGGCAGGAGCACCTTTAGTGGATACAAACAGAGCACCCCATTCTTTATCAGGACTTTCCCAGTCTATGTGTTTTGATAACTTAATCAACTTATGGTTTATGTCCAGCATGTTTTCAAGGCGCATCCTGAACAGGTCTTCCTGAGGTATTTTTGGCTGTTTCTTTGGCTTCATTTTGGTCTGGAAATTTGCAAGGTAATAAGGCTTATTTTACCAAAAACCTGCAAATTTAACACCCATAATCAAGCAATATTTCTTTATAAATCAATGTACTATGTTTTATTCAGGGCAGACTAAATATAAAAATGGGGGGATCATTATGAACAAACGTTGGAACAGCAGAAAGCCGGTACAACTGGATCTGGTGATCAACTATCCCGCAATTGGACTGCTCAGAGGTAAAGCAACCAATATCAGTCACGACGGTATGTTTATAGAAACGGCCGTGGCATCTCTATCACATTATTCAGACATAGAAATTACCCTGAACATGCACTCTTTATCATAGATCCCGATACAGATCCCGGCGATTGTTATTCACAATAGTGGCAAAGGTATTGGCATTATGTTCAGAAATTCTCCATCTGAACATAAAAACACGCTGGCTAACGGGGTAATCCCCTCATTTATAAAGCAATTCATAAATAGAGGTTTTGCATAAGTCTTATCCACATATCCATAGGTCTACCTGTTGGTGAGACCTTCAGGTTTATCTCACTGACAGGCCTGGCCTGTGGGTATGTGGATAAGACGGTTTAAATTGTTTTCTAACAGGCTAAAACCAATTTTTGCCTGGGTGGTATGGGGGTTATTCAGCAACTGCTTAACCAGCAGCAGGAAAATCCTCAGAAGTGGGCCTGTTAAGACACTATTTCCATACTGCCACTGGCTAAGGGCTTCTACAGGCTAAAGGCTTATTCCGGCTGTTTTTTCTCATGAATCACTCTTAGCCGGGTACCATGCTCCAGAGACAGTAGTATTTCCTGGGCCAGTATGTTCAATGGAAAATAGGTTCCGAATATTTTTGCAGCATCTATGCTGCAGCCATCCAGAAGCGACCCTCTCAAATCAATGCCTCTTAAATCCAGAGAACGGAAGTCACAGCCTTTTAAATTACAGTATTCACCAGACTGTTTTTTAGCATTAAACTCCTCAATCTTTCCCTCTCTGATAAGCTGATACATGGGATCATTAGAAATTGCAAGACCTTTTGTCATCGTTTTATTCCATTATATTATTTGTAATATAGCCTAAAGCAAGCATAGCCTTAATTAGAAATTCTTTCCTCCCACACCAGTTTGTTATTATCATCATAAATCACCCTGAAACTGCCGTTAACACCGGACTGATCCACAAACTTTTGCAGAGTACCTACCGGTAGTTGTACCACCTTACCTTCCGCCGTAGTAACCAGAATGGAATCAACCATTCCCTGATAATACTGCAGATATTCCTAGGCACTTATGGCAACATGAAAACGTATTTCATTCATTTTTTAATTTTCTAACAATGCAACCTGATGACAAATGTTAAATAAACATCAAATTTTGAAATTAATTAAAATTTTTGTTGTATTTTAATCTTTTTTGACTACAGTACACAGTATCTTTAAACATTGCTATTTTAGTATCTAACAATAACTGACAATATCGGTTATTCATCAGGGAGTTTTAATATGAAAATGCAGGACATTCGTAAAATCGCCAAACAGAAAGGCATTCCATCCAGTAAGTACAACAAAGTTACTCTGGTAAGAAAAATCCAGACTACTGAGGGCAACTTTGACTGTTTTGCCTCTGCGGTTAATAGTTATTGTGATCAGCCTAAGTGCATCTGGCAGGATGACTGTTTTAAACTGGCCAAAAAGGCCGTCAGTCACTAAGCCATCTAAGCTCAGAACAATTCAAATCATTCAGAGTATCTGCTGCAATTTTTTCTCCAGCCGTTTCACCGAAACCGGCTGGCAGGTTTTAAGTTCCTGAGCGAACAGGGATATTCTCAACTCTTCAATTAACCAGCGAAATTCCGTTAATTCCGGCCAGGAAAAATATATTTCAGCCGGACTATTTTTATCGGTTTTTAGCTGTTCAATACGATTCTGATATTTTTCCCATAAGGGTGTGATCTGAGCCTGATTCAGGGTATCACGACGATAATCATTGCGGGCTTTTTCCAGACGCAGTTGCATACCCTTAAAATATCGGGGCAGTCGTTTAAGCCACTGCATCGGCGTCTGTGCCACAAAGCCGGGATAAACCAGCTGCTTTTGCTGGGCTTTAATATCAGCTATGGTTTTAACCAGATTAAACGGTATATTGCCCTTCAGGGTTTTAGACAGTTTCTGCGCCTCCTGCAGGATATTCAGCAATGCACCCATAAGTTCAGTGCCATCTTCAGTCTCCAGCTCCGACTGCAGTATAGACAACAATTGTTCAAACTGCTGTCGGCTGCGGATCTGGTGCAACTGTGTTACTGACTCAATAGTCCCCTGCTGCAGAATCTTTCGAAGCGCATTGACCAGCAGTGCCTGTATAATATCCAGCCTGAGTATCTGACAGGAGCCAAAAGCCGCAAATAATAAACAGGCCTTATTAATATCCGGCAATTGTTTCTGCAGCACCTTTAACTGTGGCTGCAAGGCCAGAAATAGCAGTCTATAGACACCCTGGGCATGATTAATCCGGGCAGTTTCAGCCTGGTCAAACAACTTGATGGACACACTGTCCTGCTGATCCTGCAAAGCCGGATACAATGTCATAAGCAGGCCGTGACGGTCAATTTCCATTTGCTCATCCAGACTATCAAAATCCCAGTCCTTAATCCCCTGACGCTCTATGGAATCCTCCACCACAGCATCTAGCTGCGCCATGGCCTTATCGGACCACTGCTGTTTTAATTGCTGGAAATTTCGGGACGAATCCAGTTCCTGGCCATTATTATCAATCAGCCTGAAATTCATTTTCAGATGTTCCGGTATTTTAGTATCAAAGTCGGCATGAATGGTTTTAGACATTTCATATTCCAGCTGATTGGCCAGGGTATAAGACAGCCTGGATTTTAAAAACTCCACCAGAGTCGGTACCAGTTCACCTTCACGGTAGGGTACAGCTTCCAGAAAGGCCGTTACAGTATCGGGTACCGGCACAAACTGTTTGCGGATCACCTTGGGCAACGCCCGGATCAGCAGGGTAATTTTTTCCCGGATCAACCCCGGCACCAGCCAGTCAAATACCGATTCATCTAGCTGGTTAATCACGGCCAGGGGCAGGATCACCGTTACACCGTCCAAGGCATGACCGGGCAGAAAATGATATTCCAGCGGCAGCTGCAGATCCCCGCTTTGAATATAGGGCGGATAAAGTTTGTCTGAAATATGATCAAAATCTTTCTTTAACAGGTCTTCCTGCTGCAGAAACAGGTAGTCAGGCTGATCCTTTTCAACTTTCCGGCGCCATTGTTCAAAGGCAGAACGGGAGTAAATATAATGTTCTTCTTTACCCTGCTGCTGCAGATCATGGCGAATGCACTGCTGGTAAAACTCAAAAATCACCAGATCATCCACCAGCAGATCCTTACGTCTGGACTTATGCTCAAGATGTTCCAGTTCCCTGATTAGAGCCAGATTATGCTGGATAAAAGGCGGGGGTTTCCGGTTATTATCCCGGTATTCACCAGTGACCAGTGCATCGCGGATAAAAATTTCCTGAGCGGCCTCAGGATCAATGGGTCCGTAATTTACTTTCTTTTTTGGATTAATTGTTAAACCATATAAGCTGACTCTGGACCAAGCTGAGACCTGCCCGCTTTTTGCTTCCCAGAATGGGGCAAAATAATGGTGCTTTAGCAGATGCCGGGTCTGCTGCTCCAGCCAGGCCGGTTCAATACCGGCCACAATGCGGGCATAAACGGCTGAGGTTTCCACAATTTCTGCGGCCATAATCCATTTGGGTTTGCTTTTATAGAGTCTGGAACCGGGGAAAATACCAAAACGCATATTCCTGGCCCCGAGATAATTATTTTTATCTTCCCTAAAGCCGATATTACCCAGAAAACCGGTGAGCAAAGCCTGATGAACAGCGGCATAATCCAGACGTTTATCATCATCTGAAAACAGTTCATTGTCTGCCACATCGGGGAGCTTATTAAAGCGAAATTTCAATTCCCGGGTCTGGGTATAAAGCTGCTGATACAGCTCTCGCCATTCCCGCATACGCATAAAGGATAAAAAATGGCTCCGACAGTATTTTCGCAGTTTATTTTGCGACAGATGCCGTCGCTGTGCTTCATAACGAAACCATAAATTCAGATAAGTGATAAAATCCGACTGTTTACTGGCATACTGATTATGTTTTTCATCGGCCGCCTGCTGTTTGTCTGCGGGGCGTTCACGGGGATCCTGACAGCTCAGTGCTGAAGCAATAATTAATACCTCAGACAGTACCCCCTGTTTTTCTGCTGCTATAATCACCCGCCCTATTCGAGGATCCACCGACAGACGGGACAGGGAACGGCCAATGGCCGTCAGGCGGCGCTGCGGGGTTATCGCCCCTAACTGCTCCAGCAGTAAAAAACCATCATTGATCTGTTTAGCCGAAGGTTTTTCCAGAAACGGAAAGGCCTTGATGTCTCCAAGGTGCAGCGACAGCATCTGTAGAATTACCTGAGCCAGATTGGTTCTTAGCAATTCCGGTTCGGTAAAGGCTGGCCACTGATTATGATCCTCTTCACTGTACAGACGAATCGCCACCCCATCACTGACCCGGCCACAACGACCGCTACGTTGACGGGCAGATGCCTGGGATATTTTTTCAATGGGCAGACGCTGGATTTTGTGGCGGACACTATAGCGGCTGATACGGGCATAACCGGTATCTATAACATAACGGATACCCGGTACCGTTAAGGAGGTTTCTGCTACATTGGTGGCCAGAATAATGCGCTGCTTTGAATGAGGCGCAAAAATCCGGCTTTGTTCAGCCGGTGACAGACGGGCGTACAGGGGCAGGATTTCCGTACGCTGCTCATGGTGGTAAACTGGATGTTTGCGCAGGGCTTCCGTGGTTTCACGGATTTCCTTTTCACCGGACAGAAACACCAGAATATCACCGTCCAGCTCCTGACTCAGTTCATCCACCGCTGCCACAATACCATCCGTCATATCCTGTTCATCCAGCAGAGGCCAGTAACGGATTTCAACAGGATAAGTGCGCCCGGAGACTTCAATGACCGGTGCCTGATTAAAAAATTCAGAAAAGTGCTCGGTATCAATGGTCGCTGAAGTAATAATAACCCTAAGATCAGGCCGGCGGGGCAGGATCTGTCTGATATAGCCCAGCAGAAAGTCAATATTCAGACTGCGTTCATGGGCTTCATCAATAATAATAGTATCGTATTGATTTAAAAACCGATCGGTCTGGGTCTCCGCTAGCAGTATACCATCGGTCATCAGTTTAATCAGGGTATCGGGATGGCTGCGATCACTGAAACGTACCTTAAAACCCACCTTATCACCCAGCGGTGTATGCAGTTCTTCTGCTATACGGGCTGCCACACTACGTGCCGCCAGCCGCCGGGGCTGGGTATGGGCAATCTGGCCATAAATCCCCCGTCCGGCCAGCAGGGCAATTTTAGGCAGCTGCGTGGTTTTTCCTGAACCAGTTTCACCAGCGACTACAATAACCTGATGCTTTTCCAGTAATTGTTTAATCTGCTGCGCTTTTTGAGTGACTGGTAGTTCTGACGGAAACTCCACTTTGGGAACCCCCTGCCAACGTTGCTCAACCCTTGCTATGGATTGCTCAATACCTTGTTCGCAAAGCTCGAACTTTTGCTGCAGTTGTATAAGCGGTTTATTGTTATTATCTGCGTCCCTTTTTCTGCTTTTCTGTCTGGAGTCGTTAAAGGACAGTTTTTTCAGTTGCTGCTTTAATTGCGCAAGCTGTTTTTTAAGAGGATATCGATCATATAGATAGCACTGCCCTAACAGCCCTGATAAACGTGCATAATATTTCTGATATGTGCTGGACTGTGGCATAAATTTTTGTAAAAAAAACAGGTTCTTACCAACTTTTTACCAAGAACGAGGATAAAAGGCAGTCGCTGCTAGTCTAAGTAAAATACAATTATACCCGAACTGGTTCAAAAAATTACGACTTCTTTCTATGCATTTAGAAGCTTTCTGCTAGAATTATTAGAGCCTGAACAATAAAATGAAACTCTGGAGTAATGTGAATGGCTGCAGCGCCTAACCTTGATGTCAATGTCATAAAGAAATTCCATCCCCTGGACTCTTTAAGTATTGATAAAGTTAAAGAAGTGATTGAAAAGTCGGCTGTGCAGAAAATACCTGCTGGACAGGTACTTTTTAAACGAGGTGATCGTGATAAGTGGACCGTTTACCTGCTAACAGGCAAAATTGAACTTAAAAGCGCTGATGGCAAACGGCAGATTATTGAAGCCGGCAGCGATGCTGCCCATTCCCCTATTGCCGATGAAATTCCCCGCCCTGCTTCTGCCAAGGCAAAAACTGATATTAGTATTCTTATCATTGACAAGGATCTGCTGGATATCCTGATGAACTGGAATGCACCATCCAGTATTGAAGTCAATGAACTTGATGACGATGAAGACTGGATGACCCGTTTTCTGCAGTCCAATGCCTTTTTACAATTACCCGCAGCCAATATTCAGGCCCTGATGATGCGCCTGCAGGCCCCCCTGGCCAGGGGAGAAACTATTATCCGGGAAAATGACGCCAATGATGACAAATTTTATATTATCCAACAGGGGCGCTGTGTCGTCACTAAAACCAGTCCGACTTCGGGAGAACAGGTGCCACTAGCTGAATTACGCTTGGGCGACGGCTTTGGCGAAGAAGCCTTAATTACCGGCGGCATCCGCGGCGCCAGTGTCACCATGAAAACTGACGGGGTGATCCTGTCACTGGACAAAAAGGACTTTATTGAGCTGCTGGTGGAACTACTGATCCACCGCATTAAACTTGAAGAAGTAAAAACACTCAAAGAGGATCAATACCAGCTTATCGATGTCCGAAATGAAGATGAACATCAGACCAATGGACTGGATAATAGTATTAATATCCCTATTAATCTGATCCGTACCCAGCTGGATCAACTATCACCTGAAAAACATTATATAGCCTATTCCGGACATGAAAACCGCAGTAGTGCGGCAGCCTTTCTGTTTATTCAGCAGGGCTACAACTGTTCCATTATTGAGAACAGCATTGGCGAAGCTGATATTACCCGTTCTGCTGTCACTGAAGAAAAATTCCCTGAAGCTCCTACACCCGCCAGTTCGGCGGAAACAGAAGCACTAAAAGCGGAAAAAATTACTTCACCGGAAATTGAAGCGGCCCGTAAGGAAGCTGAACTCATGGCCACTGATCTGCGCAGTGAAGCTCAGCTGGCTCTGCAAGAAGCCCGCCGTGCCCAACAGACTGAACTGGCTCTGAAAGCCGCACAATTAAAAGCCGTGCAGCTGGAGTCCCAGACCCTAGAACAGTGGCAGACATCGGCTGAACTGGAAAAAATTAAACAGCAGAAAGAAGAAATGGAGCAGCACCTACCGGCACCAGTCCCTCAGACAGCTCTATCCATGATGACCTGAAAGCCGCTTATGACTCCATCAAAAAAGAAACATAATGGCTACTGAACGGGTTCAGCGCTGTTAAATGATGCGCTTTTTATCAAAATTTACATTGCTATTAACTGCCTGATGCCTGCTGCTGAAGCTTATTTTATTCCGGCTCCTGATATTGAAGTGACCACGGCAATAAAACGTAGCCGTTTTATTGCCCATATTGCTCACTGCCCAGATCCGCAACAGGCCATAGTCATTATTGAACAGGATAAACAGCGTTATCCTGATGCCCAGCATCATTGCTGGGCCTATATTGCCTGCCCGCCCGATTCTGCCTCAGCAGTACGTTTTTCTGATGCCGGCGAACCCTCAGGTACTGCGGGCAAACCCATTTTAAATGTTCTACAGCACAGTGGATACGGAGAAATTATCTGCGTAGTTAGCCGCTATTTCGGTGGCATCAAACTGGGTGCCGGCGGTCTGGTTCGCGCCTACAGCAATAGTACTCAGGCAGCCATAGAACAATTAACCGTTAAGAAAATTATACAGAGAACAGCGGTCACCGTCCGCTTCCCTTACTGCTATGAATCCGATATCCGACACTTTCTTGATACCTATGATGTGCCACTGACTGATGTAGACTATCAGGAGCAGGTTATTTTTACTCTGGAGCCGGAACAGGACAGCATGGCAGAAACCCGTCAGCTACTACAAAATATCTGTAAGGGTGAACTTAATATAGAAACCTTAACCGGATAGTCCTTATACTTACTACTTACATTTATGTTTTATCTTACACAGATTTTATTTTGACACTATGTCTATTACTGATATTCAAAACTTACACCACACACAAAACAGTCTGGATAATTTTTTTAAGCGCTTTATTAATACTGTTGAAGCACAGACCAGCGAACTGCCTGTAACTGAATACGATGCACACTGGCTGTCACCCTGCCAGCAGGGTAAACCGTTTATGTCAGAACAGATGCAGCATTCCATTCACTGGCAGCCATTTCTGCACCCTGACAGCTCGGACAAGAACGACCTGGTAGACCTGGAAAAAGCCCTGGAAATCCAGCTGCACCCGGATATCCGGGTATTTTTCAGCCGTTACTGGTCTGATCACGTGGATGCAGTTTTTCAGCAGGGCAATTTAAGCCTGATGTTTGTCTGGAATGAAGATGATATGCAGCGTTTAATTGAAAATCAGCTGGGCCATGCCCTCAACAAGATCCGTAATAAACAGGAACTCACTTTTTTTATTGCCTGTACCGATTCTGATTATATTATCAGTATTGCCAATGAGTCCGGCCAGGTGGTACTGGAACGTCCCGGCTACGGGGTTGAAAAAGTACTGGCCGTTAGCCTGACTGACTTTCTGAATGAGCTGGAACACGGTAAGCTGGTATAAGCTTGGCAATCGATAATACAGGTAAGCTGCTTAAATATGCTGAAACAATTTTTTGACAAACTGACCCATAAACCTGATTCAGTGCGCATGTATTCTGCCGGTATCAGTGATGTGTGCCGACGCCGCAAGCTCAATGAAGATAATTTTCTGCTTGATGAAAAGTTAGGGCTATTTAGTCTGCCCTGAATAAAACATAGTGCATTGATTTATAAAGAAATATTGCTTGATTATGGGTGTTAAATTTGCAGGTTTTTGGTAAAATAAGCCTTATTACCTTGCAAATTTCCAGACCAAAATGAAGCCAAAGAAACAGCCAAAAATACCTCAGGAAGACCTGTTCAGGATGCGCCTTGAAAACATGCTGGACATAAACCATGAGTTGATTAAGTTATCAAAACACATAGACCGGGAAAGTCCTGATAAAGAATGGGGTGCTCTGTTTGTATCCACTAAAGGTGCTCCTGCCATACGCACTCGATTGATTGCAGGATTGCATTACCTGAAACACCTGCATGATTTATCAGATGAATAGGTAGTAAAAGGCTGGACAGAAAATCCGTACTGGCAGTATTTCTGTGGTGAAGAATACTTTCAGCATAAGATGCCCATACACCCTACGACCATGACCAAATGGCGTAACCGGCCAGGTAAATCAGGCAGTGAAAAATTACTGATTGAAACCATTAAAGCCGGACTAAAGAGTAAAACTATCAAGCCAGGCAGTTTAAAGAAAGTTACGGTAGATACTACCGTACAGGAAAAGAGCATCGCTTTTCCAACCGATTCAAAGCTCCTGAACAAAGCCAGAGAAAACCTGGTTAAACTGTCCAAAAAGCACGGTATTAAACTGCGCCAGAACTATAATCGGGTTGGGCCGCAATATGTACTAATGGCCAGTCGTTATGCACATGCAAAACAATTTAAACGCATGAAGAAAATGAACAATAAACTGAAATCCCGTTTAGGTCGTGTTAAACGGGATATTGAACGACAACTGCCCAACTATTCTGTTGATATTCAGTCTCTGTTTGAAATAGCTCTAAAACAGGCTCAGAAACTGATTGAGCAGGAGCAGCACAGTAAGAACAAGCTTTACAGTTTACATGCACCGGAAGTCGAGTGTATCAGTAAAGGCAAAGCTCATAAGCCTTATGAATTTGGTGTTAAAGCCAGTATCGCGGTAACCAACAAGGAAGGCTTTGTTATTAGTGCTCAAAGTTGTCCGGGTAATCCTTATGATGGACATACCTTGCTGCCACAACTGGAACAAATAAAACAGTTTACAGCCGTACAACCGGAACAATGCTTTGTTGACCGGGGTTATCGTGGACATGAAGTAAAAGACACTAAAGTTTTTATCTCAGGTCAGAAGCGAGGCGTTACCCGAAGTATTAAAAAGGCATTAAAACGGTGCAGTGCGATTGAGCCTGAAATCGGTCATATGAAAAACGATGGCCATTTAGACCGCTGCTACCTCAAAGGTGCAGTCGGTGATGCCATTAATGTGGTTATGGTAGCCGCTGGACATAACTTAAGAAAGATCCTCAATAAGCTCCGGCTTTTGTGGCTCAAAATTATTTCCGGTTTGATGGGATATTTTATCAAACCAGAACAATCAGCCGCTTTAAACCTGGCTTGATGTCAGGCTTAAAACGGTATTATTCAGGTTGAACTATTTATTGTCACTGACGGCATGGGCGGGCATGATGCCGGGGAAGTAGCCAGTAAACTGGCCATTGAAACCATATTTAATCATATTAAAAAATGTTTAATGAACAGCAGGAGGCCGGCCCGACCCGTTTCAGTTCCGTACTTCAGGATGCCATAGAGGAAGCCAATAACCAGGCTCACTGCTATAATATCGCCAGGGGTCTAACATAAGGTCGGAGTATGGGCACCACCGTCACCGGTTTCTGGATTGATGCCTATCATAAAAATTCTAAAAAAAACAATTAAATGCTTTTAATGTCGGAAACAACCGTACCTACCGATTTGCTGACAATACCCTGCAGCAGCTCAGTACTGATCACAGCCATTATCAGCTCTAGCTGGATACCGGCCATGAAGGCAAGGCCATTGGCCCCTGGCGACGAATTGTTAAGCGTTCTGGCTGTAATACGGCTCTGCCATTGTTATTACGTTTAACACCACAGGCCGATAACAGTGGTAAACTGGTGATTGCCCGAAGTCTTATCCGGGCATTGATGGAACCGCTAAAAGATAAAGCGGTTACTGTATTGGTGGACAGTTGGTATATGCGCCGTTCTTTTATTGAACCGGTACAGGCTTATAATATGACGGTTATAGGTCAGGTACGAATCGATACCGTATTATATAAACGACCCTGGCAAGGTAAAGGCCGGGGACGACCCGGAAAATATGGGACACGTTATACAAAAGAAGAAATTAAACGGCTGCCTTTAAATAAGGAAACCGTACACCTGTATGGACGTGAACAGCAGGTTAATTACCGAACAGCGGTGGCTAAAGCCCGCTTTCTGAATGGCCAGTCGCTATGCTTTGTCTGGTGTGAGTTTGAGGACTCTAAAGGGAAAAAAAGACCACGTCTATTACTGTCAACAGATATGCAGTTAAGTGGTCTGGATATTATTGTCGCTTATGAAAAGCGCTGGTCGATTGAGCCCTTGTTCAATCAGTTAAAAAATGCCCGGGGCATGAAACAGACCTGGCAGAAAACCCGGAAGGTGTTACATCGATGGGTACACATTATTGCTCTGGGGTATATTATACCTCAATTGCGGGCTATTAAATGTCCGGACCCGGTATTGCGCTTAATTGATAATACGCCCTGGCGAAAGAATACACCCATTACTGCCGGAAGAATACAAATGGTACTGATAAGGTATTTTTCGCAGGTTAGGGTCAGGGACTGGTAGGATGGTAAGTCCCAAAAATTCCACCCGCCGGATACGGATATTTTAAGGCGATTTGAAGATTTGTTATAAAAACAATTTCAAAACAGCTGGTTATAAACAAATTGTTAAAGAACGTATGAGCGAAACAGGACTCTCAAGGGTGAGCTGTCGCTCTAAACTTTAGTTAAATGAATAAAACGATAATCATCAATTCTAACCCTGTCTGGTGCAATAAAATCACTGGCATGAAGCAGTAGCAGATTCATGCGGTTTAACCGGCTTTTTCCATTTTTTTCAGCTTTTTATCCCAGCGCTTAAAACGTTTACGACAGTATGCCAGTAGCTCATCGTAAGTTCTGAAGTACAGATCAAATCCCTCTTCTGCCGGAGAATCATACTCACAATAATCGTTGGAATAATCCCGGCAGATCTGCGGACGCTCATTATAAATTCCGCAGGCACCATCTTTCAGGAGGTTCTCACAGGTAGTGATAAACATTAAAAACCAGCCGTCTTCATCTTTATAAAACTCCACGTTTTTATGCGATATTTGCCAGAGCATAAGCTGAAAATCATCTTTTTTGCGTGGTGAATCAATTTGCTGGGTGACATATTGACAGCATTTGGTGCCGGGACAGAAACTGCATTTGTTTTCAGTGGTAATTTCTATGGTTTTCGTAGAGGTTTTCATAAAAAATTTTACATCCAGAGCTTATTAGGTAAAAATAACCTTTTAAAACGCATCAGTATCCATCCATTTATTGATGGGCATGTGCGACACGTAAATTAGTTAAATGTTCTGAAGGGATTCCGTCATCTCATCAACATAAAATGGAATTAATGAAACTTTATCCTTTTTCAATCATCAAGCAGGGCAAAGAGTTTTACTCGGCCATGGTACGCCTTAGCCTGGGGCTGTTCCTGTCGTTATATATCTGGTTAGGTACGGTCCGGGGTGAGTTTGATATTTCTCATACCGCCTTTGTCAATTTTGCCGCTTTTTATTTTAGCGTGACTATTTTACTGACACTGGATCTTTTTCGTAACCCCGAATCTCATTTTAGACGCTATTTAACCCTGTTTTTTGATGTTTCCTGTACATCCTATGCCGCATTCCTGACCGGAGGAGCAGGCAGTGAATTTATCCTCATATATATCTGGCTCTATATTGCTTACGGCACCCGTTACGGCCTGAGTTATTTATTAACCGCCGTCATCTTTGTTATGCTGGAATACAATGTCGTCCTGTACCTGGATAATGACTGGGTTGAAAATCGCTTAAGCTCATCTGCACATATTTTTGTACTGGTACTCATGCCACTGTACCTGTATTCCATGATCAAACAGCTGCATAAAGCCAAAAGAGCCGCCGAACAGGCAACCCGGGCCAAAAGCAGTTTCCTAGCTACCATGAGCCATGAAATTCGCACCCCCATGAGCGGTATTATCGGCACGGCTCACCTTTTACAGAACACCCAGCAAAGTAAGGAACAGCAGGAGTATATTCGGGCTCTGCTGGATGCCTCCAAGTCTCTGCATGCCCTGATTGACGATATTCTGGACTTTTCCAAAATTGAAGCCAATAAGCTGGAACTGACCCGGTCCAGTTTTGATCTGCACCAGACCATTAACGAAGTACTGGCGGTACTTTCCCCCAATGCTGAATACCATAATCTGGACTTTATTGTTTATATTGATCCTGAGTTGCCGGTCTATATTATTGGAGACAGTCAACGCATCCGCCAGATTTTATTCAATCTGGTCGGCAATGCCATTAAATTTACGGATCAGGGCGAGGTGTCTCTTAATGTTACCCGTATAGCTGATCAGTTCAGTGACCAGCAGGTCAGCCTGCGTTTTGATATTATCGATACCGGCATTGGCATCAGCAAAGAGTTGCAGCAGAAAATTTTCGATAGTTTTACCCAAGCGGATTCTACTTCTCCCCATCGTTTTGGCGGTACCGGTCTGGGTACTACCATTTCCAAGCAGTTAGTGGAATTTATGGGCGGTGAAATCGGCCTGAGCAGTGAACCCGGCAAAGGCAGCCATTTCTGGTTTACCCTGACTCTGCCCGTAAAAGAAGCCGGCAATATCCAGGAACGCTACAGGCAACGCCTGAAGGATAAAAACACCGATGTACTGGTGGTCAATGATTCTAACTACGAAGTGATCCAGCGTTATTGTAATTACTTTGGTCTGAATATTACCCGGTATCATTCTGATCAGGAACTGCTCAACGGCATGGAGCACTCCAGGGCACAATACCGTAACTGTGACCTGGTTATTTTATCCGACGATACCAACCACAAACTGCCTATTAAACTGGCCAGCCAGATTTCCCGTATTGAATGTGTTTCCGGTGCCAGGGCAAAAAAAGTATTCCTGGGCTACCTAGGTCAACATGCCCGGGCACAGGAACTGGGTAATGATTATTTTGATGCCTATGTAACCAAGCCCATTAATTTTGAACGCCTGGGTGATACCTTAATTGAACTGCTCTCACCTGAAACATCATCCATTAGCAAGGATAAGTTAAACAAGCCCATGGAAACCGCCCTGAAAATATTAATTGCCGAAGATGAAGATATTAATGCCATGGTGCTCAGCAGCTTCCTGCAGGATGCCGGCAATGAAGTCATCCGGGTTAAAGACGGAGCACAGGCCGTAGATGCCCTGAATGAAAACGCTTTTGACCTGGTTTTTATGGATATGCGTATGCCGGAAATGAACGGCCTGGAAGCCACCCTGCTCTGGCGTCAGCAGGAACCGGAAGGTCAGCATATTCCCATTATTGCCCTGACAGCCAATGCCACCGTGGATGATCGCAAGGCCTGCATGGAAATCGGCATGGATGATTTTGTGACCAAGCCCATCAGTCCGGAACAACTTCTGAATATTATCCGTAAATATTACCAGCCATAATCCTCCTTTTTCTCAGCTCCTCCATTATAAAGGAGCAATGTCTGGATGACAGTACCATGGCTCGCAAATACATTCGCAGAGTGCTCAGTAAAATGGGTATTACCTCTTTTCAGGAAACCGTTTGAACCAGATACGGTAAAAACCTATCTGCAGAAAATTATGGCGGATTTGTGATTTTTTAAGTGGGGTATCGATCTTAAAGCGTTTTTTGCGTCTCTTCAGCTGCAATATCTTCACAACACTCATTAATACCGGCAATCTGCTGCATGGCTTCCCGGTCATTAATGACAATATGTTTGCGTTCAGCATCAATGATCCCGTCTTCCTGGAAACGGGTAAACATACGGCTGACGGTCTCCACAGCCAAACCAAGATAATTGGCAATATCATTACGCGACATGCTAAGATAAAATTCAGAAGAAGAAAAACCGCGTTGTTTAAAACGCAGGGAAATACTCAGCAAAAAGGCCGACAGACGAGCCTCAGCCGTCTTTTTACCCAGCAGCAGCATGAGTTCCTGATCATCAAAAATCTCTTTACTCATTAAACGCAGCAGCTGATGCTGCAGGGTAGGAAGTTCCTGTGCCAGAAACTCAAGATTTTCAAAAGGCACTTCACAAACACTGGTGGTTTCCAGAGCTTTGGCTGCACAGGGATGCATCCCCTTGCCAATCGCATCCAGACCTAATAATTCACCGGGCAGATGAAAACCGGTCACCTGTTCCTGGCCGTCTACCGTGGGCGAATAGGTTTTAAGAGAACCGGAGCGAACCACATAAATGGAAGTAAACTGACTGCCGACCTGAAACAGATGATCATTACGTTTCAGGGGACGTTTCCGTTCGATAATATTATCCAGTTTTTCCAGATCACTACCGTCAATGGAGCTGGGGAGACACAGCTGATGTAAAGAACACTCTTTACAGGCAACTTTTGTGGCCAGAATATCAACAATCTTATTCTGCCGTGTTTTCTTGCGAGGCGTCTTTACCTCCAGATCCAGCTCCGTCTCACTCATAGCGAACTACTTATGCCTGATTAAATTGACAAATATCAAGTTTATAACAAAACCGTTTAAAAAAAAACCATAATCTTAGCAAATACTAATGTTTGACTTGTTCTTAATACAGACTCCTGATCACCGTTTGCAAATTTCTATTCCACACGCCTGTTTCCTGAATAAAGTTTCGTTATAATAGATTTTTGTAACAGCTTTTTTACCTACAGGCAAAAGGTTAAAGATCATGGCTAGACAGGCATCAGTAAAACGAGATACCAATGAAACCCGTATCGAGGTAGATATCAACCTAGACGGTACCGGTGAAGGCAGTTTTGATACCGGCGTTCCCTTTCTGGATCACATGATGGATCAGATAGCCCGTCACGGCATGATTGACATTACGGTTAAAGCCGAGGGTGATCTGGACATTGATGCCCACCACACGGTAGAAGATATTGGTATTACCTTGGGCATGGCCATGAGCAAGGCACTGGGCGATAAAAAAGGCATTACCCGTTATGGTCATGCCTATGTCCCCCTGGACGAAGCACTGTCACGGGTAGTGATTGATTTTTCCGGTCGTCCCGGGCTGGTAGATCAGACGGTGTACCCCAGAGAAACCATTGGCAACTTTGATACCGAACTGTTCCACGAATTTTTTCAGGGCTTTGTTAATCACGCACTGGTTAGCATGCACATCGACAATATTCGCGGCACTAACAGCCACCATATTGCTGAGACCGTTTTCAAGGCCTTTGGCCGTGCCGTACGCATGGCCATCGGCCCGGATCCACGCATGCAGGGCACTATCCCTTCCACCAAGGGTAGTTTATAATGACTTCTTTAATAAATTAGCAATTTGTAACTTTAAAATAAAAGATTATGTCCAGACAAATAAGCATTGCAGTCATTGATTACGGCATGGGGAATCTGCACTCTGTAGCCAAGGCACTGGAACACGCAGACAGCCAGGCTGATGTAAAAGTGACGGCTGACAAACAGGTTATTGCCAGCGCCGACCGTGTGTTATTGCCCGGAGTCGGCGCCATGCGGGACTGTATGGGCGAGATGCAATGTCTGGATCTGGTGGACACCATTAAACAGGCTGCAGCCAGCAAGCCATTTTTAGGGATCTGCATTGGCATGCAGGCCTTAATGACCCATAGTGAAGAAAACGGCGGTGTAGACTGCCTGAATATTATCCCCGGTAATGTGGAGCGTTTTGCCGATGATCTAAGCGATCCCACTGCCAGCGGCGATGAACATCTTAAAATCCCGCACATGGGCTGGAATCAGGTTCACCAGCAGATTAAACATCCGCTATGGCAGAATATTCCCCAGAACCAGCGTTTTTATTTTGTGCACAGTTATTTTGTGGTACCCCAGTCTCCTGATCCGGTGGCCGGCTCCACCGTATATGGTCATCCCCTGTGTGTAGCACTGGCAGCCGACAATATTTTTGCCACCCAGTTTCACCCGGAAAAAAGTGCCGATGCCGGCCTGCAGTTGTTTCATAATTTTATTAACTGGGACGGCAGTTATGATTGCTCTGCCTGTAGCTGATACCCTAAACACCAGAGACATTTTTTAGCTTTTAAGAGAACAGCAATGATTTTAATACCCGCAATTGATTTAAAAGACGGCCAGTGTGTACGTTTGCGTCAGGGACGTATGGAGGATGACACAGTATTTTCCAATAACCCCGTGGAAATGGCCGGACGCTGGTACGATGCCGGAGCCCGTCGTCTGCACCTAGTGGATCTTAACGGTGCTTTTGAAGGCAAACCCGTCAATGGCGAAATTATCCAGGAAATTACGAAAACCTATCCTGATCTGCCGGTAGAAATCGGCGGCGGTATCCGTACTGTAGAAACGGTGGAAGCCTACCTGGAGGCCGGTATGGCTTATGTTATTATTGGTACTAAAGCGGTGGAAGATCCAGATTTTGTCACTGAACTGTGTAAGCAGTTCTCCGGTAATATTATTGTGGGTCTGGATGCCATGGATGGAAAAGTCGCCATTAAAGGCTGGGCAGAAGTCTCCGATGTGGATTTATTTGACCTGTCCAGACGTTTTGAAGGCGACGGTGTGGATGCCATTATTTATACCGACATCAGCCGTGACGGCATGATGCAGGGTGCCAATGTGGAGAATACTACCAAACTGGCCCAGGCTATTAATATTCCGGTGATCGCTTCCGGCGGCATCCATGATCTGGGTGATGTGGAAGCCATTTGCAAGGTCGCTCATTATGGGATTTCCGGTGCCATTACCGGCCGGGCCATTTATGAAGGCACCCTGGATTTTGCCGAAGGCCAGAAACTGGCGGATAAACTAACAGCTTAACCAGATAAAGAGAAAAAGAATGGGGCTTGCTAAACGAATCATTCCCTGTCTGGATGTGGACAAAGGCCGGGTAGTTAAAGGTGTACAGTTTGTGAATATCCGCGATGCCGGCGATCCGGTAGAAGTTGCCCGCCGCTATAATAGCGAGGGGGCCGATGAACTGACCTTCCTCGATATTACCGCTACCCATGAAGGCCGTGACACCATTGTGCATGTCGTTGAACAGGTGGCTGGGGAGATTTTTATTCCTCTGACCGTAGGCGGCGGTATCCGTACGGTGGACGATGTCCGCCTGATGCTTAATGCCGGAGCTGACAAGGTGGCTATTAACTCAGCCGCCGTTGCTAACCCGGACTTTGTCCGCGAAGCAGCAGAAAAATTTGGCAATCAGTGTATTGTGGTGGCTATTGATGCCAAGCAGGTTGCAGGCAAGCCCGGTACGGATACTGAAAACGAAACGCCGCGCTGGGAGATTTTTACCCATGGCGGTCGTAAACCCACCGGCATTGATGCCATTGAATGGTCTAAAAAAATGGTATCCTACGGCGCCGGTGAATTACTCGTCACCAGTATGGACAATGACGGTGTTAAGAACGGTTTTGACCTGCCCCTGACCCGCACCATCAGCGACAATATCGCAGTACCGGTCATTGCTTCCGGTGGGGTCGGTAATCTGGATCATCTGGCCAAAGGCGTTCTGGAAGGTCATGCAGATGCCGTTCTGGCGGCCAGTATTTTCCATTTTGCCGAATACAGCATTGCCGAAGCCAAGCGACATATGGCAGAGCGTGGTATTGAGGTAAGACTGTGAAGAATAATCAGGAGCAGAGCTGGCTGGATGAATTAAAATGGGATGATCAGGGCCTAATCCCTGCCATTGCCCAGGATGAAAAAACCGGCAAAGTGGTGATGTTTGCCTGGATGAACCGTGAATCTCTGGCCATGACCCTAGATATGGGCCGGGCCGTGTACTGGTCCCGCTCCCGCCAGAAGCTCTGGCCCAAGGGTGAAGAGTCGGGGCATGTGCAAAAAATCAAGTCTATTCGTGTGGATTGTGACAAGGATGTGCTATTGTTAAGCATTGAGCAGATTGGTGGTATCGCCTGTCATACCGGCCGGGAAAGCTGTTTTTACTTTGAGCTGGATCCTGAAACAGCCCGGTGGCAGACAGTAGAACCGGTATTAAAGAACCCTGACGATATTTATAAATAAAGAGAATGAAATAACCGTGGATAATGATATTCTGGCACAGCTGGCCGCCACCTTGGAACAGCGTAAACAGGCGGATCCAAAATCATCTTATGTCGCCAGTCTGTATCATAAGGGCCAGGACAGTATTTTAAAAAAAGTAGGTGAAGAAGCTACTGAAACGGTGATTGCTTCCAAGGGCAGTAATAAGGATGAGATTATTTATGAAACGGCAGATTTGTGGTTTCATACTCTGGTAATGCTGTCTTATCATGGGCTGAGCCATGAGGATGTGTTGAATGAGCTGGGACGGCGGTTTGGGCTGTCGGGGATTGAGGAAAAAACCTCAAGGAAGGATAAGTAGGTTATTATGTAGCATCCCTGACCGTGACTGGCTGAAGGTGCTGCCTTTCCGAGGCACTCAAGTACATCCATGTATCGCTTTGTGAAAACATCCATGTTTTCAACCCCCCCGGAAAGGCAGCACCTTCAGCCAGTCACTCTAGGGTATTTCAATTTGAGCTATGAGGCTTTTAGTTAGTGTAGGGAGGGAAAAAAATGTCAGATTGTCTGTTCTGCAAAATAATCGCCGGGGATATTCCTGCAAATATTGTCTATCAGGATGATAAGATTCTGGTTTTCAGGGATATAAATCCGAAAGCGGATGTCCATTTATTAATGGTTCCTAAGAAACATGTGGAAAGTTTGGCTAAATTAAATGAATCTCATCATGACCTGATAGCCTATATGATGTTAAAATTGCCCGAATTGGCTGAAGCTCAGGGATTGTCGAGCGGTTTCAAGACAATTATAAATACCGGGAAAGAAGGTGGGCAGGAAGTGTTTCATCTTCATATTCATTTGCTGGGCGGTAAGAATCTGCCTGGATTTTAAGTACTCTCCTCCTTTAAATAAAGGAGATTGAGGGAGTTTAAATTTTAACTGTTTGTTAGTATGGGAGAATCCAATGGGATTTGGTGTTACTGAGTTATTAATTATTCTGGCCATTGTTCTGGTTTTATTTGGTGCCAAGAAGCTGCGTAATATTGGTGGTGATCTGGGTGGTGCTATCAAGAACTTTAAAACGGCTATGAAAGAAGAAGAAAATGCCCCTGAAGCATCCACCAAAACCACCGTACAACTGGATGAAAAATCCGGTGCAACCATTGAAGGTCAGGTAGAACACAGTTCTGAGAAAAAAGAACAGGTTTAATCTGTTTTTTTCCAACCATTTGTTTTATTCAGTCAGCAGTTCAGGCAAGGGTCTGACTGAACATTCTTATTCAGGGTATTATCTTTAGATATGTTTGATATTGGATTCTGGGAATTATCCCTTATTGGTATAGTCGCCTTACTGGTTATCGGGCCGGAGCGCCTCCCGGCTGTGGCTCGTACTGTGGGTAAATACGTCGGCAAGGCCAATCATTTTATTTCCAATATCAAGGAAGATATTAATAAAGAGCTCAAGGACGAAGATCTCAAGCACATTCTGGCCGAACAGCAAAAACTGGCCGAAGAATATAAAAATGCCGCCAGTGCCATGAACTCTACCGTTTCTTCTGAAACTGAATCACTGCGTGAAAGCGTACAGATGGACGGTTTGCTGGAAATTCAGGAGCCGGATGAGAATAAACCTACAAAAGGCAGTCCCGACACCTAAAGTAAACGAAAACCGTTCAGACAAACAGGCTGAAGCCGCTCACAGCACTGCATCCTCAGAATCCACCCCGGACAATACTTCTAAGGCTTCCTGAGAATTTAAAAGAAGACGATACAAAAGAGATTTTAATTTTATTTTATGAGTACATCACAGGCCGATCAGGAACCACCAATGGAACATGAACAACCGTTTATGAGCCATTTAATTGAATTACGTGACAGGATTCTGCGTATTGTTGTCGTGGTTATTGCCATTTTTATGGTGCTGTTCTTTTTTGCCAACGACCTGTACCACATTGTATCAGCACCCCTGCTGGCACAGCTGCCCGATGGCAGTACCATGATTGCCACCGGTGTGGCGGCGCCGTTTTTAACCCCGTTTAAGTTAAGTCTGGTCACTTCAATTTTTATTGCCATTCCCTTTATTTTTTACCAGTTCTGGTCCTTTGTGGCACCGGGCCTGTACCGCCATGAAAAACGTCTGGCTCTGCCTTTACTGGTGTCCAGTATTTTCCTGTTTTATGCCGGTATTGTATTTTCATTTTATGTAGTCTTTCCCCTGATGTTTGCTTTTTTCACTGCTACCACACCGGAAGGCGTGGCCATGATGACGGACATCAGTCAGTATCTCGATTTTGTCTTAAAAATGTTTTTTGCCTTTGGTCTGGCTTTTGAAGTACCCATTGTTACTATTGTGCTAACGATTACCGGTGTGACCAATGCCGATAAGCTGGCAGAAAAGCGGCCTTATATTATTGTAGGCTCTTTTGTTGTCGGCATGCTGCTGACCCCGCCGGATATTATTTCCCAGACCTTATTAGCCATCCCTATCTGGCTGTTGTTTGAACTGGGCGTGGTTTTTTCCCGCATGATCGGTAATAAAAAGGCAGAACGGGAAGCACAGGAAGATGCTGGTTCCGACTCAGCCTCTGGTACCACTTCTGACACTGTCGCAACGGCCACTGCAACAGCAGGAGCTGGTGTGGCCGCAGCAACCGCCGCCGCTGCAGCCACCACTTCATCTGAAGAAAGCACTACACAGACTCATGCAGATACTGCATCTGAAGATATATCAGATAATGAGGAATCCCGCTACCGCCCCATGACCGATGAGGAAATGGAAGCAGAACTGGATGCTATTGAGCGGGAAGAAGACGACGACGAGGATGAAGAAGGACCTTAATCAGGTAATGCTTTCTCAGGCAAAATTATTTCTTTTTTCTGATAAGCCGGAACGCCACCCTTTCAAAGGAATCGGTGGCTTCCAGAATTTTTTCTATCCTGATTTTGTTTAATTTCTGGTTATGCCAGATTTTAAGTATTCTGCCGATATCATAAATTCCGGCCGGGATAATTAAATGCAGCTTATCTTTTTTGTCCCGTGTATTATTTTCTGAAATCAGAAAAGCCCGATGAAACTGCCCCTACCCCTTCTTCTGCTTTAACGGCAACTGCTCTGGAATTACTGTAATCAGGTGAATACCAATGGCCATGCCTTTATGAGGTTTGATACGCAACCATTTGACACTGGCCAGACGGTAGGCCACCAGCATTCCCACGGCAATGGGCATTTCTATGTCATTACGTGTAGTAGTTCAGACCTGATCTGACAGTCGGCTTGACTTAGTGAGAGTTTCCCGTTTTGATTAAAGGTGTCGAATCTTTATGACAAAACAAAAGGAGACTCTCATGTTTCATACTAACAATCCTATCATCAAACATAAAGCCGGTTTATTAAATTTAGCCGAAGAATTAGGAAATGTGTCCAAAGCCTGCCAGGTTATGGGCGTATCAAGAGATACTTTTTACCGATATCAGGAACTGGTGGATGAAGGCGGCCTGGAAGCACTGATCTCAAAAAGCCGAAGAACACCTAATTTGAAAAATCGTGTTGATCTGGATACTGAAAAGAAGGTCTGCGAATATGCCATTGAATTTCCCGCACATGGCCAGGCCAGAACCAGTAATGAATTGAGAAAAAGAGGCATTTTTGTATCCAGAAGTGGTGTACGCTCTATCTGGCTACGCAATAACCTGGAAAACTTTAAAAAGCGCCTTAAGGCTCTGGAAGATAAGGTAGCCCAGGAAGGCATTATACTCAGTGATGAGCAGGTGGCCGCCCTGGAGAAGAAAAAACAGGATGATGAAGCTTGTGGTGAAATTGAAACGGCTCACCCCGGTTATCTGGGTTCTCAGGACACCTTTTATGTCGGTACATTAAAAGGCGTGGGTCGTATCTATCAGCAAACCTTTGTGGATACCTATAGTAAAGTCGCTTTTGCCAAGCTTTACACAACAAAAACGCCTATTACAGCAGCCGATATGCTCAATGATAAAGTCCTGCCATTCTTTGCAGAGCAGGAGCTCCCTTTATTAAGAATTTTAACTGACCGGGGAACAGAATACTGTGGCCGTGTGGAGCACCATGATTATCAGCTTTATCTGGCCATTAATGATATTGACCATACAAAGACCAAAGCGCGTTCACCTCAGACCAATGGAATATGTGAGCGATTTCATAAAACCATATTACAGGAATTTTATCAGGTCACATTCAGAAAAAAACTGTATTCTTCCATGGAAGAATTACAAAAAGATCTGGACGAATGGATCAGATATTATAATAATGAACGTACCCATCAGGGAAAAATGTGTTGTGGAAGAACACCCATGGATACATTAACTGATGGGAAATCAGTCTGGGCTGAAAAAAATTTAGCTCAGGTTTAATCTGACAGACACCTTCAAAACGGGAGGACTGTCAGATCAGGTCTGAACTACTACACATTACGGCCAACCAGTAGCATACCGTGTTTGCTTTCATTACGCTGTTTCCAGACCTGTTCCTGCAAATTCTCACTGAACTGCTGCTGAGACTCGAAGATATCGGCCTGGACAACTGATGAAGTGTAAATTTTATCCCATTCATCACCCACAATATTCACTTCCGACATAAACGGATTAATGGACTGTAATTCTCCCATTGGATTTTTTTTGTTCAGCAGGCGCTCTTCTTCCAGAAGATTAATCAAATTAATTTCAGAGTCATCTTTCTCCTCTGCCTGAACCGCCGCCAGATTCTCTTCCTGCCACTGATGAATTTCCCGTTGCAGCTCAAAGGGCTTACGATTATTAATAAAATGATGACAGGCTGTCAGCCCGGAAACCAGCCGTATCTCATTACCGGAGAGCACTCGCTCCTCAGTCCGGTCTTTATACACTTTCAACTCATCTCTGATCCGCTGCAGATATTCATCAATAAATATACACAATGGCTCCAGATCAATAATGCGTCCTTCATACTCCTGCCCGGGTGGTGCTTTATCCTTATCCGGATCAAAACAATGGGGAGGCGAATCTGATAATAAATCCACTACATGGTGATGTTCCGGGTTTTGTCCTGCAAAGCCTTTTAAGTGACTATGCTCTACCCATTTATCCAGCAGGAGATGTATTTTTCTGGATTCCAGACGCATCAGCCGGTAAGGATCCAGCAACTTCAGGATAACGATTTTAAGATAAATATCTTTAATTGACCGCCGGGAATGCATTACTTCATTCTGGGCACCGATACGTTCTGCCAGCAGATAAAGCTGGTTCAGTTCCTGCCAGATATAAGGAGGTTCAGAAAGATAGAATTCAGAGCGCTCCACCAGCAGACGACTAATGTATTGCAGAGCCATATACAGTGCTTCTGGTAAGATATTACCAAGATACTGGTTCAGATAATCTTTATTATTGGCGATGTCATTAACAACAATCTGGTAGGCTACTGAACTTTCCAGCAGTAGATGCTGCATAATATCAATTAAGGACTGATATTCTTCCGCCACAGGGAAAGAGACCAGTTCAGTTTTCCTGTACAGGTACTCCAGTTCCTTATGAATTTCCTTATCCATAATTTTCATCAGGGTGAGCCGCAAATCCGGATCACATTGTACCCGGTTTAATTCGGTCAGAGTTTTCAACAAACCGGCTCTGTCTGACGGATCACGTTTATTCAACCAGTTTTGAATAGACAATACTTCCGGCATAATACCCTGATAGTCATCATCTAAAATAACCTGTTCGGATATTCTCAGCTTAGGCTTGAACACAGGGCCGGATCATACTTTGCTCAAAAAACAACCAGAAATTAAATTGAACTAATTTGAAAGATAAGGCTCAGAGCTTTAAAGTAAGCATTTGGAGACTCTGATGAACTTTGACCCTCATTTTAAATCACTACAAGACGGCCGAACAGATATAAACATCCGGTACGAATTACTGGATATAGTATTTTTAACCCTGGTGGCTATTTTATGTGGAGCAGAAGGCTGGAAAGACATTCAACGCTTTGGTGAATCAAAGCTGGAGTGGTTAAGAAAATACCGTGCATTCAAACAAGGCATACCCCGGCGCCATACAATAGACCGAATTATAGGGGTAATCCCCCCGAAAAATAATTCTTTTCATAAGTAGAATTTTCCATTAAATTATTAATGAGGAGAACCTACAATGAAGAAGTCCAGATTTACAGAATCCCAGAACATTGGCATTCTGAAAGAAGCTGAATCCGGCGTGCCGGTCACTGAATTATGCCGCACCCATGGTATGAGTGATGCCACCTTCTATAACTGGCAGGCCAAATACGGCGGCATGGATGTTTCCATGATGAAACGCATGAAAGAGCTGGAAGAAGAAAACCGCCGCTTGAAGAAGATGTATGCAGAAGAGCACTTAAAGGCAGAGATTATTCAGGAGGCCATGGCAAAAAAGTGGTAAAGCCATCCCATCGCAGGGAGATGGCTAAACAAGTAGTCAGGGACAGAGAAATATCCATCAGGCTGGCCTGTCGTATCTTTGATATTAGTGAAACCTGTTATCGTTATCAGGAAAAAAATTCACAGGTAAATGACAAAATTGCTGACTGGCTGCTGCGTTTGACGCAGGCTTATAAAAACCGGGGCTTTGGATTATGCTTCCTGTATTTGCATAATGTTAAAGGCTTTCCCTGGAACCATAAACGAGTATATCGTATTTATCGGGAGCTGGAATTAAACCTAAGGATAAAGCCTAAAAAACGATTAAAACGTAAAAAACCAGATACCCTGGCGGTTCCAGAACAAATCAATGATATCTGGTCGATGGATTTTATGCATGACCAGTTAAAAGACGGACGTAGCTTTCGTACCTTTAATGTAGTTGATGATTATAATCTAGAATGCCCGGGCATTGAAGTGGATTTATCATTACCGGCATTAAGAGTGATACGGACACTGGAACGCATTATTGAATGGCGAGGCAAGCTGTAGGGTTACAAAAAAGTATCATACTTTTATTTGTTTCCTATTAATAACAAACACTTAAACGCCAACCTCTACCTGTGTCAAAATCTGATTTTCCACAACCGAATAAATATCAACACTTTCATCTGGAACATCGATACTAACAATAAGACTATAACGGACTCTATTCTGCCAACGATCTATGCCAGTACGGTACTTCCACCAACCACCTACAGGATACACAGCTATTGTATGCATATTTGCAAGCTGATCAGCATATCTAATCCATGTATCAGAATGTAGGGAACCACGTGTACGTAACTGTGGTCCTAACTGCCAACCATTACTATCTCCTTCTGGGCCATCATAATCTTCAGTCCCATCATTTGCTTTTTGATTGATAGAAGCTCGAAAATTTTCAAGAGATTGATCTGGACGGATAACCTCGAATCTCAACCCATGAGATTGGTAGCTATAACGTTTCCTGTAGCCACGTCGTCCAGGGTTTGGTTCAATAAAATAAGACAATGTAACTTTGAGCTTAACTTCTAAATCCGGGGGTAATTTTTGTAATTCTTCTATGGGCCAAGGTAAATGATAAAGCTGCATCTCATTTAACTTGGGGTCAGTTGAGGCACTTGCACCAACAGCTTTTATAAAAGGTTGTATATAATCTTGAGCAATTAATGTTAAAGCATGGTTTGCACTATATTGAGCACGTTCGAGACTTGGCACTCCATATCCAACAGTTCTAAGCATTGTTTCTTTAGCTAGTTTCAGGCCAGTAGTCAGGATATTCAGCCATAAGGATTGCAGCTTGACGTGAAACTAATGCACAAGCAGCACTGGTATCTGCATTAGTTTCAAATAATTGTCCCGTAGTTCTTCCAGATGTAGTCAACAGAGAAACAACATTAGCATCTGTAACTTCATTTTGATCCGGAGAAAGCAAGCGATTACCACCTTCGGCAACCATATCAGGCTTATAAGGTGTAGTAGTTCAGACCTGATCTGACAGTCCTCCCGTTTTGAAGGTGTCTGTCAGATTAAACCTGAGCTAAATTTTTTTCAGCCCAGACTGATTTCCCATCAGTTAATGTATCCATGGGTGTTCTTCCACAACACATTTTTCCCTGATGGGTACGTTCATTATTATAATATCTGATCCATTCGTCCAGATCTTTTTGTAATTCTTCCATGGAAGAATACAGTTTTTTTCTGAATGTGACCTGATAAAATTCCTGTAATATGGTTTTATGAAATCGCTCACATATTCCATTGGTCTGAGGTGAACGCGCTTTGGTCTTTGTATGGTCAATATCATTAATGGCCAGATAAAGCTGATAATCATGGTGCTCCACACGGCCACAGTATTCTGTTCCCCGGTCAGTTAAAATTCTTAATAAAGGGAGCTCCTGCTCTGCAAAGAATGGCAGGACTTTATCATTGAGCATATCGGCTGCTGTAATAGGCGTTTTTGTTGTGTAAAGCTTGGCAAAAGCGACTTTACTATAGGTATCCACAAAGGTTTGCTGATAGATACGACCCACGCCTTTTAATGTACCGACATAAAAGGTGTCCTGAGAACCCAGATAACCGGGGTGAGCCGTTTCAATTTCACCACAAGCTTCATCATCCTGTTTTTTCTTCTCCAGGGCGGCCACCTGCTCATCACTGAGTATAATGCCTTCCTGGGCTACCTTATCTTCCAGAGCCTTAAGGCGCTTTTTAAAGTTTTCCAGGTTATTGCGTAGCCAGATAGAGCGTACACCACTTCCGGATACAAAAATGCCTCTTTTTCTCAATTCATTACTGGTTCTGGCCTGGCCATGTGCGGGAAATTCAATGGCATATTCGCAGACCTTCTTTTCAGTATCCAGATCAACACGATTTTTCAAATTAGGTGTTCTTCGGCTTTTTGAGATCAGTGCTTCCAGGCCGCCTTCATCCACCAGTTCCTGATATCGGTAAAAAGTATCTCTTGATACGCCCATAACCTGGCAGGCTTTGGACACATTTCCTAATTCTTCGGCTAAATTTAATAAACCGGCTTTATGTTTGATGATAGGATTGTTAGTATGAAACATGAGAGTCTCCTTTTGTTTTGTCATAAAGATTCGACACCTTTAATCAAAACGGGAAACTCTCACTAAGTCAAGCCGACTGTCAGATCAGGTCTGAACTACTACATATAAGGTGCATGCTTTCGCCACCTCCAATTGACAGCAGAGCGTGAAGCTGGTGCGACATCACCTGTTACAGCAAACGGTGACCAACCATTATAGTCTGGATCATCATTAGTTGTTTTCTCTGTGAATGCACCTACAGTTAACGCATTCCATGATTGAGCAGGATCTTCTATTTGTGCCAGATGAACTTGATCCCAATAATCCAGTTCTGGAGATAAAACTCTGTTATTGCCTGAAGATATAACAAACAACTTCGAATTTTCATCTGTAAGACCAGATGTAAATTGATCTATTTCAGCCGACCATGATGAAGGTTGACCTCCTTCACGCTCTGGCTCCGCAGTTATTGCCAAAGAATACACTCGATTCCAGTCTGGTCTATCTACTGCCAGCTTCTCCGCTGTTCCCACCGTGACCGCACCATACAATTCAGGATCATTATGCCCAGTCGGTGGCAATATACGAGCAGACTCTATATGATGATTTAACTTTATTTGTCCAGTACTCACTAATGCTTCTTGTAAGTCACCAAAAATTGCTAATCCTGCCTGTCTTGACCCATGATCGTTATATGGTCCAAGTGGAATTGCTGGATTATAATCATCATAGCGCGGCCAATCAGGGTGCCATCGTTCTGCTTGCTGCTCATTGCAGAGCATTCCTAGAATAGGATGATTATAATTAACACCAGTATCAATGATAGTAATTGCTGTAGTACAACCATCTTCAATTTGGATTCGAGCCCTCAAATCATCAGCCCATTCAACAAAAGATGGTTCAGACCGGCAGGGGGTTAATGATGTCGACTTCAGTCGAAGAGAAATTCCGCCCCCATGGTGAGCAAATACCTGGAAAAGGCAGGGTGTCAAGGAGGAGTCCTGAAAGGAAGTTCCTTGATAGCCTGACTTTGGAAGGTAGGCTGTTCACTATGGAGGTGGTATTTCAGGTTTGTTCATTTAACCTCTGCTGACTTAAACCACCGCAATGAGCGTTTACACAGTTATTTTTACACCCTCCCCCATACGGCTATCGGTGGAGTACCACCCAGGCAAAAATTGGCTTTAGCCGGAGAAAACAATTTAAACCGTCTTATCCACATACCCACAGGCCAGGCCTGTCAGTGAGATAAACCTGAAGGTCTTACCAACAGGCAGACCTATGGATATATGGATAAGACTTATGCAAAACCTCTATTTATGAATTGCTTTATAAATGGGGGGATTACCCCGCTTTCTTTTTCAAAGGGCGCATCATCAAAACCAATGACGCATATTCTTTTTTTAATCTTAAGGTCTCATCCAGTGAACGCATTCTCTATTTCCCACTTTACCCATCCCATTCGTCTGTTCCATAATCTATTTACTAACTATACTATGGGAAGAACAAAAATCAGAATCAATAACTGCTTAATGTATCAAAAATATTGACTGTTATGAATTTTATAAAAAAATACCTTACCTGAATATTACTCCAAAACCTGCTATTTCTTTTAATGAATGGCATGATGTCACCCAGAAGATACCGGCTTAGCAGATTGCTATTTATTTGGATTAACTTTGCTGGATAGTAGTAGATTCATAGTAGATTTTCAGTATCTACCAGACATCTACTGGAAGGAACAAGCTTAACTAGAAATTATATCACTAGCTTCTAATGGTTTGTTTCATTAAGGAAAAATGGTGGGCCTGGACAGACTCGAACTGTCGACCTGCCGATTATGAGTCGGATGCTCTAACCAACTGAGCTACAGGCCCTTATAGGGGTGTCGGTGTGAACCGAGGGGTTGAGAAGCTAGGTATTATATCGGGTAATGGCGATTATGACTAGCTTCTCGGAGCAGAAAAGGAACGGATTTTTTAGTCCTCGCGCATAAAGCTGCGCAGCATTTCTGAACGGGTTGGATGGCGCAGTTTGCGTAAAGCCTTGGCTTCAATCTGACGGATACGTTCCCGGGTAACGTCAAACTGTTTACCCACTTCTTCCAGGGTATGATCAGTATTCATGTCAATACCAAAGCGCATTCTCAGCACCTTGGATTCTCTGGCGGTTAAACCTTCCAGAATGGAACGAGTCGCATTTTTCAGGCCGGAGGTATTGGCCGTTTCTGCAGGCGACTGAATATTCTGATCTTCGATAAAATCACCCAGATGCGAATCTTCATCATCACCGATGGGGGTTTCCATAGAGATGGGTTCCTTGGCAATTTTAAGCACTTTACGTACCTTGTCTTCCGGCATTTCCATTTTCTCTGCCAGCTCTTCAGGAGTGGCCTCACGACCTTTTTCCTGTAATAACTGTCGGGAAACACGATTGAGCTTGTTTATGGTTTCAATCATGTGGACTGGAATACGAATGGTACGGGCTTGGTCTGCAATGGAGCGGGTAATGGCCTGACGGATCCACCAAGTGGCATAGGTTGAAAACTTGTAGCCGCGCCGGTATTCAAATTTATCTACGGCTTTCATCAGACCAATATTACCTTCCTGAATTAAATCTAGGAACTGCAGGCCGCGATTGGTGTATTTTTTGGCAATGGAAATGACCAGACGCAGATTGGCTTCCACCATTTCTTTTTTGGCGCGGCGGGCCTTGGCTTCACCAATAGACATCTGGCGGTTAATATCTTTTAAACCGGAAATGCTCATACGGCATTCTTTTTCTATGGCTACCAGCTTACGCTGAGCTTTACGGATCTCATCCGCATGTTCTTTAAGCACTTCTGAGTAGGGTTCACCTGCTTCAATGTGCTTATCCAGCCAGGTCAGATCGGTTTCGTTATAGGGAAATGAGGTGATAAATTCTTTTCTGGGCATGCGGGCTTTTTCCACACAGGCTGTCAGAATGACTTTTTCGTGCTGACGAATACGCTCAATCAGTGAGCGCAGACCAACGATCATACGTTCATTCAGTTTGTGTGTACGCTTAAGCTTCATAAAGGCATCAGCTATTTCGGCACGCAGCGCTTTACACTTATCTGTATCGTAGTCGTCCTTATCGCCTTCTTTTTTACCGGCTTCTTCACAAAGCAGTTGCTTATTCAGTTCACGAATATGATCAAAGTGTTCCTGAACCATTTCCATATCAGGGCCCGCAGGCTCTACTTCTGCAACATCATCAGTATCGTCGTTGCTGCTAACATCATTAGGTGTCGCAGCAGGATTCGCCAGAAGATGATCTTCAATATCTTCTTCTTCCTGCAAAGCAAAACCGGAACCGCTTAGGAGATCGGTGATTTTTTTCTCACCTTTTTCAACTTTTTCGTACTCTTCCAGCAACAGGTTAATAGTGGCAGGATAAGAGGCCAGCGCAGTAAACATCTGTCTGACACCTTCTTCAATACGCTTGGCAATTTTGATTTCGCCCTGGCGGGTCAAAAGCTCAACAGAGCCCATTTCACGCATATACATACGCACGGGATCGGTAGTACGACCGAACTCACTGTCCAGTGTGGCCAGCGTGGCAGCCGCTTCCTCAACCACGTCATCATCAGTGGTGGTAGTGGTAGAGCCTTCAACAATCAGATCATCGGCATCGGGGGCCACTTCGACCACCTTAATACCCATGTCATTGATCATGGCGATAATATCTTCAATCTGTTCGGGTTCGAGAATATCATTAGGCAGATGGTCATTGACCTCAGCATAGGTAAGATATCCCTGCTCCTTACCCCGAGCGATAAGCTGTTTGATTTTAGATTGCTGTGTTTCTTGATCCATAAACCTCTTGATCCTGGTTTTTGATTCTAAATAAGTCTGTCAAATTGAAGATTAAACAACGAAAGATAACTTGTTATTTTAGCATATTTGTCAAATTTCTGCGAGCTAAGCTATACAAAAGCCGTTAAAATTTGCCATTAAAGTCCGCTTCTATGCACAAATACCTTCACGAATTGTAAACCTGTCTATCATGGCTGTTTTGTATTCAGTAAATTGAGTAATTGCAGGTACTCTTTTTTTTCTGTCTGGCTCAGTCCCTGCTGACGCTCTTTACGTTCCAGACTATTAAAACGCTGTTGCTGGAACTGGCGGCCCAACAGTTGCAGTATTTCATTAAACTCACAGCGGATTGCCTCCTCATCACTTAATAAGGAAGGCTCAACCGCCAGCTGCTCTAGGTACTGCCGCTGTCTGGGATCGGACCAGTGTGCAAGTATCCTTGCAGTGTTTAAATTGGGATCGTTCTGCAGTAAATCAAGCAACTGTACAAAAAGTCCGATATCCGCCAGCTCCAGTGCTACAAAACGTCCCGGGTCGCCGCTTAACTCTGCCAGCTGCGGATATTGCAGCAGGTAGGCAATGGCTTTTCTGACCGGTGAAGCCACCTGAGGTGAAGCCCGATTGACCGACTTTTGTTTAAAACCGGCAACAGACCTGTCTATAGACGCAACACCAGCGGTTTTTATTCCTAACAGGGCAGACAAAGTAATACGGTCAATTTCTGCCAGCTCCGACAGACGCGTCACCATCATGGTCTGAAACACCCCTTCCTGGATCTGCTGCAGATAAGGTTTACTTAAATCAACCAGTTTAGAACGACCGTCCAGGATCTCCATATCCACCTGCTGCATCAGGGTATCAAAAAAGAACCCGGAAAAACTTTGAGCCTTATCAATCTCTGCTTCAAAACCAGCCTTACCCTGCTGCCGAACCAGACTGTCCGGATCTTCACCTTCCGGCAGGAACATAAAACGGGCCTGTTTACCCGGTTTGATAGCCGCCAGGGCATTATTCATCGCCCGCCAGCCCGCGTCCCGTCCAGCCCGGTCACCATCAAAACAGAAAATCACTTCATCACAGAGGCGAAACAGTTTCTGCAAATGTTCAGAAGTGGTGGCAGTACCCAGTGTGGCCACGCTGTAGCGTATATCAAACTGGGCCAGTGCCACCACATCCATATAGCCTTCAACCACCAGCACCCGGTCGATTTTTCTTAATGCTTGTTTGAGTTCAAACAGGCCGTAAAGTTCCTGGCCTTTATGAAATAAACGGGTTTCAGGAGAATTAAGGTATTTCGGCTTACCGTCACCCAGAATACGTCCACCAAAAGCAATGGTACGCCCACGACGATCACGAATGGGAAACATCAGCCGTTCCCGAAAGCGATCGTACCAAGGTAACTGATTCGGTCTGTTATTATCGCTTTCTTCTCGCCTGATCAGCATACCGGTATCCGACAGTGCCTGAATTTTCTGCTCATTGCCGGCCCCGATAACATTCAGAACATTGTCCCAGCCCGGCGGCGCAAAACCCAGGCCATAAGTCTGAATCACCTCATCACTCAGGCCCCGCTTTTTAATATAAGCCTGTACTTTATGGGCCTGAGCATGATGGCTTAACTGATACTGGTAATAATTGGCCACCTGATCCAGCAGTTCAAACTGTTCCGGATTCTGCCGGGCCTGTTTATTGTCATAGGCTACTTTGGGCACTTCCATCCCGGCCATTTGTGCCAGCTCTTCCAGCGCCTCAACAAAGCTCAGGTGTTCATATTCCATCAGAAAACGAATGGCATCCCCACTGGCTCCACAGCCAAAACAGTGGTAAAACTGCTTCGGCTGACTGACACTGAACGAAGGCGTTTTCTCGCCATGAAAGGGACAGCATGCCATATGATTACTGCCTGAACGTTTTAAAGGCACGCGAGAATCAATCAGCTCGACAATATCCGTATAGGCGAGGACTTCATCTATAAATTCTCTTGGGATTGAACCGGCCATTACCTTCCAGAAAAAGTGGTTATCTACTTGGATTATGCTCTGCTGCTACAATAGGCAGAATGTTTAAAATTTTATAAAAGCAGTATTATTAAACACCTGTAAAAAGTATTTTTATACTTTATTATTTTAGACGTTTAACAGGATTTAAGGGATAGAAAGCGTATTTTTATTGCAGAATAAGAACTGCTTAACGCCTGAGTTGTTTTGAGCCTGTCTCGGGTATCGGCTCTGGTTCAGCTTAGCCTCTGTTTAATCAGAGCACTAACTTGTGACATATCAGCACGCCCCTGAACCTGGGGTTTTATCAGCCCCATCACCTTGCCCATATCTTTCATGGACTGGGCACCGGTGGAACTGACAGCATCGTCTATCAGACGAGCTATTTCTTCTGCAGATAAAGCAGCGGGCAGGAACTCCTGAAGAACTTTCATCTCCATTTCTTCTTTTTCTGCCAGATCAATTCGATCGGCATCACGAAACTGCTGGGCAGAGTCTTTGCGCTGTTTAACCAGCTTGTCTAATACCGCCAGTACCTGGGTATCATCAAGCTCGATCTGTTCATCAATTTCACGTTGTTTTATGGCCGCAAGCACCCCGCGAATAACAACCAAGCGCTCCTTTTCTTTAGCACGCATGGCCGCTTTCATGGCATCAGTAAGATCTGACTTTAAGGTCTGGCTCATTTTTAACTCAATCTATTTATAATAAGAGGTTAAGTAACCAACTTATCGGGCTGTTATTGTCTGACAGGCCTTAATAAGCGATTGAAATACAATAAAAAACAGGTGATAGAACAATAATAACTTTTAACTGGCTTTATCTCATTGAGGTTTCATTGAGAAAGTCAGTCAGAAGCTTTAGTACATACGTCTACGACGACCAATCTCACGAGACTGTTTTTTCTGCCAGCGTTTAACAGCAGCGGCAGCTTTACGTTTACGTACTGCAGTTGGCTTTTCATAATATTCGCGACGACGAACTTCAGACAGGATGCCTGCTTTTTCACAGGAACGTTTGAAACGACGTAAGGCTACGTCAAATGGTTCATTTTCTTTTAACTTTACCGATGGCATGAAAACTCCTAAATTAAAACATTTTACCCAGCAATTTGTATTATCTGCTTTATATTTCGGAGACAAAGCTTGCTCTTTAACCCAAAACGCAGACACGGGATCATACTCTTATTTTGTGCTGACTGCAAAAATTTTTTGAAAAAATTCGTAACTATTTAACTTAAATCAGAACACTGTACAGGGCGGGAGCATTCTTTTAATAATTCTCATTTAGACGCAAATACCGTATCCATTGACCGCACTCCTTGCTGAAGACGCCGAGAATCCATCCATGGAGGCTTTTCGGCAGCATCCCTGCTGCCGAAACTTCATCAAGAAGCACGGTCAATGGATACTCAGTGGCTATAAATATAATATTTTTACATATTGAACATATTTTAATCGAAGTATGATCCGGCCCTGGAGCACTGTAGAGTGACTATTTAAAACAATATACTTAATTTACTGACATTTCCCGTTTTTAGCTACTGTGAATACTCCCCAACTTGCAAGATCCCATAATAGAGTACACAATAACGTCCATGAAAGTACTGGGTATTGAAACATCCTGTGATGAAACAGGCATTGCGATTTATGATGACGAACAGGGTATTCTGGCAGATGCCTTATACAGCCAGATAGCACTGCATGTCGACTATGGAGGAGTGGTGCCGGAACTGGCTTCCCGGGATCATGTGCGGCGCATTATTCCCCTTATTAAACAGGTTATGAGTAAATCCGGCTGTCAACCTAGTGATATTGACGGTATTGCCTATACTGCAGGGCCGGGCTTAATGGGCGCCCTGATGGTAGGCGCGGCCGTTGGCCGCTCACTGGCCTGGACCTGGCAATGCCCCAGTATTGGTGTACACCATATGGAGGGACATCTGCTGGCTCCCATGCTGGAAGAAAATGTTCCCCAGTTCCCTTTTCTGGCACTGCTGGTTTCCGGCGGCCATACCCTGCTGGTGGATGTAACGGCTATCGGCTCCTATAAAGTTATAGGTGAGTCACTGGATGATGCCGTGGGGGAAGCCTTTGATAAAACGGCCAAAATGCTGGGGCTGGGTTATCCCGGCGGTCCTGTTATTTCAAAACTGGCCGAATCCGATACCACTGTCCGTTATAAATTTCCCCGCCCCATGGTTAATCGGCCCGGACTAGATATGAGTTTCAGCGGACTGAAAACCTTTGTGCTGAACACCTGGATGGAATCGGATAAAACGGATCAGACCCGGGCGGATATTGCCTGGGCCTTTCAGGACGCTATTGTGGATACCCTGACCATTAAGTGTAAACGGGCCTTAAAAGCCACCGGTTATCAACAGCTGGTCATTGCCGGCGGCGTCAGTGCTAATAAAAGCCTGCGTGAACGTTTAAATCAGCTGGCTAAAACCAGTCCGCTGGAGATCTTTTATCCCCAGCTACAGTACTGTACCGATAACGGCGCCATGATTGCATTTGCTGGACTGCAGCGCCTTAAAGCCGGGGAACATGACAGGGAAGGTTTTAGCACCCGGCCACGCTGGCCTCTGGATGAGCTTGAGGTTTTAGGTAAATAGGTTTTAGGACTGATTTCCGGGAATAACTTTTTATGTTTCGGTGCCTTCCAGTAAGCGTTGAATATTGCTTCGGTGGCGCCAGATCAATAGTACGGCGATAAAGCTACCCATAATCATATAAATGGTGGAACCGCTGAAGAACCAGAAATAAAAAGGTGACAGAGCGGAAGCCACTAATGCTGCCATAGAGGATATTTTAAAGCCATAGGCAACAATCAGCCAGGTCACAATCATGGCCAGAGCCACCGGCCAGCTGATACCCAGTATAGCCCCCAGTGAAGTTGCCACCCCTTTACCGCCCTTAAAGCCGAAAAACAACGGATACAGATGCCCCAGAAAAGCCGCCACCGCCACCAGAGCCAGGGTTAACTCATTACCAGTAAACCAGCGAGCCACCAGCACCGGCACCAGCCCCTTTAACATATCCCCCAGTAAGGTAATAGCCGCCGCCTTTTTCCCGCCAATACGCATCACATTAGTCGCACCGGGATTATTAGACCCCTGAGTACGCGGATCAGGCAGCCCCATCAGCTTACAGGTAATAATAGCAGCAGACACAGAGCCCAGAAGATAGGCAAAAACAATTAAACTGATTGAAGTGAGTGGATCGGTGAACACGGAGTTGTCTCTTGAGTTTTAAAGGGGGAATTATACTCGAAAATGGGGGGAAGTGAAAAGCGTTCAGCGTTCAGAAAAAAATTAAAATATTTTGCACAAACTTAAAGATAAATTCTGTTGCTCTGGCTCTTTCTGAACGCTGAACTCTCAGCGCTGAACGCTGCTCTTATCCTTCCTGCCCATCCACCCGCGGCGCACTCAGAATCGGCGTATAAGCCAGACTAAACAATACAAACGCAACAACCCATAGCGTAATAGATATCTCAATCCACAGCACATACTGGCTCATGGCAATCAGAGGCATAAATACCCGCAGTAGTGCTGCAATAAATAACAGGTAGAAACCCCATACAGCAAATTTAGGCGGTACCATTTCCCGGCCGGTGTGGCCCAGGGAAACGCGGGCCATCATGCCGTAGGTGGTGATGCCGATTACACCGACAGTCCAGGCATGGATGGCCAGGTTATTAGTTACCAGCTCTAGTCCTACAAGCAGTTTCATGGCAAAACCGATAATCAGCCATAAATAACCGGCATACAGTACCCAGAGTATGGGGATATTAAGCACGGGTTTAGAAAACCAAGGCATAACCCGCATAAAATGCGCCACCAGCATTACTGCTGCAAGCAGAGCAATAATCAGACCGTTAAGGACAAAGAGATCGGCCAGTCCCAGTAACACCAATGTGTAAAGCAGCACTTTTTCCAGTAAAGGACGTTCCACTACCTGGGTGCCGGGTACTACAACCCGGGTAAAAAAAGGCATTACTCTGCCAGTCAGAACCTGGATTATCATTAAAATACTGTACAGCGTCAGGGTATTACCCAGGATTAGAGTACCCGTAGTTATCCCAAGATGCTGTAACTGCACCAGAATATCGGCCAGCATAAAGGTTGAAATAATAACCACCATAATAATATTATGCCATTGCTTTGCTTTTATAATGGGATGGGCAATAGCTAGGGCCAGTAATAGAAAAAAACTGATATCCACCAGGGCAATTAACATACCCGGTACAGGTGTAAAAGGCAGGATACGAGCCAGCAGCCAGACAAGAGCCAATATGGCTAATGGTGTTTTTGTAATGGTCTGCACACCGGTCCAGTTCCTAACGGCAGTCAGTAAAAAGCCAGCAATAACGGCTGAAGCGTAACCAAACAGCATCTCATGACTGTGCCAGTCTATAAAACCGTAATAATTATTCAGATGCAGGGTGTTGGTGTACATCAGAGCCCACAGGCTCATTAACACAACCGCTGACCACCCGGCTAACAGGAAAAAAGGCCGAAAGCCCAGGTTAAACATGGCAAAACTGCTGGTTAGCTTCTCATTGATCTGTAACAACACAATAGTCCTCAAAACGGGTAAATCCAGAAGAGCTCATTAGAACAATATTTAACCAGCAAGTGAATGACCAAGATCAAGGGGCAAAAATAGGATACTGGTGGACAGGCAGGATCAATAGCTATGGGCAAATGCCCGGACCTCTATATTTAATAACTGAATACTACAGCAGGGGCTTTGTAATGAGCTACATAAACAATATAGGCAAACACCACAACCGCAGCAAGCGCTGCTGTTGCCCGAAGGTTTTTTGTTTTTGCCCATTTTAAGGCCACCATACCTAGCAAAATATACAGACACAGGCCAATAATTTTTTCTGCCATCCAGAAAGTTGTAAAAGGATTAAGACCCAGTAAGTACACCATGAACAGGGCACTGACAAGCAGTATGCTATCAACCATATGCGGCACTTTTTTAAACCAGTAACGATTCTGATAAGGTGAATCTCTGTGTTTCAATATAACACGGATAATAAAGCCGGTGATTGACAGAGAGATAGCAGTGACGTGGATTAATTTGGTAATTTCAAATAAGGTCATTTGGGAGTTAGGTTTAAGGTTTTAGGATAGAGGAAGTTATTTGATAACTAAAAAAGCCCTTCTTAGAAACACAGTATTCCACGATAGTATTTTTCTGTCCTGATAGTAGAGTTATAACCTGGTTTTCCATTTATCAAGATCTCTTCTTGCGTGCAGTACAGCAAGAACAATTATAGTATTACTATTAACCATAACCAGATAATATAAGCCAAAAGGAAAACGTTTCAGTGATCTGTCAACACTTTCCCGGACACTTTTTTTAAGCCATTTTCTGTAGTTCTTCGTAATCTTTAGGTGATAAATAATCATTGGCAGAATGCAGTCTTTCCCTGTTATAAAAGACTTCAATATATTCAAATATCACCTGTTTAGCTTCATCCCTGGTTCTGAATTTCTGATGATGCACCAACTCTGTTTTCAGTGTATGGAAAAAGCTTTCTGATACAGCATTGACGCTCCTATGTCAAGTAAGCAAGGCAGCGTCCTTCAAATCAGCCAGAATAATTGGATATAACTCTCTAATAATATAACGCTTCAAACATCGATGGATCTCTTTTAATGATTTACCCTCTAATGTTCTTCGAGCGACATATTCCCGGGTACGTGGATCACTTCGCATACGAACCATGGCAATCGTCCATAATGCATTATTAGCATCCCGATTACCTCCACGGTTAAGTTGGTGACGAACGGTTTTACCCGAGGAAGCCTCTAAAGGATTAACACCAAATAATGAAGCTAAGGCTGCTTCATTACGTAGACGTTCTGGGTTATCACCAGCAACGGCCAGTAATGTTGCCGCTGTTTGAGGGCCAACACCAAATTGTTCCGGCATTCGTTTGGCACCGCGTTTTGTTAATTGCTCCAGGGTTTTATCCAGTTCTTTCAGCTCTTCTGTAAGGGAGAGCCAGCGTTTCGCTAATAAACGGAGAGTGGTAGCCAATGTAACTAACCAACTTGATTCTCCAGGTGTTCGCAGGTAAGCGCAGCTATTAACACATTCTGCAGGCTTTGACTTCCATAATTTTGAACGTATATTATCAGGGGCAGAAATAAGCAAAGCCCGGATCTGATTAATGGCCTGTGTCCGTGCCTTAACGGCGCTACGCCTGGCAACAGAGACAATCCGCATAGCTTCAGCAGCACCAGAGTGTAATTTAGGTATTGCACATACGTTACCCGATAAAACAGTGCGTGCAGCACTTTCTGCATCTGTTGGATCGGACTTACCACGAAAGCGACGCATTGAACGGTCAGGTCGATTAATTTCAAAGACCTGAACTTTTTGTTTAGAAATAAATCGTGCCAAACCCGCACTATAAGTTCCTATACCTTCAATGCCTGCTCGTCGCAGCTTACCAAAAGATTGTGCCCATTTAAATAACTGCTGATAACCCGTAGTATTCGTCTCTATCGATAAATTTCCCAGATATTTTCCAAATCCATCAATGAGCACTGCAATATGTTTATCCAAATGGGTATCAACACCAGGGATAACTTCATTTTGAAGTTTTTTGTTCATGGCCAACACCTCCCAGAAAAGCATAAGTCAGGTATCACCAATCCGAATTACAGGACAGGACACTCAAGATGCAAAACAAAGCTCCTATTAGGTCACAAGTAATCGGCCCAGTGACGCCTGGGGAACGTCAACTCCAATCAACAGGTCAATACAAATGCAACAAGGCCAATCCCAGCATGGGTCAGATTGGGATGACGTTCATGGGTATTATAAACTGAGTGTCCCGGCAATTACCCTTGCGACTCATGGCGACTACTGAAACCGACTTTTCTGACTCGATAGCCAACTGTACTGCTGATTCTCTGAATTCCGGGGTATAGCTCTTTGCTTGTCTTGTTTTATCTGTCATTTTGAACACTCTCTCTTTTTAAAAGTATTTTAAGTTGTGTGTCCGGAATAGTATAGCCTCATCACAGATTAATTCGTCTTATATCTTGCAGGACTTTTTTGTAAATAAGGGGTGAACGGTAGATTTTAGTAATAGCTTCATCTGCGCATAATTTAAAGTCAAATCCGAGGCCCTGTCTTTGAGACTGATACCATTGAAAGGCATCTAACAAATCCTCCCGAGCTTCCGGGCGAATGATTAATTTATAGCCCATTACTATTTCATTTCATTTTTAATTTCGTCCCATGAGAAGCCCTCATCTGGCGATGCATTGTATGCTGAGATCCTAGTCTCAAGTACTTTCTTCTAGGATTCAGTTACTTTCAATGTATTTTCATCATTTGCTATGCTATCCCATAGTTCTTCAGCAAGCAAAATCCGCTCAGACTGGCTAAGCTCTTGAATATTAATTATTTTTTAAATTGTCATGCTAACATTCTAGTTTAAAATCTACTTTTTGTCGATAATATGCAGGTTTATCAGCACACCAGACTACTGAAAATATTTATTAAAGAGTGGCAGAACTTCAAATTTTCTAATACCTGATATCAATTGCATTTATTTACACCACAGATCAACATTGATTTTAGCTGAATAATCAACGATTATGCTACACTTTATTTTACTTACATTTTCCTCATATTTTCCGTGCCGGTTCAAGGGTTCTTTTATGGACATCGTTTTTATTGAGCAGTTCAAATTGGATACCATTATTGGTATTCATGACTGGGAGCGTGAACAGCCCCAGCCGATTGTTCTGGATATTGAAATTGGCTGCTGTATTAAAAAAGCAGTACAGAGTGATCATATAAAAGACTGTGTGGATTATTTTGAAGTGTGTGAGCGGATCCGGCAGTTAGCGGCTACCCATCATTTTCAGCTGGTTGAAACTCTGGTAGAAGCCATTAGTGATATGATTATAAATGATTTTGGTGCCCGGCAGGTTAAAATAAAGCTGAGCAAGCCCAATGCGGTTGCCGGGGCTCAGGGTGTCGGCGTCATAATTGAGCGCTCTGCTGATAACAGGAACACATAATAATGAATATGCATCGTGTCTATGTCGGTATTGGCAGCAATATAGAACAGGAAAAACACATTCAACTGTCTGCACAATATCTGCGCAATGCCTTTGGAGACAATTGCGGCTTACAATTGTCTCCGGTTTATAAAACCCGGGCAGTAGGTTTTGATGGCGATGATTTTTATAATCTGGTGGCCTGTTTTGACACGGATAAAAGCGCCATTGAGGTGGAAAAAACCTTAAAACAGATTGAGCATGAAAACGGCCGGCAGCGCAACCAGGAAAAATTCTCTGCCCGAACTCTGGATATTGATTTATTACTTTATGATCAGGAAATTATTCAGGCAGATGGTATCTCTGTACCCAGAGATGAAATTGAAAAGTACGCCTTTGTACTGTCTCCGCTGGCTGATCTGGCACCGGAACTGGTGCATCCTCAAACAGGTAAAAGCATGGCTGAAATGTGGCATGTCATGCAGGCAGATATTGATAAAAACAGCCTGCAGAAAATTGATTTTAACTGGTAATAATGCCTGTTTATGCAGGCCGTCTATTGATACAGGCACTTCTATAAATGCAGGAGTGCCTTGGTTTGTGCTATCTTTTCCTTAGCCTTTTCCAGCACTTTGATACTTAGGTTGGGTGTCAACTGGCCCAGAGCCAGTTTATGGAAAGCCGGTATCTGGTCAATAATAGGCACCTCACGCTGTCGTGGGGTGCCGATATAGCTATGTAAATGCGCTATATTAACAATATCTACCAGATCAGACTTGTCGTTGTAGTCCCGCATCCAGTTTTCTGTTTCTTCGGTCACCTCAATAAAATCTTCCGAAAAGTCCCAGCGGCTTAAAATGGATGAACCAACCTGAGAATGCATTTTTTTTATCACTTTACCCAAATGTTCCTCGCTATCCATAATCAGAGGATGCTCAACAGCCTTGTTTAAAATAGCCACTACACCTATATCATGGATAAGCCCAGCCAGCAGCGCATGTTCCGCATTAAAACCATGGGTTATTTTTGCCAGTACAAAACTGATGGAAGCAATTTCAATGCTGTGCTCCCAGAGCATACACATCTATTTGGTCAGAAGGGGATTTTTAGAGGTAAATATTTCTTTCAATGTAAAGGCAGTGACCAGTTATACTTTGGTTTTGGTTCCCAGACTGACTACCGCTGTTTTTAAATCCTCGGCTTTTTTACGGCGCTGATAAAATGCGCTATTGGCGGCTTTAATAATTTTAGCGGCAATGGCCGGATCCGTCAGAATCACATTGGCAATATCTACTGCAGTGGAATTTTCATCCGCCACCACTTCACGAATACGGGTAGCAATACTGGGCATACTAAATAGCTGATCCTAAAAGGTGTCCACCCTATAACCTTTTCTGTTGAATTTCAGAACCAGGAAACGGGGACACATTATTCATAAATTTTCTAACATCTTCCATCAGGCTTTTCATTGTTGAATGTCGATGATTTCTGGTTACGGTATCATGTAACTGTTTCCATAATAGCTCTATTATGTTTACCCAGGGGTGATAGGCTGGCTGAAATATCAGCTCAAACTTTTTATTATGGGACAGAAATGTTTTCGTTATCTGGCTTTTATGTATAATATAATTATCCGCTATCAATCGGATGGTTTTAGCCTGCCTGTATCTTTTTCTTAACTCTGCCATCAGGCGTAAAAACAGGAATGAATTTTTACTTTCCCATTCTACCCAGACAACCTGACCTGTTTTAGCATTCAGGGCACCGGCCAGATAATTCTTCTGGTTTTTACCAGGAGTGGGTATTCTGGTTTGTTGTCCTTTTACAGACCAGAAACTGCCGATACGTGGATTTAAATCAACATCGGCTTCATCCACATAAAATACAGAATGCTCAGCATTGGCTGATTGCAAGGCTTTCTCTATCCTCTTCATTTTACGAGCTTTTTCCTTATCCTGTATGCATAGTGTCGGGCTGGCTCGTTTCCATTTTATACCCGGTTTAGGTAATAAACCTGAGATCTGGATAAGAACCCAGTCATTTACCTAAATACAGAGAGTTTTCATATCAGTCTCATCTATTCTGATTGTCGGCTTGTCTTTTTTATGACAATAGGCAATCAGAGAACCAATAAGGTTCAACATAAAACCACTTACGCTTCTATGACGTAAATGTCCAATCTGTGTAATATTTTTTAGCTGATCATTAACCGTTTCAATTATAAAACGTTTTTTCAGCATAATCTTATCCCACAATGCAATGGCACGTGGTTTCATGTTTCGTCTGATATTGGTAATAAGCTCGACATCCTGTTCAAACAGTTCATCACTTAAAAGACTGGAGACATAGCCTTTGTCACCATAAAGCTTTCCATATAAGTCTTTGGCCATTTCAGGAACCGGTTTTCTGTCATCTACATTACCGGCCGTCAATTTAGTGGCCAGTATTTCACCTTTATGATTAATGATCAGGTGAACTTTAAACCCATAGAACCACCCCATGGTCGATTTGCCTCGCTGAGCAACACCATCAAAGACTTTATGCCTGGGTATGCGAATGTTTTGGCATACTTTAATGCTGCTCGCATCAACAAAGGCAATTCCGGTTGGCTTTCCTTTGCAATGAGTAAAGTAAGCGCATAATGGCACCAGTACCGATGACATCACTCACAGGAAACGGCTATAGCTCAATAAATTTGGAAACTCTTTCCTAAGATGTTGATGCACATGGCATAAATAATAACTCTTAAAATCTTTGTAATGTGACTGATGAAAGTTAATCAGGATAGTCATCAGTTCACCGGGGCTCATTACACCTTGTCGTCTTCTCTTTTTATCACCGGATTCCAGCAGTGTTTTTTCCCATTCAGGATAAAAGACCTGGTTGAAATCATCGATATTACAATACAATTCATCTATAGTAGTCACTTGCCTGTTCCTTGTTCAAATTCATTTGATTTGGTCATTAAATGATCTGATTTACAGAAAGTACTGTCTAATTTCACCTTGGTACCGCTGGTTATCTGCCAGGCCAGTGATGAACAGGTGGAACCACAGAAAATTCATTATGAACAGGCCTGTGGCCACACCTGCATTGCCGGCTTATTACTGGCGGCTAAAAATCATCATTTAAAGGTTAAAACCTTGGATATTCGTAACTCGGGGGATACAACATGCAGTAAGGATCAGGTTGTGGGGTATGGGAGTTGGGTGTTTGTTTGAGAGAGCGTTCAGCGTTCAGCGTTCAGAAAGAGCTTAGATAGAGAGGTGGGTGATGTTAAGTGATGATGATAGGAAGGTTTTGAAGGAGGTAGCTCGAGGTGGTGGATATTGCGCATAATGTGTAGTAGTTCAGACCTGATCTGACAGTCGGCTTGACTTAGTGAGAGTTTCCCGTTTTGATTAAAGGTGTCGAATCTTTATGACAAAACAAAAGGAGACTCTCATGTTTCATACTAACAATCCTATCATCAAACATAAAGCCGGTTTATTAAATTTAGCCGAAGAATTAGGAAATGTGTCCAAAGCCTGCCAGGTTATGGGCGTATCAAGAGATACTTTTTACCGATATCAGGAACTGGTGGATGAAGGCGGCCTGGAAGCACTGATCTCAAAAAGCCGAAGAACACCTAATTTGAAAAATCGTGTTGATCTGGATACTGAAAAGAAGGTCTGCGAATATGCCATTGAATTTCCCGCACATGGCCAGGCCAGAACCAGTAATGAATTGAGAAAAAGAGGCATTTTTGTATCCGGAAGTGGTGTACGCTCTATCTGGCTACGCAATAACCTGGAAAACTTTAAAAAGCGCCTTAAGGCTCTGGAAGATAAGGTAGCCCAGGAAGGCATTATACTCAGTGATGAGCAGGTGGCCGCCCTGGAGAAGAAAAAACAGGATGATGAAGCTTGTGGTGAAATTGAAACGGCTCACCCCGGTTATCTGGGTTCTCAGGACACCTTTTATGTCGGTACATTAAAAGGCGTGGGTCGTATCTATCAGCAAACCTTTGTGGATACCTATAGTAAAGTCGCTTTTGCCAAGCTTTACACAACAAAAACGCCTATTACAGCAGCCGATATGCTCAATGATAAAGTCCTGCCATTCTTTGCAGAGCAGGAGCTCCCTTTATTAAGAATTTTAACTGACCGGGGAACAGAATACTGTGGCCGTGTGGAGCACCATGATTATCAGCTTTATCTGGCCATTAATGATATTGACCATACAAAGACCAAAGCGCGTTCACCTCAGACCAATGGAATATGTGAGCGATTTCATAAAACCATATTACAGGAATTTTATCAGGTCACATTCAGAAAAAAACTGTATTCTTCCATGGAAGAATTACAAAAAGATCTGGACGAATGGATCAGATATTATAATAATGAACGTACCCATCAGGGAAAAATGTGTTGTGGAAGAACACCCATGGATACATTAACTGATGGGAAATCAGTCTGGGCTGAAAAAAATTTAGCTCAGGTTTAATCTGACAGACACCTTCAAAACGGGAGGACTGTCAGATCAGGTCTGAACTACTACACATAATGCTTATTCGGCGGCGTTTTCTGATCCGCGTTTCCCTCCGCTGGGGCCGGCTGAGTATGAACAGCTGGATTAGCATATTTCGGTGCTCAGTGACACCAGCCCGATGCAGTTTGATTCTGAGGCTGATTTACTGCGTCAGATCTGTCCCGGTATTGACGGCCTGATGCTTGAGGACAATGGCTATAGAGGTACGTTTCTGCCCTCGGTCTGGGAGCAGTTACCAGAGCGGGAAGCATTTCTGGCTCATCTTAAGCAGAAGGCCTGCTTACCGGCCAGTTACTGGAGTGATACCTTAAAGGTCAGTCGCTATACGGTGGAAAGTTTTTAGTCCAGCTCCATAACGCCGTCCATTTCCACTCCGGCATTTTTAGGTAAAGAGGCCACACCAATAGCCGCACGGGCTGGATAGGGCTGGCTAAAATAACGTGCCATCACTTCATTAACCAGTGGAAAGTGGTTTAAATCCGTCAGGAAAATATTCAGTTTCACTATGTCTTTTAAGTCACCGCCGGCGGCTTTTGCCACTGCAGTCAGGTTTTCAAAAACCCGTACAATCTGTGCTTCCATATCACCTTCCACCATTTCCATGGATTCCGGTATCAATGGTATCTGCCCGGAGAGGTACACAGTAGTACCGACTTTAACGGCCTGTGAATAGGTACCAATGGCCTGAGGGGCCTGTTCGGTTGCAATAATTTCTTTTGCCAAAGTATTCTCCTTTTTTGAATCTTTAAAACTATAAAAACAATGACCGCCCGCCATCCACGGCAATGGTCTGACCGGAAATATAGTCGGCACTGGCCGCTAGGAACAGCACCGTGCGTGCAATGTCTTCGGCACTGCCCTTACGCTTTAAATAAGTGCGTGACACAATACGCTGTTTGGTGACTTCATCCATTTCCTGAGTCGGCCACATAATAGCACCGGGCGCCACCCCGTTGACCCGGACTTCCGGCCCCAGTTCAAAGGCCAGGGTTTTAACCAGCATACCCAGGCCGGCCTTGGCCATATTGTAAACGCTATGACCCTCCATAGGCCGTTCGGCATGGATGTCCACAATATTGATAATACAGCCCTGCTGCTTTTTCAGGTACAGTGCGGCCGCCTGGGACAGGAAAAACGGTGCTTTCATATTACTGCCCACCAGGTCATCCCAGTGCTGTTCGGTCACCTTGCCTATGGGGGTTGGGTAAAAGCTGGAAGCATTATTCACCAGCACATCCAGTCGTCCCCACTGTTCCAGAGCCTGCTTAATAATCACCGGCAGGCTGTCAATATCCAGTAAGTCCGCCTGGATCAGAATAACCGAGTTTTCCCGAACCGCATTAAGCTCTTCCTGCAGGGCCAGGGCCGGTTGCCTGGAATTGCGGTAATGTATCACCAGATTACCTCCAGCAGCATGTAAAAACCGGGCTGTCATGGCTCCGACTCTTTGTGCCCCGCCGGTGATCAACACAACCTGTCCACTCAGGTCATTTTGCAGCATTTGTTGCGTTATTTGCATTCTGATTAACTCAGTTAATTTTCTAAAAAATTTCTGTCCAATTGGATATTAGCAGATAAGTACCGCATAATATAGCGTATTTAACCTGCCATAAAACCTTAAAATTTATATATTAACTGATTATGCCTACTGAGCCGCCCCGTTCTAGCAAGAAAGCCAGCGACACCTTTCCGCAACCTTCTACTGAAGCTATTGCCCATAGTAATAAAGTAAAGGAACAGATTATTGCGGCCATCGAGTCTGCCGGCGGTAAAATCAGTTTTGCGGATTATATGAACCTGGTCCTGTATGCACCGGGACTGGGCTATTATAGTGCCGGGCTCAAAAAATTTGGCCGCTTGGGTGATTTTATTACGGCCCCGGAGATCTCTCCCCTGTTTTCCCAGTGTCTGGCCATTCAGTGCCATCATATTATGCAACAGAGCGGACTGAATACTCTGCTGGAAGTGGGTGCCGGCTCCGGGATTATGGCTATTGATATTATGCAGGAACTGGAACGGCAGGACAGTCTGCCTGAGCAATATCTGATCCTAGAGCTTAGTGCCAACCTTCGGGATCGTCAACAAAAAGCCATTGAGGATAAAATACCTCACCTGGCTAGTCGTTTTAACTGGCTGGATCAACTGCCTGCCAACCCCTTTAACGGCATTGTTATTGCCAATGAACTGCTTGATGCCTTGCCTGTTCACCTGCTCAGGCTGCCCGGCACACAAAATTTTGAGCGTTTTGTTGCACTGGATAAAAAACAGCAGTTTATCTGGCAAGATCAAAGTATTGAGGAGCCCCGCCTGAATGTTATTGCTAATGAAATCCGGGATATCCACCTGTCCATGCAGGCTCTGAATGATAAACCGGGGCGGGATTATATTACTGAAGTGAATTTACTGGCCATGGACTGGATCAGCAGCATTGCCGATATTATGGAGCAGGGGGCCATATTACTGGTGGACTACGGTTATACGGCCCGGGAATATTATCACCCACAACGCTTTATGGGCACATTAATGTGTCATTATCAGCATCATCGTCATGATAATCCCTTTTATCTCCCGGGCATGCAGGACATTACGGCCCATGTTAATTTCAGTCACATTGCCCATAGTGCCGAAGCTGCTGGTCTGACACTTAGTGGTTTTACTACCCAGGCGCATTTTTTCATGGCCGGCGGCCTGGTGGAACTGACCCGCGATCTGGATCCGGATGATGTCGTACATTTTACCGAAACTGCCCGGCAGATAAAAATGCTGACCCTGCCTGAAGAAATGGGCGAACTGTTTAAAGTCATTTTACTTGCCAAAGGGAAACCGCTATCATTACCGGCATTTCAATTTCAGGATTTCAGTCAGCTGCTGTAAGAATAAGGTAATAAATGGATACTTTTCAGATTGTTGTACTGGCTCTGGTTCAGGGACTGACCGAGTTTTTACCGATTTCCAGTTCAGCTCATCTTATTCTGGTTCCCAAATTGTTCGGCTGGCAGGATCAGGGGCTGGCCATTGATGTGGCCGCTCATTTTGGTACCCTGCTGGCCATTTTATGGTATTTTCGCCAAGATCTGCATCCTCTGTTTTCAGACTGGAACCATTCAATTCGTTTACGTAAAACTACTGGAGACTCGGTACTGGCCTGGGGTGTTCTTATTGGTACCCTACCGGCTGCCATTGCCGGTTATTTTCTGGACGATTATAGTGAACAACTGCGCAACCCCTTAATTATCGCCTCTACCACGCTGATATTTGGTCTACTATTGTGGTATGCCGATGCTTCTGCACCAAGCAAATTACGCCAAATGCAGAAACTGGATGCCGGAGCACAACAGAAAAGTGAACATCAGCTTGACCTGAAAATAATCCTCTTTATTGGTTTTTCTCAGGCCATTGCGCTTATCCCCGGCACGTCCCGTTCCGGTATTACCATTACCGCCGGTTTATTAATGGGCATGAGCCGCAAGGCTACTGCACGTTTTTCGTTTTTATTATCCATTCCCATTATCCTCGCGGCCAGCCTGCTGAAAACTCTGGATTTAAGTGCTTCCCCGGTACATATTGACTGGTTCAATGTGATGTTAGTAACCACCCTGTCAGCAGTCAGCGCTTACCTGTGTATTTATTACTTTATCCGCCTGCTGGACAGTGTCGGCATGATGCCGTTTATTATCTACCGTTTCTTTCTTGGTGCGGTACTGCTCTGGGTCTTTTTATAAAAGCTATGCATTACCGAGGCTTCTGGTTACTGCTGGGCTGGCTATATGTATTACTGCTGTTATACGGCTCTTTAATCCGGGTGCTGGACATTAACACATACATTGATCACACCAATAAGCTCATACATTTTTTATTATATTTTTTACTGGCAGGCTGGTTTGTACAGCTATACAGCCGCCTGTCTCAGCGTATCGTTATTTTAGGCAGTGAAAAATTACTGGGTATAATTATTGAGTTTTTACAGGGGCTGACCACTTACCGAAGTTTTGATATGCTGGATGCCCTGGCAAGCAGTATTAGGGCCATAAGCGCTTTTTTACTGGCAGGTACTTCACTGGCATTACTACTGAAACGTTTTGATAACTGGCTTTATCAGCGGAGAAACAGTTAAAAGAATTGCAACAATACTTCGTTACGGGTTCCCACGCAGAAGCATGAGTGCCTGATAAAACCTGTTGTAACTCTTGTACTTATTATTGTTCCTGTTGCCGTAATTGCCTGACTGCAGCAATACGTTTAAGCCTGAGCTGCTCAGCGATTTCCGGCCCTTTATAACCCTGCTCGACAATCGCTTTTGGACTGACCTGTGCAGCAGCCTGAAAAAAATCTCTGAACAGCCGGGTTTTATCATCCGGCAAATCCTCATAACCGGAACGTCCTCTGGAATCTGCTTCACAGGCCAGTAAAAACTGTTCAAAGCGTTCCGGACGTCGAAAAGCATCCAGTCGAGATAATAAATCCACAATGGTAGAGAGTTTCAGTTCTTCAATGCGGTGGTAATTCAAATGAAACTCAGTCACTAACAGGGCTAGGGCACGAAACTCATTAGGCACTTTTAAACGCTGACAGAGCTGTTCCACCAGCGGTACACCTCTGGCTTCATGGGCAATATGCTTAGGCCATTGTTCCCTGGGCGTTGTGCCCTTGCCCAGATCATGCACCAGCGCAGCAAAACGTACTGTCGCCTTATCAGACAAACACTCTGCCTGTTCCAGTACCATCATGGTATGAATACCGGTATCAATTTCCGGATGCCATTGTTTTGACTGAGGCACACCAAACAGGCGATCCACTTCGGGAAACAATCGGGCCAGGGCACCACACTGGCGCAGCACTTCAAAAAAGATCCTGGGATGATGATCACTGAGGGCTTTTTCCACTTCCTGCCAGACCCGTTCCGCAACCAGTGCCTCCATTTCATCATGTTCCACCAGACACTGCATCATGGCCATGGTTTCATCAGCAATAGTAAAGCTATAATCCGCATAACGGGCCGCAAAACGGGCCACCCGCAATACCCGTAACGGATCTTCCACAAAGGAGGGAGAAACATGGCGTAAAACCCGGTCTTTAATATCCTGCACACCATGATAAGGATCGTATAAATTGCCCTGCTCATCTTCTGCAATAGCATTAATGGTTAAGTCACGGCGGATTAGATCTTCTTCCAGGGTAACCTCTTTATCGGCATGAAAAGCAAAGCCATGGTAGCCTTTGCCGGTTTTACGCTCGGTACGAGCCAGGGCATATTCTTCGTGGGTCTCAGGATGCAGAAAGACCGGAAAATCTTTACCTACGGGCGTAAAGCCACGCTCCAACATCTCATCCACTGAGGCACCCACAACCACATAATCATGATCCACAACTTTACGCTTTAATAGTTTATCCCGGACGGCACCGCCCACTTTATAGATTTGCATTATTTTTTATTCAGGATCCGCTTAATATTGGCTGTGATCCTATGTGAAACTGGCTGGAATTTCTATAAAAGCAGGAATTATTTGGTGAGTTTCACAAAAGCGCAGGCATCCTGCCCGCGCACCCATGGTATGAAGTTCAGGCAATATCATTAAGATCGCACTAACGTCCAGCCTTTCTTCTCAATTCATCCATCTGCCCGGCAAAGTCTCCGCCTGCCAGGTATAAAGGCACAACACTGTCCAGACTGTGCAGTGACAGCTCTAATACTTCCGCAGCCTGGTTATTCTTGCAGATACTGTCCAGTTTCATACTGTTAAAATTATCTCGGGTAATAGGAGAACCGGGGATCAGGTTCATCATGGCCACCAGCGGACTGGAAAAAAAGCGGTTCAGCGGAATGATTATACTTTTACTGCCCGTCTGTTTAGCCGTATATTTTACCAGTTCTTTCAGAGTATAGACTTCCGGGCCGCATAACTCGTAATTTTTACCATAGGTTTCAGACTTATGAATACTGTTTATAAATGCATCGACAACATCTCCGACATAAACCGGTGCAAAACGGGTTGCGGCACTGGTCAGGGGAAATACCGGTAACAGGCTCAACAGGGAGGCAAACATATTAAAAAAGTTATCACCAGGACCGAAAATAACCGAAGGGGCAAAACTGGTGACCTGCAGACCTTCAGTAGTTAGTACCAGTTTCTGTGCTTTTCCCTTGGTACGTAAATACTCACTTGGGCCGTTTTCATCGGCATTCAGGGCACTCATATGCAGCAAGCGGGGTATTTCTACAGAGCGAGCCGCTTCCGCGACTCTTCGCGTCACTTCAACATGCGCTTTTTCAAAAGTATTAACACCCTGCGGATTTAGAATACCGGCCAGGTTTATAACCACATCGTAGCCGTCAAGCTGACGCTCAAGTATTTTTTTACCAAAAAAATCAATGCTGATCAGTTTAACTGACGGCAGGATGAGCAAGTGCCTGTGGCGTTCGGGGTGACGGGTAATTACTTTTACGCTGTGACCCAGTGTCACCAGTTTATTAATCAGATTGGTTCCAACAAACCCCATGCCTCCAATGATACAGATATTCACTGACTTAACCCTCTCCAGTTTTAGCTTCCTGTTAACTTGTTTGTATTTTTAATAATTACAGGAAACTTTTATATAATTATTAGTAGTTGCTTATATTGCAATGCTTTTTTAACAAAAATATCAATCCGTTATTACCCTAAGGGAAGGCTTTTGATTACAATAGCAGTACTTAACAGCTTATCGGATTGCTATGCAAACTATTTCATTCAGCCTTTCCCGCTTCCCTCGAATTGAGTTTGGTGCTGGGAAAATTCAGTTGTTACCGGAAAAAATTGATCTGTCAACACTTTCCCGGACACTTTTTTTAAGCCATTTTCTGTAGTTCTTCGTAATCTTTAGGTGATAAGTAATCATTGGCAGAATGCAGTCTTTCCCTGTTATAAAAGACTTCAATATATTCAAATATCACCTGTTTAGCTTCATCCCTGGTTCTGAATTTCTGATGATGCACCAACTCTGTTTTCAGTGTATGGAAAAAGCTTTCTGATACAGCATTGTCCCGGCAATTACCCTTGCGACTCATGGACTAAATAATGCCATGGTCACCTAATAATTTACGATGACTATCCGAAGCATACTGGCAACCTCTGTCGGTATGCCAGACAAGCCCTTTAGATGGTTTTCGTTTCCATATGGCCATGAACAAAGCATCATTAACCAACTGGGTTTTCATTGTTTTATCCATTGACCAGCCAATAACCATTCTGGAAAACAGATCGATAACAACAGCCAGATATAACCAGCCCTCATCGGTCGCAATATAGGTGATATCACCTACAAAGTAGCGGTCAGGCTCTGTAACATTAAACTGACGCTCTAACAGGTTATCTGCAATCGGCTTATTATGGGAAGAATCTATCATTGCCCTGAATTTCTTTCTGGTTTTACAGTAAAGTCCTGCCTTTTTCATAAGGCGGATAATTCGCCGACGACTCACCTGAAACCCCTGTTCTGACAGCTTTCGTTTAAGGCGACGGCTGCCATAAGTTACACGACTTTGCTTAAACAAGCTCTTCAGCCTTTCTGTCAGTGTCTTATTTTCTTCTTCACGGGCAGTTTTAGGGGCTGCCTGCCAGTCATAATAGGAACTGCGTGATACTGACATAAACCGGCATAATTCTGCTACAGGATAATCTACAGAGTGTTGCTTTATCCAGGCATATTTAACTCGATTTCTCTGGCGAAATATGCCGTCGCTTTTTTTAACAGGTCACGCTCCCGGGTTACCCTGGCCAGTTCTTTTTTCAGACGCTTTACTTCATCGTAAATATGTTCATCCGTTCGTGTTTTGCTCTGTTTTTCTTTGCCTGGACGAGTATATTTGCTTATCCAGGTATGTAAGGTGTTAACGTTTACATCCAGTTCTTTGGCGACTACTGAAACCGACTTTTCTGACTCGATAGCCAACTGTACTGCTGATTCTCTGAATTCCGGGGTATAGCTCTTTGCTTGTCTTGTTTTATCTGTCATTTTGAACACTCTCTCTTTTTAAAAGTATTTTAAGTTGTGTGTCCGGAATAGTATAGCCACATCACCCCGGCACGGCTGTATACAATAGACAGCGACATTTAAAATCCTTTTTAAAAAACAGTCTGAAAAAATCCAGTAATTCGTCTTCACAGGTATTATAAAGTACCAGGCAGCCCCGGCTGTCAGTAAAACCTGTCAAAAACGGTTTATTTTTGAATATAAGGCCGGCCATCACATTCCTGCTTAAGTGCAACCACTTCCTGTTTATATTCTTTTACCGTCTCGTTATATGCCTTGGCTTCCTGTTCATAGATATCGACAGTATCATTAAGTTTCTGGTTAACACTATTGTACTGATCAACAGACTGAAGGTCATGCAGATCCAGTGCCTGCCCGAGGTTATCCCGCTGCTGTGTCAGTTCGCCAATACGCTGTTTTAATTGCTCTAGTTCAGCCTGCTGTTCCTGCAATTGTACTGCTTTTTGATTGGACTGCTGCGTTCGAGCCTGACATTGCTGATACTGTTCCAGCGTTAAAAGCTCCAACTGGCCCTTAACCTCTGCTTTAATTTCTTCCTGAGCATAAACCAGACCACTCAGACACATAAAAATCAAACCCGTTAAAAACACCCGCATAAAAATTTCTCCTCACCTAAAATCTTGTTCCCTGTTACTTATGAAAAAACTCTGCTAATTCTACCATGGTATCAAACAATGCAGCCTGCAGCTGATTTAATAATTTCGGATAGTCCACACCTTCCTTTATTATGCCTTCTTTCTGACTTAATTCCAGCTGTTCTGCCATATCACCAACCCGGTTAATACCCAATGATCGGGAAGCCCCTTTTATTTTATGCGCCATTTCAGAAACTTGCCGGTATTGGTGTTGCTCGTAAGACTGCCGGATCTGTTCAAAATATTCAACATAGGTATCATAGTATTTTTCCAGCAGTTTCTTCAACAGTTCAGCATTATTATTTAGACGTACAAGAACATCTTCCAGATCGATACACTGGAGAGAACTAAAAAGTTCAGAACCTCTTTGCAAATGCGGGTCCTCAAGCAGGCTGTCCATAACACTGGACATAGAATCCGACAGTGACTCACTTTCAGTCTGCTCCGGCTCATTATAGGAAAGCATTTCCAGACCCTGATCCTGCAGTACGGATTTATCTTCAGCCTGTGCGGCCATATCTAATTCATTTTGCACAGCCTCCTTATATTCAGGCAGGTCAGAATATTCTTTAATCAGGGTATTAACGCCCAGCCAGTGCTGCATTGAGCGTTTCCATCTGAATCGGTTTACTCAGATAATCGTCCATGCCCGCTTCTAGGGCGGCTGAATTAGCATCGGAATAAACATGAGCACTCAGGGCAATAATGGGTGAGGTAAAACCAAGGTCTCTCAGCTTCCGGGTCGTGGTATAGCCATCCATAACCGGCATCTGGATATCCATAAGCACCAGATCATAATAATGGTTGCCCTTTTTCTCAACCAGTTCCAGGGCTTCAGCACCATTATTGGCCAGTTCCACATTAAACTCCATGCTTTCCAGAATACTGCTGATCACTTCCAGATTAACCGGGTTATCATCTGTCAGCAGAATAATATAATCACTATTGTTTAAATGTTCACCAGACTGAACTTCCTGGGAAAGCTCCTGAATCTTGGCATTTTTTATCAGTTCTTCCGGGGTCACTTTTTTAAAGTCTATCTGTGTGTAGGAGTATACATCAGTGCAAATCGGTAATTTCTGTCATTATCAAAAGCATCATAACGACCGCCCAGCGTCATGGTCAATTCATCGCTTAACTCCTATACATCCTGTATAAATAGTTCAACCTGAATAATACCGTTTTAAGCCTGACATCAAGCCAGGTTTAAAGCGGCTGATTGTTCTGGTTTGATAAAATATCCCATCAAACCGGAAATAATTTTGAGCCACAAAAGCCGGAGCTTATTGAGGATCTTTCTTAAGTTATGTCCAGCGGCTACCATAACCACATTAATGGCATCACCGACTGTGCCTTTGAGGTAGCAGCGATCTAAACGGCCATCGTTTTTCATATGACCGATTTCAGGCTCAATCGCACTGCGCCGTTTTAATGCCTTTTTAATACTTCGGGTAACGCCTCGCTTCTGACCTGAGATAAAAACTTTAGTGTCTTTTACTTCATGTCCACGATAACCCCGGTCAACAAAGCATTGTTCCGGCTGTACGGCTGTAAACTGTTTTATCTGTTCCAGTTGTGGCAGCAAGGTATGTCCATCATAAGGATTGCCCGGACAACTTTGAGCGCCAATAACAAAGCCTTCCTTGTTAGTTACCGCAATACTGGTTTTAACACCAAATTCATAAGGCTTATGAGCTTTGCCTTTACTGATACACTCGACTTCCGGTGCATGTAAACTGTAAAGCTTGTTCTTACTGTGCTGCTCCTACTCAATCAGTTTCTGAGCCTGTTTTAGAGCTACTTCAAACAGAGACTGAATATCAACAGAATAGTTGGGCAGTTGTCGTTCAATATCCCGTTTAACACGACCTAAACGGAATTTCAGTTTATTGTTCATTTTCTTCATGCGTTTAAACTGTTTTGCATGTGCATAACGACTGGCCATTAGTACATATTGCGGCCCAACCCGATTATAGTTCTGGCGCAGTTTAATACCGTGCTCTTTGGACAGTTTAACCAGGTTTTCTCTGGCTTTGTTCAGGAGCTTTGAATCGGTTGGAAAAGCGATGTTCTTTTCCTGTACGGTAGTATCTACCGTGACTTTCTTTAAACTACCGGGCTTTATGGTTTTACTCTTTAGTCCGGCTTTAATGGTTTCAATCAGTAATTTTTCACTGCCTGATTTACCCAGCCGGTTACGCCATTTGGTCATGGTCGTAGGGTGTATAGGCATTTTATGCTGAAAGTATTCTTCACCACAGAAATACTGCCAGTACGGATTTTCTGTCCAGCCTTTTACTACCTGTTCATCCGATAAATCATGCAGGTGTTTCAGGTAATGCAATCCTGCAATCAATCGAGTGCGTATGGCAGGAGCACCTTTAGTGGATACAAACAGAGCGCCCCATTCTTTATCAAGACTTTCCCAATCTATGTGTTTTGATAACTTAATCAACTCATGGTTTATGTCCAGCATGTTTTCAAGGCGCATCCTGAACAGGTCTTCCTGAGGTATTTTTGGCTGTTTCTTTGGCTTCATTTTGGTCTGGAAATTTGCAAGGTAATAAGACTTATTTTACCAAAAACCTGCAAATTTAACACCCATAATTCGCCAACATTTCTTTATAAATCAATGTGCTATGATTTATTCAGGTCGGACTAAATAGACCATAATCATTATTCCGTTCATCTGGATCGGTTAATAATGAAACAGACTTAGGTATCAGATAAAACCCATTGCTGTGATCCCAATACCTAGTTTTATCCATATTCTTTGCTTCATCGTGCTGCCACTCTGCACCAAGGGATAAAGTATGTACAGAGAACATTTTTTTAAACCAGGTGGATTTAATACCATAGTAAACAGCATCCCTGTTTTCTTTATAGGCCTTTCTGCCCGTAGTCTGCTCATACTCCTTTTCGGCTGCCTGGTCATCGGTATAATAAGCAATGGTTTCCATTTTACCCTGCTGCAGATCACCGAATTCATAATACAGTAAGGCATTATACGATTCAGCATCGGTATTAATATTGACCAGTCCTGGCGCAAATACAAACGGGGTATCCATAGCCTGATAATTAAAGCTTAGCTGTAATCCTTTTAATGGCCGTGCCTTAAAATACAGGTTGGTGTAATCTTCATCCCGTGGTTGTGAAACTTTATCACCAATAAAGCTGCGTCTGTTTTTTCTAAAAGGTGCATCCTGATCAAGATAACTGACAAAGCCCTGTAACTTCTGGCTGTTATAGAAAATCTTACCCCCTGTACGACTGTTATCTCCCACATCCAGAGTAGTTTCCACATAGGAAGTCTGAGCATTTTCTGTAAATGAACGGGTTATTACTGAAATAACACCAGCAAAGGCATTGGCGCCATAAAGGGAAGATGCCGGGCCGACAATAATTTCTACTTTATCAACTTTCTCCAGAGGCAGGTTTTCACCATCAGCAAAATCACCATAATAAACATGCTGCATGGGCACACCATCCACCAGCATTTTCATTTTATTATCTAAAGTTTAGAGTTTCAGCTCCCCCAAAAAGGAGAATCATTTAAAATTTATTGATTACCTCAGTTAACCGATAGTCCGCAACAGGAACCGGGTATCCCTTGCTGAAGCCGCCGTGAATCCATCCATGGAGGCTTTTCGACAGCCTCCCTGCTGTCGAAACTTTATCAAGGGACACCCGGCCCCTGTTACTCCGAGGTAAACAAAATAATTCAGTAAAAACAGGAAAAAAATGTAAAAAAAAGCAAAAAACAGTTGACAAAAATTCGGCAACATTGCGGCCTTCAGTAAGAAAAAACAAACTTCTGGAGGCCGCAATGCACATCAAAGGATATGGCAATATCCCCGGTGAACTGTTTTATTACATAACATTTTTAACCCGAGCGCTACCCCTTAGGAGCGTAAAAACCTTTATTGAGTTACTAATGGGCAGTTTATTAACTCAATCAGGGTTTGTAACCAGTGCTATCTGGATACTGGACATGGTCAGACAATGGCCCGGTTATTATAAATGGCTTGAAACCGGTCAGTGGTCTTATCTTAAACTGATGATACAGTGGACGGCTCTGTTTCTAAAGCTGTTTGGGGATAATCCGGTTTATCTGGCCATAGATGACTCTATCGTGCTGCGTCATTCCAAAAAGGTATCCATGAGTCAGATACACCACCAGCATGGTAATAAAACCAATCTGTCCCGGTATGTCAGAGGGCAATGCCGGGTAGCACTGGCTGCGATTGTTAAGCGTTCTGGCTGTAATATGGCTCTGCTATTATTATTACGTTTAACACCACAGGCCGGGGACGACCCGGAAAATATGGGACTCGTTATACAAAAGAAGAAATTAAACGGCTGCCTTTAAATAAGGAAACCGTACACCTGTATGGACGTGAACAGCAGGTTAATTACCGAACAGCGGAGGCTAAAGCCCACTTTCTGAATGGCCAGTCGGTATGCTTTGTCTGGTGTGAGTTTGAGGACTCTAAAGGGAAAAAAAGACCACGTCTATTACTGTCAACAGATATGCAGTTAAGTGGTCTGGATATTAGTGTCGCTTATGAAAAGCGCTGGTCGATTGAGCCCTTGTTCAATCAGTTAAAAAATGCCCGGGGCATGAAACAGACCTGGCAGAAAACCCGGAAGGTGTTACATCGATGGATACACATTATTGCTCTGGGGTATATTATACCTCAATTGCGGGCTATTAAATGTCCGGACCCGGTATTGCGCTTAATTGATAATACGCCCTGGCGAAAGAATACACCCATTACTGCCGGAAGAATACGAATGGGACTGATAAGGTATTTTTAGCAGGTTAGGGTCAGGGACTGGTGGGATGGTAAGTCCCAAAAATTCCACCCGCCGGATACGGATATTTTAAGGCGATTTGAAGACTTTGTTATAAAAACAATTTCAAAACAGCTGGTTATAAACAAATTGTTAAAGAACGTATGAGCGAAACAGGACTCTCAAGGGTGAGCTGTCGACAGTGTAAATTAAACTGTGTATCCGCTCTTATTTAAATATAAGGAGCCAACTGCTCCTCAAACTCGATTATAAAACGATTCATAGCAGCTTTCCAATTTCTGATGGGCATTGTCTATTTTCTGGAAGCCGACTGGATAGCCAGATAAACGGCTTTATTGATAACCCGCTTATCCTGGCGGATTTTAACCACAATGCAGTCCAGATAGACAATGGGGTAAACCGGCTCCAGTGGGCGTGACTGCCATTCCACTACCCGTTCCATGACACTATTGGTTACCTGAGAGACCAGGGCGGGTGATATATCCACACCATACATTTCCTCAAAGGTATCCACAATATCACGGGTGCTCATGCCTTTGGCATACAAAGCCATAATCTGGTCATCCATGCCGGTGATTCGGGTCTGACGCTTTTTGACCAGCTGAGGTTCAAATTTGGACTGTCTGTCCCTGGGAGTATTCAGTTCAAACTGACCGTGGTCACCTTTTAATTGTTTTCGGTTGTAGCCATTGCGGCTATTGCCCTCTTCCTCATCCAGAAAATAATCCATTTCAACATTCAGAGCGGCTTCAACGGTCATTTTAGTCAGTTGGGCACTGAGGTCGCTTAAATCCTGAGGAGTTTTTAAATCTTTAGCCAGTTCATTGGCCAGGGCCTGTAACTTGTCTTTATTCATTGTCTTACTCATCGTTGTATTCCTTGTTATAGGGTAACAAAAGATGGTTCAGACCGGCAGGGGGTTAATGATGTCGACTTCAGTCGAAGAGAAATTCCGCCCCCATGGTGAGCAAATACCTGGAAAAGGCAGGGTGTCAAGGAGGAGTCCTGAAAGGAAGTTCCTTGATAGCCTGACTTTGGAAGGTAGGCTGTTCACTATGGAGGTGGTATTTCAGGTTTGTTCATTTAACCTCTGCTGACTTAAACCACCGCAATGAGCGTTTACACAGTTATTTTTACACCCTCGATCTGTCGCTCTAAACTTTAGTTAATTTAGCTGAACGGATAATTAACGGTTTCATTTTGTCTCCTGAAAGTGGTTAAAACTTATTCCAATAACTTTTTTCAATAATTTTTATTATAGTTTCTTTTTTGGTAAATGTTCTCAATACAGCGAGGATTTAATTAATAATTTAGAATTTTAATGAAAAACGGGTCTGATTATTGTGGTCCAGATTAACAGATTACAAGGCAAAAAAAAGCACCCCGAAGGGTGCTTTTTATAAATAAGCTCATGAATATTAATTCATTCCGCTTATTAGTACTGATGTTGTAGAGCTTATTTGTTGGTAAACTCTGGGTAGGCTTCCAGGCCACATTCTGCCAGGTCGACACCTTCGTATTCTTCCTCTTCGCTGACTCGAATACCCATAATCATCTTAATAACCAGCCAGACGACCAGTGAAGTAGCGAATACCCAGCCAAAGATAGTCGCGGCACCGATTAACTGACCGGAGAAGCTGACATCTCCATTAGTCAGAGGTACCAGCATCAGACCCAGGAAGCCGACTACACCATGCACGGAGATAGCACCGACGGGATCATCAATACGCATTTTATCCAGAGTCAGGATACTGAAGACGACCAGAACACCACCGGCAGCACCAAACAAGGTAGCCAGCAAAGGAGTTGGTGTCGAAGGCTCAGCAGTAATGGCTACCAGACCGGCTAAAGCACCGTTTAACAACATGGTTAAATCAGCTTTACCGTACAGGATACGGGCCACAATCAGGGCAGCAACTGCACCACCGGCAGCCGCAGCATTGGTGTTCAGAAATACCATGGCAACGGCATTGGCATTAGCAATATCGCCCAGCTTCAGAACAGAACCGCCGTTAAAGCCGAACCAGCCCATCCATAGGATGAAAGTACCTAAAGTCGCTAAAGGCAGGTTTGCACCAGGAATAGCTTTGATTTCACCATTTTTACCGTATTTTCCTTTACGGGCACCTAGTAATAAAACACCGGCTAAAGCAGCAGAAGCACCAGCCATGTGTACAATACCGGAACCGGCAAAATCAGAGAAGCCCAGGTCACCCAGGTTGTAGAGGCCGAATACATCAGCGCCATTCCAGGTCCAGGAACCTTCCATGGGGTATATAAAGGCTGTCATGAATACTGCAAATAACAGGAACGCCCATAATTTCATGCGTTCAGCAACTGCACCGGACACAATAGACATAGCAGTGGCAACAAAGACTACCTGGAAGAAGAAGTCAGAAGCACTGGAATAAATAGAACCGCCGGTAAAATCAGCCTGTTCAGCAAAAGACTTTAAGGTTTCGTCAACATAACCGTCTCCAACTACCAGGCCGTTCAGGAACATGCTGCCGCCGTACATGATGTCGTAACCGATAATCAGGTACATAATACAGGAAATCGCATACAGAGCGACGTTCTTGGTCAGAATTTCAGCGGTGTTTTTGGTACGCACCAGACCAGCTTCCAGCATAGCAAAGCCAGCGGCCATCCACATAACAAGTGCACCACACATTAAGAAATAAAATGTGTCCATTGCATATTGTAAGTGATAAACATTATTTTCCACGAGTAATATCTCCTATTAAAGCCGTCTTACAGGGCTTCTTTACCAGATTCAGAAGTACGAATACGAATAGTCTGTTCAACGGCTGAAACGAAGATTTTTCCATCTCCGATTTTGCCGGTATGGGCAGCACTGCAAATTGCTTCGATGACCTGATCAAGTACTTCAGAGGCAACGGCAATTTCAATTTTTACCTTGGGCAGAAAGTCTACGACATATTCTGCGCCACGATAGAGCTCAGTATGACCTTTCTGACGGCCAAAGCCTTTGACTTCGGTGACGGTCATACCATGGATTCCAATATCGGATAGTGCTTCACGTACATCATCCAATTTAAAGGGTTTAACAATAGCTGTAACGAGCTTCATTGGTTTTACTCCAAACAATGTAAAAAGTGGGGTTAATACTGGCAGTACCAGTTTTTTGTTCTTCTTAATCGAATGCAATGAATTAAGCAGTTATCATGCCATTGAAAAAAAGTTATTTTTATACAATGCTTTAGATTGATTTCGAGAGACTTTTTTATTCTCTTATGCACCAAAATAGAAAAAATAATTCGCCTGCACAAAAATGGTGCATTAAACTGGTGCGTCCTGTCTAAAAATTGTTCAGTACTCATGCAAAATTCGACGAGGGATAATGGGTGCAGTATAATTGCGTGTACCTGCCCTGGGCTTTGAGTATTCAATAATAGTAGGGACAACCATTAGGGGTAACCATAAATGAATAAACAGTTTTTTGATGATTTAAGCAGTAAAATCAGTCAGGCAATGCCGCCTGTTCCCGGTAATATGAAAGCAGAACTGGAACAGACGGTTCGGGGAATACTGCATAATGCTTTTGACAAGCTGGATCTGGTGACCCGTGAAGATTTTGAAGTACAGTCTGCGGTACTGCAGAAAACCAGAATAAAGCTGGAACAGCTGGAGCATAAACTGGCTGAACTGGAACAAAAAATAAAACTGGATTAACACCACCTGCTATTAATATATGAGCCCGTTATTAATCTGTGTGTATTAGTATCAAGTGCTCGGTTATCCATTAGACAAAGAGTAAAGTACTTGCGAAGTTACCGGTTAATATCTGCTGCTATCTGGTCGTGTCTGTTATTGCCCGTTAGCGGCTATTCTGAGCCCTCATCCGGGGAAGATTATACAGAGCTTAGTCTTAAAGAATTAATGGCGCTGGAGGTTTTTACCTCCACTTCCATGCTGCCGACGGAAATAAAAAAAGCACCCGGTACGGTTTACAGCTTCAACCGAAAGGACTTTTTACGTCTTGGTGTCAGAACCATTGATGAGCTGCTGGACTATGTTCCCGGTCTGCAGTTAAACCAGTATAAAAAGCATCATCGCTCGGTGTGGGCCAGAGGTGTTATTGACCGTTATAATAATAAACTAAAGTTTAGAGCGACAATAATATCCAGACCACTTAACTGCATATCTGTTGACAGTAATAAACGTGGTCTTTTTTTCCCTTTAGAGTCCTCAAACTCACACCAGACAAAGCATACCGACTGACCATTCAGAAAGCGTGCTTTAGCCACCGCTGTTCGGTAATTAACCTGCTGTTCACGTCCATACAGGTGTACGGTTTCCTTATTTAGTTCAACCTGAATAATACCGTTTTAAGCCTGACATCAAGCCAGGTTTAAAGCGGCTGATTGCCCCGGTTTGATAAAAGACCCCATCAAACCGGAAATAATTTTGAGCCACAAAAGCCGGAGCTTATTGAGGATCTTTCTTAAGTTATGTCCAGCGGCTACCATAACCACATTAATGGCATCACCGACTGCACCTTTGAGGTAGCAGCGGTCTAAACGGCCATCGTTTTTCATATGACCGATTTCAGGCTCAATCGCACTGCGCCGTTTTAATGCCTTTTTAATACTTCGGGTAACGCCTTGCTTCTGACCTGAGATAAAAACTTTAGTGTCTTTTACTTCATGTCCATGATAACCCCGGACAACTTTGAGCGCCAATAACAAAGCCTTCCTTGTTAGTTACCGCGATACTGGCTTTAACACCAAATTCATAAGGCTTATGAGCTTTGCCTTTACTGATACACTCAACTTCAGGAGCATGTAAACTGTAAAGCTTGTTCTTACTGTGCTGCTCCTGCTCAATCAGTTTCTGAGCCTGTTCCAGTGCCACTTCAAACAATGACTGAATATCGACAGAATAATTGGGCAGTTGTCGTTCAATATCCCGTTTAACACGACCTAAACGGGATTTCAGTTTATTGTTCATTTTCTTCATGCGTTTAAACTGTTTTGCATAAGCATAACGACTGGTCATTAGTACATATTGCGGCCCAACCCGATTATAGTTCTGGCGCAGTTTAATACCGTGCTCTTTGGACAGTTTAACCAGGTTTTCTCTGGCTTTGTTCAGGAGCTTTGAATCGGTTGGAAAAGCGATGTTCTTTTCCTGTACGGTAGTATCTACCGTGACTTTCTTTAAACTGCCGGGCTTTATGGTTTTACTCTTTAGTCCGGCTTTAATGGTTTCAATCAGTAATTTTTCACTGCCTGATTTACCCGGCCGGTTACGCCATTTGGTCATGGTCGTAGGGTGTATAGGCATTTTATGCTGAAAGTATTCTTCACCACAGAAATACTGCCAGTACGGATTTTCTGTCCAGCCTTTTACTACCTGTTCATCCGATAAATCATGCAGGTGTTTCAGGTAATGCAATCCTGCAATCAATCGAGTGCGTATGGCAGGAGCACCTTTAGTGGATACAAACAGAGCACCCCATTCTTTATCAAGACTTTCCCGGTCTATGTGTTTTGATAACTTAATCAACTCATGGTTTATGTCCAGCATGTTTTCAAGGCGCATCCTGAACAGGTCTTCCTGAGGTATTTTTGGCTGTTTCTCTGGCTTCATTTTGGTCTGGAAATTTGCAAGGTAATAAGGCTTATTTTACCAAAAACCTGCAAATTTAACACCCATAATCAAGAAATATTTCTTTATAAATCAATGCACTATGTTTTATTCAGGGCAGACTATTTAAAGGCAGCCGTTTAATTTCTTCTTTTGTATAACGTGTCCCATATTTTCCGGGTCGTCCCCGGCCTTTACCTTGCCAGGGTCGTTTATATAATACGGTATCGATTCGTACCTGACCTATAACCGTCATATTATAAGCCTGTACCGGTTCAATAAAAGAACGGCGCATATACCAACTGTCCACCAATACAGTAACCGCTTTATCTTTTAGCGGTTCCAGCAATGCCCGGATAAGACTTCGGGCAATCACCAGTTTACCACTGTTACCGGCCTGTGGTGTTAAACGTAATAATAATAGCAGAGCCATATTACAGCCAGAACGCTTAACAATCGCAGTCAGTGCTACCCGGCATTGCCCTCTGACATACCGGGACAGATTGGTTTTATTACCATGCTGGTGGTGTATCTGACTCATGGGTGCCTTTTTGGAATGACGCAGCACGATAGAGTCATCTATGGCCAGATAAACCGGATTATCCCCAAACAGCTTTAGAAACAGGGCCGTCCACTGTCTCATCAGTTTAAGATAAGACCACTGACCGGTTTCAAGCCATTTATAATAACCGGGCCATTGCCTGGCCATGCCCACTATCCAGATAGCACTGGTTACAAACCCTGATTGAGTTAATAAACTGCCCATTAGTAACTCAATAAAGGTTTTTGCCCTCCTAAGGGGTAGCGCTCGGGTTAAAAATGTTATGTAATAAAACAGTTCACCGGGGATATTGCCGTATCCTTTGATGTGCATTGCGGCCTCCAGAAGTTTGTTTTTTCTTACTGAAGGCAGCAATGCTGCCGAATTTTTGTCAACTGTTTTTTGCTTTTTTTTACATTTTTTTCCTGTTTTTACTGAATTATTTTGTTTACCTCGGAGTAACAGGGGCCGGGTGTCCCTTGATGAAGTTTCGACAGCAGGGAGGCTGTCGAAAAGCATCCATGGATGGATTCACGGCGGCTTCAGCAAGGGATACACGGTTCCTGTTACGGACTATCGGTTAACTGAGGTAATCAATAAATTTTAAATGATTCTCCTTTTTGGGGGAGCTGAAACTCTAAACTTTAGCTAAATCAAGTATAGTACTTATATTATCATTACTGTTTCTGAGCCAGTTTGCTCAGTCTGACAAAACAACGGAAATTTATAAGTGGGTAGATAAGGAAGGCCGGGTACACTATGCGGCCCGCCCAGGTGACAAGAATGCCCAGAAAATGCATCTGGGAAGCCGGATCTTTCATAAACAGTCGACTGCAGATAAAGACCAAGAAAAGAATCAGGAACGGGTTAAATTATGCAAAGACTCCCGTGCCACCCTAGAAAAACACAAAAAAGCACCGTTTCTTTATCGCTATGATGAAGAGAAAAAAACAAAAGGTTCGCCTGACTGAAACCGAAGCAAAAGAGGCTTTTATGCAGGCAGAAAAAGATGTCAGCTACTGGTGTAACCCACCCGTATCTGAGACAGAGCAATAAATACCTGAATAAACCCCAGGCAAAAGAAAGCCGTTGGATTGCTGGTAATTTAATCAGGCTGTCCACTTAAAATGCAGCATTAAAAAAGAGCTAAAACTATTATGAATAACAATCTTATACAACACCACGAACAAAATTCAAAAATTGCAAAAAAATCAAAAACCACCCTGGCAATCAGTGCTATCTTATTAAGCAGTCTTGCCTTAAGTGCCTGTACTACTATTGATCCCTATACCCGGGAAGAAAAAACCAGTAACGCGGCGAAAGGTACTGCCATTGGAGCCGTCAGTGGTGCAGTTTTAGGGGTGCTTACCGGTGATAGCAGAAAAGCTACCCTAATCGGTGCCGGTATTGGAGCTCTGGCCGGTGGTGGTATTGGTTATTATATGGACACCCAGGAAGCCAAGCTTCGCCAGGAACTGGAAGCCACCGGTGTCAGTGTCACCCGCAGCGGCAATTCCATTACTCTGAATATGCCGGGTAATATTACTTTTAATACCAATTCCAGTGCCATTTCCGCTAATTTTTACCGGGTCCTAGATTCTGTAGCCAAGGTAATTAATGAGTTTGAAAAAACCTATGTGGATGTCTATGGCCATACCGATAGTGTGGGTGATGCCGCTTATAATATGATGCTGTCCCAGCAGCGTGCTGATGCCGTTGCAAAATACCTGGAAACCCGCAATGTCCTGCCCCAACGTATTATGACCAAGGGAATGGGTGAAGATTATCCTATTGCCTCCAATGATACCGCCTATGGTCGTTCACAGAACCGTCGAGTAGAAATCAAACTGACCCCCATAACTACTGACTAATTCCCTGTTCCCTCTCCCTCTGAAAGAGGGAGAGGGCTATTAACGTTTAATACTCACCCTTTCCCAGCAACTTCTGTAAATACATTGCTTCCTGTCCAGTAGCACAGATTTATCCAGAGTTTTCGGCATTGAAAAGCACCAGCATTCCTTAACACTTGTCCCCGACTTTGCAGTCGCCACTGCACAATGATTCAGCTGACCACATAGAGGACATATCCCAGGCTGTTGAATTACATTCATCCGTCAATAAGCCCATAAATAATTTTTAACGCCAGAATAATAAGCAGTATTGAAAAAAAACGGCTTAATGCCCGTTTTGACAGTCGATGGGAAAGATAGACACCAACAGGAGCTGTCAGTACAGACAGACTGATAATGGCAAAAAAAGCCGGCAAATAAACATAGCCCAGCATTCCCGGCTGGCTAATTATTACACCGATATTATTCTCCAGACTGTGCCAGTAAAAACCCAGCGTACCAAACAGAGATATGGGCAGGCCTAGGGCACTGGAAATGGCCACCGCATTCTGTATAGCAATACGACTACGGTTAAGAAAGGGTACTGTCATAGTCCCGCCACCAATTCCCACCAGTGAAGAAACAATACCAATCAACAGAGCAACCAGACTGGTTACAGGAAGTGAAGGCAGCTGTGCTTTATGTCGGGGTAACCAGCCCAGCCACATTTTAATACTGACCAGCATTAGAAAACCTGCAAATACCAGCAATAACCATGTTCGGGGAATAAAAGTCGCCAGCCATGCCCCCATAAAAGCACCGGCCAGGATACCCGGCACCAGTTGCCAGAATACTAACCAGTCAATCGCCTGTTTTCTGTGCTGGGAATAAATGGCCGAAATGGCAGTAAAGATAATCGTTGCCAGCGAAGTAGCTATGGCTACATGCGCCTGTAATTCATGGGGAATATTAAAATCCTGATGGCCTGTTAAATAATCAAATACTATCAGAGTGAAAGGGACTATGATCAGTCCACCACCTATACCCAGTAATCCTGCAGCAATGCCGGTAAAAGCGCCAATGGCCATAAAACTGATAATTTCTATTAGCATAAAAGAGCCGGGGGACAGGTCTTAGGTAAGAGGGGTTATAGTTTTTGCATAAAGGTGTTGATGTTCTGTGCCTTTAACTGTGCTTTTACCTGTTCCATTTTTTTCTGGTCAGTGCTAGGGCCGACCCGTACCCGGTACATTTGCTGGTTGTTATTACGGATCACCTGGATATTGGATTCTACGCCTAAAAAGGCCAGCCGGGCCTTCATGGCATCGGCTTTGCTGAGTTCCTTAAAGGCACCGACCTGGAGTTGATACAGCTGATTTGAAAAGACCGGTTTACTGGCAGACGGTTTAGTCTGAGTTGTTTTAGCTGTTTTTGATACAGTTTGACTGCTCTTTGGTCTGGCTGTATTTTTTGGTGCCGTCCGGTATTTGGCTGTGGTATTTTCCGGACGGATCACTTCCACTTCTCTGTCCGGTAAAACAGTATAAAAATCAAACTGATGTTCTTTAGTATTTTTTTGCTTATGGTCAGATTGTTTTTCAAACTTTGCCTGAGTTTTTACTGTCGTTGTTTCACCCTGCTCCGGCAGTTGATCCAGATGGATCAGAAAAGCCACAAAAGCGGCCAGCAGGACAGCCATAAACGCCCAGGATAAAATCGAGTTTTTATGCTCTGTTTTACGGGTTGCTCCGGATTTTTTCCGGCTGTGTTTGCCGGTTTTTTTGCCTGCCGCCATGATTTACATCTCCTCCGGTGCAGACACACCCAGCAATGCAAGACCATTTTTTAGTACCTGGCGGGTAACCACTACCAGCACCAGACGAGCATTACGCAGGGCTTCACCCTCTACCAGAAACTGGTGGGCGTTATAATAAGTATGCAGAGTATTCGCCAGTTCCCGCAGGTAATGGGCAATTAAATGCGGCTCATGCTGACTAGCCGAAACCAGTACTACTTCCGGATACCTAGCCAGCTGTTGCAGAATATCATCCTCATGGGATTCCGTCAGCAATGCCAGATTAGCCAGCCCAAGCGCCTGATCAAAATTCAGTTGTTTATCCTTCATCTGCCGGAACACACTGCAGATACGGGCATGGGCATACTGGATATAATAAACCGGATTTTCCGAACTTTTGGACTTAGCCAGTTCCAGATCAAAGTCCAGGTGCTGTTCACACTTGCGCATAACATAAAAGAAACGTGCAGCATCACTGCCCACTTCCTCACGCAGTTCCCGCAGAGTCACAAAAGAACCGCTACGGGTGGACATCTGCACTTTTTCTCCGCCCCGGTATAAATTAGCAAACTGCACTAGCAGCACATCCAGTGCTTCCGGATCATAGCCCAGAGCCTGCAGAGCCGCTTTTACCCTAGGTACATAGCCGTGATGATCGGCACCCCAGACATCAATAACCTGAGCATAGCCCCGGTCAAACTTATCCATATGATAGGCAATATCCGATGCAAAATAAGTGATCTGACCATTATCCCGCTGTACTACCCGATCCTTATCATCCCCAAAATCCGTAGAGCGGAACCATAGGGCACCGCCTTTTTCATAGACTCGATTATTTTCACGCAGGCGTTCAATACCCTTGTTCACCAGCCCCTTGTCCATAAGGGAACGCTCTGAATACCACTCATCATAATGCACACCAAAACCCTGCAGGTCTTCACGAATATCATCCAGTATAGAATTCAGCGCCAGTTCAAAAACAAAACGGTAGCGGTTATCTCCCAGGAGTATTTTAGCTTTCTGGATCAGGGCATCAATATGTGCTTCCTTATCACCGCCCTGAGGCTCATCCGCCGGCAGATCAGACATCACCGCATCGGCATCCACCAGGTAGGTATCACCATGTTCACGGATCAGTTCAGCCACAACATCTCGGATATAATCACCTTTATAGCCATTAGCGGGAAAGACAATAGCAATCTGATACTGCTCCAGATAACGCAGCCAGACTGAAGTGGCCAGAATATCCATCTGCCGGCCGGCATCATTGACATAGTATTCCCGATGCACCTTATACCCAATAGCCTCCAGCAGATTGGCCAGAGTCGCGCCATAAGCTGCACCACGACCGTGTCCCACATGTAGCGGCCCGGTGGGATTAGCGGATACAAACTCAACCTGTACTGTCTGCCCAGCCCCCTTATCCGAACAGCCGAATTGATCGCCCTGCTCCAGCACCTGGTTGACCACACTTAAACGTGAATCACTGCTGACAAAAAAGTTGATAAAACCGGGGCCGGCAATATCGACTTTTTCCACAAAATCATTTTCCAGCAGAGCATCCACAATAAGCTGGGCTATTTCACTGGGATTTTTGCGAGCCGGTTTGGCCAGCATCATGGCGACATTGGCTGCAAAATCACCATGGTTTTTATCACGGGTTCGATCAATTTTTATAACCGGTATTTCAACACTTAGAGAACCATTGTCTATTAAAACCTGAATAGCATCGCTAAGCAGTGTCTGCAGTTTATCTTTCAAGGCTAGGATCCTGTTTTTCGATATTGAAAACCCGCTATTTTAACCTTTAAAGCTTAAAAGAACAAAAATTACTTCAAACTCTGCTAATACAGATCCTGGGGATCAATATCAATCGACCAGCGTACTCTCTGGGCGGCTTTGTTCTGCTCTACACCATAAATTAACTCATTTAAGATAATATGCAGAGCCTTTCGTTCGTTACTCTGAATTAACAACTGTCCCCTGAACTTTCCTGCCCGTTTTTCCATGGGTGCAGGCACAGGGCCCAGAAACTGGATATTATTTAATTGTGCAGAAGACTGCTGAATGGCGCTCATATTATGCAGACAGTATTCCAGAAAACTTTGATAGTGTTCCGGACGATTAGATTCAGCCCGTATTAATGCCTGCCAAGCATAAGGAGGCATCTGTAATTCTTTACGTTCCTGCAAAACCTTTTGGGCAAAGCCGGAATAACCGGACTGTAACAGGACATTAAGCATTTCATCTTCCGGATGAGAGGTCTGCAGAACCACCTGGCCTTTTTTTTCCGCCCGCCCAGCACGACCAGAAACCTGCACAATCAGCTGTGCCAGCCGTTCCGGGGCACGGAAATCTACGGAGTAAAGTCCCTGATCAATATCCAGAATAGCCACCAGGGTAACATTAGGAAAGTGATGTCCCTTGGCCAGCATCTGGGTGCCGATAAGGATCTGTTTCTGCCCATCTTTTACCAATTCTAGTAAATCCTGCAGGGCATTTTTTCTCGATGTGGTATCCCGGTCAATGCGCACCACCTCAATATCCGGGAACAATGTTCTGACGGTTTTTTCTACCCGTTCGGTACCTACACCCAGACAGGATAATTCACTATTACCGCATTGCGGACATTGCAGTGGTAGTGACTGCTCACTCTGGCAGTGGTGGCAGCGTAACATATTACGCTGGTAGTGATAGGTCAGCCGGGCATCACAGCGGTGGCAGTGACTGATCCAGCCGCATTTATTACACAATAGCACCGGGGCATAGCCTCTGCGGTTCTGAAACAATAGGACCTGATTATTTTTTTCCAGATGCTGCTGCATCAGCTCTATTAGAGTCCGGCTTAAGCCATGCTGTAAAGTCTGCCCCCACACATCAATTAAGTGCACCTCGGGCGAACGGGCCCCACCTGCTCTCTGGCGCAATTTAAGCTGTGCCATTTTCTTCTGCCGGCATAAATAAAGAGATTCCATGGAAGGCGTGGCTGAACCCAGAATAACAGGAATATCTGCCTGACTGGCACGCATCAGAGCCACGTCCTTTGCTGAATAGCGAATGCCGTCCTGCTGTTTAAAGGACATATCATGTTCTTCATCAATAATAATGGCGCCCAGTTCAGGCATGGGGGTAAATACGGCAGAGCGGGTACCTATTAAAATACGAATTTTGCCATTACCGGCCTGCTGCCAGATTTTCATACGTTCAGTATTATTAAGCCCGGAATGCAGGGTGGCAATCGTGACATGAAAGCGCTGTTCAAAACGATATATTAACTGCGGTGTCAGACCAATTTCCGGCACCAGCACCAGAATCTGCCGACTCCGTTCCAGTTGCCGGGCAATAAAAGCCAGATAGACTTCGGTTTTTCCGCTGCCGGTAATACCGTCCAGCAAGGTGGCCTGGTAAGACTCACTATGAGCATTTAAAAACTCTACCGCCTGCTGTTGTTCCATATTAAGTGACAGGCCTAGAACTCGATTAATTTCAGTCAGCCCGGTATTTTTAACCGCAGAAGATAACCCGGTATCAGATTTTTTAAAATATTCTTCCACCCATTGTTTGTTAATGAGTGTTTTCAGGGCAGACTGCCATTGTCCTTCCAGTTCCCGGGCTAATTGTTCCCGACTAAGCCCCTGCTCCGATGTTTTTAAGCACTCCAGAATACTGCGCTGACGTACTGCCCGCTTTAAACTGGCCCAGTCAGCCTGTCTGCCTGTTTCAGTCAACCGGTACAAGCACTGTACTGCCTCCAGCGCCTCTGCTTTTTTTCGGTAATGCACCGGCAATGCCGTCTGGAATACCCCACCAATAGGATGGTGATAATAGGAAGCAACCCAGTCCAGTAAACGCATAATATCAGCCGGTAAAATGGGCTGATCATCCAGAATTTTTTCAATAGGTCTGAGTTTTTTGGGATCAATATCAGAATGATCAGACAAGCCCAGTACAATGGCAATTTTTTTAGTCCGTCCAAAGGGGATTAGTACTCTTTGACCGGGCAGTATGAAGTCTGGATTTATGGAATCAGATAACAGATAATCAAATTTTCGGCGCAAAGGTGTCGGCACAGCGACCTGAACAATAACGGGTTTCTTTTCTGGCATTCAATCTCTGCTATTTATAAATCAAAATTACAATTATGACTCACTGGCAATCCATCAGCACACAGATTAGCGAAAGTCTTGGCAAAGACTTTCAGATCCAACAACACAGCAGTATTGGCGGCGGCAGCATCAATTCCGCTTATAAGGCTATTAGTACAGATGGCCTGGAATTTTTTGTTAAATTAAATTCTGCCAGTCTGGAATTTATGTTTCAGGTGGAATATGACAGCCTGAACGAATTATTACAGGTCATAGCAGCAGATGCCAGTATTATGCAGATCCCAAAACCTATCTGCTATGGCACTACAGGCTCTCAAAGTTATCTGGTGCTGGAATATATCCCCATGACATCCAGAAGGGATGGCCGTCTTATGGGACAGGCTCTGGCACAGATGCACCGCATTACAGCCAAACAGTTCGGCTGGTATCAGGACAATATTATCGGCAGTACCCCACAAAGCAATATCCAACATACCAACTGGCTGAACTTCTGGCGTGAAGAACGTATGATACCCCAGTTTAAAATGCTCTATGAGAAGGGGTATAAAAACCATCTCAAACCTCTGGACGAAAAGCTACTCAATAATCTGGATAAGCTTCTGGCAAACCATAAGCCTGTCCCCTCTTTATTACATGGTGATTTATGGTCAGGCAATTATGCCTATACTCAGGACGGCCAGCCGGTTATTTTTGACCCGGCCATTTATTATGGCGACCGGGAAGCCGATATAGCCATGACAGAATTATTTGGCGGCTTCGGGCGGGATTTTTATGATGCCTATAATGCCAGCTGGCCACTGGATGCAGGATACAGTCAACGTAAAACACTTTATAACCTTTATCATATTTTAAACCATGCTAATTTGTTTGGTAGTTCTTATTTACATCAGGCGGTGGGGATGATAGAGAGGTTGGTTTGAGCGTTCAGCGTTCAGCGTTCAGCGTTCAGCGTTCAGCGTTCAGCGTTCAGCGTTCAGCGTTCAGCGTTCAGCGTTCAGCGTTCAGCGTTCAGCGTTCAGCGTTCAGCGTTCAGCAAAAAGTTTAAATTCTTTTTTTCTTCAGTCAAGTAAAATATCAAAATATTTTGTACTAACTTAAAGATAAATTCTGTTGCTCTGGCTCTTTCTGAACGCTGCTCTTCTAACCCTGCTCTTCATGATACCGCTTACTATACTCATGCACCGCATTAATAAACACCCCGACCCGTTCCGGGTCAATATGCTGATGAATACCATGACCCAGGTTAAAGACGTGGCCATTGCCTTTGCCGTAGCTGGCCAGGACGGTTTTGACTTCTTCTTCAATGCGTTCCGGTTTGGCATACAGGATGCTGGGGTCCATATTACCCTGTAAGGCGACTTTGTCCCCGACCATGGCTCTGGCGTCAGCCAGATCCATGGTCCAGTCCACACCTAATGCATCACAGCCGGTCTGAGCCATTTCTTTCAGCCAGCCGCCGGCGCCTTTGGAAAAGAGTACAACGGGTACTTTACGGCCGTCATTTTCACGGGTCAGAGCTTCCACAATCTGCTGCATATAGGTCAGGGAAAATTCTTTGTAATCTCTTGGCGTTAATACACCGCCCCAGGTATCAAAGATCATCACCGCCTGAGCACCGGCGGCTATCTGGGCGTTAAGGTAGGAGGTTACCGACTGGGCCAGAGTGCCCAGTAATTTATGCATGGTTTGTGGCTCATCAAACATTATGCCTTTGACTTTGCCGAATTCCTTGGTTGAGCCGCCTTCAACCATATAAGTGGCCAGTGTCCAGGGACTGCCGGAAAAACCGATTAAGGGCACTCTACCATTGAGTTCTCTGCGGATGGTGCGTACCGCATCCATAACATACTTTAACTCCCCTTCCGAATCAGGAATACCTAAAGCATCCACATCGGCCTTGCAGGTAATGGGCTTGTCGAACTTTGGGCCTTCACCATGGGTGAAACGCAGCTGCAGTCCCATGGCATCAGGTATGGTCAGAATATCAGAAAACAGGATGGCTGCGTCCAGAGGATAACGTTCCAGAGGCTGGATAGTCACTTCACAGGCCAGTTCCGGATTCATACATAAATCCATAAAACTGCCAGCTTTTTCTCGGGTAGCCCGGTATTCTGGTAAATAACGACCGGCCTGGCGCATCATCCACACAGGAGTCATGTCTACAGGCTCACGTAATAAGGCTTTCAGGAAACGATCGTTTTTTAGTTCAGTCATTAATTCTGCTCCGGCAGATTAAAAAATTGAAGGAGGCCCTCACCCTGCCCTCTCCCAGAGGGAGAGGGTGTATATGCACGGTCACCCAGTCAATACCGAGATGATTTATACATCCAGATAATCCAGTATACCTTCTGCTGCCTGACGGCCTTCAGAAATAGCGTTAACCACCAGGTCAGAGCCTCTGACCATATCACCGCCGGCAAATATTTTGGGGTTGTTGGTCTGGTAAGTAAATTCCTGTTCTGTCGGGGCGACTACCCGGCCGCGCTCATCCAGGGTGACATCATAATCCGCAAACCAGGGTTGTGGATTGGGTCTGAAACCAAAGGCAATCAGCACGGCATCGGCAGGAACCACTTCTTCTGAACCTTCAATGGGCTCAGGGCGACGACGGCCGCGCTCATCCGGCTCACCCATCTGGGTGGTGATCAGTTTAATACCGTTTACCTTGCCGTTTTCACCGACAATTTCTACCGGCTGACGATTCCACAGGAACTGAATGCCTTCTTCTTTGGCATTCTGAACTTCTTTTTTGGAACCGGGCATATTGGCTTCATCACGACGGTAGGCACAGAATACCTGATCAGCTTTCTGACGGATAGAGGTACGAGTACAGTCCATGGCTGTATCACCACCACCGAGTACGACCACTTTTTTACCTTCCATACTGATAAAGTCAGTTTCGTAGTTGTAGCAGTTTTTAACGTTGGAGATCAGGAAGTCCAGTGCCACATGCACACCGTCTAGATCTTCGCCGGGTATACCTGCGGTCATGGAGGTATAAGTCCCCATGCCCATAAAGACTGCATCATACTTATCGAGCAAGTTCTGCATGGTGATGCCTTCACCAATAGTGGTATTAAGCACAAACTCGACGCCCATTCCTTCCAGAACTTTACGGCGTTTTTTAACCACACCTTTTTCCAGCTTGAATTCAGGAATACCAAACATCAGCAGGCCGCCGATTTCAGGATGACGGTCATAAACCACCGGCTTAACGCCATTTCGTATCAATACATCAGCACAGCCCAGACCTGCAGGCCCGGCACCAATAACTGCTACAGTTTTACCGGTATCTTTGACCTCTGAAAGATCCGGACGCCAGCCCTGTTCAAAGGCGGTATCAGTAATATAACGTTCTACAGAGCCAATGGTCACGGCACCAAAATCACTGTTCAGAGTACAGGCGCCTTCACAGAGACGATCCTGTGGACAGACCCTACCGCAGATCTCCGGCAGGGAATTGGTTCGGTGGGACAGTTCTGCCGCTTCGATAATCTTGCCTTCTTTAGCCAGACGCAGCCAGTGAGGGATATAGTTATGTACTGGGCAGCGCCATTCACAATATGGGTTACCGCAATCCAGACAGCGATCCGCCTGCTCGGTAGTTCGTTGATGATCAAAGATTTCGTAAATTTCTTTATATTCAGTGATCCGCTGCTGTGAATCTTTTTTGTTCGGATCTTTTCTGTCAACTTGCAAAAACTGGAATATATTACCCATAATTTTACCTTAAGTAGTAGCGCTTGATGCGGCTCACTTGCTGTTCCGCCATCATAAATTTAGTTTCTGTATGCCGATGGTTCTGTTCAGGCCGCTTCAGTGGACAGTGTTTCCAGCAGGCTGTCAATGGAAGCCGCCTTGGGCTTGACCAGCCAGAACTTACCGCTCATATCAGCAAAATTATCCAGAATATGCTGACCCCATTCACTGCCTGTGGTCTGGACAAACTCCTCAATTTTACCCTTCAGATAATGGCAATGAGCTTCCATGGTTTCGTTATTGATGCGGTTAATATCAATTAACTCATGGTTATAACGATCCACAAAGTTATTATACAAATCCAGCACATAGGCAAACCCACCAGTCATACCGGCACCAAAGTTCAGTCCGGTTTCACCCAGTACGGTAATAACACCGCCGGTCATATATTCACAGCCATGATCACCAATGCCTTCAACAACCGCATGAGTCCCGGAGTTTCTGACCCCGAAACGTTCACCGGCCAGACCGGCCGCTAGCAGTTTACCGCCGGTGGCACCATAGAGACAGGTATTACCGATAATAGCGGCTTCATTGGTTTTAAAGCTGGTTCCGCAGGCCGGGAACAGGACAATGCGTCCACCGGCCATGCCTTTGCCTACATAGTCATTGGCATCACCTTCCACTTCCAGATGCAGACCACCGGCATTCCAGACACCCAGACTCTGACCGGCAGAACCTTTCATCTTAACAGTAATGGGGTTTTCACACATGCCTAGGTTGCCATAGCGTTTGGCAATTTCACCGGACAGACGGGCACCGATTGAACGATCGGTATTCTGCACCTCATATTCAAAGGTACCACCAGACTGGCTTTCAATCGCCGGCAGTATATCAGCCACCATTTTCTCTGCCGTTTCGCCCTTATCATAAGGCTCATTTTTCGGCTCTATACAGTAGCGGGGCTTGCTGTCATCATCAATAGTTTTTAATAAGGGTGTTAAGTCCAGACGGCTCTGACGGTTGGTCTGACCTTCCAGTATTTCCAGTAAGTCAGTACGACCTATCAGATCTTCCAGCCTGGAGACACCTAAAGAAGCCATCCATTCACGGGTTTCTTGAGCCACAAACTTAAAGTAGTTCATCACTATTTCCACTTTACCGATAAAATGGTTCATGCGCAGAATATTATTCTGAGTGGCCACACCCATGGCACAGGTATTAAGGTGACAGATGCGCAGGTATTTACAGCCCATGGCAATCATAGGTGCAGTACCAAAACCAAAGCTTTCTGCCCCTAAAATGGCGGCCTTAACAATATCCAGGCCGGTCTTTAAACCACCATCAGTCTGCAGACGGATTTTACCGCGCAGATCATTGGCACATAAGACCTGCTGAGTTTCACTCAGTCCCAGCTCCCAGGGAGAACCGGCGTATTTAACTGAAGCCAGAGGACTGGCCGCAGTACCGCCGTCATATCCTGAAATGGTAATTAAGTCAGCATAGGCCTTGGCTACACCAGCCGCAATAGTACCCACACCCGGTTCGGAAACCAGTTTAACGGAAACCAGTGCATCAGGATTGACCTGTTTCAGGTCGTAGATTAACTGGGATAAATCCTCAATGGAGTATATATCATGATGCGGTGGTGGTGAAATCAGAGTGACACCAGGCACAGAATAACGCTGACGGGCAATGTTCTCATCCACCTTGTGGCCGGGCAGCTGACCGCCTTCTCCGGGCTTGGCGCCTTGGGCGATTTTAATTTGCAGCACTTCAGCATTCACCAAGTAATGGGGTGTGACGCCGAAACGTCCGGAGGCAATCTGCTTGATCTTGGACACTTTTACGGTATTGTAACGGGCCGGATCTTCACCGCCCTCACCGGAATTGGAACGGGCGCCCAAACGATTCATAGCTTCTGCCAGGGTTTCATGGGCTTCAGGTGACAGTGCACCCAAAGACATGGCGGCACTGTCAAAGCGTTTATACAGTGCTTCGGCTGGTTCCACTTCATCTATGGCAATAGGCTCAATATCCTCACGCACTTTTAGTAAATCACGCAAAGTAGCAATGGGCCGCATATTTACTTCATCAGCATATTTTTTATAGGCATTGTAATCCCCGCTCTGTACTGCCTGCTGCATATACTGAACCACATCAGGATTATAGGCATGGTATTCACCACCATGAACATAACGGTAAATACCACCGTGATCATTATTTTTACGGGGGTTCCAGGCAATCTTGTTGAGGAAGCGCTGGTCACTTTCAAAATCTTCAAAGCCGGCACCGGCTAGGCGGCTGGTGGTGCCCTTAAAACACATTTCGGTGACTTCTTCATCAATACCAATGGCTTCAAATAACTGGGAACCTCGATAACTGGCAATGGTGGAAATGCCCATCTTGGACATTACCTTGTACAGCCCCTTATTAATGCCCTTACGATAGGCCTTGGTTGCCTTACCGATATCACAGTCTTCAATTTCCTTATGTTCTATAAGCTTGGCTAGGGTTTCATAAGCCATATAAGGATAAACCGCAGACGCACCATAGCCTATCAGGGTGGCAAAATGATGGGGATCCCGTGCGGTACCGGTTTTAACAATAATATTAGCATCGCAGCGCAGACCTCTGGCAATCAGGTGATGGTGTACCGCACTAGTAGCCATTAAAGCATGAATGGTAATTTTATCCTTAGACAGTGCTTTGTCATTAAGTACAATAATTACATTGCCGTTTCTAATGGCCTGTTCTGCCTGTTCACAGACATTGGTCAGGGCTGTTTTAAGACTTAACTGAGGATCATAGTTCAGATTGATGATTTCATTGGCATAAGCCGGATCATCCATATTGATCAGATTTTCATACTTGGCATAGGACAGTACAGGTGAATCCACCAGCAGACGGCTGGCATGTTCAGCGGTTTCTTCAAACAGATTCTGTTCTGCCCCCAGACAGGTTTCCAGGGACATGACAATGCTTTCACGAATAGGGTCGATTGGCGGATTAGTGACCTGGGCAAACTGCTGACGGAAATAATCATAAAAAGGTCTTACCCGACTGGAAAGTACCGCCATAGGGGTGTCATCCCCCATGGAACCCACGGCTTCCGCAGCATTTTCAGCCAGTACCTTAATAACGTATTCTTTTTCTTCATTGGTGATCTGAAACTGCTTTTCATACACCTTAAAGGTTTCATCATTCATACAGCCGACTACAGAAGAGGGCTCAATCAGTTCTGATTTAAGGTACTTGATGCCCTTATTTAACCACTCTTTATATGGCTGGCGGTTTTTAAGATGTTCGTCCACATCATCGGGCAGCATCAGCTCACCAGTGTGGGTGTCAGCCGCCAGCATCTGGCCAGGCTTAAGCCGCCCCTTGGCTACTACATCGGTTTCTGCATAATCATAGACGCCAGTTTCAGATGCCAAGGTAATGACGCAGCCGGAATAAGTAACATCCTTAAGACCGTCCTGGCCATGAGGATTATTAGTAATCACATAACGGGCCGGACGCAGACCGTTTCTGTCCAGAGTACAGGCCGCATAACGGCCGTCAGTCATAACCACACCGGCCGGCCCATCCCAAGCTTCCATATGCATGGAGTTGTATTCATAAAAGGCTTTCAGATCGGCATCCAGATTATCCACATTCTGCCATGCGGGCGGAATTAACAGGCGCATGGCACGGAAAATATCCATACCGCCGGCCAGCAGTGCTTCCAGCATATTATCCATACTATTGGAGTCAGAACCACTCATGGAAACCAGCGGACGAATATCTTCCATATTCGGAATTAAGGGCGTTTCAAATTTATGACCGCGAGCCACTGACCAGTTACGATTACCCTGTACGGTATTAATTTCACCATTATGGGCCAGGTAGCGGAACGGCTGAGCCAGACGCCATTGAGGCCAGGTATTGGTAGAAAACCGCTGGTGAAATACACACATGCCGGTTGCCACGCGCTCATCGTTTAAGTCTTTATAAAAAACCGGCAGAAATTCCGGCATAACCAGACCTTTATAGGAAACCACTAGGGAACTCATGGACGGAATATAAAACACCTCGTCATTGTCCTGAATGGCTTTTTCCGTACGGCGACGTGCAATGTACAGGTGCCGGTCAAAGGTTGCTGGATCCATGCCTTCGGCTGGATTAATAAAAATGTGTTCGATTTGAGGCAGTGATTTAAGCGCTTCATCACCACAGGCACTTTCATCCACTGGTACTACACGCCAGCCGGCCACCTGCAGGCCTTCTGCCTCCAGTTCTTTGTTCAACTGAGTTCTGGCCGTTTCCGCTGCCGCTTTATCCTGACTTAGAAAAACCACGCCCACGGCATAGTTTTCCGCCAGTTCAAAGCCCTGTTCCTGGGCCACAGCACGCATCAGTGCATCAGGCTTCTGTAATAACAAACCACAACCATCACCTGTTTTACCATCGGCAGAAATCGCACCACGATGGGTTAAACGCGCCAGCGCCTTAATGGCCGTATCCACCAGCCAGTGGCTGTTAGCACCATCCATATGGGCAATCAGACCAAAACCGCAATTATCTTTTTCAAATGAAGATTGATAGAGAGTATCTTGCAGCACTTTCGGAGCATTATGCTGAACGTGTGTGTGATGTTGTGTTTCAAATATTGGCATTACAGGCCTCAATTGATAGAAATTGTGAATATTAAAACGCCTCAACCCGCTTTTCGAGTCGTATTCTTCTTCTAGGCATTTACCAGAAAAAAAGCCTTTAGCCGGGTAAACAGCCTTTAACCAGACAAAAAGAAGGTTTATTTCAGCCGTACAGGGTCGAAAGAGCCAGACATTATACCCTGTCATAAGGATTTGGTCTAGATATGGAAATGCCGAGAAGAGGGTATCATGGCTGGTATAAGTAACAGAGTGCCATCGTTACTTATACGCTTATTGAACTGTCATCATATTGTGGATATCAGAAAAACGTCTGATCCAGGGTTTACTGCCGGAAATTTTGCCTTTCAGTTGCTGTGCAGCCTGTTCTGCTGAAGACTTCTTCACATAGCTTCCGTAAATAAGAATATATAAGGGCTTACCGTTTTTTATGTATTTAAAATACACAGCCTGATCAGCCCGATGATATCTGGAGATATAGGCTTTAATACTGCTTTCATTGCTTAAGGCAACCAGCTGCAGGGTATAATCGTCCGGACTCTGAGTCCATATCCAAGCTTCGTCTTTTGTTTTAGAAACAGCTTTAGAGACAGAGCCAGAACTATTTACTGGCACTGAATCAGGTCTGGCTTTAGTGATTTTGGAATTTACTGTAGCAGCGGTCTTTTTATTTTCCGCTAATTGCAATTTAATACTGGCAAATGTTCTTATCCAGGGCTTGGTTTTACGCAATTGCGGATTTAATCCTGAAACTGCCTTTTCTGCCGCCGGTTTTGTTGCAAATGAACCGTAAATCAGGCTAAACCAGGTTTTTCCATCCCTTTGACTGACAAAACGGGCAATATTACCCTGCAAAGCATATTTCTGAACAAATCGTTCAATCGCCTGCTGTTCGTAGGAGCTGAATAACTGAACAGTATAAGCACTGTCCGGCTGCTGGCTAATCCACGACTCCTGTTTAATTTGAGAGGAAACCGGTGTGCTGGCGATTTTAGTTTTCTGCTTTTCTTTAAGCTGATTTCTTACTGTAAATGAAAAATGGCTTGTTGCCCCGCTTTGAGGCTCTTTTGCCGTTACTTTCCACTTTCTTTCCTGGGTACCTGTTGTAATATACAGACGAACTTCATTGCTACTGATATATTTAAACTGCTCAGGCAATAAACTGGATGAAAAATGTTTATTATTTTTATCCCATTTTAATTCTATGACTGTCTTTGGCGTAAACCCCTGTCCTTTAATTGTAATAACCTGACGTTTATTACTGCCTACAACAGGCTCAGGTGCAATGGCTTTTATTGCCATACTAGCAATAAAAGGTTTAACTACATCAAAAACAAGCTCACTGGAGCGCTGCCCTCCAGGGTTTTCTGCAATTACCTGCCAGGTCTGCGTTTCTATACCGGTAGTCAACTGCAGTTTTACTTTATTGCTATTAATATAATGCCATTGATCCGGTGTCAGATTCGCTGAAAAAGTCTTGCTGTTTTCTCCCCAAGAGACAATGAGTCGGCTGTTCGGCTGAAGCTTACGGCCGAGAATAGTAATAGTCTGGCGCTTATTGGAGCCAATAACCGGTTCTGGTTCTACAGATTTAAGTTCTGGAATGCCTGCAACCGATGAAGGTTCGACCTGCATAGCATTATTCGAATTCTGGGCTGCAGTCTGATCTGATAAGGATTTACTAGCAGCGGTTTCTGCCTTCTGTTGCACTTTCTTCTGCTCTGGTTTTTCAACCAGAAGCGGTTTAGAGGTATCTACTGGTTCAGACAATTCCGGAAGCTGGTTAACTTCCTGTGCAATAGTTTTTTCCTGCATGGGAACTGGTGCATTTAATTCCTTTTTCGTTTCCTTATTTTTAACTGAATCGGCATCAAACTGTGTGGATGAAGCGTTCTGTTCCTCGGTATTATTGACTACCGAATTATCATTTTGTACCGGTAGTTCCAGGGGAAGTAATTCTATTTGTTCTGCTTCAGTCAACTGCTTACTTTGTGTCGAATCTGACGAATGATTAAAAACGCTAAAAATGACAACTACCGCCACTACGACAATAGCAACAACAGCACCGGGGATCATCATGCGGGATAAAACAGAAGCTGGTTGAGGCGGTTCATTTTCTTCAATGGAGCTTAAAAAATCAGGCACCTCAGAATTATAGCTGTCCTCTTTACTTTCATTAAAATCCCCGTTATGGGAAGCCGGTTCTGTCAGTTTCTCGATTTCATCAAATTTTTCAGTCAGGCGATTTAGCTGTTGTTCGGCCTGCTCAATACGATCATCCTGTATATCAGCTTCCTGCCATAATGCCTCATCCTGTACTGCCACGGACTCTGTTGTACCTGATTTATCCTCGGTAATGTAGTCTGCCGCCTTGCCGCTGGAGGCCAGAAATTTATTAGCATAAAAATCAACTTTTTCCGGTATTCCCTGAGAATCTTTAAAAATACTATCAATAATACGGGGTGTAAAAGGCGATTCCCTATCAAAACCGACAATAGCCAGTTTATGTCTCAAATAACCTGAAACCCCTTCTTTATCCAGTGCTTCCAGGTGAGCAATATGAATAGCATCCCGAAAAGGTCTGAACTCAGATGACTGCAGGCTCTCTGTGATTTCCGTACCGGCAAACAGGACAATTTTAATATAATGTTTATCATCCTGTTGTTGCTGGGAGAGCTGTAGTAGAAAACGTATGGAATCAACAGAAAGATGGTGGGCATTATCCAGAAACAGCACCGGTTTAAAACCCAGTTGCAGGATATCACTTAACTGATTTTCCAGGGCTTCAAGCAGCTCTTCACCTGATTTTATCTTCCCGCCAAAGACTTCCAGAATCTCATGGATTAAGGATAAAGTGTCTACCTGTTCATTAACCTGAATTGTGGCAATACGCCAGTTATTATCCAGGCGGTGTGCCAGAGTATTTAGTAAGTGTGACTTACCCATACCCTGGGCACCGATAATAACCTGTACATTACTGGAAAACTCTATCTGGTGTTCGGTAGCTTCCATGATCTGAGCCCGATTTTGATCGGCATAATAATAACGATAATCATTATTTTTTTTAAAAGGATTGTCTTTCAGACCAAGGTTATCTAGGTGCGGCACAGGTTAACTCCATGTAGGGTTAAAAGCGTTCAGCGTTCAGCGTTCAGCGTTCAGCGTTCAGCGTTCAGCGTTCAGCGTTCAGCGTTCAGCGTTCAATTATTATGGTATTTTTTCAGGCTGTAGCAAAAGCTTTTATTGTTTCGTTTAGCTTGTCTATGTCAAAATCGGCTGTGATAAAGCTTTGTCCCAGTTCTTTTATTAATACCAGGTGTAATTGTCCGTCCAGTACTTTTTTGTCACCGGCCATCAGGCTGAGAAACTGCTCAGCAGTAATACGAGCATCGGTATCTCTTGGAATAGTCACTGGAAGATTAGCCTGTTTAATTAGTGTACTGATTTGCTGCTGTACTTCATTAGTTATCCAGCCGTGCCTGACGGATAAATCAGCGGCCATAACCATACCAATGGCTACCGCTTCCCCATGTAAACAGTTGCCGTATCCCAGTGCCGTTTCTATGGCATGGCCAAAGGTATGGCCAAGGTTTAATAAGGCCCTTTGCCCGGCTTCTTTTTCATCGGCAGTGACAATATCAGCCTTGTCCTGACAGGAAAATTCAATGGCATAGGCCAGCGCTTCCGACTCTCTCTGTACCAGTCGTGATATATTGTCAGACAACCAGGTAAAAAACTCGCGACTGTTGATGAGGGCATATTTAATCACTTCTGCCAGTCCGGCGCTGAGTTGACGTTCGTCCAGGGTGTTCAGGGTATTGGTATCGGCAATAACGCACTGGGGCTGGTGAAAAGCGCCTATCATATTCTTGCCCAGAGGATGGTTTACACCGGTTTTACCGCCTACGGAAGAATCTACCTGGGCTAGTAGGGTTGTTGGGATCTGGATAAAATTTACACCACGTCGATAAATAGCCGCAGCAAACCCAGTCATATCACCAATAACACCACCGCCAAGGGTAATAAGGGTGACCCGGCGATCAAACTGCTTTTCCATAAGCCGGTCAATAACAGGCATAATGCCTTCCCAGGTTTTATAAACTTCACCGTCAGGCAGAATAACCGTTTCACACTGATAGTCTGTCAGACCACTAAGTGTTTTTTCCAGATACAAAGGTGCTATTGTTTCATTGGTAACAACAACAACCTGCTTACCCGCTATATAGAGTGATAACAGAGCAGGATCACCGAGAATCTCCTGCCCGATAAAAATAGGATAACTGCGTTCACCTAAATCAACATTTAATGTAATCATAAAAAACAGAGCGTTCAGCGTTCAGCATTCAGCGTTCAGATAATAAATAAATCTCAGCGCTCAACGCTCAACGCTCAGCGCTAATTAACTCCTCTAAGCGTTTAACGGCGGTATGAACCGTCATTTTATTGGTTTCAAGTATTATATCAGCTAATTGTCGATAAATGGGATCACGTTCGGTTATTATGTTTTGTAATTTTTCACGCGGGTTAGCGGTCTGCAGCAAGGGGCGGTTTTTATCTTTAGAGGTTCGCTCAAGCAGATCGTCCAGACTGGCACATAGATACACCACTGTCCCTGAGGCTTTAAGGGCTTTTTGATTGGCCTCTCTTAAAACGGCACCACCACCGGTAGCCAGTACTATTTTCTTTTTACTGGTCAGTTCCGTAATAATATCCTGTTCACGCTTACGAAAACCCTCTTCACCTTCCAGTTCAAAAATCAAGGGAATAGAAGCCCCTGTTCGCTGTTCGATTTCCCTATCACTGTCATAAAAATCAAAATTAAATACACGAGCAATTTGACGGCCTATGGTAGTTTTACCGGCCCCCATTGGACCAATTAAAATAATATTCTGATTCAGGCTGATGCCCATATAGACGAGTATCCCAAATAACGGCTAAAAGTTTGAACTAATATGACAAAACACAGGTGGTTTTTCAAGTCATTAACGGGAGTTTATAAATTTTATAAGAATAGAAACGCAAACAGGCTGGCTTATCTACAGATAAGCCAGCCTGTTTGCAAATAAGTAGATATGAAATATCTATCTGACAGTCAGATTTTCATTCATAATTTTAGGCGTGATAAAAATCAGCAGTTCTTTTTTATCATCTTTTCTGCTATTAAGACAGTGTAAATTAAACTGTGTATCCGCTCTTATTTAAATATAAGAAGCCAACTGCTCCTCAAACTCGATTATAAATCGATTCATTGCTGCTTTCCAATTTCTGATGGGCATTGTCCATTTTTTGGAAGCCGACTGGATTGTACTTGTCAAGTCCAACCGGATACTTTTTTTAGAGAATTTTCATAGTTAATTGGTGACTGTTCACCATTTGCTGAATGTAGTCTTTCCAGGTTGTAATACCTCATGTAAACTGCAACATCTTTCTTCATATGCTCACGAGTTGGCTGAGCAATTTTGAATATCCAATCATGCTTAAGACTACCAAAAAAACGTTCAACCACAGCATTATCCCAACAAGCGCCTACATCCCCCATGCTGGCCCGTATTCCATAATGACTCAGTAACTTTCTATATCGCTTACTGGTGTACTGTGAACCTCGATCACTATGAAAAACAAGCCCAAAAGGCGGCTGTCTTATGTTATAGGCCATTACCATTGCTTTACATATTAAGTCTGTCGTCATGCGTTTACTGATAGACCAGCCAACAATACGACGTGAGTATAAATCCATTACAATAGCTAAATACATCCAACCTTCACCGGTTTTTAAATACGTAATGTCTCCGGCCCAAACCTGATTAGGAGCAACAGGATTAAAATTCTGATTGAGTAAATTATCCGCTACATCATCATTATGGTTTCTTTTAGTGGTTACTTTGTATGCAATGCGTTGAGTAACTTTTAATTTCAATATTTTCATTAACTTACGTACTTTATAACGACCAGTTTCAATGCCTTCTTCACGTAATTTCTTCATCATTTCACGGCTGCCTAAGCTATTACGGCTTTGCTTAAAGAGCGCTTTCATACGACGATGCAGGTGCAGTGTTTCTGCAGTAATCAACTGACCTGGTCGTTTCTTCCAGGCATAGTAAGCTGATGTACTGACCCGCATTACCCGGCATAAAACAGTCACCGGGTGGTGTGATGATTCATCTCTTATGAAATCAAATTTTACTTCATTTCTTTCGCGAAGAAGGCACTGGCCTTTTTTAAAATCTCTTTCTCCATACGTAAATTTTTAACTTCTTTACGTAAGCGCTTCAGCTCTTCACGTTCATCAACTGACAATGACTTTCCTTCAGGTTGAGATTCTATTTTACTCTTCCAGCGATACAGTATATTGCTGGCTATACCCAGTGATTTAGCCGCCTCTGGCACTGAATAACCTTGTTCGAGAACCAGTGCTACCGCTTCTTCTTTATATTCTTTAGAATATTGTTTGTATGTTCGTTTCTGTACCATTCTGACACCTCAATAATTGATTATTATTATCTCTTATTAAAGTGTCCAGTTCTATTAGACCACAACAGTTTTGCATGTGCATAACGACTGGCCATTAGTACATATTGCAGCCCAACCCGATTATAGTTCTGGCGCAGTTTAATACCATGCTCTTTGGACAGTTTAACCAGATTTTCTCTGGCTTTGTTCAGGAGCTTTGAATCGGTTGGAAAAGCAATGTTCTTTTCCTGTACGGTAGTATCTACCGTGATTTTCTTTAAACTGCCTGGCTTTATGCTTTTACTCTTTAGTCCGGCTTTAATGGTTTCAATCAGTAATTTTTCACTGCCTGACTTACCCAGCCGGTTACGCCATTTGGTCATGGTCGTAGGGTGTATAGGCACCTTATGCTGAAAGTATTCTTCTCCACAAAAATATTGCCAGTACGGATTTTCTGTCCAGCCTTTTACTACCTGTTCATCTGATAAATCATGCAGGTGTTTCAGGTAATGCAATTCTGCAATCAAACGAGTACGAATGGCAGGAGCACCTTTAGTGGATACAAACAGAGTGCCCCACTCTTTATCAAGACTTTCCCGGTCTATGTGTTTTGATAACTTAATCAACTCATGGTTTATGTCCAGCATGTTTTCAAGGCGCATCCTGAACAGGTCTTCCTGAGGTATTTTTGGCTGTTTCTTTGGCTTCATTTTGGTCTGGAAATTTGCAAGGTAATAAGGCTTATTTTACCAAAAACCTGCAAATTTAACACCCATAATCAAGCAATATTTCTTTATAAATCAACACTATATGCTTTATTCAGGGTGGGCTACACAAGCCAAAAAGTGGTTTTAGCCTGTTAGAAAACAATTTAAACCGTCTTATCCACATACCCACAGGCCAAGCCTGTCAGTGAGATAAACCTGAAGGTCTCACCAACAGGCAGACTTATGGATATGTGGATAAGACTTATGCAAAACCTCTATTTATGGATTGCTTTATAAATGGGGGGATTACCGTTAGAAGCGAATCATATGATAGTACATTAGATATCATAATCAAGTTAAGTGAATAATTTTTTTTCTTAAAACGGGTGTGGTGTCACAAAAAAAGCTTTATAATCAAGCAAATTAGACAACTATTTTAACACCAACCTGAGCAATTATGCGCCGCTTATACCAACTTTTTCTGACTCTCCTCACACTTTTTCTGACAACTGCCATAATTTCTGTGATCACCATCACATCGATATATTTTTACCTGGAGCCCACATTACCGGATATTGAGGTATTAAAAGACGTTAAATTACAGGTACCTTTACGAGTTTATTCCGCTGATAAAAAGCTAATTGCAGAATTTGGCGAAATGAAACGAGAACCAGTGGAATACCAAGACATACCGAAACAACTGGTACAGGCTGTTATAGCGGCAGAAGATGAAAACTTTTTTAAACACCCCGGCGTGGATTACAAGGGTATTCTGCGAGCCATGGTACACCTGATAAAAACCGGTCAGAAAGGTCAGGGCGGCAGTACCATAACCATGCAGGTCGCACGAAACTTTTTTCTGAGCCGGGATAAAACCTATATCCGTAAACTTAATGAAATTTTTCTGTCCCTTAAAATTGAAAAACTCCTGAGTAAAGAAGATATTATGGCCCTGTATATGAACAAAATATATCTGGGTCATCATTCTTATGGTGTTGCAGCAGCAGCTAAAACCTATTACGGCAAGCCTCTGCAGGAATTATCCCTAGAACAGTTTGCCATGATTGCCGGACTGCCTAAAGCACCATCCAGATATAACCCTGTCACCAATCCAGAACGAGCCACCATACGCCGTAATTATGTACTGGATCGGATGCATCAGCTTAACTTTATTACTGAGGAACAATATCAAACCGCGGTAAATACTAAAGATATTGCTGAAATTCATAAAGCCAATATTGAAGTGGAAGCACCTTATATAGCAGAAATGGCTCGTTTACACATGATTAAACTTTATGGAGATAAAGCCTACACTACGGGTTATAATGTCTTTACCAGCATTTCCAGTACCATGCAGACAGCCGCCAATGCAGCCCTGCGCAGTGCCCTGATGAGCTACGAGCACCGACACGGTTATAAAGGCGTAGAAGAGCATATTAACCTGCCTGAAGAAAATACACCGATACTGGAAACCATTAAATTTCTGGACAAATTCATGCCGGTAGGTCATCTGCAGCCGGCTCTGGTCATAGCCATTAATAGCGTTGAAGTTCCAGCAGAAAAAACCAAAAACAAAAAGACCTCCAAACCTGCTACAGAAGAACAGGCAACGGTTCTGCTTAAAGACAGCAGCACAGTGGCATTACGCTGGAAACACATTAAGTGGGCACGTAAATACATTAAAGACAATCATATCAGCCCTAAGCTTAAGAAAATTTCTGATGTGATTAATCCCGGCGATATTATTTATATCGAACAGTTGCCGAACAGGGAATTCACCCTGGCTCAGAAACCGGAAGTCGCCGGTGCCATGGTATCACTTAATCCTCAAAATGGTGCCATTAATGCCTTGGTGGGTGGTTTTGATTATTATGCCAGTAAATTTAACCGGGTAATACAGGCCAAGCGCCAGCCCGGCTCCAACTTCAAACCATTTATTTATTCTGCAGCCTTAAACAAGGGTTATACTGCAGCCACTCTGATTAATGATGCGCCGGTAGTATTCAAGGACAGTTATCTTGAAGGCTTCTGGCGACCCGATAACTACAGCGGTAAATTTTTCGGCCCAACCCGCCTCAGACAGGGGCTGATTAAGTCCCGCAACCTGGTTTCCATCCGTATCCTGCGGGATATCGGTATTAACTATGCCATAGATTATGTTAAACGCTTTGGTTTTACCGAAGACGAACTGCCCAAAAACCTGTCCCTGGCTCTGGGCAGCGCCACTCTGACACCCATGCAGATTGCCCGCGGCTACGCCATACTGGCCAATGGCGGATATAATATTTCACCCTGGTTTATTGAACGTATTGAAGATCCACTGCAAAATGTGCTTTTCCAGCAGCAGCCTCTGACCGTCTGCAGTCCGGATTATCCTCAACAGAGCTGCCCTAAAGAGGAAAGCCTGCATGCCCCCCGTGTTGTGGATGAAGCCAATGACTTTATCCTAACCACCATTATGCGTGATGTGATCCGTTTTGGTACCGGCCGTAAAGCACTTAAACTGGGCCGCAAAGATCTGGCCGGAAAAACCGGCACCACCAATGATCAGCTTGATGCCTGGTTCTCCGGCTTTAACCGTCAGGTAATGGCGACTGCATGGGTTGGTTTTGATCAGCCCCGTTCACTGGGACGACGTGAGTTTGGCGGTACTGCTGCTCTGCCGATATGGATGAATTTTATGCAGGTAGCTTTAAAGGACATGCCTGAACAGCCCTTAAGGGTGCCTGAAAATGTAGTGACGGTAAAAATTGATGCTGAAACCGGTCTGCTGGCATCCCCCTCATCAAAAAAGACCCTGTTTGAATATTTTATAGAAGGCACAGAGCCCATCCGTTCTGCCGGCAGTGTCAACAGCAGCGGTTCTTCCAGCAGCAGCGAAGCCACCAATGAAGAACTCTTCTAAGCGTTCAGGCAAACAGCATCCGCAGCAGGTACCCTGTTATCAATTTTATGCGGGTGAACACCGGATTAATTTAATTGTACTGTCTGAGAAACAACGCCGAATTACACAGCTGAATACTTTAAATGGTCAAAGTATGCAGCGGGCTTCTATTGAGCAGGTGCAGGCCTTATTAAATTCTGCTTAAATTGAACCTTATTTACCGTGACTAGCTACAGGTACTCCATAGTACTCTGAATTTTACTGAATAATTACCTAACTCTTCTGAAAAGGCTGGTAGTCAATACGGGCCACACCACTATCAATGGCCGCTTTAGCCACGGCAGGCGCAACCGTTGATATCAGACGCGGATCAAAAGGTTTTGGAATAATATAATCCGGGCCGAACTCCAGCTTATCTACACCATAGGCGGTACTGACTTCATCTGGAACCGGCAAACGTGCCAGTTGCGCCAGAGCATGCACTGCAGCCGTTTCCATTTCTGTATTAATGGTTTTTGCCCGCACATCCAGTGCTCCGCGGAAAATAAAAGGAAAGCCCAGTACATTATTGATCTGGTTAGGGTAGTCAGAACGGCCGGTAGCCATAATCAGATCACTTCTCATAGCCATAGCCTGTTCCGGTGCAATCTCCGGATCCGGATTAGAGAGCACAAATACCACGGGGGTTTCGGCCATACTGGCAACCATTTCTGTTGACACAATATTCGGCCCGGAAACACCAATCAGAACATCCGCTCCCTGCATGGCATCGGCCAAGGTTCGATCATCGGTTTGAGTAGCAAACTCCTGCTTATAAATATTAATATCATCCCGGCCGCTGTGTACCACACCATTTCTGTCCACTAGGTTAATCTGCTGTTTTTTAACCCCTAGGGTCAATAATAAACGCATTGAAGCAATGCCCGCAGAACCGGCGCCAATACAGACAATTTTAACTTTATCCAGTTGCTTGTTCTGCAGTTCCAGGGCGTTTAATAAACCGGCCGCAATAATGATTGCTGTGCCATGCTGATCATCATGGAATACCGGTATATCCAGCCGTTCTTTCAGGATCCGTTCAATTTCAAAACAGTGCGGAGCAGCAATATCTTCCAAGTTTATACCTCCAAAGGTTGGGGCAATATTAGTGACAGTCTCAATAAAAGCATCCTGTGAATCCGCCTGAACTTCAATATCAAAAACATCAATACCGGCAAACTGTTTAAACAGCACACCCTTACCTTCCATAACCGGTTTGCCCGCTAGCGGCCCAACATTACCCAGCCCCAGAACCGCCGTACCATCGCTGATCACTGCAACCAGATTACCCTTGCTGGTATATTGATAAGCCAGTTCCGGATCCTCGGCAATTTCTCGTACCGGTACCGCAACTCCGGGAGTATAGGCCAAGGAAAGTTCATCCTGAGTCGCACAAGGCTTGCTGGGATTAACACTGATTTTTCCCGGCTTGGGAAGCGCATGATACTCCAGCGCCTGTTTTTTTAAAGTGTCTTTATTAGACATATCTGAAACCTTATATTACAAATAATACCTTCACCCTGCCCTTCTCCCATAAGGAGAGGGCATAATATAAATAGATGAGCATTAATCAATAAGCTCAAGGTTATCTCTAACCATGAGACGTAAATTCTGTTTACCCTTATAACGATGAATCCAGCCTCTTACCCGGATTTTTTTACCCACCAGGAATTTCAGGTGTTTAAATTTTTTCTGATCTTTTCTGGCAATCTGTACGGACAGATTTTTACTTAGTTTTAAATACAGATACTTCCGGCTTTCATTATAGGCCAGACCCCTTCCGCTCACAAAACGATAACCCTCGGCTTTAGCGGATAGTTTACTGGCCTGAAACCACTGCATTTCCGTTAATTGCCATAAACCTTTTCCGGCCTTTCTTGCCTGTTTCTCTAGAGTACGGTAACAGGACAGATTACGGTCATTAAGCAAGACCACAATACTGACCGCCAGCCCCTGTCTGAGCAGATATTCCTCAATACTTTCTCCATCAGGTAAAACCACATAGGCCAGGATTCTTTTATAGCGGTCCTTCATAGGTATGTCTTTAAGGATTTTATCATTTCGTTTCAATAGTTTACCCATCAGGATGTAACTCCAATATTAGGTTCTACACCGAACTGATAAAGTCCAGTAGACTTATCCCGTTTAGGATGGGCTCTGCCAGCATTTTCTTTCAGGAAAAAAATATGTTCTTTCAAGCACATCCGTTAATTGTTTTCGTTTATGGTTAACAATGGATTCCAATAATGAATACCACCAGTAAACGGTCGTTTTGGAGACCGTCAATGTTGACATCTCCATTTGGTAAAATTGTTCTATGCTACTGCATATAAAGCGTTTCAGCATAGTCGCAATTAAACTGCTCCAAACCAAAGCTTCCATCAATGCGGGATTACTGGTTTGAAACCCCTGCAAGTTATTATGTGACTTGCACTCTTTAAATAACAACTCAATCTGCCAGCGTAAGCGGTATAACTGGCTGATTTGTGTTGCTGAAAACTGTTCTGCTTTCAGATTTGTAACCAAAAATGTATGCCTTTTTTCTTTGGGACTCCAGATTGCAATAAGCCTTGTTTCTCTGGCATCAATTTCCACAACCATATCAATTAATTGTCGTTTTGGCAGAGATTTTAACAAATCAGACAATGGTTTAGTTCTTTTGTTAACGACTTGCCCATCTTCTCTGGTGGCCCGGTGAACCGCTATCCTGGAAAGTCTCATCGCCCGTAAAATATAATACCCACCATGGTCATCTGTTTCATTAATCAGTTGGCCTGAATAGTAGCCACGGTCACCTGATAATAACTGATTTTCCAGTTCATGAGCTTCTGGTAATTCTGCTCGTTCTGAAAAACTATCCGGTGTCAGTGTGCTTTTTTCTATGCCTCCGGTTTTTAAGTCGTAGGTGACATGCAATTCCACGGCTGCCGAATTAATTGCTGTGAATCGCCCGGGATAATCCTTTTTCAGTGCCTTGTGAATAGCAAATGAACTGCCATCCCGGATAAGTAATTTATCAAAACTGGCCAGAACAGGATGATTACATTTCAGTTTTGTATTTACCCGGTGATTAAAAACTTTATCTGCAACATCTCTCATCAATTGCGCAAATTCAGGCTTGGCTAGTTGATTATGAAAGGGCTTATAACGGACATTTTTATTCGTCAACTGGTTAAAGTAACGATGAATTTCCGAAAAATGCTTTGTCTCTTTATCACCCATAGCCGTAATCATACTCACTATAAGCTGAAAAGGGGTTATCTGTCTTAATCGTTGGGAAAAGCCAATGTTTTTGCCCGGTTTATTAAGTTTCTTTTCACTCAATACGAGTTTTAGTTTTTTTGATAATGTGCTACTTTTCATTTAAAGCCTTTTTGTTGATGAATAATTGCCTGAATAACAACTATTTGATCATCAAATTGGCTTCATTTCAATTCCTAAAGATCATACCTATGAGCGGTCCTTACATTCGCGATCATAATACAGGCCGACTTTCTCATTAGTCGCCAGTAATTTCCGAACCGCCTGCCATGCCTGCAGCCCATAAGGGTCTGAAGCTTCGCCACGATGCCCTAATTCCGGGGTATTAATACCAATCAGACGAATTTTACGACCATCCTTAAGGTGCAGGGTATCACCATCCACTATGGTTTTAACCTGTGTCCAGTGCGTTACCTGTTTTAACCGCTGTTGGGCAGTCAGACAGACTTCCTGAGCTGAAGCACCGTCAGACAGAAGAACGAACAGGGCCGGAAGAAACGGGCGGAAATAAAAAAGGCACCTTAGAAAACTAAAGTGCCTTTGGCTGTTTTTCTGCTTTCTGTTACTCTTTCTGCCAGCCAGCATCACTGACCATTGATTAGAGCAAAACAGGGGCATAAAAAACTTATTTCATACCATACTTCTGACGGAACTTATCAACACGACCCGCAGTATCCACCAGTTTCTGCTTACCTGTGTAGAAAGGATGGCAGTTAGAACATACTTCGATCAATAATGTGTCCTTACCTATGGTAGAACGTGTTTTGAAGCTGTGGCCACAACTACAGGTGACCTGGACTTCTTTATATTCTGGATGGATATTTGCTCGCATAATAATTAACCTTATAAAATTCGTTGAATGCCGCCACCTGTTCCCGGAACTTACCCGTTATCATTATCAGTAACTGTCAGCTATCCGCAACCGGCACCGCAAACCATTCCAGCTCAGCTGGATCAGGAACGGGCGATCATACGCCAGTTCCTGCTGTTTTTCAAGCAAAATTTATTATCATTTTCTGACACACAATACTCACTCGATTATTTTTCAGCTTATGCTGTACCCTTGCTATAAATATTTACCTCTTACCCAGAAAACGGACATTTCCTATGCCATTCGGGATCGACTAATAGAACGCTGGATGAATACCATGCGCAGTTATTACGCCTGCGATACCAAGCGGATGTACTACCTGTCACTGGAGTTTCTAATTGGCCAGACACTGCTTAACGCCATGTTAAATCTCAGCATTGATCAGGAATGCTGTCAGATTATGAAAGAACTGGGACATGATCTGCAGAAGCAGACAGAACTGGAGCCAGATGCTGCCCTGGATAATCGTGGGCTGGGCCGACTAGCCGCCTGTTTTCTGGATTCTCTGGCCACAATGCAGCTACCTGGCTACGGCATTCGCTATGAATATGGTATGTTTCGATAGGGCATTAATGATGGCTACCAGGTGGAACACCCTGATAACTGGCTGCGTTACGGCAATCCCTAGGAGATCCCCAGAGCTGAAGTTCTGTTTCCCATTCATTTTGGTGGAGAGGTGATTACCTATCGGGATGAAGAAGGTGATACCAGTCCTCACTGGGTGAATGCCGATGAAGTAATGGCCATGGCTTTTGATACCCCAATTCCCGGCTATAATGTCGGGACAGTAAATAGTTCAACCTGAATAATACCGTTTTAAGTCTGATATCAAGCCAGGTTTAAAGCGGCTGATTGTTCTGGTTTGATAAAATATCCCATCAAACCGGAAATAATTTTGAGCCACAAAAGCCGAAGCTTATTGAGGATCTTTCTTAAGTTATGACCAGCGGCCACCGTAACCACATTAATGGCATCACCGACTGCACCTTTGAGGTAGCAGCGGTCTAAACGGCCATCATTTTTCATATGACCAATTTCAGGCTCAATCGCACTGCGCCGTTTTAATGCCTTTTTAATACTTCGGGTAACGCCTCGCTTCTGACCTGAGATAAAAACTTTCGTATCTTTTACTTCATGTCCACGATAACCCCGGTCAACAAAGCACTGTTCCGGTTGTACGGCTGTAAACTGTTTTATCTGTTCCAGTTGTGGCAGCAAGGTATGTCCATCATAAGGATTGCCCGGACAGCTTTGAGCACCAATAACAAAGCCTTCCTTGTTAGTTACCGCGATACTGGTTTTAACTCCAAATTCATAAGGCTTATGAGCTTTGCCTTTACTGATACACTCGACTTCAGGTGCATGTAAACTGTAAAGCTTGTTCTTACTGTGCTGCTCCTGCTCAATTAGTTTCTGAGCCTGTTTTAGAGCTACTTCAAACAATGACTGAATATCGACAGAATAATTGGGCAGTTGTCGTTCAATATCCCGTTTAACACGACCTAAACAGGATTTCAGTTTATTGTTCATTTTCTTCATGCGTTTAAACTGTTTTGCATGAGCATAACGACTGGCCATTAGTACATATTGCGGCCCAACCCGATTATAGTTCTGGCGCAGTTTAATACCGTGCTCTTTGGACAGTTTAACCAGGTTTTCTCTGGCTTTGTTCAGGAGCTTTGAATCGGTTGGAAAAGCGATGTTCTTTTCCTGTACGGTAGTATCTACCGTGACTTTCTTTAAACTGCCGGGCTTTATGGTTTTACTCTTTAGTCCGGCTTTAATGGTTTCAATCAGTAATTTTTCACTGCCTGATTTACCCGGCCGGTTACGCCATTTGGTCATGGTCGCAGAGTGTATGGGCATCTTATGCTGAAAGTATTCTTCTCCACAGAAATACTGCCAGTACGGATTTTCTGTCCAGCCTTTTACTACCTGTTCATCCGATAAATCATGAAGGTGTTTCAGGTAATGCAATCCTGCAATCAAACGAGTACGAATGGCAGGAGCACCTTTAGTGGATACAAACAGAGCGCCTCACTCTTTATCAGGACTTTCCCGGTCTATGTGTTTTGATAACTTAATCAACTCATGGTTTATGTCCAGCATGTTTTCAAGGCGCATCCTGAACAGGTCTTCCTGAGGTATTTTTGGCTGTTTCTTTGGCTTCATTTTGGTCTGGAAATTTGCAAGGTAATAAGGCTTATTTTACCAAAAACCTGCAAATTTAACACCCATAATCAAGCAATATTTCTTTATAAATCAATGTACTATGATTTATTCAGGTCGAACTAAATAACCTGCGTTTATGGTCAGCCAAAGCATCACGGGATTTTGAACTGCAGTATTTTAATGAAGACAACTATATTAAAGCAGTTGAAGACAAAAACCGTTCTGAAAACCTGTCCCGGATATTATACCCTGACGATACCACTGAAATGGGCCGTAAACTGCGCCTGAAGCAGGAATACTTTTTCATCTCTGCATCGCTGCAGGATATTCTGATGCGCTATGAAAGATACCATGATGGTTTTGATGAACTGCCTGATAAAGTAGCCATTCAGCTTAATAACACCCATCCGGCCATTGCCATTGCTGAACTGATGCGGATCTTGGTAGATATAAATTACCTGGACTGGTATTATGCATGGGATATTACCCAAAAGGTGTTTGCTTATACCTGCCATACGCTGTTACCCGAAGCGCTTGAAACTTGGCCAGTAGCCCTGTTTGAAGAACTGCTGCCACGGCACATGCAGATCATCTATGAAATTAATTTTCATTTTCTGCAGAATGTTAATCATTGCTTTCCAGGTGACGGTGAATTATTAAAAAATGTTTCTCTAATTGATGAAAGTGGGAAAAAACAGATTAGGATGGCCCATCTGGCCATCGTGGGCAGCCATAAAGTCAACGGCGTAGCCCAGATCCACAGTGAATTAATGCAGGATACAATTTTTAAAGATTTTTATCGCCTGTTTCCGGATCGTTTTATCAACCTGACCAATGGTGTCACACCCCGACTGTGGATCAACCAGGCCAACCCTGCCCTGTCCGGCTGGCTGAGCAAACTGATTGGTTCTGACTGGCAAAAAGATCTGCAGAAACTGCGTAAACTGGAAAAATACGCCACCAAAAAAGAGCATCAGGAAGCTTTCTTAAACATCAAACTGCAAAATAAAATTCGCTTATGTAAAAAAGCCGCAGATAAATTAAAAATAGAGCTTGATCTAACTGCAATGTTTGATATTCAGGTAAAACGTATCCATGAATACAAACGCCAGTTACTGAATATACTGCATATTGTTACCCTGTATAACCGGATTCGAAATAATCCTGAACTGGAAGTTATACCCAGAGTAGTCATTATTGCCGGTAAAGCCGCACTGTCTTACAGCATGGCCAAGCTGTTTATTAAATTAATCAATGATATTGCGGTGATCGTAAACAATGATGTGCTGATGCATAACAAACTGAAAGTGGTCTTTATTCCTAATTATGACGTGACCAATGCCACCATTATTATCCCGGCCGCAGATCTTTCTGAGCAGATATCAACAGCAGGAACAGAAGCATCCGGAACCGGCAATATGAAACTGGCACTTAACGGTGCATTAACCATCGGTACCCTGGATGGTGCTAATGTGGAAATGAGGCGGGAAGTTGGAGATGATAATATCTTTATTTTTGGTCATACCGTAGAAGATCTGGAAACCCTGAAAAGTAATCATTACAACCCATATCATTATTATGAGGACAACCCCTTATTAAAAGAAGCAGTCGATCTGATCAACTCTGATTACTTCTGCCCCGGCGATCCCGAGCGCTTTAAACCCGTAGTCGATTCCCTGCTGACCAGCGACCCCTATTTTGTAATGTCCGATTACCAGGCCTATATCGATAAACAGAGAGAAGTTGAGGTTCTGTTTCAGGATAAAAACAAATGGGCAGAAAAAGCCATGCTGAATATCGCCCGCATGTGCTACTTCTCCAGCGACCGAACCATTCAGGAATATGTGGAAAAAGTCTGGGGGTTGGAGCCTATAGAACCGGGGAGGTGTGTTTAGAAAGAGCAGCGTTCAGCGTTCAGCGTTCAGCGTTCAGCGTTCAGCGTTCAGCGTTCAGCGTTCAGCGTTCAGCGTTCAGCGTTCAGCGTTCAGCGTTCAGCGTTCAGCGTTCAGCTGAAAATTTTAAATCCTCTTTGTCTTCAGTCAAGCAAAACATTAAAATATTTTGTACTAACTTCAAGGCGGGAGCATACTTTTAATAATTCTCATTTAGACGCAAATACCGTATCCATTGACCGCACTCCTTGCTGAAGACGCCGTGAATCCATCCATGGAGGCTTTTCGGCAGCATCCCTGCTACCGAAACTTCATCAAGAAGCACGGTCAATGGATACTCAGTGGCTATAAATGTAATATTTTTGCATATTGAACATATTTTAATCAAAGTATGATCCGGCCCTGCTACTAACTTAAAGATAAATGATATTGCTTTGGCTCTTTCTGAACACTGAACGCTCAGCGCTATCTTTTCTATCTATTCATTGAATTAAAAAATTCTTCATTAGTCTTGGTATCCTGCATTTTTTCCTGCATAAACTCCATGGCGGAAATTTCATCCATGGGGTGCAGGATTTTGCGCAGGATCCAGACTTTCTGTAGTTCGTCCGGTGCCATTAACAGATCTTCTTTACGAGTGCCTGAACGGTTTACATTGATGGCAGGATAAATACGTTTTTCGGCTAGTTTACGGTTCAGGTGCAGTTCCATATTACCAGTGCCTTTAAACTCTTCAAAAATAACTTCGTCCATTTTGGAGCCAGTATCAATCAAGGCTGTGGCCAGAATGGTCAGGGAGCCGCCTTCTTCAATATTACGGGCGGCACCGAAGAAACGTTTGGGGCGCTGCAGGGCATTGGCATCTACACCACCGGTCAGTACCTTGCCTGATGAAGGTATTACGGTATTATAGGCGCGTGCCAGACGGGTAATGGAATCCAGCAGAATAACTACGTCATGCTTATGTTCCACCAGACGCTTGGCTTTTTCAATCACCATTTCTGCCACCTGTACATGGCGGCTGGCAGGCTCATCAAAAGTTGAAGAAATGACTTCGCCGTTAACTGAACGTTCCATTTCGGTCACTTCTTCAGGACGTTCATCAATCAGCAGTACCATTAAGAAACATTCAGGATAATTGGCTGCAATGGACTGAGCAATATTCTGCATCATCATGGTTTTACCGGTTTTAGGCGGAGCCACAATAAGGCCCCGCTGACCCTTACCGGTTGGCGCCATTAAATCAATAACCCGGGCAGTAAAATCTTCTGTACTGCCGTTACCCTGTTCCATAATAAAGCGCTCATTGGGAAACAGCGGTGTCAGGTTTTCAAACAATACTTTATGACGAGAGTTTTCCGGCTCATCATAGTTAATCTTGTTGACTTTAAGCAGAGCAAAATAACGTTCACCGTCTTTGGGCGGTCTGATTTTCCCCGCAACGGTATCACCGGTACGTAAACCAAAACGTCTTATCTGACTGGGCGATATATAAATATCATCAGGACCTGCCAGGTAAGAACTGTCTGCTGAACGCAGAAAACCGAAACCATCCTGCAAAATTTCCAGGACACCGTCACCATAGATATCTTCACCACTTTTGGCATGCGCTTTGAGGATTGAAAAAATGACATCCTGTTTTCGTGCCCTGGATATACTGTCAATACCCATGTCTTTTGCGATTTCAATAAGCTCGGAAGCCGGTTTTTTCTTTAGTTCGGTAAGATTCATTTTAACCTTTGATTTTGTTTAATTGTTGATTAAATAAACAGATATGTGATTAGTGATATGAGTTTAAATTGTCGGGTGAATTGTTTCTTTTATATTTCTTAAAAAATAATCCTGGAAACCAATGTAATAGTTTGTTCGATAACTATTTTTGAAAAATAGAAAATATTTACCTAGCCTGGAATTTATTGTGAGGATTACGCTTTTTTCGTTTGCTTACGTACTATGAATGGAAAAACAGTTTGAACTGATTTTTTGTTATTAAACCGGTAACATTTGTTTAGCTGATATTTAACTTGCGCATCAGCCTGCTATCCTAGTTTTATTAAAATGACTAAATAGTTCACTTCAGACTGAAGCTATTTTTAATCATGCATAGTCTTTCCTGCACTATTTATATATGACTTATATTGAACGTATATGACTATATAACCGTGTAAGAATATTAGGCGAAGTTTAGCCTATCATAAAAATTAAGTCCAGCTCTTTTCTTTATATTTAAATATATTTGAGAAAAAAAGCCGGTCAGAATTTTATACTGCAGATATTCAGATATTACTGTCAATAAAAGCCGTTAACTGTGATTTGGAGACTGCACCCACTTTAGTGGCTTCAACCTGACCGTTTTTATACATCATCAGGGTGGGAATACCGCGAATGCCGAATTTGGGCGGCGTATTGGGGTTATCATCAATATTTAATTTGGCAACTTTCAGACGGCCTTCGTATTCATCGGATATTTCATTCAGAATAGGGGCGATCATTTTACAGGGAGCACACCAGTCAGCCCAGAAATCAACCAGCACGGGTAAATCTCCCTGAAGCACTTCTTCATCAAAAGTATCATCCGATACATAAACGATTTTATCGCTCAATTTTTTATTCTCCAAATTAATCATCAGAAATAATGGTCGATCAGCCGGAACAACCCTGACCTGAACAGCCAGAAAAGAAAGTCAGAATTTTCTTTCACAGGATATGTGAAGGATATAGCCCCATGTCCGATTATTCAAGCTCCTTTTTTAATTTATTTGTTAATTTAATCATAAATAATTCTGATAATGACTTATAGATCATAATTTACCGGCAAAATTTGTTAAAATACGCGCTTTAAAACTGCATTTTATAACCGAGTCAAGCTTTTGCCCGCATTAAACCCCCGTCAACAACAGGCCGTAAAACACATTGACAGTCCCCTGCTGGTGCTGGCCGGTGCCGGCAGTGGTAAAACCCGGGTGATCACCAATAAAATTGCCTATTTAATTCAGGAATGCGGACATAAAGCCCATACTATTGCCTCTGTAACCTTTACCAACAAGGCTGCAATAGAAATGAAAGAACGGGTCGCACAAATTATTCCCCGTTCCCAGACCCGAGGTCTGAGGATTTCTACCTTTCATACCCTAGGACTCAATATTATCAAGTCTGAGCTGGGTGTACCAGGCTTAAAAAGTGGTTTTTCCATCTTTGATACCCACGACAGCCATGCTCTTCTCAAAGATTTGATGCGCAGTCATTTTAAAGATGAAGAATTGATCAAGGAGCATTTTGAAGGTATTGCACGGCAGATATCCAGCTGGAAAAATGACTGCCTGACACCGGATTTTCTGCTACAGCAGCCCGCGGAGGATCCGGCCTGGAGCTACAATGTTAAAATTTACCAGGATTATAATCATCACTTACGCACCTATAATGCCGTGGACTTTGATGATTTAATTATGCTGCCGGTAATCTTATTTAAAAACCATCCTGCTATTCTGGAAAAATGGCAGAAACGCATACGTTATCTGCTGGTGGATGAGTACCAGGATACCAATACTACCCAGTATGAACTGGTTAAACTGCTGGTCGGTGACCGTTCCTCCCTGACCGTCGTGGGTGATGATGATCAGTCCATTTACTGCTGGCGTGGTGCCAAACCGGAAAATCTGGCATTGCTGGAAAAAGACTTCCCCACGCTTAAGGTCATTAAACTGGAACAGAACTACCGTTCGACCCGCTTAATCCTCAATGCCGCTAATACCTTAATTGCCAATAATCCCCATGTCTTTGAAAAAGCGCTCTGGAGTGAACTCGGCCACGGCACTACTATCCGTATTATGCGGGTACCTGATGAGCACAAGGAGGCTGAGCGAGTGGTTTCTGCACTGGTGGCGCATCATTTTCGTTTTAAAAAATCCTATCGTGATTATGCCATTTTATACCGTGGTAACCACCAGTCCCGGCTGTTTGAAAAACAGCTCAGAGAACAGCAGGTCCCCTATTACTTAAGCGGCGGCGTATCCTTTTTCTCCTATACGGAAATCCGGGACATGCTGGCCTATCTGCGCTTACTGGTCAATCCCGAGGATGACAATGCCTTTTTACGCATTATTAACACCCCACGCCGCCAGATCGGCAGTGCCACCATTGAAAAACTCAGCAACTATAGCAGCCAGGCCGGAACCAGTCTGCTCACGGCCTGTTCTCATCTAGCGATAACAGAACATCTGCCTGAAAAAGCAGTACAAGTACAGCGCCTGACAGAATTCGGGCAATGGATGACCCGTATGCAACAGTCGGCCTGTGAGGACAACCCCATTAAAGTTGTGGAGCAGTTAATTATTGATATTGATTACAACACCTGTCTGTTTGAAACCAGCAATAATGAAAAACAGGCGGAAAAACGCATCGAAAATGTCAATGAGCTGATTGCCTGGCTGCAGCGTCTATATGACAATGAGCCGGAAAGCTCTCTGGAAGATCTGGTATCTAAAATGCTCCTGCTCGACATTATGGATCGCCAGGAAGAAGAAAGCGAAGACGATCAGGTGACTCTGATGACCATGCATGCCTCCAAGGGTCTGGAATTTCCCTATGTATATATTGTCGGCATGGAAGAAGGCCTGTTGCCCCACCGCACCAGTATTGAAGAAGACAATATTGAAGAAGAGCGCCGGCTCTGCTATGTCGGCATTACCCGCGCTCAGAAAGAACTGACCTTCAGCCTGAGTGAGAAACGCCGTCAGTATGGTGAAATCATTGATACCGAACCCAGCCGTTTTCTGGATGAATTACCTCAGGAAGATCTGGAGTGGCTGGAAGGTAAGCAAAGGCTTGAGGGGGAAGAAAGGAAAGAGTTTGGAAGAGCCAGTATTGCGGGGATTCGGGATATTTTGGGGTAAGAGCGTTCAGCGTTCAGCGTTCAGCGTTCAGCGTTCAGCGTTCAGCGTTCAGCGTAGCGTAGAGAGCATAAAAAAGCCGCTTTCTTTTACAAGATAAGCGGCTTTTTTATTAAGCAATTTTTATTGCCTGCTTTTTTAGAAACCTTTGGATAAGGTTAAGATAAAGCGATCATCACAATTACCCTGGCTAGAGCTATAGCCATACGAATCACACTCGCTATCGCTTAGATCGTTACCAACATAAGACAGGTCAACATTTACACCAGCGAAATCACGATTAACCCCTAGTTTATAGTCAGTATATTCAAAATCTTTGACTCCATCACCATTTTTCTTGTCATAAGCATCACCAAAAGACTTACCTACACTGGCACTGAAAGCCAGTCCCATGGGTAATTCATCATAGTCAAAACCTAAAGAAACATAATCGGAAGAATCATCGGTATCGAACCAATCACTGGAATAGGAATAAGATGCAGAGAAGTAACTATAACTTAAACCAAAAGTCCATTCTGTTGTTTCATATCTGGGACTATTATTGTAGTTATAGCGTAATACACTGACATCATAACCAATACCAGTATCACCAATTTCATTCGCAAAACCAAGATAGGTATCAACTTCAAGATTAACATCCCCATTAACATCATCAGCAAATGCCACATTTGAAGCCCAGACACCTACGTAAACACCACTATCATGGGAATAATCAAAACCACCTTGAACAGCGCCATCATTCTGAGTCTGTGAAATACCACGGAAATAATAGTCAGTAACTAAAGCAACATTAGCATTGATTGTTAAAGATGAACTGTCTGAAGACTTACTGGTATCTTCTATGGCTTTAGATACTGATAGTATGAAGCGATCATCACAATTGCCATGATTAGCATTATAGCCATAAGAATTACATTCGCTATCGCTCAGGTCATTACCCACATAACTTAAATCGAAAGTAACACCAGCATAATCTTTGCTGACACCGACCTTATAATCTATATATTCAAAATCTTTAACACCATCACCATTTTTCTTATCATAGGCATCACCAAAAGACTTACCTACACTGGCACTGAAAGCCAGTCCCATGGGCAATTCATCATAATCAAAACCTAAAGAAACGTAATCTGAAGAATCATCAGTATCAAACCAGTCACTGGAATAGGAATAAGATGCAGAGAAGTAACTATAGCTTAAACCAATAGTCCATTCTGTTGTTTCATATCTGGGACTATTATTATAGTTGTAGCGTAATACACTGACATCATAACCAATACCAGTATCACCAATTTCATTCGCAAAACCAAGATAGGTATCCATTTCAAGGCTGACAGCACCATTATCATCATCTGCAAATGCGACATTAGAACCCCAGACACCTGCATAAATACCACTCTCATGGCTCCAGTCAAAACCGCCTTGGATAGCTCCGTCATTATCTGTTTGTGAAATGCCGCGGAAATAGTAATCGGTTACTAGAGCGACATTGGCTGAAACCGTACCAAAACCTTCAGCACTGACCATTAATGGAGTCGCCACAACGGAAGCGACCGCCAGCGACAATAAAGACTTTCTAATTGAAATCATAATTTTTTGCATCCCGTTTATATTTCATGTTTTTGATACATAAATGTATTCGAATGTTTTGTGGTAAACAAACAACGTAATGACACATAGCAAGCATGTTGTGTGCCAAATACAACAACTACTTGAATTTAATATTATTAATAAAAGTCAATTTATGACGGCTTTATGACAAAAGTCATTTTTTGCACCAAGACAAAACAACAATGAGTGCAAAAGCACCAAAAAAGCACATTGCATACGCTTTTATTTTTCAACAGGCAAAAAAGAGCAGCCTGCAGGCTGCTCTTTTTTCTGTTAAAGGCTGTTAGCTAAAGGCTCTTTACTGGGCAGTCATATATTCAATAGCCGCCTTGACTTCTTCATCGCTTAACGCCGCATTACCACCACGGGCTGGCATGGCGCCTTTACCGGCAATGGCAGCCTTAACCAGACCATCAACACCACCGGCTGCTTCCAGACGAGCATTCCAAGCATCTTTATCACCAATTTTTGGTGAATTTAATAAACCGGCTCCATGACAGGCCTGACAGGTTGCAGCCACTACAGCGCTGCCATCAACAGGACCGGCAGCCGCTTTTGGTTCTTCTTTAGCTGCTTCTACGCCACTCGCAGGTGCTCCTACTACAGAAACGGTAATCCCCCCGAAAAATAATTTTTTTCATAAGTAGAATTTCCCATTAAATTATTAATGAGGAGAACCTACAATGAAGAAGTCCAGATTTACAGAATCCCAGATCATCGGCATTCTGAAAGAAGCTGAATCCGACATGCCGGTCACTGAATTAACCTGAATTCTGGATAAGAACTAAAAAATATTGAACTAAATGCCTGTTTCTCGATCAGATCATTTAATGACCAAATCAAATGAATTTGAACAAGGAACAGGCAAGTGACTACTATAGATGAATTGTATTGTAATATTGATGATTTCAACCAGTTCTTTTATCCTGAATGGGAAAAAACACTGCTGGAATCCGGTGATAAAAAGAGAAGACGACAAGGTGTAATGAGCCCCAGTGAACTGATGACTATCCTGATTAACTTTCATCAGTCACATTACAAAGATTTTAAGAGTTATTATTTATGCCATGTGCATCAACATCTTAGGAAAGAGTTTCCAAATTTATTGAGCTATACCCGTTTCCTGTGAGTGATGTCATCGGTACTGGTGCCATTATGCGCTTACTTTACTCATTGCAAAGGAAAGCCCACCGGAATTGCCTTTGTTGATGCGACCAGCATTAAAGTATGCCACAACATTCGCATACCCAGGCATAAAGTCTTTGATGGTGTTGCTCAGCGAGGCAAATCGACCATGGGGTGGTTCTATGGGTTTAAACTTCACCTGATCATTAATCATAAAGGTGAAATACTGGCCACTAAATTGACGGCCGGTAATATAGATGACAGAAAACCGGTTCCTGAAATGGCCAAAGACTTATATGGAAAGCTTTATGGTGACAAAGGCTATGTCTCCAGTCTTTTAAGTGATGAACTGTTTGAACAGGATGTCGGGCTTATTACCAATGTCAGACGAAACATGAAAACACGTGCCATTGCATTGTGGGATAAGATTATGCTGAAAAAACGTTTTATAATTGAAACGGTTAATGAGCAGCTAAAAAATATTACACAGATTGAACATTCACGTCATAGAAGCGTAAGTGGTTTTATGTTGAACCTTATTGGTTCTCTGATTGCCTATTGTCATAAAAAAGACAAGCCGACAATCAGAATAGATGAGAGTGATATGAAAACTCTCTGTATTTAGTTCAACCTGAATAATACCGTTTTAAGCCTGACTTCAAGCCAGGTTTAAAGTAGCTGATTGCCCCGGTTTGATAAAAGACCCCATCAAACCGGAAATAATTTTGAGCCACAAAAGCCGGAGCTTATTGAGGATCTTTCTTAAGTTATGTCCAGCGGCTACCATAACCACATTAATGGCATCACCGACTGCACCTTTGAGGTAGCAGCGGTCTAAACGGCCATCATTTTTCATATGACCAATTTCAGGCTCAATCGCACTGCGCCGTTTTAATGCCTTTTTAATACTTCGGGTAACGCCTCGCTTCTGACCTGAGATAAAAACTTTAGTGTCTTTTACTTCATGTCCACGATAACCCCGGTCAACAAAGCACTGTTCCGGCTGTACGGCTGTAAACTGTTTTATTTGTTCCAGTTGTGGCAGCAAGGTATGTCCATCATAAGGATTGTCCGGACAACTTTGAGCACCAATAACAAAGCCTTCCTTGTTAGTTACCGCGATACTGGCTTTAACACCAAATTCATAAGGCTTATGAGCTTTGCCTTTACTGATACACTCGACTTCAGGAGCATGTAAACTGTAAAGCTTGTTCTTACTGTGCTGCTCCTGCTCAATCAGTTTCTGAGCCTGTTTTAGAGCTACTTCAAACAGAGACTGAATATCAACGGAATAGTTGGGCAGTTGTCGTTCAATATCCCGTTTAACACGACCTAAACGGGATTTCAGTTTATTGTTCATTTTCTTCATGCGTTTAAACTGTTTTGCATGTACATAACGACTGGCCATTAGTACATATTGCGGCCCAACCCGATTATAGTTCTGGCGCAGTTTAATACCGTGCTCTTTGGACAGTTTAACCAGGTTTTCTCTGGCTTTGTTCAGGAGCTTTGAATCGATTGGAAAAGCGATGTTCTTTTCCTGTACGGTAGTATCTACCGTGACTTTCTTTAAACTACCGGGCTTTATGGTTTTACTCTTTAGTCCGGCTTTAATGGTTTCAATCAGTAATTTTTCACTGCCTGATTTACCCGGCCGGTTACGCCATTTGGTCATGGTCGCAGGGTGTATAGGCATTTTATGCTGAAAGTATTCTTCACCACAAAAATATTGCCAGTACGGATTTTCTGTCCAGCCTTTTACTACCTGTTCATCTGATAAATCATGCAGGTGTTTCAGGTAATGCAATCCTGCAATCAATCGAGTGCGTATGGCAGGAGTACCTTTAGTGGATACAAACAGAGCACCCCATTCTTTATCAGGACTTTCCCGGTCTATGTGTTTTGATAACTTAATCAACTCATGGTTTATGTCCAGCATGTTTTCAAGGCGCATCCTGAACAGGTCTTCCTGAGGTATTTTTGGCTGTTTCTTTGGCTTCATTCTGGTCTGGAAATTTGCAAGGTAATAAGACTTATTTTACCAAAAACCTGCAAATTTAACACCCATAATTCGCCAATATTTCCTTATAAATCAATGCGCTATGATTTATTCAGGTCGGACTAATTAACCCGCTGTTCACGTCCATACAGGTGTACGGTTTCCTTATTTAAAGGCAGCCGTTTAATTTCTTCTTTTGTATAACGTGTCACATATTTTCCGGGTCGTCCCCGGCCTTTACCTTACCAGGGTCGTTTATATAATACGGTATCGATTCGTACCTGACCTATAACCGTCATATTATAAGCCTGTACCGGTTCAATAAAAGAACGGCACATATACCAACTGTCCACCAATACAGTAACCGCTTTATCTTTTAGCGGTTTCAGTAATGCCCGAATAAGACTTCGGGCAATCACCAGTTTACCACTGTTACCGGCCTGTGGTGTTAAACGTAATAACAATAGCAGAGCCGTATTACAGCCAGAACGCTTAACAATCGCAGCCAGTGCTACCCGGCATTGCCCTCTGACATACCGGGACAGATTGGTTTTATTACCATGCTGGTGGTGTATCTGACTCATGGGTGCCTTTTTGGAATGACGCAGCACGATAGAGTCATCTATGGCCAGATAAACCGGATTATCCCCAAACAGCTTTAGAAACAGGGCAGTCCACTGTCTCATCAGTTTAAGATAAGACCACTGACCGGTTTCAAGCCATTTATAATAACCGGGCCATTGCCTGGCCATGCCCACTATCCAGATAGCACTGGTTAAAAACCCTGATTGAGTTAATAAACTGCCCATTAGTAACTCAATAAAGGTTTTTGCCCTCCTAAGGGGTAGCGCTCGGGTTAAAAATGTTATGTAATAAAACAGTTCACCGAGGATATTGCTGTATCCTTTGGTGTGCATTGCTGCCGAATTTTTGTCAACTGTTTTTTGCTTTTTTTACATTTTTTTCCTGTTTTTACTGAATTATTTTGTTTACCTCGGAGTAACAGGGACACCCGGTTCCTGTTACGGACTATCGGTTAACTGAGGTAATCAATAAATTTTAAATGATTTTCCTTTTTGGGAGATCTGAAACTCTAAACTTTAGTATGTATTTTAAAATAAACCAAAATAGTGTATAGTCCAGCACTCAAAGCACCTGTAGCTCAGCTGGATAGAGCGCGGCCCTCCGGAGGCTGCGGTCATTCAAATTGAGGGCACATAAGGCAGGAGTCAAAATTACATTACAATTCTTATTTGCGCCCTTAGCTCAGCTGGATAGAGCGCGGCCCTCCGGAGGCCGAGGCCAGAGGTTCGAATCCTCTAGGGCGCGCCATTTTCTTATATTTCAATACATTAAAATTGAAATAATCAGTCTGTTTTATGCTTTGACAACAACCCCGAAAAATTAAAGGTCAAATCTTCACCCGTAGCAGGGTAAAAGTCATGACCATTACCCTGAAACAATCAAAAAACAACGTTTTTAGCCTGTACCCAAACTGTGCCCATATCGTGCCTGAAAATTTGATTTACATATAGGATAAAAAATGTCTTTATGAAAAAGGACTGCAACCCTAAATTTCAAAAATTGATATTTTGCCCTTGTGCTGATCGATGTGGATATGACTCATACTAAACCTCTACTTAGTCCGACCTGAATAAATCATAGCACATTGATTTGTAAGGAAATATTGCTTGATTATGGGTGTTAAATTTGCAGGTTTTTGGTAAAAAAAGCCTTATTACCTTGCAAATTTCCAGACCAGAATGAAGCCAAAGAAACAGCCAAAAATACCTCAGGAAGACCTGTTCAGGATGCGCCTTGAAAACATACTGGACATAAACCATGAGTTGATTAAGTTATCAAAACACATAGACCGGGAAAGTCTTGATAAAGAATGGGGTGCTCTGTTTGTATCCACTAAAGGTGCTCCTGCCATACGCACTCGATTGATTGCAGAATTGCATTACCTGAAACACCTTCATGATTTATCAGATGAACAGGTAGTAAAAGGCTGGACAGAAAATCCGTACTGGCAGTATTTCTGTGGTGAAGAATACTTTCAGCATAAGATGCCCATACACCCTGTGACCATGACCAAATGGCGTAACCGGCCAGGTAAATCAGGCAGTGAAAAATTACTGATTGAAACCATTAAAGCCGGACTAAAGAGTAAAACCATAAAGCCCGGCAGTTTAAAGAAAGTCACGGTAGATACTACCGTACAGGAAAAGAACATCGCTTTTCCAACCGATTCAAAGCTCCTGAACAAAGCCAGAGAAAACCTGGTTAAACTGTCCAAAGAGCACGGTATTAAACTGCGCCAGAACTATAATCGGGTTGGGCCGCAATATGTACTAATGGCCAGTCGTTATGCACATGCAAAACTGTTGTGCTCTAATAGGCTATCAAGGAGCTTCCTTTCAGGACTCCTCCTTGACACCCTGCCTTTTCCAGGTATTTGCTCACCATGGGGGCGGAATTTATCTTCGACTGAAGTCGACATCATCAACCCCTGCCGGTCTGAACCATCTTTTGTTACCCTATATCAAGGAATACTGCGATAAGTAAGACAATGAACAAAGACAAGTTACAGGCCCTGGCCAACGAACTGGCTAAAGATTTAAAAACCCCTCAGGATTTAAGCGACCTCAGTGCTCAACTGACTAAAATGACCGTTGAAGCCGCTCTGAATGCCGAAATGGATTATTTTCTGGATAAGGAAGAGGGCAATAGCCGCAATGGCTACAACCGAAAACAGTTAAAAGGTGAGCACGGTCAGTTTGAACTGAATACCCCCAGAGACAGACAGTCCAAATTTGAACCTCAGCTGGTCAAAAAGCGCCAGACCCGTATCACCGGCATGGATGACCAGATTATGGCGCTGTATGCCAAAGGCATGAGCACTCGTGATATTGTGGATACCTTTGAGGAAATGTATGGGGTGGATATTTCACCCGCCCTGGTCTCTCAGGTGACCAATAGCATCATGGAACGGGTAGTGGAATGGCAGTCACGTCCACTGGAGCCAGTTTACCCCATTGTCTATCTGGACTGCATTGTGGTTAAAATCCGCCAGGATAAGCGGGTTATCAATAAAGCTGTTTATCTGGCTCCGGGGATTAACCTGGAGGGTAAAAAAGAACTGCCGGGTATGTGGCTATCAGAAAATGAAGGGGCTAAGTTCTGGCTCTCTGTATTGACTGAATTACAGAACAGAGGCTTACAGCACATCTTAATCGCCTGTGTGGATGGCTTAAGCGGTTTTCCTGAAGCTATTAATACGGCCTACCCTCAGGCCAGAGTTCAGTTGTGTATTGTGCATATGGTCAGAAATTCACTGAAGTTTGTGCCCTGGAAGGACTATAAAGCAGTTACAGCGGATTTAAAGCAAATCTACCAGTCTGCAACTGAGCAGGAAGCAGCACTGGAGTTAGAGCAATTTGCTCAGAAGTGGGATGATAAATACCCGCAAATCAGCCGGTCATGGAAGGCTCACTGGCCCAACCTTATCACGCTGTTTGATTATCCTGAGGATATCCGGCGGGTTATTTAGTTCAACCTGAATAATACCGTTTTAAGCCTGACATCAAGCCAGGTTTAAAGCAGCTGATTGCCCCGGTTTGATAAAAGACCCCATCAAACCGGAAATAATTTTGAGCCACAAAAGCCGGAGCTTATTGAGGCTCTTTCTTAAGTTATGTCCAGCGGCTACCATAACCACATTAATGGCATCACCGACTGTGCCTTTGAGGTAGCAGCGATCTAAACGGCCATCGTTTTTCATATGACCAATTTCAGGCTCAATCGCACTGCGCCGTTTTAATGCCTTTTTAATACTTCGGGTAACGCCTCGCTTCTGACCTGAGATAAAAACTTTCGTATCTTTTACCTCATGTCCACGATAACCCCGGTCAACAAAGCACTGTTCCGGTTGTACGGCTGTAAACTGTTTTATTTGTTCCAGTTGTGGCAGCAAGGTATGTCCATCATAAGGATTGCCCGGACAACGTTGAGCGCCAATAACAAAGCCTTCCTTGTTAGTTACTGCGATACTGGTTTTAACACCAAATTCATAAGGCTTATGAGCTTTGCCTTTACTGATACACTCGACTTCCGGTGCATGTAAACTGTAAAGCTTGTTCTTACTGTGCTGCTCCTGCTCAATCAGTTTCTGAGCCTGTTTTAGAGCTACTTCAAACAATGACTGAATATCGACAGAATAATTGGGCAGTTGTCGTTCAATATCCCGTTTAACACGACCTAAACGGGATTTCAGTTTATTGTTCATTTTCTTCATGCGTTTAAACTGTTTTGCATGAGCATAACGACTGGCCATTAGTACATATTGCGGCCCAACCCGATTATAGTTCTGGCGCAGTTTAATACCGTGCTCTTTGGACAGTTTAACCAGGTTTTCTCTGGCTTTGTTCAGGAGCTTTGAATCGGTTGGAAAAGCGATGTTCTTTTCCTGTACGGTAGTATCTACCGTGACTTTCTTTAAACTGCCGGGCTTTATGGTTTTACTCTTTAGTCCGGCTTTAATGGTTTCAATCAGTAATTTTTCACTGCCTGATTTACCCGGCCGGTTACGCCATTTGGTCATGGTCGTAGGGTGTATAGGCATTTTATGCTGAAAGTATTCTTCACCACAAAAATACTGCCAGTACGGATTTTCCGTCCAGCCTTTTACTACCTGTTCATCTGATAAATCATGCAGGTGTTTCAGGTAATGCAATCCTGCAATCAATCGAGTGCGTATGGCAGGAGCACCTTTAGTGGATACAAACAGAGCACCCCATTCTTTATCAAGACTTTCCCAGTCTATGTGTTTTGATAACTTAATCAACTCATGGTTTATGTCCAGCATGTTTTCAAGGCGCATCCTGAACAGGTCTTCCTGAGGTATTTTTGGCTGTTTCTTTGGCTTCATTTTGGTCTGGAAATTTGCAAGGTAATAAGGCTTATTTTACCAAAAACCTGCAAATTTAACACCCATAATTCGCCAACATTTCTTTATAAATCAATGTGCTATGATTTATTCAGGTCGGACTATTTATACCACCAATGCCATTGAGTCAGTAAACAGTGTTATTCGTAAGGCTATTAAGAACCGGCGACTGTTTCCTAACGATGATTCTGCTATGAAAGTAATTTATCTGGCTATCCAGTCGGCTTCCAGAAAATGGACAATGCCCATCAGAAATTGGAAAGTTGCTATAAATCGAGTTTGAGGAGCAGTTGGCTCCTTATATTTAAATAAGAGCGGATACACAATTTAATTTACACTGTCATTATTGAGGTGTCCAGTTCTATTAGACCACAACAAACCAAGGCTTAGTCGAGATGGATATGGTTTATCATTTGGATAATTTTTAATAACTTCCCCATTAAAGACAACACTTTCAATATCCTGCTCACTTATATCTCTTTCAAACATTCTCTCAATTGCATGAATTCTATAAATAAATTTCAACTTATCTTCCATCAAAAGTAGTTTTTTTATTTACGAAAACGCTTAAAAACCCTTTCAAAATCAATACTGACCTTACAGAGCGTTTCTTCAAAGTCATAAGTTTCTCTGGAAAAATCACCCTGTTTGTCATATTTACCCTCTTTAAGTTTATAGACCTTGGCGTATAAATCATCGGGGTAGACAATGACATAGTAAGTTACTTTTTCCGCTTCATACTTCTGAAACTTATAACCTTCATCATTTTTTGCTGTGCTTTTAGAAACCACCTCTACAATAATCTCAGGCGCTTTGGTAATATAAGCCTCATTGGGTTCATCACAGATAAGCACAACATCAGGGCATAAAATAGTATCATCAGAGATTTTATAATCTTCCTCCACCACCACCAGACACCTTTCACAATTATCCAGTTGCTCATCTAACTGTGATATAAACTTTCCAGCTATTGCCTGATGATTAATCGTTGTTGCAGGACTCATAGCAACAGGAAAACCATCAAAAAGCTCCCATTCCCCTTCCCAAAGCTTATAGTCTTCATAAGTATAATGCTTGATGAAATTGACAGTATTCATAAAATTAAGCTTCCGATAATAGTGCGTTAGTGATATAGCCGTTAAACAAATTATAGCAGACCATAATGTTCAAGATACCACTGGTAGGCATTTTCCAGCCCCTCTTCAAGCCCAATACTGGCTTGCCAACCCATTTTGTTAATGCGGCTTACATCCAGTAATTTTCTTGGGGTACCTTCAGGCTTATCCGCATTAAAGACCAGTTCACCCTTAAAACCCACCACTTTTTTTACTGTTTGCGCCAGTTCCGCAATGGTGACATCCTCTCCTGTGCCCACATTTATATGGGACAACATAGGCTGGGTATTAGCTTGGTAAGTGGCTTTGTCCAGCTGCATAACAAAAACACTGGCCGCTGCCATATCATCCACATGCAGAAACTCACGCATCACTTTGCCCGTTCCCCAGACTTCAACAGAGGGCAGGTTATCCTGTTTGGCTTCATGAAAACGATTGATCATAGCTGGTACCACATGGCTGTTCAGGCCATGGTAGTTATCTCCCGGCCCGTATAAATTAGTGGGCATCACTGAACGGTAGTCGGTTCCGTACTGACGATTATAGGATTCACACAGCTTAATTCCGGCAATTTTTGCCACAGCATAAGGCTCGTTGGTCGGCTCCAGTACTCCGGTAAGCAGTTCTGACTCCGCCATAGGCTGTTTAGCAAATTTCGGATAAATACAGGAACTGCCCAGAAACAGTAAATTATTTACCCCGGAGGCCCAGGCCTCATGAATTACATTAGCCTCAATCATCATATTCTGATAAATAAACTCGGCCGGATACTCATTATTAGCATAAATCCCACCCACTTTTGCCGCTGCCAGCACCACAAAATCCGGTTTCTGAGCCTGCATAAACGCCCGCACAGCCACCTGATCACACAAATCCAGCTCAGCATGAGTACGAGAAATAATCTTCTCTACACCCAGCTGTTCCAACTGCCGAATAATGGCCGCCCCCACCATACCCCGGTGCCCAGCCACATAAACTTTAGATAAGCTATTTAACAAAATTTCCTTAACCCTTAACACTTAACACTTAACACTTAACACTTACAATTATTCATTATAATCAAACGTCTTAAACCCTTCCGTTTTACACAGTTCAGTATGCTCTCACTGACCAGGAACTCAATAATTAAAATTGTGCTTTAATTAAATTATTTTCTTTTTTTTTAATTCACACCACAGTAAATCTACAGGTTGCTCTTTATCCGGGACATAACCTGTTTCGCTGTCAAGAAGAATTTCCCGCATCCAGGCAATATTAAAATCATTGCAAGCTTCATCCAGAAGCTTCATTTTTTTATCGATAACATCAAAGGACAGCATTTTTTCCTCTGCCCGTATAATTCTGGGATGTTGCGTACTGGTAACATTATCACCTATGAGTAGTTCTTCATAGAGCTTTTCGCCAGGACGCAAACCAGTATAACTCAACTCAATATCCCCGTTAGGATTATTCTCGTCTTTTACTTCGTAACCGGAGAGTCTAATCATTTTTCTGGCCAGATCCGCAATTTTTACTGGCTCCCCCATATCTAGCACAAATACATCCCCACCCTGCCCCAAAGCGCCCGCCTGTATCACCAGTTGAGTGGCTTCAGGAATGGTCATAAAGTAACGAACAATATCCGGATGTGTGACCGTTACCGGGCCACCCTGTTTTATTTGCTTTGTAAATAAAGGAACCACTGAACCGGATGAGCCCAGTACATTGCCAAAACGAACCATACTAAAATGTGTACCTTTATTAATATGCCTATCTGACAATGCCTGTAACACCATTTCAGCAAAACGCTTGGTTGTACCCATAATATTAGTGGGACGAACGGCTTTATCGGTTGAGATAAGTACAAAGGTTTCTACGTCGCTATCAAAAGCCGCTACTGCTGCTCGATATGTTCCAAAAATATTATTGCGAATGCCTTCCACAATATTTTCTTCTACAATAGGTACATGCTTATAGGCCGCTGCATGATAAATCGTTTGTATTCCATAAACCGTAAAAATACTCTTTAATCTTTTTTGATCCTGAACTGAACCTAATAATGCCGTCAGTTGAATACTTTCAGATATCGTTTTCTTTAATTCCTGCTCAATGGAATACAGGGCATATTCTGACAGTTCAAATAACACCAGATGTTTTGGTTGATGTTTTATAATCTGGCGACAGAGCTCAGAACCAATGGAGCCGCCAGCCCCAGATACAAAAACCACTTTATTTTTTATACACTTGTCAAAAAGTTGATTATCCGGTGCCACAGAATCCCTGCCTAGCAGCTCCTGTATATCCACCTCCCGTAATTCAGCAATTTTTGCCTTACCACTGACAATATCAGCCAGCACCGGTATAGTTTTTACATGAACAGGCAATGACTCCAGCTCAGAAATAATTTTTCTCTTTTGATAAGTTGGCACTGAAGGCATAGCCAGCAATACTTGTTTGATACCCTCTTTGTTAATTAAATCTTCCAAATGATGGGGACGATATACTCTTAATCCATTAATGACCTGGCCCTTTAACTTGCGGGCATCATCAATAAACAAAACCGGCTCATATTCACTGCCCTGGCGTAAAGCAGTTAATAATTGCCTGCCTGCATCACCGGCACCATAAATAGCCACCTTTTCTTTATTTTTTTTTAGTAAAGACTGGTAGTAAAACCATACTGCAAATCTTGAACCACCAACAAAAAATAAAGCAATGCCCCAATAGATAAAAGGTACTGAACGGGGTATCCCTTCTGCCCGGGTCAAAAACACCAAAGCACCCACAATTAAAGCCGAAATTGAAATGCCTTTTACAACTGCAATAATTGCCTCGGTGCCCATAAAACGGATCACCGCTCGGTATAAACCGAGACGTAAAAAAACCATCACACTGAACAATGTCGTCAGCAGATAAACCAGGTAGTCACGAAAATCCGTAGTATAAGGTAAATCTCCCCAGCGTAGCGTAATGGCCAGCCACAATGCCAGAGGTAACCAGGTTAAGTCGGCCAAAATCATTAAAAGTTGTTTAAAATTACGTACAAATTGATTTTTTACCACAAGAAAGTTTATCACGCCTGAAATTGAATTTATATGACCATAAAATGCAGCTTATTCAGACAAACCAGCATGATTTTTCATCGCCACCATGATCAAAGGCGTATAAGCCAGGACAATATAAACCATTAACCACTGACTATAAAAGTTCACTAGCCCAGCTAGGGGCAACAACCAGAAAACGTTGATCAGCAACACCCCCATAGTAACCCGTTTATGACCATATTGTCGGGATAAATACTGATAGGCATGGCTATGGTGTGCCTGATAAACTTTTTCACCCCGTAACAGTCGCACCAATAGAGTATAGGTGGCATCAGTTATAAACACCGCCAGTAGGATTAACCAGATGGAAAAAGACAGACTGCCATTATTGGCCGTAACTAATGACAGGCTGGCAAGTAATATACCAAGAAATGCACTGCCCACATCACCCATAAAAATTTTAGCCGGTGGCCAGTTCCACAATAAAAACCCCAGCAGGGCAGCAACCAGAACCAGCATAATGAGCAGGATACCATCAATATGCTCATTAAAAATAATCAATACAGCTGCACTGACCAGCACGGTTATAGCTTCCGTAGTGGCAATGCCATCTATACCATCCATAAAGTTATAAAGATTGAGTAACCAGACCAGATAAAACAGGCTCCCCCCCCATGCCAAAAAGGTGAACACTGCAATATCACCTAAACCAAGAGGAATTACACCCAGCCAGTAACAGCTCCAGGTGGCAGCGGCAAAATGAACCACCAGACGATAACGCGCGGGAATATGCTTATGATCATCTATAAAACCAATAACGGCTATACTGGACAGCCCCAACAAGCCCATAAAAACAGAGCTCTGTAATTGCCCAGAAAAATACAATACGAGCAACGCTGTGTAAAAAGCAATAACTATCGCCAGCCCACCACCGCGTGGCGTGGGGACCGAATGAGAGCTACGCTCATTCGGGGTATCAATAATATTTTTATGCAGGGCAAATAATCTGACCAGATAGGTCAGGCCATACGATAAAACCAAAGCAAAAAAGATAATAATACTATTCAACTGCTTTACTTATCCCGTTCTCTACCGAGATTTCTGGTTGCCACTGCAGAATTTGCTGATTTTTGGAAATATCTACCTGTAAGGAGCCGAATAACCTCTGATACTCCATACCACGATTCATGCTATAGGCTAATATACGAATTAAACTCTTCGGAAGATAAAACAGACGACTCTTTTTCCCTAAGGCAAGGGATATTTGTTTAAACAATTGTGAAGTTGATAAATCCTGACCATCACTTACCAGAAATACTTCACCAGCTGCCAAAGGATGTAGCGTACAGGTTTTAATCAACGAACAAAGATTTTGAATGTTCACCAGACTACGTGCATTATCAATACCTGCCAGTGGCAGAGGAATCTCTTTATTAACCAAATTTATCAGACGACTGAAATTACCTTTTACACCCGGACCATAAACCAGCGGCGGTCGAATGATCACAACCTCAAGATCAGTTTCCCTGCCCAGGGACAATAACTGCTGTTCCGCTTCATACTTGGACATAGCATAAGGGTTCCCTGGATCAGGCAAATCATCCGCATAAAAGGGGGTAGTGTCAGTTTGTTCGCCATTGACTTTAATAGAACTCAGATATACAAAACGTTTTACTCCGGCTGTTACCGCTTGTCTTGCAAGATTCATTGTCCCTTCGGTATTGACCACTCGAAACGCCGTCAGTGGATCCGCCTGTGTTTCCTTCATAACATGAACCCTAGCGGCCAGATGCACAACCACATCTACATTATCCAAAGCGGTTTGCCATTGCGTACGGGCATTAATATCGCCCACCGTAAAGTGTCCAGCATCCTGTGCATGGGTGCCATCAGGAAAGTGACGATAAGTATGAATAACTTCATCGCCACTTTCAGTTAAATAGTGAGCAAGGTATCGACCAATAAAGCCATTGCTTCCGGTATTTAATATCTTTGGCAAAAGTTCCTACTTTAACCTTTTGCAAAAACCAACCCGAATATCAACCTTGTAATATTCGTTTTTTCATGGTGTCAGAATCCAGTTGGGTTTTACTGAGCTTATGTTGCTTAACAATCAAATACAATGCCTGCAGGGTACTGAGAACACGACTGGAAAAAATCGTCTGCTGCAGTTTTGATATACGTTGATCCGTAAAAAGATGAAAACCACTGCCCAGGGGAAAATAAAAACAGTTATTTTTTTCAGCCAGAAGACTCAATGTCCTGGGCTGATAAAAAGTAATATGCTGTCCTGTAGCAAAAGAATAATACCACCAGTCCTTGTCAGGTATCGTGTTATTAAATGTCTGGGTTGACACAATCATGGTTCTACAGGAATATTTAGCAAAATTTTCCTGTAGAAAAGTTAAAGGGTCTTCAATATGCTCAAACACTTCAAAGGCAAATAAAAGACTTGCTGAAAAGTTATCATCGGGTTCAAAGCCACCTGCAAACAAATTCTGGCAATACTTATCATAGCTGTAACAATCATAACCTGTGTCTCTGAACATACGGATCAAAATACCATAGCCGCCGCCGACATCCTGTAAACGGGCTTGTTTTTCCACCAATACATTCAATAATGGTAATGAGCGTAGCAGGTGCTGCAAATTTCTACGTAAGATACCGGTATCTGTTGCCGCAATAGCCCCTGTATAGGCTTCATCCAACCAGTAAGTCTGTTCAGTCTGCAGGATGCCACTCTGTTCACTATAATAATATTGCACATCATATTTATTCAGCAATCTGGCTGAAAAAACGGCGTCCATCGGCTGACCGGTAATCGGACAATTTTTGATTTTGGTTTCCTGAATATGTTTCATTTGAACTATTTCATTGCAAAGCCTGTACGAGACACATTATACTTTTGCTTACCGACTTAACTCAGTTCTCTGTCAATTTTCTGTGATTATAAAAAAAAGCTTAGCCTTTCTTCTCGCTCGTGGCGTCCCCGGACTCATCAATTTACTGACCATTAGCGCCTATACCCGCCTGGTGAGTCCGGAGATCTACGGTCAATACTCCTTTTCACTGGCGTTTATTACATTGGCGATGACTATTTGCTTTCAATGGCTGCAATTTAGCCTGTTACGCTTTTATCATGGCAAGGACATTGACCAAAGGAGCCTGCTCAGTACAATCCTGTTTGCCTTCGTACTTTTATCCTGCACCATTTTACCCATTTTTATTTATATTATTCAGCTTATTCAAACAGACTTCACAAATACCGTCCTGAGTTATGTATTTTTGCTCTCGCTGATTTTGTCATTTTTCAATATTCACCTGCAGATCCCGGTCGCCAACGGCTGGTCTATCGCTTATGGCATTCAATCTTCGGTAAAATCTGCCTTAGGCCTGTTACTGGGTATCCTGTTTATCTACCTGGACTATGGCCTGAGCGGTTTATTCCTGGCGTTAATTATTGCGCATTTACTTCCAGTCGTATGGAGCTTTTCTAAATACTGGCAGCAGATTTCCTGGCGGTTTATTGATAAAAACTTGCTCAAATCTTTATTTATTTATGGCCTGCCTTTATCCGGCACACTCATGATGAACATGATGATTAATAATAGTGACCGCATTATGCTGAGCTGGTTAAAAGGCAATGAATATACCGGTTGGTATTCAGCCGTTTATGACCTAACCAATTTCTCCCTTATCACTATTATGATGGCTGTAAATTTAGCCATCTATCCACTCATAATTAAAACTTATGAAAATAATGACAACGATTCAACTCGCCTGCTACTCAAACAGAACCTTGTCGCCTTAATGCTCATCAGCCTGCCATTACTATTAATGTTTTTAATCTTGCCACACCAACTCTCCGAGTTATTACTGGGCCAGCAGTTTCGCGAGGTAAGCTCAGATATCATGCCCATTATCGGTATAGCCACCTTTATCTGGGGAATCAAAGCCTTTTACTTTGATCTGCCATTTCTGCTTAGCCATAAAACACTATCTCTGCTAATTATCGGCGTCCTGGGCATGGTGCTGAATATTATCTTAAATTATGTATTAATTCCCCCCTATAGGATTGCAGGCGCAGCTTATGCAACTTTAATAACCACCAGTATGGTTCTGCTCATCACTTCAATATGGAGCCGGATAGTCTTTCCATTACCTTTACCACTGCGTGAGGTGTTAAAAATTTTTGCTATGGGCTTTATTATCGCCTTATTACTATGGGCAGGCAATCGACTTTACTTTAGCAATATATTAATTAATAGCATAGCAACGATAGCTTTGTTCACTCTGGGGGTATACATATTAAATTTGTTAAACTTTCGGCAGCAGATCTGCGAGCACATAGCTCTCTTTCTGAAACTGAAAAAATAAGAAGTACTTATTATTCATGGTAATCAAAGGTTTTAAAACCTTCCTTGCGACACAGGTCATCACGTTGGGCAATGGACAGATCTTCCCGAACCATTTCAGCCACCATTTCTTCCAGGGTAATCTTAGGCACCCAACCCAGTTTTTCCTTGGCTTTACCTGGATCACCCAATAATATTTCCACTTCAGTAGGACGGAAATAACGGGGATCGACTTTGACCACAACCTGATCAAGCTGCAACTCAGAATCACCGGCATCAACCACAATCCCCTGTTCATCAACGCCTTCGCCTTCCCAGCACAGGCGAATACCCAGCTCTTTAGCTGCCGCATTAACAAAATCACGTACAGAATACTGAACACCCGTGGCAATACAAAAGTCTTCCGGTTCATCCTGTTGTAGCATTAACCACTGCATTTCAACATAATCTTTAGCATGACCCCAATCGCGTTTAGCATCCAGGTTACCCAGATAGAGGCAGTCCTGTAATCCCAGGCTAATCCGCGCAATGGCACGAGTAATTTTCCGGGTTACAAAGGTTTCACCACGCACGGGCGATTCATGATTAAACAAAATACCATTGCAGGCATACATGCCATAAGCTTCACGATAATTTACAGTAATCCAGTAGGCATATAGTTTTGCCACCGCATAAGGGGAACGGGGATAAAATGGAGTGGTTTCTTTTTGCGGAATTTCCTGTACTTTACCATACAGTTCAGAGGTTGAAGCCTGATAATAACGAGTTGTTTTTTCTAGGCCGAAAATACGAATGGCCTCCAGAATACGCAAGGCACCAATACCAACAGTATCCGCAGTATATTCCGGGCTTTCAAAAGACACAGCCACATGACTCTGAGCACCCAAATTATAAATCTCATCAGGACGCACTTCCTGAATGATACGCACTAGGTTCATGGAATCACTCAAGTCACCATAATGCAATATAAAGTGACGATTGGAAACATGAGGGTCCTGATAAAGATGATCGATTCTATCCGTATTAAACGATGACGCTCGCCGTTTTATACCATGCACTTCATAGCCTTTTTTCAACAAAAATTCGGCTAAATAAGCGCCATCCTGACCTGTTACGCCAGTTATCAAAGCTTTTTTCATATTATTTCAACTTTATATTTATACAAACCACATAAGAAAACAGTGTATGAAACCATAAAACAAGGTATTTATTAAAAAACGAGCATTATAACATACCTGATAAAACGTGTTATTTAAACAGGTACTGAATTAAACGGTCTTTTATCTTTCCCAGAACAAACAGAGGAACAAAAAAACTAATCCCGTTATTTTTTGCCGCTTTAATAATCTCTTTATTCTGTAAAATTATATTACCAGGCGATTGATTCGAAACACCGCCGATGCGCATTTTTACCCAGGTTTTGGGCACATAAAGCGACTTAACCTGATACCGCTCCAGAAATCGCAACATCAATTCAATATCATTGCCCATTTTATAATCCAGTGAAAAACCTCCAAACTGCTCATACACCGACTTTTTTACATAAAACGTCGGGTGTGGCGGCGACCAACCCCGTCCAAATAACCCCAGCTTAAATGCCGATGACCGCCAGTACCTGATGACTTTATCCCGATCCGTTTGTTGCACATATACCAGATCTGCATAGCAGGCGTCTATTTCCTCCTGACGCAGAACTTCCGCGATTTGCTGGAGTACTGTCGAATCGGCCAGCATATCGTCTGAATTGATAAAGCCGATCACTTCACCGCTGGCCAGATTTATTCCCTTATTCATGGCATCGTATATGCCGTCATCCTGCTCCGAGACCGCATGGTCGATTACATCAGAATTTTGCTTAATTACAGTCAATGTGCCATCGCTGGAACCACCATCAATAATAATATATTCCAGGTTGGGATAATTCTGTTCCCGAACCGAAGCAATAGTATCGCCAATGGTATGGGCGCTATTAAAGGATACTGTAATTAATGAAATTTTAACGTGCTTAATAATCAACCCCTCATACTGTATCAGTCAAATTATGCCAATTTGTCAATTTTATTATAAAATTCAATGGTTTGAGAATAACATTTATCCCAGGAAAACTTTTCCGCTTGGACAATCCCATGACTTATAAGCTGCTGACGCTGTACAGGATCATCCAGTAGGGCAAAAAATTGCCTTAAGGTCTCCGCATTTAAATGCTCACACAATAAACCTGCATCACCCGCTACCTCCAGAATTGAAGATTTTGCCATGGCAATGACGGGGCAGCCCGCTGCCATAGCCTCACTAACGGGTATACCAAAGCCTTCATACTCGGAAGGATAAATAAAACAATAAGCCTGATTATAAAGCTCGTTCAAAAGAACATCATCAACAAAACCTAGAAAACGATAGCGACCAGCAATTTTGCGTTGTAAAAATGCACTTTCTTCCTGGCTCAATTGCGGACCAACAATCACCAGAGTGATATCACTACAGTCAGTCAATGCCTCCACCAGAGTAGAAAAATTTTTGTATCCGCCTCTGGCACCCACAAATAACACATACTTTAGAGAAATTAGTGATTGAATGGTTTTAGAGAAATGGTAAGTCTCAGGCAGGCTCTTGAAAATGTCAGGTTTACCAATGTAAATAACCTCTACCGGCACATCCAGATCTGGAAAAAACTGGTATAGATCACTTCTAGTGTTTTCAGAAATACAGATAATACCGGCAGCTTTATTTATAGCATAGAATTTTTGTGTAGAATGCAGCAACTTTGCTACTCCCTGGCGATAATATTCATAAGTGAAGTCATAAATTGTGACAATATTTTTCGCGCCTTCGGCAATACGATAATAACTGGAATGAAACAGTGATTGTCTGGCTACCGGAGTCTGAAATGGCAGATAGCGAAGCAAACGCACCGGTATGTTCGATTCGACCTGTATCGCCAGCTCAAGGTTATTGAGTTCCTTCGCCAGTAAGTGAGTGTAACTATTACTAAATTGAAACACAGCTGCTTCAATGTGACTGTCCCGAGCTAGGCGTTTTAGCAGTTCATACCAGTAAACCGAAATACCGCCCATTGGTTGCAGAGAAAAGATAATATTATCCAGCGTAAGCTTCATACCAGACGATGTCTCTGCTTACACGCAAACTTGTTCATACCGAATTAGTGCCTTAGCTCAGAAGAATATTGTGCGTACAGCTCATTAATTTTAAAAACAACAATAACAAACAGTGTCCAGGTCAGTCCGCTTCTGACAAGAATTAAACTTTCGGTAATATTGGCCGTGACAAACATAATGAAAAACACACTGAGAAATATAAGTGAGCTGTAATCACTTTTATTTTTTAACAGAATATAAATTTTTTTGGCACTATCTACAATAAAGACCGTGAACAAAAAGACGCCCAGCCAGCCAAACCAGAAGAAAATATCCAGATAACCATTATGGCCTCCAAAAGAAAGCAAATCTTCATATTGCTTTGGCGCCAAATGGTAATCTACCCAGGTACCATAGCCATGCCCCAATACAGGCATTATTTTGGCCTGTTCATAGACAATGGACCAGGTAATGGTTCTGCCGGTCAGGGTCTCACTCTTGCCAACCAGAACCAGCAGGTCGCCCTTGAAAAGATAGGCGCCAGCAATCATCACCAGTAATGACAGAAAAATCCAATGCACGGAAAACTGGCGTTTATAATAAAAGGCAATCAGTGTTGCCATAAAAAAACCACCCATAAGCAATACAATAGCCGTCATTGAGCGGGAGAAGTACACCAGGGGCATCGCCAGTATGACAATAAACATGAAAGTAGCCAAGGATATTTTTCTGGTTAATAGCTGGATATAGCTGATAACAATAAAAAATACCATAGCCTGTGTTAAGTGATTTTTTTGATAAAAAATGCCTTTCCAGGCGGAAGCGTAATTACCCTGTTCGGATAATGAAATATCCGGGTAAAGATAAATAACACTATAATTGACAATCGCCAATAGTAAGAAAAACCATAATAACCATTGCAGGAACTCGGTAACAGAGAATCGGGTTGCAATCAGCAATGCTATGGCTGCAATCCCTAAAACGCCTATTAAACGGGTGGCAGTAAAATAAAAATCAACGCTCCACAGGAGCGAAACACAGGAAACCCCCAGCAATAACACAAAAAGCCGGCTTTGCTTCAGATATTCAAGCCCCTTGGCGTGATTTAATAAAATTCCGACAAAGCTTAATGAGTAGGTCAGTATGAGCAAACTAATGCCCCACTGAGAAAGACTGGTACGGCCGAACTCATCCACGGTTTTACCCATAAGTTGAATCCAGCCACTAATTAACAGCAATAACAGAAGTGAATAAATTTTAGATCCGAGAATATGTTTAAACATTATGTTTTAAATTATCCTTTTCAAGATCCCTGATTAAAAGCCAGCACCATTATATTCACAATCGCTTATTTTACCCTAAAAGATGCCATTGTGAAAAGCAAGCATCCATAATCGCATCATCGAAAATACTCAAGAAATCACCTGAATTTCCACTTTTTGGCGTAAGTCACAAAGTGATTGTGAGAAATGACCTATAGTAATGTCTAACCAAACAAAGTAAATTAACAAATACCCAAGCAGCTTAATCAATTTTGAGGTCAATTATGAGCAGTATAAAATTATTCCCAACCCTGGTGCATATTCTGGCCGATCATGAACACTGATTCTGATCTCATCGTGAACACTTTTACTGTTTTTCCAGAATCAGTGTTCACGATGGTTCAGAATCCTTTCCCACACATTGATATTCAATAACTGCTAACCTTCCTGATTTTTTATTAGGGAATGTTTATACCAACAAAGAGACTATCAATGCGACAATTACGAACAATATTAAGGCTCAGACTGCAAGCCAAACTCAGCCTGAGACAGATGGTAATCCCCCATTTATAAAGCAATTCATAAATAGAGGTTTTGCATAAGTCTTATCCACATATCCATAGGTCTGCCTGTTGGTGAGACCTTCAGGTTTATCTCACTGACAGGCCTGGCCTGTGGTTATGTGGATAAGACGGTTTAAATTGTTTTCTAACCGGCTAAAACCAATTTTTGCCTGGGTGGTACTCCACCGATAGCCGTATGGGGTCGTTCATTATTATAACTCCATTTCCAGCATGTTGTTGTTTCCTGTGCATGCTCTATAGAATTAAATAAAAACTGATTTAAGCATTCATGGCGTACCGTTCGATTAAACCGCTCTACATAAGCATTTGATGGATATTTCTCTGTCCTTGACTACTTGTTTAGCCATCTCCCTGCGATGGGATGGCTTTACTACTTTTTTGCCATGGCCTCCTGAATAATCTCTGCCTTTAAGCGCTCTTCTGCATACATCTTCTTCAAGCGGCGGTTTTCTTCTTCCAGCTCTTTCATGCGTTTCATCATGGAAACATCCATGCCGCCGTATTTAGCCCGCCAGTTATATAAGGTAGCATCGCTCATGCCATGAGTGCGACATAATTCAGTGACCGGCACGCCTGATTCAGCTTCTTTCAGAATGCCGATGTTCTGGGATTCTGTAAATCTGGACTTCTTCATTGTAGGTTCTCCTCATTAATAATTTAATGGAAAATTCTACTTATGAAAAGAATTATTTTTCGGGGGGATTACCTAGTGACCTTGTACCGCTAATCTATCAATATCCCGATGATTACCTTGATTCCTATCCGGAAAATAATCACAAAATGCCCGCAGGTTCACTGGATCCACATCTGGAATTAGTGGAATATCCTGGTGATTTGAATTCAGCTGAGTTTGACAGTATTATGAATATTGAACTTACCGGTACAGTGGGTTCTGAAGCATTGATGGATTATCTTGCAATCTAATTCCTGTCGCTCTATTGTGACTGACTGGATTACCCTTTAGCAGATTAATAACAAGAGCATTCCGATATAGTAAATCATATGATTTACTAATGAACAGACAGTTTTGTTTTCTGAGTTAAATTGTCTAATTTTATCCAGTCGGGCCAATGTTTTACTGGCCATTGCGCTTTACGATACCCAATTAAAATGGCATTTAACCACTGCCTCATTGAGGTATTATTGAGTTCCATGACTGCTTGTAAATCTTTAGATTCATCATTAAAGACCAGTCTCATGATCTTATTTTGTTTTGTAATATCCACTGAAGTAACCAGCCATTTCAGAGTAGCGGCATAAGCTTTTACTGGTGCGGTGGCAATTTCATTCTGTTTAATCACCATCGCATCCTGTTGCTCGGATTTCTGCATGACCTCCTGATTAGTTATCACTTTTAATGTTGTTCTTTGCTCAAGCCATTTGAATAATTCTGGTAAAAGTAAATTACTTAGGCGATGAGTTATCCAAGCACTACAATGTCATCACCAGCTTTTGCAGTGATCCTCAAGCGGTCTTCATCCACACGATACTCGGTGGTGATTCTTCTTAGGATTAGCATGTCATCCATTCCAACAAACTGTGATGTGGCTATACTATTCCGGACACACAACTTAAAATACTTTTAAAAAGAGAGTGTGTTCAAAATGACAGATAAAACAAGACAAGCAAAGAGCTATACCCCGGAATTCAGAGAATCAGCAGTACAGTTGGCTATTGAGTCAGAAAAGTCGGTTTCAGTAGTTGCCAAAGAACTGGATGTAAACGTTAATACCTTACATACCTGGATAAGCAAATATACTCGTCCAGGCAAAGAAAAACAGAGCAAAACACGAACGGATGAACATATTTACGATGAAGTAAAGCGTCTGAAAAAAGAACTGGCCAGGGTAACCCGGGAGCGTGACCTGTTAAAAAAAGCGACGGCATATTTCGCCAGAGAAATCGAGTTAAATATGCCTGGATAAAGCAACACTCTGTAGATTATCCTGTAGCAGAATTATGCCGGTTTATGTCAGTATCACGCAGTTCCTATTATGACTGGCAGGCAGCCCCTAAAACTGCCCGTGAAGAAGAAAATAAGACACTGACAGAAAGGCTGAAGAGCTTGTTTAAGCAAAGTCGTGTAACTTATGGCAGCCGTCGCCTTAAACGAAAGCTGTCAGAACAGGGGTTTCAGGTGAGTCGTCGGCGAATTATCCGCCTTATGAAAAAGGCAGGACTTTACTGTAAAACCAGAAAGAAATTCAGGGCAACGACAGATTCTTCCCATAATAAGCCGATTGCAGATAACCTGTTAGACCGTCAGTTTAATGTTACAGAGCCTGACCGCTACTTTGTAGGTGATATCACCTATATTGCGACCGATGAGGGCTGGTTATATCTGGCTGTTGTTATCGACCTGTTTTCCAGAATGGTTATTGGCTGGTCAATGGATAAAAGTAAGCACCCAATAATCCCACCTACCCCCACCCCTTAAAATCCTTCAAACTATTACTTTTTATAATTTCATAATCATAAAAGGTAACCCTATGCCCCACGAACGAGATGAAGAAATGCGCACCCACCTACAGGCCTGGCAGTCCAGCGGCCTGACTCAGAAGCAATACTGTCAGCAGCACAACCTTAAAACCCATATGTTCAGTTACTACAAAGCCAAATTTCTGAGGCAGTCAGATGATAGTGAGAGCTTAATACCGGTGCAGGTTGTTCAGGATAAGACCGTTTCAGGTCTGATTTTAAACCTGCCCAATGGTTTAAGTCTGGAAATCCAGCCAGGCTTTGAGCAGCCAACCTTTATGCAAGTACTGTCTTTACTGAAATAGCTTAATGTTGCGTGTTAATCAAAACACTCAGGTTTACCTGGCCTGTGGTGCCACCGATATGAGAAAGAGCATAAACGGATTAAGTCTGCTGGTTTCTGAAGTTCTGCAGCAGGATGTTTTCAGCGCCAGCCTGTTTGTCTTTTGTAATTGTAGCCGGGATAAACTTAAAATTCTGCACCGGGATAATAATGGTTTCTGGCTGTATTATAAGCGTCTGGAAAAGGGGCGCTTTAAATGGCCTGAGTTAAGAGGACAGACCTCTGTCAGTTTAACTCAGCGGGAATTAAACTGGCTTCCGGATGGTTTAAACATTGAAAAAGTTCAGGCTCACCCCCGACTGAGCTATACGCATATTGGCTGACAAAACTACGGCTGAAGCATTGAACAAGCGCAGAAAAAACCAAACAAAAACAAGGTGATGCATTGATTTAACGGTGAAACATTATACTTGCTGTAGTACAATGCAGCCCATGAAATCCACTGCCGCATCAACCGACAAAACCATTGCTCAACTGCAATCCAGGATAGTGGATTTAGAAAGCAAAGTCCGGTTTTATGAAGAGCAGTTTAACCTGTTACAACATAAACGCTTTGGTCGTTCTTCTGAAAAGCCCGATACACAGGCCGAGCTGTTTAATGAAGCCGAAAGCATTATAGCGGGAGAAGAATGCGCCCATCAGGATGATACAGAAGCAGACTCTGCTCAAATCACCATTACCTATACCCGGAAAAAGCCCGGTCGCAAACCCTTACCCAAAGACCTGCCCGGAGAGCAAATTCGTTACGAATTACCCAAAAGCGAGCAGGTTTGCGGCTGTGGTCATGCTTTGCATGAAATCGGAGAAGACACTTCTGAGCAACCGGATATCATTCCGGCACAGATTAAAGTTATAGAACACATTCGGGTCAAATACGCCTGCCGTCAGTGTGACAATGGCATTAAAACAGCGCCTGAACCGGCTCAGCCCATTGAAAAGAGTATTGCATCACCTGGCTTACTGGCCCATATTGCCGTTGCCAGATATACCGATGCCTTACCCCTGTATCGACAGGAAGCCATATTTAAACGTCTGAACATTGATATTAACCGCACCAGCATGGCTAACCGGATGATAAAAACAGCCCAACTAAGTCAACCTCTGTTGCAACGACTTATTCATTATCAGTTACAGCAATCCATTATCCAGGCCGATGAAACTCCGGTTCAGGTGCTCAATGAACCGGGAAGAAAGGCACAAAGTCAGTCCTGTATGTGGTTGTACCAAAGCGGCAGTAGCGGTGTATCTCCACCTGTTATTATTTATGATTATCAGCCCGGGCGCAGTGGGCTGTTTGCCAAAAACTACCTGCAGGATTTTAAAGGTCAATATCTTCAAACCGATGGCTATAGTGGTTATGCTCAGGTGTGTACCCCGCAAAGTGGCATTGTCTCTGTCGGTTGCCGGGCTCATGCCTGGCGTAAGTTTGATGAGGTGATTAAAGCCCTTAAGGGCAAAAATGTGAAACCCGGCAAGGCTCATATGGCACTTAACACCATTGCCAAACTGTATGCCATTGAAAAGCAGTGCAAAACCATGAGTGCAGAGCAGCGTTATCTGGTTCGTCAAAAGAAAAGTCAGCCCATATTAAATCAGTTTAAGCAATGGCTGGATAAATCCGCTGAGCAGGTACCGCCCAAACAACTTCCGGGCAAGGCTATTCATTATGCTTTAAATCAATGGACTCAGTTAACCTGCCACATTGAAGATAGTCATCCGGAGATTGATAATAATGCCGCCGAACGGCGCATCAAACCGTTTGTGATTGGCAGAAAAAACTGGCTGTTCAGTCAGACACCCAATGGTGCTATGGCCAGTGCGACGCTTTTCAGTTTAATTGAAACGGCTAAAGCTAATAAACCGGAGTCGTTTGCTTATATCCGTTACATCCTGACAGAAATCCCTAAACCGGGGCGCCATGCAGAGCCTGAAGCATTTAATGCTTTACTGCCCTGGCTGTGTGCCGAAAAAATTCAGGCATTACAGTAGGTGGGGTAGCAGATCAATGTGGGATTAATTGGCGCTCACGGATAAAACAATGAAAACCCAGTTGGTTAATGATGCTTTGCTCATGGCCATATGGAAACGAAAACCATCTAAAGGGCTTATCTGGCATACCGACAGAGGCTGCCAGTATGCTTCGGATAGTCATCGTAAATTATTAGGTGACCATGGCATTATTCAGTCCATGAGTCGCAAGGGTAATTGCTGGGACAATGCTGTATCAGAAAGCTTTTTCCATACACTGAAAACAGAGTTGGTGCATCATCAGAAATTCAGAACCAGGGATGAAGCTAAACAGGTGATATTTGAATATATTGAAGTCTTTTATAACAGGGAAAGACTGCATTCTGCCAATGATTATTTATCACCTAAAGATTACGAAGAACTACAGAAAATGGCTTAAAAAAAGTGTCCGGAAAAGTGTTGACAGATCACTGGACAGTGTAAATTAAACTGTGTATCCGCTCTTATTTAAATATAAGGAGCCAACTGCTCCTCAAACTCGATTATAAATCGATTCATAGCTGCTTTCCAATTTCTGATGGGCATTGTCCATTTTTTGGAAACCGACTGGATAGCCAGATAAATCACCTTCATAGCAGAATCATCGTTAGGAAACAGTCGCCGGTTCTTAATAGCCTTGCGAATAACACTGTTCACTGACTCAATGGCATTGGTGGTATAAATAACCCGCCGGATATCCTCAGGATAATCAAACAGCGTGATAAGGTTGGGCCAGTGCGCCTTCCATGACCGGCTGATTTGCGGGTATTTATCATCCCACTTTTGAGCAAACCGCTCTAATTCCAGTGCTGCTTCCTGCTCAGTTGCAGACTGGTAGATTTGCTTTAAATCCGCTGTAACTGCTTTATAGTCCTTCCAGGGCACAAACTTCAGTGAATTTCTGACCATATGCACAATACACAACTGAACTCTGGCCTGAGGGTAGGCCGTATTAATAGCTTCAGGAAAACCGCTTAAGCCATCCACACAGGCGATTAAGATATGCTGTAAGCCTCTGTTCTGTAATTCAGTCAATACAGAGAGCCAGAACTTAGCCCCTTCATTTTCTGAGAGCCACATACCCAGCAGTTCTTTTTTACCCTCCAGGTTAATCCCCGGAGCCAGATAAACAGCTTTATTGATAACCCGCTTATCCTGGCGGATTTTAACCACAATGCAGTCCAGATAGACAATGGGGTAAACTGGCTCCAGTGGACGTGACTGCCATTCCACTACCCGTTCCATGATGCTATTGGTCACCTGAGAGACCAGGGCGGGTGAAATATCCACCCCATACATTTCCTCAAAGGTATCCACAATATCACGAGTGCTCATGCCTTTGGCATACAGCGCCATAATCTGGTCATCCATGCCGGTGATACGGGTCTGGCGCTTTTTGACCAGCTGAGGTTCAAATTTGGACTGTCTGTCTCTGGGGGTATTCAGTTCAAACTGACCGTGCTCACCTTTTAACTGTTTTCGGTTGTAGCCATTGCGGCTATTGCCCTCTTCCTTATCCAGAAAATAATCCATTTCGGCATTCAGAGCGGCTTCAACGGTCATTTTAGTCAGTTGAGCACTGAGGTCGCTTAAATCCTGAGGGGGTTTTAAATCTTTAGCCAGTTCGTTGGCCAGGGCCTGTAACTTGTCTTTGTTCATTGTCTTACTCATCGCTGTATTCCTTGTTATAGGGTAACAAAAGATGGTTCAGACCGGCAAGGGGTTAATAATGTCGACTTCAGTCGAAGAGAAATTCCGCCTCCATGGTGAGCAAATACCTGGAAAAGGCAGGGTGTCAAGGAGGAGTCCTGAAAGGAAGCTCCTTGATAGCCTGACTTTGGAAGGTAGGCTGTTCACTATGGAGGTGGTATTTCAGGTTTATTCATTTTACCACTGCTGACTTAAACCACCGCAATGAGCGTTTACACAGTTATTTTTACACCCTCGATCACTGTTTGGTCAACAACCAGTATTTATAAACATATTGTTACAGCTTCTTATAAACTATAACCAAATTTTTTAACCCAGGGGTCTAAAAGTTCATGACACCTGTCATCAAAAAGGAATTCAAAATTCTTCCACGAAGATTGCACACCAATCGTTAGCCCTTTTCGTACATTGTCATAACTTGGTGTTCTCACTGGGCGTTGTTCAGCGTGCTTAACGAAGTTAAGAACTTCATCAGTCCATTCCACACCCAAAAAGCGAATAGCACGCTCCATTTGCTGTCTAAAGTCCATTACCAGATCATCATATTTGATGTAGCATACTCTACCAGTTTCCCTAGGGAAAACGTCAAACCAGTCTGACATCACTTTATTGTATAAAATACAGGCATTATGTATATCATTAAAAGCAGTCATAGCCGAATTTTGTGCATAGACCTGTTTAATATTACTTAAAACAACATCATAGGGATGCCTAATAGAAAAAATATAATGTTTATTTGGTAATATTTTTTCCATATATTTAATGTTTGCGGATATGATAGGTGTTTTATCTATTATTGCCTTTGCATCAGGTTTGTTTACAAATCTGTCAATATCTTTGTAATATAGACTTTGGTGGAATGCTAATCGCAACATCAACTTGGTACACTCAGGATCTTTCTCCATGGGCGCAGTAAAAGCCGTGTTAAACGATCCAATCATAGATGATGTTTCTTCACATGTGGCAATATCCGGATGTGCATTTAAAGCATTTTCTAATAAGGTTGTTCCTGAACGTGGAAAACCTGTCATTATAAAATACCTATCATGTTTATCGGGTATTGGTTTTGGGTTTTCCAGGTTTGCTCTTTCATTGAGCCTCTGTATGAAAACTTCTGGTTTGTACCTTTCATCCACCTGAGCCTTATTCTGCAATTCATACCATATTGCTGATTTTTTATAATCACCCAATTTCTCATAACATTTTGCGGCTATATTGGAAATTAGAAACGTCTGCTCACGTAATGATTCTAAAGCATTACTGGTTTTCAAAAAATTTATACAATTTTCATAGTCTTTATTCCAATAATACTTCATTGCAATAATATAGACTCGAACAAGTTTATGTTCCTCTAATGAGTGAATTATTGGGGATAATGCCATAAACACATCTTTTGCAGATTCTCTTTCCAGAAACTGCATAAGATTAAGTAATGATGACTGCAAAGTATGTTCATTTTGCAAAAAGAGCAGACGTATATTATGTTTTAGTGCCTCTTTCCAGGGTAGTCTCTCTCTGGAAATATTTGCAGCCAGATTTGCATGATACATATCACCCGTCTGCAGAAACAGCAATTCATGCAATGCCACTTGCTCTGCATAATTGTTTTCAAATTGTTTCTGCATCAATATTTTTGGTAATTCACCTACCTTATCGGATAGCTGCTTTTCCATTTCAATAATTCTGTCTATCAGATCAAACCGAAATAAACGTATCAGTTCCGGTACTAATAACTGACGAACATAACTGCTCATTTGTGCAACATGCATTGCAACTGTAAGCACTTCGTCATTAAAGCGAACTCCCTTATTGATCAGAGCTTTAATTGCATAAACCCGAATGACCGGATCGTGAATACGAAGCCGATCGACATAAGATTGTACCGTTGTAAAAGAAGCAATTTTGGGGATTATGCCTATGGATTGTGTTAAATTAACTTCTTCAGGTGCTGATGGAATTTCATAGATAAATTTATTATTTGTTGCCATTATAATAATTTCTTTATTGTAAAAAAAAAGCCCTACCCTTATTCAGGGCAGGGCTTAAAGTTATTCACCATATTCTATCAAACAAATATGATGAGCTTCTTTTAGCCAAAGATAATATCGGTTGTCGCAAGTGTGTTTACACCAGCTAATTGAATAACCATATCATCGGCATAACTAAAGTCACCATCACCACTAGAGTCGATAAATAACCAGCCATCACCTGTTGAGTCTACAGCAAAGGCTGTTGCACGATCTACCAAGCCAGAATCAAAGAAATCGACACCATCACCGATTAAGTCTTCAAGCTCATCAGCAACGCTCTCACCTACTTCAAGAGTACCTTTCTTCAGGATATCCGCACGTGCATCTCCTGTAGGTAAGTTTAGAGCGGATGACAATTCAATAATATCCTCAGTGCCAAAATCATTTACTGTATCAAATCCTGACATTGAATCTGCATCATCATCATCATCATCATCAGTAAGAACCAGTCTGGAGTCATCTGCAGAGACATATCTTACTCTTTCTTCTGCGGTAGTGCTTACTGTGGTAGTGCCTGTTTCTGCATCAACAACAGTAGTAGTAGCAAGGTTAATAGTATCTGCTCCAGCATTAGCTTGAATCACGTCACCATTCTGAGTGGCGGAATATTTATCATCTGCATCTGAACCATTAAATGTTACAGCATTTGAAGCATCGACAGCTGAGACATCTATTAGCACACCCGCGCTATTCCCGGTTGCATCAATATATTCAACACGTGCATTTGAACCGACATCACCAACAGCCAGTTTCAACATGGCATCACCAGTGATAACAATATTAACAGCATCTTCTGCAAACAAATCAAAGTTATTTGTGTAGTCAGCAGAAGTTAAAGCATCACCTGCACCCAGAGATGATTCCTGAGATTTTGTGGTTGCACTTGAATCGATATTTACATTCTCAATTCCAGCAGCAATCACAGATGCAGTGATTTCCGCCTCAGCTGTCTGATCGGTATCAGTATCATTAGCAGATAAGGTAATATCCAATTCATCTGAAGTTGCACTAGAGTCTTCAAGATTAAAAGTAAGACTTTTAGAGCCCATCAGGTCCACGTCTGAAGCACCTGTTACGGAATAATCTAATGTCGTTCCTGCTGCAACATTTTGAATATTAATATTATCTCTAATTTTAGTATCAGTAATTGAGACTCCTGCCAATGAGGATTCAAGCTTCATATCATAATCGCCAGTACCGCTACGAACGTCAAGAATTTCAAAATTACTAATATTTTCCGCTGTTGCTTCATTCAAGTGAGCACCGTTATTAATGGCAATTGTGTCTGTACCATCTCCACCATCAATTGTTGATGCATTATCATCACCATAATCCAGACCTATTACATCTACAAAGTCATTACCGGCATTTGTTACAACCGTTGTTGTATAACCACCCAAGAACAGCGTATCATTACCTGAACCACTGGTAAGCACATCAATACCAGCACGATTATCACCACGACCATACATTCCATCAACTAGTGTTAAATCACCTGTCATTGCTGAAGCATCAACTATTTGTGCAGTACTGGCATCCCAATTCATCTCCAGACCCAGACCCGTGAATAAAACATTACCTGCACCAGTAATTGTCAATGTCTGATTGCCGGCACCGCTCATTTTTGTCCAGGTACTATCCATCTCAAATTCACTCTGAAAACTCAATGTTGCACCAGAAGCCACATCAATATTTATGGTTTGATCATTACCTTCCAAGTCATAGGTAGTCAATCTGTTAAAAACAGCATCTTTAGTCACATTAATATTAATAGTTTCAAAACTATCTAATGAAAAGTTGGCTTTATTATCAGAGACTCCGTTATTCATACCATCCAGATTCAAGGTCACAACATCTATATCAGACGTACCCATATGATCATTATCGATATCAAGAGTAAAATTATGAACATTTGAATCCGCAATATCGATGGCAGCCGTAGCAGTGACCCCATTGGTTCTAAAGTCCAGATCAAAATTGACATCTTTTCCTACTACGTTATTGACATCAGCATTCACTGCCAGTGCCACGTCTGCCCCGTTTTTGGCATTAATACCGGTACCAACATTGAACGCTTCATTAGAGTCAACATTGGAAACATTCAAGTTTAAAGTAGATGTTGCAGCATCAGTTTGAATACCGGCATCAACATTGAACACTTCATTAGAGTCAACATTGGAAACATTCAAGTTTAAAGTAGATGTTGCAGCATTAGTTTGATTTACTTCAGCAATAGATATATTAGCTTTATTAGTATTCATATCCTGCAGTGTCACAGTGATATCTGCATCTGCTCTGGAATCATCACTAAAATTTAAGTCAATTTTTGCGTCTGCGTTATCACCAATTTGCTGCACAGTTACTGCTGTACTAGCGAGCACACCATCAACACTAACACCCGTATCCTCATCACCACCCTTAGGCTCCTCACCACCCGCAGGCTCTTCATCACCACCCGTTTCAGACTCATCAGCACCCGTTTCAAGCGTAGTGGACAAGGAGGAATCAAGTATCAAATCATCGATAACGGTGTTTGCAAGATTTAAACCATTCCAACCACCATCGGTAGTATAAATCATTACCGTTTCAACATTAGTAATTGACTTATCCACAAATGAAAGAGCATTGCCATCATCATTCACATACAACTCGAGCGTATCATCACCATCACGACCATCAATTGTATCACCTATAGTAAAGCTGCTGGCGTCTGATGCGCCAGTAGAGAAAACACCAGCAATCTTGTCATCTCCAAGAGTGCCTGTTATAACATCCTGACCAGTTGTCAAGGTAAATATATCACCACCATCGGTATCACCTTGATCAACCAGATCCAGAGCATCATCTGTCAGAAGATAACTATCAATTACAGATCTTGCTGTTTCATCAATAGTCGCAATAATTGCCTGAGCACTTGCAATATCATCTGATGTATAGCTGACACCTGTTTCCGTGACCTGTTCTGTATAGTAAACCGCACCAGCCACCTTGTTAGCCAGAATGATAGCATCTTCATTTTGTACACCTTCAGCAATCGCCAGAGCAGATTGTGCCAGAGTGACAATACCAGTATCAATTGCATTTACCCAAAAAGCCAGACCTTCTGGATCCGGGTCACGGTTAAACATTTGCTGAAACAAGATAGTGACCTGATCGGCTGTACTATTATCTGGTCCACCGATACCATCAAGAAATTCCTGAGATTCGCCAAACTGGTTAACATCCAGACTGCCACCGGTTGACTCCGCCACATCCAGTACTGATGCCCAGTAATCAACACCGGCTGGATCACCTGGGCGACCATAATATGCTACGTACATTTGTTGTACTTTTAAAATTGAACTTTCTGATGCTGCCATCATTTACTCCTAAAGAACTATATAGTTAAAATACTTGGTTTAGATAATACACTTATTAATAAGCTTGTTAAATTTCGTATGACTATGGATCGCACAGGTGCCCCTGTTTAGTCATTACTTGTATTGTAATAATGTACTCTTCTTAGATTATTATTTATATACATAAACAAGATTTAAGCTTAATACTGTTAAATTGTCAAATTATTTTTGTTGTTTTTTTGAAACTTTCACCTTCATAAGGTAATCCTCCCATTTATAAAGCAATTCATAAATAGAGGTTTTGCATAAGTCTTATCCACATATCCATAGGTCTGCCTGTTTTTTTCCTCTTTTTCTTTTATTGTCAATAAGTTTAGGATGCTTTCTTGAAAAAACCATGAACAGATACTAAAAAAATTATTTTTTTTTGTCAAGGCAAAATAAGCACAATCATTTTCTGATTGCCTGTTGTTTTTAGTGTTGCTCAAAAACAACATTTTTTACGATAAGTTTTGTAAAATTTTATTCGCTATTACTGCCCAGATGTATTCTTTTTCGGTTCTTTTATACGCCAAACGCGCCATATTCGACAGAAGGGTTTGAACTTTTTTGCGTTCATTTTTATTGGCCCATTTTCCGGCAAAACGATTTATAATTTCTGTAAACTGCTCAATTTCTGCACACAGCAGTTCTTTTTCTGTTATAAAGTCCAGTCCCCTCAGTCCGAAATGGGTGGTTAATACGGGCAGAAAGCTGGCCGTATAGTCGAGCATTTTTAAATTGGTTCCCGAACCGGACAGAATAGGGTTTACCGCCAGATCGGCATAGTGTAAACAGATATTTTTTTCCTCTTCTGATACTATGCCCAGGCTTCTCATATTAGTCGGCAGGGTCTGACAGACCGGGTGCTGGCAAACACTGCCTAGCACCAGAAAGTCAGCGTCCTGGCACTGCCCGGCAATAGCAATCAGGTATTCCATGGCCTCAATATTAGGCCCATGCCAGCTGCCCATAAACAGTACAATCAGGCGCTGGTGTTGTGCTGGTCTGATTGAGCGCTCTGCCGAAGCCCTGCGCATATCCACACCATTGGGCACAGTGAGCATTTTCTCCGGCGGCAGCCGGTACAACTCTATTAGCCGTAGTGTATCTTTATCACTACAGGTCAGGATTCTGTCACTGCGCTGACAGCATTGCTCTTCAATCTGACGGGTTTTGTCGAGCCATGGCTGACTCTCCTGCTGTGCTTTTAAAATCACCCGCTTCATGTCCACTTCCACATCCTGTGCTTCGTACCACAGCGGCCCCTGCCAGACTTCCATAATGGCCTTGAATAAAAAAGGGTGGCAGGCTATGACCCGATCGGCATTCTGACAGGTACCGGCCAGAACCTTCTTAAAATGCGGCGTCAGTTTATAGCCATCAATGCAGGCGATATCTGATACCGGTACCTGCAGCTGCTTTTGCAGTTGCTGCTCTTCATCTAACTGCTGCTGTGATTTGGCCACCCTGATCTCACGCATATTGGGCGCAATCAGTAGTTCCTGGTGTTGGATATCTGCTTTTTCGTTAGCTTTTTTCTGCATTTTATCCGGCTCTACCAAAGCCACCAAGGTAATATTGTGCTCCCTGGCCACTTCCCGGTAGAGATTGTACACCCGGCTTTGTCCGCCCCCCCGGGGTGGCCAGACAGAAAAGGTCAGCACTACGACAATATTTTTACGGCCACTGTCAGATTTGTTCTGCACCGGTGAGATTAAGCGATTCTCAGTCTCGCTGACAATCTCACCAGATACACTGACTTGCGGTGCGCTTTCATCCAACAATAATTTCACAGTGTTTTCCCAGTTGATATGGGCCACTTTGTGCAGTGCATTGCGCCCCATTTGGCGGGTCTGCTCCGGGTTAGCCAGCAAACGCCGCATGGCCTCTGCCAGAGCCTTGGGTTCCGGTGCCACGCTGTAGCCGCTCACTCCATGTTCTACAAATTCATTCACCCCACCGGCATCGGTAGTGGTCAGCACCGCTTTAGCCGACTGCATGGCTTCAATAGTGATCAGGCCGTAGTCCTCATCGTAGGGAATAAAGGGCACAAATAAAGCGCCCGAGTATTGTTCAACCACTTCGTTATCGGTAATACGACCCAGAAAACGGATACGGTGATCCTTAGAGGCCAGTTGCTGTAATCGCTCTGCGTCTGGCCCGGTACCGGCAATACAAAATTCTACATCAGCATCGGTCTGTAAAAACGCATCAATAAGCAGATGAATACGCTTAGGCTGATCCAGCCGGCTGATGGTAAAAATATAGGGGCATTTATTAGCCTCTGTCTGAGAGGAACTGGTTTTAAATTGAGTAATATCCGAGGGATGGTGAATAACCTGCACTGGGGCATTAGCAGGGAAATAATCCGCCCGCCCCGCCACATTATGGGATATGGCGCTGAATTTTTTTATCGCTGTGGAACTGAGGGCGATATTATCCAGATAGTGAATAATTTTACGGCTCAGGGGACCGGGAAATGCCAGCGATTGCTGAGACAGTTCACCCTGATCCAGTAATTGTCTGACTCGCAGCCATTGCTGCCAGAAACGGGGTAAGTCTGCACGCCCGGGGCAAGGTTTGTCAAGGAGCGTCATAAGCGGCTGTAATTGGGGTTCCAGCGACTGTGTTTCCAATGGCAGACCAGTTAAAGTGTAGGTATCGTATAAGCCCCGCAGCCGGTGCTGCAGATAACAATAATGCTCAGGATGAGCCACCATCCAGGCCGGATATTTGGATGAGATAACCCGGTCAAAATAACTTAAATCCAGCTCACTAAAAAGACGGTAACTATCCATAAGCTCAACAAAATTACTTTCCCGGGAGGGCAGCTTAATCAGTTCTGCTTCATGACGGGTGTACTGGTTAATGGCCTGCTGCAGCCCCCACCAGAATTTTTCCGCGCCACCAATGGTAAAAGGCACTGCACTGGGTGCAATAATGGCAATTTTCATGGTTTTAATTTATCTTCACTTTGTCTGTCAGATTAGCTAATAGTCAGGCTAATAAATGATGAACGACCTTGTCCCAGACAATCTCTTTGGCCATATAAGTCTGCCGGCCGTATTGCCCCATGTCCCGGGCACGTTGCGGATGCCGGTAAAGTTCATCGATAACGGCTGCAATTGCCCTGGGATCAGCTTCAAGCACATAACCATTGGCCTTATGCTCAATAAATTCCAGCGGCCCCCCTGAGTCTGTACAGGTGATGACCGGCTTGGCAGACAACATGCTTTCTAGGGTAATATAGCCATAATCCTCGTCAAAAGGGGCAAAAAAGACCGCCAGCGCACTGGCATAAAAAGCCATCTTTTCTTTTTCTGTAATATAGCCGATGAGTTTTACCCGATCCTGTAACTGGTATTGGTCTATCAAGCTCTGATAAGCCTGTTTCTGCCCTCCCTCACCGGCAATAATAATGTTTACCGGGGTGGTTAAATAGCGTGCTGCATCAATTAACAGGCTCTGGCGCTTGAGTGTCTCTAAACGGCTGGGACAGAAAATATAGTCTTTTTGATGGTCATTATAAAAATGTTCAGCACCATAGGGCGGATGATATAAAGGGGTCGAAGTCAACTGGTTATACTGTAAAAGCCGTTGTGCTACTCGTTGGGAGTTCGCAAAGCGTTTGGGAATATTACCCAGCACCTGATTATCAAATGCTATTACCTGCTGACGAAACTGTTGTTGCTCTACACTGGCTGTATGCTCATCAAACAACTCATAGACACTGCGATGTTGATGCATAAGCCACACCCGATGATCATCATGCTGCACACCGTATGTGGGAAACTGCAGACTGATCAACTTATCGATTTTGATACCATTGGGCTGATTCAGGTTCAGCTCCCGGCAGTGGCGCATCAATCTGACAATGTCTTCTTCAGGATTAAACCAGAACGGAAAGCGGATGACTTCCACCTGATAGCCATGCTGTTGTAACTGGCTAATCAGTCCCTGGATATGATATTCCGCCCCTCCCGTCATAAATGGCACGGTATTAGCTGTAACCAGAATTTTCATTCTTCTGGCTCAGGCTTATGGGCTATAATGGCATAATCCTGGGGACCACATAAATGACCGTTGAGCCGCTCCGTCACCGGGTCGTGACCGGGAAGACGTGCTTCTTCAGGGTAAGGATGCAAACGCACAATTTCAACCTGACAGAAACCGATATAGTGAGCCAGAAACTGTACACTGGTCGGCGTCACCGGATTACGATGGGTTGGGTCATGGTAAAAGGTATGGCTGCCCACCAGGATATTTTCCAGATTCGGAGTTTCAAAAATAATGAGCCCTCCAGGTTTGAGCACCCTGATACTTTCTTCAAACAGTGAAAGCAAACTCGCAAATGGAATGTGCTCAATAATATGAAATGCCGTGACAGCCAGTATGGAATCACTACTTTGCTGTTTTAAATAACTGATAACATCCTGCTGAACTACGCTTAGCCCTTTATTGACACAATCCTGTACCATAACCTTGTTGATATCAACGCCTTCAGCCTGCCAGCCCTGCTCATTAAGCAGCTCCAGCCATTCCCCCCGGCCACAGCCCAGATCCATTAACCTGACTTCAGAATCCGGCAGTTCCAGGGTGTCCCGGGCTTGCCGGATATAGGGCAAATAATTGGACAGACTAGATCTTATCTGTTCACGGCTGCCCCGGCAGGCGTCTTCAAAAGCAACATAGTAAGCATCCAGCTTGTCATTTTGATGTGCCTGCAATACCGGCTGAACCGACTCTGGTTTATTATTGCCTTCATCAGGATTATAAGTGGAGTCAATTAACTCCTGCAAAAAAGCATCCTGATTACGCTGCTGATAATTAAACTGCATTCGAACCTGGGCCAGATGATTTTCTAACTGCTGATTTTGTTCCTGTAGCTTCCCAATCAGCTCTTCATTGTGTTTCTGGAACTTGCTGTGTTGTTCCTGTAACTGGCTGTGTTGTTCCTGTAATTGCCCAATCAGCTCTTCATTGTGTTCCTGTAACTGGCTGCGTTGTTCCTGTAATTGCCCAATCAGCTCTTCATTGTGTTTCTGGAACTCGCTGCGTTGTTCCTGTAATTGCCCAATCAGTTCTTCATTGTGTTTCTGGAACTCGCTGCGTTGTTCCTGTAATTGCCCAATCAGCTCTTCATTGTGTTTCTGGAACTCGCTGTGTTGTTCTTGTAATTGTTGCTGGAGCTGAGTATTCTGTTCCTCTATATTCATTATCTTATGAATTATGGGCATCAACCGTGGTTTGAATATATGATCGGACAGAATGACAAGCGGCTTTAATATACGGCCAGCATAACCCAGTTTCCGGAGTAGCCGGGCCCGAAACAGGTACCAGTCCATCCCATCAATATCGACCTGGTGCTGCAAACCTTCATCAGACAGCATCATGTCCGCTAACAACGACTGTTTACTGCCTCCTTTTTGTAAATATCTTAAGGCATTTTCAAGGCCGATTTCATCTGGTCGTCGTTGCAAAACCACCTGGTAGGCCTTATTTAAAAAAGTTTCATTATCATAGAAAATAAGATCATACAGGTGCCAAGTTCTAGTTTTTTTTTCTAATGTGTTTTTTTTATCCGGTGCCGCAACCGTATTGATCACCTCTGCCTGAAATTCCAGTGGTTGTTCATGTTCTAATTGTTTTGCCTGATCCTTAATCTGTCGGATTAACTCATCTATATCCAATTTCTGTTTCTCTTTGCAGTTTCACTTTGGTTGGTAAACGGCAGACGCCGCTAAATATATGCCCTCTGGTGCCTGCGACTTCAAAGGTCTCAATATTATCGCGCCAATGGTAACATAATTCGATATGGTTTTCCCTGCTGTGTAACGCAACAGTAAGGGTATATTTACCGGGTGCAATATCCATATCCAACTCGAACAGGGCTTTATAGTGGATATCACGCTGGGGTTCAAAGTCTAAGCCCAGGTGGTGACTATTGGTGCCAAAAATATCCTGTCCAAAACGGTCCCGTATCATTATACCAACCGTTAAATCTTCAATCGGGGTATTAATTTTAAAGCTGATCTCAATATGGGTTTTTTCACCAGCGGTCACCACCCTGCCCCTGGAGTCCTGACCCCAGAGTTTTACCGCGGTTATCTCGGCTTCATTACTGCCATATCCCATTTCCTGGCGCTGTGACTGTTCTTCAAGATCAGCAATCAGGCGATTATAATGATTAACGGCATCTTCCGGGCTACCATCTGCAACGACCACACCCTGATCCAGCACAATGGCCCGGTCACAGAGCATTTTAATGGCGTTTAAATCATGGGATACAAATAAGATGGAGCCACCTTCCTGACGAAAGCGTTTAATACGGTGCATGCACTTTTGTTGAAAATGGGCATCGCCCACAGATAATGCTTCATCAACCACAAAGCAGCGGGGATTGGCATGTATGGCAATGGAAAAAGCCAGACGCATAATCATGCCAGAGGAATAGGTGCGTATGGGTTCATAAATAAAATCACCCAGTTCAGAAAAATCGATAATAGCCTGCTTTTGCGCTGCAATTTCCGTCATGCTCATGCCTATCAACAGGCCATTGGAGGTAATATTCTGCAGGCCGTTAAGATCGGCATCAAAACCGGTGCCTAATTCCAGCAAGCCGGTAATTTTACCCTCAACCTGGAAATTACCCCCATCGGCAAGCAAAACTCCGGTAATAATTTTTAACAGCGTTGATTTTCCGGCGCCATTTTTGCCTAATATGCCCAAGGTTTCCCCAGCGGCAACGGTAAAACTAATGTCTCTCAACGCTTCATAATTTTGATGAAAGGACCGGCGCCATATAATCTCCCTGAGGCGATCTGAAGGCTTTTTGTACAGTTTAAAACGTTTATGGAGATTAGTGACCGTAATCATCTAAATAGTTCAACCTGAATAATACCGTTTTAAGCCTGACATCAAGCCAGGTTTAAAGCAGCTGATTGCCCCGGTTTGATAAAAGACCCCATCAAACCGGAAATAATTTTGAGCCACAAAAGCCGGAGCTTATTGAGGATCTTTCTTAAGTTATGTCCAGCGGCTACCATAACCACATTAATGGCATCACCGACTGTGCCTTTGAGGTAGCAGCGATCTAAACGGCCATCGTTTTTCATATGACCGATTTCAGGCTCAATCGCACTGCGCCGTTTTAATGCCTTTTTAATACTTCGGGTAACGCCTCGCTTCTGACCTGAGATAAAAACTTTAGTGTCTTTTACTTCATGTCCACGATAACCCCGGTCAACAAAGCATTGTTCCGGCTGTACGGCTGTACGGCTGTACGGCTGTACGGCTGTAACTGTTTTATCTGTTCCAGTTGTGGCAGCAAGGTATGTCCATCATAAGGATTGCCCGGACAACTTTGAGCGCCAATAACAAAGCCTTCCTTGTTAGTTACCGCAATACTGGTTTTAACACCAAATTCATAAGGCTTATGAGCTTTGCCTTTACTGATACACTCGACTTCCGGTGCATGTAAACTGTAAAGCTTGTTCTTACTGTGCTGCTCCTGCTCAATCAGTTTCTGAGCCTGTTTTAGAGCTACTTCAAACAGAGACTGAATATCAACAGAATAGTTGGGTAGTTGTCGTTCAATATCCCGTTTAACACGACCTAAACGGGATTTCAGTTTATTGTTCATTTTCTTCATGCGTTTAAATTGTTTTGCATGTGCATAACGACTGGCCATTAGTACATATTGCGGCCCAACCCGATTATAGTTCTGGCGCAGTTTAATACCGTGCTCTTTGGACAGTTTAACCAGGTTTTCTCTGGCTTTGTTCAGGAGCTTTGAATCGGTTGGAAAAGCGATGTTCTTTTCCTGTACGGTAGTATCTACCGTGACTTTCTTTAAACTGCCTGGCTTTATGGTTTTACTCTTTAGTCCGGCTTTAATGGTTTCAATCAGTAATTTTTCACTGCCTGACTTACCCGGCCGGTTACGCCATTTGGTCATGGTCGTAGGGTGTATGGGCATCTTATGCTGAAAGTATTCTTCTCCACAAAAATATTGCCAGTACGGATTTTCTGTCCAGCCTTTTACTACCTGTTCATCTGATAAATCATGCAGGTGTTTCAGGTAATGCAATCCTGCAATCAAACGAGTGCGTATGGCAGGAGCACCTTTAGTGGATACAAACAAAGCGCCCCATTCTTTATCAGGACTTTCCCGGTCTATGTGTTTTGATAACTTAATCAACTCATGGTTTATGTCCAGCATGTTTTCAAGGCGCATCCTGAACAGGTCTTCCTGAGGTATTTTTGGCTGTTTCTCTGGCTTCATTCTGGTCTGGAAATTTGCAAGGTAATAAGGCTTATTTTACCAAAAACCTGCAAATTTAACACCCATAATCAAGCAATATTTCCTTATAAATCAATGTGCTATGATTTATTCAGGTCGGACTAAATAGCTGATCCTAAAATGTGTCCCCCTATAACCTTTTCTGTTGAATTTCAGAGCCAGGAAAGGGTGATACATTATTCATAAATTTACTAACATCTTCCATCAGACTTTTCATTGTTGAATGCTGATGATTTCTGGTTACAGTATCATGTAACTGCTTCCATAATAACTCAATTCTGTTCACCCAGGGATGATAGGCTGGCTGAAAGAACAGTTCAAATTTTTTTGTTATGGGACAGAAATGTTTTCGTTATCTGACTTTTATATATAACATAATTATCCGCTACCAATCGGATGGTTTTAGCTTGTCTGTATCTTTTTCTTAATTCAGCCATCAGGCGTAAAAACAGGAATGAATTTTTACTTTCCCATTCTACCCAGACAACACGGCCTGTTTTTGTATTTAGAGCACCGGCCAGATAATGCTTGCTCTATCTTCTTCATTTTACGAGCTTTTTCCTTATCCTGTATGCACAGTGTCGGGCTGGCTCGTTTCCATTTTATACCCAGTTTAGGTAATAACTTTCGGACAGTAGAGGAATGGATACAAGTCTGAAATTCCTCATTGATCTGCCGGGTTAATAATTCTGAAGTCCACCTTGAGTTAAACCACCCAAATTCTTTCAGCTGCTTCTGAACCAGTTCCAGTAATCGGGTACAAATGGTTTCATTGATACTATAGGGTGCTCTGCCACGGTTTTCTGGAACCAGGGCTGATTCGCCAAATTGTTCAAAGCGTTGTATCCATTTTCTGATACTTGTCCTTCTGGCACTCAGTAATTGGGAAACCTGCTTCCTGCTGTAGCCCTGATGCAGGTGCAAAATTGCTTTAGCCCGCCTTCTGTAGTTACCATCTTTATTAAATTGTACGACTTTTTTTAACCGTCGACGTACAGGACGGTTCAATTCCGTTATAATATTATTCATACTTAAGCTTTGTTTGAGCTGTTTATTTTGGTTAATTTATTTGATCAATAAACAAAGCTTAAGTTCCATTTATATGGACACCATTTCGGAACTGTTATTTAGATAAAATCCCGAACATCTCTTTCCAGTTTGCGAAACAGGTAGAGTGACAGCACAAATAGCATCATTGCAGTCAGCATAAGCAGCAGCAGATTATTAAGTTCCGGCAGACGATGAAATATAATCACCTCCCGATAAGCACTGACCATGATAAACATAGGATTATAAGAAAATAATTTCTGCACAAACTCAGGAATAATATTAATGACATAAACAATAGGCGTACACCAGAACCAGAGCTGCATAATAACATTTACAAATTCCCGTATATCCCGGATAAAGACACTTAAGGTAGCAAAAAGAAACCCCAGAGAATACGCCAGTAGTTGCTGCAGTATAAATAACAGGGGAATTAACAGCCAATGCCAGCTAATCGTAAAATCTATCAGCCATAGAAACACTGCAAAAAAAGTCATGGATATAAAAAAGATAATGCTTTCTGTTACTAAAATATAAACCGGCAGAACTGCCAGTGAAATATTTACTTTTGCAATCAGACCAGCCTTGTCTTTAAAGACATTGGTAATGCGTATAACACTATTGGCAAAGGCCGTCCAGGCCAAGATCCCTGCCACCAGATAAATGCTATAGCCATATTGGGAAAACTCTACACCCAATACGGCCAGCTTGGCGTCCATAATTTTTGAGAACACCAGGACAAAGATAAGAATATTAACCAGGGGTAAAATAAATGACCAGGCTCCGCCCAAAATAGAGCCTGAATAGCGGTCAATTAAATCCTGCCGGGTAAAGTTAAGTAATAGTGAAAGGTTCAATGCACATGTTTTCCGCTAAAAGCCAGCCCCATTAGTAAAGAAATTCCAGGAAAATATTATTATTAGTCCCAGCAGTATGCCCAGGCTATTGGCGAACAGATCATACCAGCAAAAGCCACTGCCCCGGAAATGATCCCAAAGCTCTTTTATCAAACCGAGGATTATAGTGCCAATAAGACTGTAATACCATCCTACAAAAGGGAACATTAACAACAGGATAATACAGCTGTACCAAAAATGCTGGTGTTTGTCCTCTTCATGGAGTTTTTTTACCCGTACTTTTTTTATCAGTACTATAGTTATTTTCCTTATGTAGTTCAACCTGAATAATACCGTTTTAAGCCTGACTTCAAGCCAGGTTTAAAGCAGCTGATTGCCCCGGTTTGATAAAAGACCCCATCAAACCGAAAATAATTTTGAGCCACAAAAGCCGGAGCTTATTGAGGATCTTTCTTAAGTTATGTCCAGCGGCTACCATAACCACATTAATGGCATCACCGACTGCACCTTTGAGGTAGCAGCGATCTAAACGGCCATCGTTTTTCATATGACCGATTTCAGGCTCAATCGCACTGCGCCGTTTTAATGCCTTTTTAATACTTCGGGTAACGCCTCGCTTCTGACCTGAGATAAAAACTTTAGTGTCTTTTACTTCATGTCCACGATAACCCCGGTCAACAAAGCACTGTTCCGGCTGTACGACTGTAAACTGTTTTATCTGTTCCAGTTGTGGCAGTAGAGTATGTCCATCATAAGGATTGCCCGGACAACTTTGAGCGCCAATAACAAAGCCTTCCTTGTTAGTTACCGCGATACTGGCTTTAACACCAAATTCATAAGGCTTATGAGCTTTGCCTTTACTGATACACTCAACTTCAGGAGCATGTAAACTGTAAAGCTTGTTCTTACTGTGCTGCTCCTGCTCAATTAGTTTCTGAGCCTGTTTTAGAGCTACTTCAAACAATGACTGAATATCGACAGAATAATTGGGCAGTTGTCGTTCAATATCCCGTTTAACACGACCTAAACGGGATTTCAGTTTATTGTTCATTTTCTTCATGCGTTTAAACTGTTTTGCATGTGCATAACGACTGGCCATTAGTACATATTGCGGCCCAACCCGATTATAGTTCTGGCGCAGTTTAATACCGTGCTCTTTGGACAGTTTAACCAGGTTTTCTCTGGCTTTGTTCAGGAGCTTTGAATCGGTTGGAAAAGCGATGTTCTTTTCCTGTACGGTAGTATCTACCGTGACTTTCTTTAAACTGCCAGGCTTTATGGTTTTACTCTTTAGTCCGGCTTTAATGGTTTCAATCAGTAATTTTTCACTGCCTGACTTACCCGGCCGGTTACGCCATTTGGTCATGGTCGTAGGGTGTATGGGCATCTTATGCTGAAAGTATTCTTCTCCACAAAAATATTGCCAGTACGGATTTTCTGTCCAGCCTTTTACTACCTGTTCATCCGATAAATCATGCAGGTGTTTCAGGTAATGCAATCCTGCAATCAATCGAGTGCGTATGGCAGGAGCACCTTTAGTGGATACAAACAGAGCGCCCCATTCTTTATCAGGACTTTCCCAATCTATGTGTTTTGATAACTTAATCAACTCATGGTTTATGTCCAGCATGTTTTCAGGGCGCATCCTGAACAGGTCTTCCTGAGGTATTTTTGGCTGTTTCTCTGGCTTCATTCTGGTCTGGAAATTTGCAAGGTAATAAGGCTTATTTTACCAAAAACCTGCAAATTTAACACCCATAATTCGCCAATATTTCCTTATAAATCAATGTGCTATGATTTATTCAGGTCGGACTATGTAAGTGTTTGAAAAACTTGGATCAGGGAACGAGCTGAGTTTTCCCAGCGGCAGTTATTACTAACTTTTTTGGCTCGTTGTTGTAAATCTTCCCGTTTTAAGCGATCTTCTAAAAGCTCTCTTAAGTGTTCCGTTATCTGATTGATGTCTTTTGGATCAACCAGTTGCGCACAGTTTGCCGCAACTTCCGGCATAGAAGCAACATTAGATGTTAGTACAGCAGTATTGCTGCCCATTGCCTCGGCAATGGGCATACCATAGCCTTCATAATGTGAAACATAGGCCATAACTGTCGCTGCCGCATACAGCAGAGGAATATGCGGTTGCCTCACATAGCCCAGGATAATAATTTCCCCGGAATTTAACAAGGGCTTGATCACGTTTTCGATTTCTTCCGTATGCCAGCCCTTTGTCCCGACCAAAACCAGGGGATAGGCCTGGCGCAGTGATTGCGGCAAACGGGAAAACGCCTGCACCAACCCTTTAATATTTTTTCTTGGTTCCAGAGTCCCCACCGACAAAACATATTGTTCGGGCAACTGGTAGGCTTGTCTTAACTGCTGCAGTTGACTATCACTATACGGCTGACGAAATATTGGAGCTACAGCAGGCGGTACAATGAAAATTTTCTCTGCAGGGACATTAAATACCGAGATAATTTCCTGTTTGCTAAATTCTGAAATGGCCACCAGGGCATCTGCATCTGCAATAGTATTGGGCAAATGTTTATCCAGCCATTTCAAACGGTCCAAGGGATGAAAATCCGGATAGCGAATATGAGAAAGATCATAAACTGTTGCTACTTTTGCGCCATCAAAAGGGCTAAGAACATAGTTGGATTCCCAGTAAATATGCTCTTTACATTGCTTAATTTTACTACCGATGATGGCTTGCTGCAGTTGTTGCTTGAGATATCTCGCCGCAGGAATTTTTTTGACAAACTTTTTTAATTGTGCAATTTTATGCGATGGTGCGGTCGTCCCGGAAGCAGTGGCTTGCTCTTCATGTTCCAGCTCCTGAGCCATATTTAATAATTGCTGGCGGTTATAAAATGCATACGGCACAAAACCGTCAATGTCCTGAATACTCGGTTGTGTCAATAAGTTCAACAGCAGTTGTTGCGTGTAACGGCCAATGCCTGATAGCGGTGGGATAAGCGGTGTTGCATTAACCAGTAATTTCATCTTCAATCATCATTCTAACCACGTCATCCACATCGTATTGCGCCTGCCAATGCAGTTCTTTTCTAGCCCGGGAAGGATCAGCATAGCTACAACGTAATTCTGTAGGGCGTAGAAATTGTTTGTTGTACACGAGATACTTATCGATATCCAGCTCAAAGTAGTCAAATGCTGTTTTTACAAAATGTCGCAGGGATACACTTCTGCCTGTAGCAATAACATAATCGTTTGCTTTATCCTGTTGCAGCATCAGCCACATTGCTTCTACATATTCAGGTGCCCAGCCCCAGTCGCGTATAATATCCAGGTTCCCTAACTGTAACCGTTCCTGTTTTTTTTTGCTGATATTAACGACACTTTTAATAACTTTTTTAGTGACAAAACGTTCGCCACGACAAGGTGATTCATGGTTAAACAAATGTCCGGTACAGGCATATATATTATAGGCTTCGCGGTAATTAGTGATTAACCAGTGAGCCGATACCTTGGCAACGGCATAAGGACTGCGGGGTAAAAAGCATGAGGACTCATTGGACGGATGTTCAGGTGTAGATTCACCAAAACATTCACTGGAGCCTGCATTGTACAAGCGGGTATCAAGGTTAAGGAAACGAATTGTTTCCAGCAGATTCAGGGTAGCAATATTGATACTTTCCAGGGTTTCTACCGGTTGTTCGAAAGACAACCCAACGGAACTTTGACCTGCTAGATTATAAACCTCATCTGGACGTACGCGATCAAAAACATAAAGAACACTACGAAAGTCATTAATACTCATAGCAACAAAATCTATTTGTTCCAGTAGCCCGAATCGCTTCAGGTGAGTAAAGTTAGATCGTTTGGTGTCCCGGGAGGTACCAGTAACCTGATACCCTTTTTTCAATAGTAATTGTGACAGGTAAGCACCATCCTGACCACTGATTCCACAAATTAATGCCTTTTTCACTTGCTGTCCTTAAGTGTGTTCCAATTTATGAGCCTTTTCTTTAAGAAAACAGTTCAATTTTAGAATAAACCTTAACTTGCTAATTGACCCAACTGTTAAGTTCCAGTATATCACTTTCGGTAATTGTTCCGGCGGCGCTTTTTAATCTGACCTGATTTTTTATATAGTTATATTTTGCCTTCTGGTGCTCTAACTGAGCCTTTAAAAAATCAGTATCTGCGTCAAGTACGTTATTTACCGTTGCGGTACCATATTTAAATCCGGCACGCATTGATTCTGCACGCTTCTGTTCGGATTCAATACGACGACGGGTAGCCTTGATTTTTAGTACATCGGATTTCAAATTAAGATAATGTTCTCGCAGTTGCTGCTCAACCTTACGTCTGGTTTCTATTTCTACCTGCCTGGCAATTTCCAGGCGATAGACGCTTTCACGTTTTTGTGCCGAAATACCACCGCCCAGATAAAGAGGTTGTGTAAAACTAAGGGCAATGGTGGAGGTATCCGTTACCGGACGAGGAGCATTATCATAACCGGTATCCTGGTGAGACTGTGTAAAACCCAGACTCAGGCGCGGTGCCCACCCTGCATTTTTTACCGCAACATCCTGTTTTGCCGCCTCTATATTACTTTTATTAGCCGCCAGTGTAGGGTTGTTTTTTAAGGCCAGTTCGACCCATTGTTCAATGGAATCATCGGGCGGTAAAAACTTCAGTTGTTCCTTTAATGGCGACAGTTTTTTTACCCGGGTACCAATAACTTCATATAGACGTTCATAGGCCACGGACAGTGCAGCCTCAGCCTCAATTTCTGTACTCAGTGCCAGATCCAGTCGGGCTTCCGCTTCATATAAGCCTGTAATAGGTACCAACTGCCGCTCATACAAGGCTTTAAGCTGCTCAACATTTTTAGTAATAGTCTGGGTGTTTTTTCTGCTTAAGCTCAGAGCATCTTCAGCTTCCAGAACATTAAAATATAGCTCCACCACTTTAACGATGAGATCACTTTGGGCCTGTATATAGTCGTTACTGGTTTTATCTATGAGATGCTTATATTTTATATTATCACGCCAGGCCTGTAGATCAAACAGTACCTGAGTAATATTGAGCTTAGCACTTTTACCACTATAACGCTGGGTATCATAACCTGATACACGCAGTTCATTTTCGGATAATGCGCCGTTTAAAGAAGCCTGAGGATAGAGCTTTGCTTCGGCCTGCTGCTGCACTTCCTGGCTGGTTAATACATTCAGGTTGGCAGCAATGGATACGGGATCTGAACGCACAGCATTATTATAAACTTCGAGTAGATCAGCACTGAAAACCGGCGTATAAAATAACCATGCCATTGCCAGTGTTATCAGATATTGCAATAATTTTTTCATTTCTAATCTTCTATGAAAGAACGAGCTAAGCGGTTGGTAGCCGGCTGTATCAAATATTCAAACAGGGTACGTTCGCCCGTTTTTATCAAAACCTCAGCAGGCATACCCGGCAAGAGTTTCAGATCACCCAGTTTTTTATAACCCTCCGGGGTCACTCCGATTCGAACCAGATAGTAAGGCACACCGGTATTTTCATCGGTTAGAATATCTGCGGATACGGTAAGAACCTCACCTTCAATTACAGGTGTTGTTGCACTTTCAAATGCACTAAAACGGATTTCTGACACTAAGCCCACATGCACCTTATCAATATCAACCGGGGATACCCGTGCTTCTACAATCAGGTTTTCTCCCTGTGGTACAATTTCCAGAATAGGCTTACCCGGTGCAATTACACCACCTATGGTATGTACCGATAAGCCCAACACCATCCCCGAGTCCGGGGCGACAATATTTGTATGACTTAATTTATCCTGCAAAGCCAGACGTCTTTCCTGCAGATCATTTATCTGCATGACTGTTTCGCTTAATTGTTCTGCTACTTCCAGTTGATACCGGTTTTCGATTTGAATGATCTCAAGTTTGGTTTCGCCCATTTTAATTTTTAAGGCCATCATTTGTGAACTGTTCTGAGCTGTTTCTCCTTCCAGTTCAGCCACCCGACGTTCCATTTCTCTCATACGAGTTTTATCCGTAAAGCCCTGTTTTAACAATACCTGAAAATCAACAATTTCTTCCTTGAATAATCTGATTTGTTTTCTATTACTTTTTTGCTGCTCTCTCAGGCCATTAATTTGTTCCTGGAGTTGTTCAATACGTTGTTTTAGTACTTCTATCTCCCCTTCTTTAGTAGTTTTTCGGGTATTAAACACCCGTTCCTGGATCCGCATCAGTTCTATGACATCGGGATCGTCAGTGTTTGCTTTAAGGTAATCATCAAATTGAATGCTTTCCCGATTGTCTCGCTCTGCTTCTAACCTTGCCGAAAGCGCCAAGACTGCCTTGTATTGAGCTTCTATAATTTCTAAGTGTGCTTTAAGCTGAGTATCATCAAGGACAATTAACAAGTCTCCTTTTTTTACCATTTGACCGTCTTTAATGGCAATTTCCTTGACAATTCCGCCTTCCAGATGCTGGATAGTTTTGCGACTGTCTTCCACAGCGACAAATCCTGGCGCATAGGCGGCACTGCCTAAGGGAGCAAATGTCGACCAGCCAATGAAGAATCCAAATACCAGTATTATGGTTACAAAACCAATTAACCTTGGTGTTCTGTCATCAGTATCTACTAAACCTTCCAGATCAGCAGCACTTTGCTTGATGTTATTTTCATTTGACATTGATATCGCTCTCAAAAGGCTACTAGCTGGAAACTGAAGGTTTCATGGAAGATGCTCCAGGTGCAGTTTTTTGCGCTATCTGCACCTGCTGTTGCATTTGTGCAAGTTTGGCCAGTACATCAGGACGAGGACCAAATAAAGATACCATGCCTTCAGCCATAACCAGAATTTTATCTACCTGGTTAATAATATTGACTTTATGGGTAATGATGATAACCGTGCAACCTTGCTGCCTGAGGTTTTGCAAAGCTGTTGATAAGGCTTTTTCTCCCACATCATCTAGGTTTGAATTGGGTTCATCCAGTACTATAAAAGCCGGATTACCATACATTGCTCTGGCTAAACCAATGCGTTGCCTTTGCCCGCCCGATAATACACCGCCACTACCACCAATAACGGTATCATAGCCATCTGGCAGACGCAGAATCATTTCATGTACACCCGCAGCCTGAGCGGCCTTGATAACATCTTTTGGTACAACTTCTCCAAATCTGGCTATATTTTCACTAATAGTACCATCAAACAACTCAATATCCTGTGGTAAATAACCGATGTGACGTCCCAGTTCCATCCGGTTCCAGGTATAAATGTCAGCATTGTCTAACCGCACTTTTCCCGTGCTGGCCGACCATAAGCCCAGAAGTGCTCGAGCCAGAGTCGATTTACCAGCGGCACTGGGTCCGATAATTGCCAGCGATTCTCCTTTATCAATAGAGAAGTTAATACCTTTTAATATAGGCAGCCTGGCACCGGGCGGTGTAACAACAATATTTTCTACTCTTAAATACCCCTGTGGCTCAGGTAATGACATGGTTTCTTTTTCCTCAGGCACTACTTTGAGAAGATCATTTAATCGCTCATAAGCACCACGAGCCGAAACAAAACCTTTCCACGAACCTATCATCAAATCAACGGGAGACAAAGCACGTCCAAGCAATATGGAGCCGGCAATCATTAATCCCGGGGTAATTTCCTGCTGTATAACCAGGTAAGCCCCAAGCCCCAGAATCAGGGACTGGACAGTCAGGCGGAAGGATTTAGAGATAGATGAAATTAAACCTGCTCGTTTACTGGCCAGCGCCTGTAAGTTGATGACCTGATTGTTCATTTTTTGCCAACGCTGACGAATATTATCCATCATGCCCATGGATTCGATAACTTCCACGTTGCGTAAATTTTTGTTCAGGAAATTATTAGAGGCAATTGATACTTTATTAGCCTCTCCTAAAAGCCCGGAACTGGTTTTTTCATTCACTACAGCCAGAACAATCAAAATAATACTCGAACCTACTGCAACCCAACCAAACAAGGGATGAAATAAAAACATAACGGCAATATAGATGGGTAACCATGGAGCGTCAAAGAAAGCAAACAGGCCGTTACCTGTCAAAAATTGCCGTAAATTGTTCAAATCGCTGATCGGCTGTGAACTACTGGCAATGCCACTGCTATTGAGACTATTGCGAAAAGTTGCATTAAACAGGCGTTCATTCAATAGTACTGCCAGATTGGCTCCTGCCTTGACTAAAATTTGAGAACGTACCCATTCAAGGATCCCCAAAGTCAATAACATCACCACGACAATCAATGTCAATAAAAGTAAAGTAGATTCACTACGACTGGTGACCACCCTGTCATAAACCTGCAACATATAAAGAGCAGGTACCAGCATAATCACATTAATAAATAAACTGAAGAAACCGGCGATGCTAAAATAACTACGACATGATTTTAAGGCTAATTGTAAATCAGTAAACTGATTTTTCTGTTTCATTTACTCTCTCAAAGCAACAGATAAATAAAATGGAAATTATAACAAATTAATACATCCAAGGCTACAGGACACGCTTTCTGTTTTAATTAATAGGCGTTTTTGTGAACAAAACCTTTAAACAGGGTTAACAGAATAATTTTGATATCCAGCCAGAGTGACCAATGTTCTATATAATAAAGATCATATTCCAGTCGTTTTTTAATGTCAGTATTACCTCGCCAGCCATTGACCTGAGCCCACCCAGTAATTCCAGCTTTAACCATGTGTTTTTTCATATAGCCAGGAATTTTATCCTTGAATTGTGCCACAAAATGTGGCCGCTCAGGACGTGGTCCGACAATAGACATATCGCCTTTTAGGACATTAATAAATTGGGGCAGTTCATCCAGACTGATTGAACGTAAAAACTGACCAAAACGAGTGGCACGTTGCTCACCAGCTTTTGCCCAAACCGGGCCGGAATATTTTTCTGCATCTATGGGCATACTGCGAAATTTCAGAATAGTAATTTCCTTGTTATTCCAGCCAATACGTTTTTGACGAAAAAAAACCGGACCTGGTGATGACAGTTTGACACCAATCATAATGAGTATAAATACAGGAGATATAAACAACAGGATAAGACTGGCAAACACTTTATCTTCAATATTTTTTATTACCCGATTAAAGCCGTCCATGGGACTGGATGCCACATTAATCACCGGCAGTCCAGCCACTTCGCTAAATGAATGATTAAGCAGGCTGAAACCAAAAATATCAGGGAAATAACGAATATCCACAGTGGTGTGACGTAAGTGGTTGATAATATGCTTAACTATAACTTCATCACTTAAGGGCATAGCAATCCAGACCTGATCAATGGACCTGGTTTCAACATATTCACAAATATCATCAATACCGCCCAAATGTTCAATCGGCATATTTGCAATAGGCTTATCTGAAAACACGCCGCACAGGTTAAAACCACAAGATTTTTCAGTCTGCAGGCGGTCAATTACTTCCAGTATAAAATCATCATTACCAACCATTACAACCTGACGCTGGTTAAAGCCCAGTTTACGCATTTGTCGCAAACCAGTACGTAAAATAATACGCACTGTCAAACTAAGAGCCAGACCACTTGCCCACCAAAGCAGAAACCAGCCCCGAGAGTAATTTTCACTGGTTTTGGTAATAACCGCAAGTAAAGCCAGGAGCATAAACAGAAGGCACCAAGAGAGGAATACCACTTTTAGCTCCTTGAGCAAAAACCGGCCTCGCCAGGGGGTGTATAGTCCCATGGATTGAAATACTATTATGGCACAGATCAGGCCAACCAGAATTCCTTGGGTATAAGCCCCGTATGGCTGCTCAATACCACCATAAAGGTAATAGGCTGCCCAAGAGGAAAACAGGACAATAAGAATATCAATAATTTTGAATAGCAGCTCAAAGAAAAATGCATGTTGTTTTAAAATACTTTGTTGTTTCATCTGGGAATTATTGATGCCTGTACTTCATTTAAACATTTTTTTATCGCACGAATGAAACGAGCATAACTGAATGATTCGCTGTGCTTGCGGATGATTTCAGGCAGAAAAAGCGCCTCATTTTTTTCAAACTCTTCTACGGCCTGATTCAGATCATCTATGGATGGCTGGTTATACAGAATACCGGTTACATTGTTGATTACAGAATCTTTTATGCCGCCACGATTCAGGGCAATTACCGGACGACCGCAGGCCATAACCTCCACAGGTATAATACCGAAGTCCTCCACCCCGGTATAAATTAATGCCCGACAATTCTGAAACAGCCGTATGATTTCCTGCTGACTAACTCTAGAACGAATGCTGATATTATCCCGAGCCTGCTGCTGTATGCACTGCTTCAGTTCACCCTCCCCTACCATAACGAGTGTTTTGCCGGACTGATTGAAAGCATGCAGTGCATCAAGAGGACGTTTGTATTGACAAAGCTCCCCTAGCCATAAGTAATAGTCCGCATCAGGTTCAGCTACAGGGCAGAAACGCTCAGTATCAACCGGTGGACAAATAACTCTGGCATCACGACGGTAATATTTTTTGATACGTTGAGCAACAAAACTGGAGTTAGCTATAAATTTATCGGTACGTAAGGCACTCTGACTATCCCAAAGACGTAAGTAATGTGCCATTATGGCAATGGGTATGCGTTTTAGCCAATGAGCATCACCCCAGTAGGTGTAGTACATATCCCAGATATAGCGCATAGGTGAATGCGTATAACAGATATGCAAGGCATCAGGTCGGGGAATAATTCCCTTTGCCGGCCCTGATTCACTGGAAATTATCAGATCGTATTCAGTTAAGTCTAGTGCTTCTAATGCCATGGGCATAAATGGCAGATAGTAGGGGTACCATTTATGAGCCCGTGGTAGTTTTTGTATAAAAGTAGTTTTGATCTGATGCCGTTTAAGTTTGTCTGAAACTGCATCCGGAACATAGACATGCGTGTATATGTCAGCCTGAGGAAATATATCACAAATTGCTTCAAGGACTTTTTCACCTCCGCGCATGCCCGTCAGCCAGTAATGCACAATGGCAACTTTCAATTGTGATATCTCTGCTATTACCTCCATTTGTTACACACACATCTCAGTTTTTAATAAGGATGCAAGTTTATTGAGCAGCTTTAACAATGTCAAGAGTGCTACACTTGGATGTAGTTCAGGGCTGGATCATACTTTGCTCAAAAAGCAACCAGAAATTAAATTGAACTAATTTGAAAGATGAGGCTCAGAGCTTTAAAGTAAGCATTTGGAGACTCTGATGAACTTTGACCCTCATTTTAAATCACTACAAGACGGCCGAACAGATATAAACATCCAGTACGAATTACTGGATATAGTATTTTTAACCCTGGTGGCTATTTTATGTGGGGCAGAAGGCTGTAAAGACATTCAACGCTTTGGTGAATCAAAGCTGGAGTGGTTAAGAAAATACCGTGCATTCAAACAAGGCATACCCTGGCGTCATACAATAGCCCGAATTATAGGAAGTCTATCGCCGGATAACCGGTTGGATTGTTTTGTTAGCTGGCTAAATAGCATAAGGGAAAAACAAGGTCATGAACATCTGGCTATTGATGCTAAAACCTTAAGGAGAAGCCATCATAACGGGGATAAAATGACGGCTTTACACCTGCTTTCTGTAATGGCGGTTGACAGTGGTCCGGTGGTTTATCAAAGCCGTTCTGCAGATAAAAAGAATGAAATTAAAAGCGTACAGGAGAGCCTTGAACTGTTTGATGTTAAAGACAGTTGTGTCACCCTGGATGCGATGCACTGCCAGAAAGAGACGGTGTCCACATTAAGAAAACAGCAGGCTGACTATGTCATCCAGATTAAAAATAACCAGAAAACACTTTATGAGGAAATTAAAGCCTGGTTATCATAAGATAAAACGGGGAACCGGAAACCATTAGTAGTCAGTCTTATGAGGAAGTGGATAAAGGACATGGTCGTATTGAACGGCGTCGCTATATCCGGCTGGATGTCACCGACTGGATTGAATCAGCACAATCATGGCAAGGCTTACACAGTGTTATTGAAGTCAAAAGGCAGGTACAGAGCCAGGATAAAGAACGGACTGAATATTCCTGTTACATCAGTTCATTGAAGGATGATGTAGAGAATATCGCCCGGAAGATAAGGCGTCACTGGCACATAGAAAATAGTCAGCACTGGGTGTTAGATGTTGTTTTTAAAGAAGATGATTCAAGAATACGAACAGGAGACAGCCCTGAGAATATGGCATTGTTTCGACGTTTTGCGCTTAATATCGCTAAACTGTCTCCTGTTAAAGACAGTATGAAAGGTAAACTAAAACGGGCAGCATGGGATGATGATATGCGGGCCAAATTATTATTTGGTTAAATTTTGATCAAAGTATGCTCCCGCCCTGCCACCAATACAGTAACCGCTTTATCTTTTAGCGGTTACATCAATGCCCGGATAAGACTTCGGGCAATCACCAGTTTACCACTGTTACCGGCCTGTGGTGTTAAACGTAATAACAATGGCAGAGGCGTATTACAGCCAGAACGCTTAACAATCGCAGCCAGTGCTACCCGGCATTGCCCTCTGACATACCGGGACAGATTGGTTTTATTACCATGCTGGTAGTGTATCTGACTCATGGGTGCCTTTTTGGAATGACGCAGCACGATAGAGTCATCTATGGCCAGATAAACCGGATTATCCCCAAACAGTTTTAGAAACAGGGCCGTCCACTGTCTCATCAGTTTAAGATAAGACCTCTGACCGGTTTCAAGCCATTTATAATAACCGGGCCATTGCCTGGCCATGTCCACTATCCAGATAGCACTGGTTACAAACCCTGATTGAGTTAATAAACTGCACATTAGTAACTCAATAAAGGTTTTTGCCCTCCTAAGGGGTAGCGCTCGGGTTAAAAATGTTATGTAGTCTGACCTGAACAAATCATAGCACATTGATTTACAAGGAAATATTGGCGATTATGGGTGTTAAATTTGCAGGTTTTTGGTAAAATAAGCCTTATTACCTTGCAAATTTCCAGACCAGAATGAAGCCAGAGAAACAGCTAAAAATACCTCAGGAAGACCTGTTCAGGATGCGCCTTGAAAACATGCTGGACATAAACCATGAGTTGATTAAGTTATCAAAACACATAGACTGGGAAAGTCCTGATAAAGAATGGGGTGCTCTGTTTGTATCCACTAAAGGTGCTCCTGCCATACGCACTCGATTGATTGCAGGATTGCATTACCTGAAACACCTTCATGATTTATCAGATAAACAGGTAGTAAAAGGCTGGACAGAAAATCCGTACTGGCAGTATTTCTGTGGTGAAGAATACTTTCAGCATAAGATGCCCATACACCCTGTGACCATGACCAAATGGCGTAACCGGCCAGGTAAGTCAGGCAGTGAAAAATTACTGATTGAAACCATTAAAGCCGGACTAAAGAGTAAAACCATAAAGCCAGGCAGTTTAAAGAAAGTCACGGTAGATACTACCGTACAGGAAAAGAACATCGCTTTTCCAACCGATTCAAAGCTCCTGAACAAAGCCAGAGAAAACCTGGTTAAACTGTCCAAAGAGCACGGTATTAAACTGCGCCAGAACTATAATCGGGTTGGGCCGCAATATGTACTAATGACCAGTCGTTATGCTTATGCAAAACAGTTTACATGCACCGGAAGTCGAGTGTATCAGTAAAGGCAAAGCTCATAAGCCTTATAAATTTGGTGTTAAAGCCAGTATCGCGGTAACTAACAAGGAAGGCTTTGTTATTGGCGCTCAAAGTTGTCCGGGCAATCCTTATGATGGACATACCTTGCTGCCACAACTGGAACAAATAAAACAGTTTACAGCCGTACAACCGGAACAGTGCTTTGTTGACCGGGGTTACCGTGGACATGAAGTAAAAGACACTAAAGTTTTTATCTCAGGTCAGAAGCGAGGCGTTACCCGAAGTATTAAAAAGGCATTAAAACGGCGCAGTGCGATTGAGCCTGAAATCGGTCATATGAAAAACGATGGCCGTTTAGATCGCTGCTACCTCAAAGGCACAGTCGGTGATGCCATTAATGTGGTTATGGTAGCCGCTGGTCATAACTTAAGAAAGAACCTCAATAAGCTCCGGCTTTTGTGGCTTAAATTTATTTCCGGTTTGATGGGATATTTTATCAAACCAGAACAATCAGCCGCTTTAAACCTGGCTTGATGTCAGACTTAAAACGGTATTATTCAGGTTGAACTATTTAAAAATTATCCCGACATTGTTTTAGTTGCCTGAACACCTCCTCTATCACTTTTTTCTGCATAGCCAGTGCATTGATGGCCTGCGCCATGGCTTCTGGCTCATCGTCGTATTGATGAGCCACTTCATTTCTGAGTTTTCTCAGATATATCCATTCTTTTGCGCTATTAATACAGCCGAATTTTTCCAGCTTGTTGAGTATATCTAAAAACGGGATGGACTTAATTGCGCCTTCAAACTTTTGAATGATTAAAGGAAACAGTTTATCACCCAAAGTATCCTGCAGTTTAGCAAAGCGGAACAGGTATTGATCCAGAGCCTGAACTTCATCTTTCCTGAGTTTCTGATACCGTTCACTGTTTAAAGGTATAAAAGCTTCCATATCGCTCCAGGCCTCATTTATCCGTTTAATATGCTGTTCACACTCATGGATAAATTTAGTCAGTTTTATTTCGTTGATGTCCAATTTTATACCTTTGGCTTTTGCTTCCTGTTCTATTAACCTTGAATCATCCTGCTCAAAAACAACATCTATTTTTTGTTCACCCAGATCCTGTTCCAGGAGGGATAAAAAATGGAGTTTTTTCTCTAAAAGTTCACTGCCATCTGATGTCTGATCAGGTATTTGTATAAATAAATCAATATCCCCGCCTTTTAGAGCATCGTCGGTTCGGCTGCCAAACAACCAGACGGTTGTAGCCTGACCAAAGACCTGGCAGGCTGTTTTTATAATAATTTCTGCTTCATGGAGTGACAGGCGCATATTTATGTTTCAAAGTTTTTATCTCTCACCCTAACTCTCTCCCTAAGGGAGAGGGAATGAATAATAAGTGAGCTACAGTAGGTTTGTGTTAATAAGGCTATATTTTTAAAAGCTTTTTCCAACTCGCTTAATATGTTCCAGCAATTCTGTATTGCTGATACTGGACAGGTCTATTAAATCAAAAGTATAAGGTAACAATAAATCATCCAGTTCGTTATTGAGCCGGTTAATTATTTTCAGGTTTAAAGCAGAGCCTTTTAAGGCCAGATCGACGGCCTGTTTTATCTGACTAAAGGCTTTGCAATAATTGGCAAATCGCTGTTGCCAGCGGATATCTTCATTGGTCATAACTTATTGTTACTTAAAATGCTTATAAAATCAAAGTGCTGCTCTATCTATGTCAAGCGATTGCTAATCCCGGCTATTTCGAATAGAGTTTTAGCTGATTTATTATCGGACTGAATGTTCCTGCAGTGAGACAATATTTGTGAAAATCCTGGTGCTTAATTCCGGCAGTTCTTCCCTGAAATTTCAGTTGTTTGATATGGACGGCCACAGGGTATTGAATTCTGGCTTAATTGAACAGGTCAGCGATCATCAGCAGGCCATTATGGCAATGGCTGAACAGATATCAGCACAGGGGCATATTGAGAACTTGGCGGATCTGGATGCCATTGAACATAGAGTCGTACATGGGGGTGAATGTTTTAAACAACCGACTTTAATCAATAGTCAAACTATCGAAGCTATAGAACAGTTAATTCCATTAGCCACCTTACATAATCCGGCTAATGTGCTGGGGATCAAAATGGCCGGCAGTCTGCTCCGGATGTACCACAGGTGGCAGTCTTTGATACGGTTTTTCATGCCGACCTGCCGGATTATGCCTATACCTACGGCCTGCCTTATGAGCTGTATAAAAAATACCATATCCGCCGTTATGGATTTCACGGTACTTCTCATCAATATGTTACCCGTCAGGCTGATCAGTCTGCATTTAGGCAATGGCGCCAGTGCCGCTGCGGTGCTCAATGGCCAGTCCATTGATACTTCAATGGGCATGACGCCTCTGGAAGTTTTATTAATGGGCAGTCGAAGCGGGGATATTGACCCGGCCATTTTATTTTATCTGGCCAGGGAAACCGGGGCAGATATTGATACACTGGATGCTCTGCTGAATAAGCAAAGCGGTCTGAAAGGCCTGTGTGGTCAGAATGATATGCGCACTATTATTGAACAGATAGATCAGGGTGATGAGTTATCTACACTGGCCATTCATATTTTCTGCTACCGGATCAAAAAGTATATTGGTGCTTATGCTGCTGCACTTAATGGTATTGACGGGCTTATTTTCACCGGCGGCATTGGCGAGAATTCCAGTTTTATTCGCAAGCAGGTCTGCACAAACATGGACGAACTTGGAATTATTATGGACAGTAATAAAAATCAGGTGGCCAATGATGCTCTGTCTGAATTACATAATCTGCATTCAAAAGTAAAAATTCTGGCCGTAAAAACCAATGAGGAACTGGAAATTGCCTTGCAGACACAGCAATTATTAGGTAGAGACGGATCTCGTCTGCCTTGCACGGAGGATTAGGACAGCAGGAAAGACTTTAAGCAATGCATCAATTTTAGCTTGCAGATTTCTTTTTACATAAGTCATATCCATAGTTTACCCTTGGATTTTACTGGTGTAAACCATAGCTGACTAGCGATAGCATTCTGGGTATAGCCTGTGGATTGTGTGTGTGGTATTATATATCAGCCTGCTGTATATCCTTAATAAAACCTTCGAAATCGCTCAGGTGATGTTCAATGATATTTTTTACAATGGCCAGAGAAATATTCTGATAATCATGAACAGCAATATTTCTGAAACCGACCATTTTTTTCATGGTTTCTGCCGTCTCTGATGAAAGAATATGCTGTTCCTGCAATAGTTCAAAAACTTCCCGTGAGGTCTTTGGTACGCCCAGTTTTTTTATGCGGATTAAGTGACTGGATAAATCAATGCTTGCCTGAGACGCTCGTTCCAGATTCAGTATAATGGAGTCCTGCCGGGTATAATTATCTTCCAGCTCCTGTTCATGCCCCCGATATTCTTCATTAATTCTTTTTATACAACGCCTGATTGTGGCGGTTTTATTGACTAATATGTCATCCATTATGAATAATGCTCCAGTATTTCGGCGCGATCTTCATTCAATTGTATGTAATTGATATAAGCATAGTCCAGAAACTGTTCTATTTTCGGGGAAAGCCGCTGAAAAATAATTTTGCCATAATGCACTATCTGTATTTTTAATACATCATTACAGGCTTGCATATCTATCAGGTCAATGTCGCAATCCAGTTTAGATGCCAGTTTTTCCTGAATATTCCAGCGTTGAACATCGGTAATTATTTCAGCACTAAGAAAGCCGATATCAATGTCGCTACTGCCGGGGCGAAAATCATCGGTGATAAAACTGCCAAAGATAATAAGCAGTTCTGGAGAAGGTATTTCCTCCTGCAGAAAATGGCTGATATCCTGAATTATCTGTTGTTTATTATTAAGGGACATTAAAAATTTTTATCCTTTCTTAAAGTTTCTGATAATTCCTGAAACTTATTTTTCATCTGCAGGTTTTCAAAGGGCACGATTTCCGGTACCTGCAAGTTCATCAATACATCAAAAGAAGCCTGGCTGGTTTTAAGTACGGAAAGTAAATCGGCACTCAGCTCCACAGTGTCATAGGTATTTTGTGCCAATTGCAAATCCTTTTTTATCACCTGCTGGGCTTTACGGACTTTGGCTTTTTGCTCTTCCAAATTGTTTTTATATAAACGGGCCGCTTTAAGTGTCAGGGTCTGAGCTTGGATATTTTTCTGGTAAATGGTTCTGCGTCCGGGACCGGTTTCTTCTTTTAAACGGGCCTGGGCAGTATTACGGGTGGCCAGGGTTTTATTGATAATGGTATCAATTCTGGGGATGTATATTTTATCCACCTGTTCAATATATTTGTCTTGCATATAATTGACCATTTCCAGTAAAACCACATGCATACCATAGTACTTTCTGGCCTGCTGGATATCTTCGCCGGATTCCCGGGTCAGCTGCATTAAGCGTTGGGTGATTTTTTTAAGCACATCAAATACCACCGACATCTGGATAATATCATCACCGTCCACACGGCTGAGTAATACTTCTACCTGCTCCTGGCTCAGCTTAATACCCATATCCTGCAGCCTTTCACGCAAATAGATTTTAATGCGCTGACTTTCCTGACGGTAGAGTTTAATATTTTCCTGTTCTTGGGCAATTTTTTTGTCATAGGCTTCCTTTGTGGTTTTCACCATATGACTACGCGGTGCGGTGATCCGCTGTTCACGATAGCGGGCAATATTGGCTTTTGAAGTGGCAATATAATCATCAATTTCAGCAATTTTATGCCGGTAATCATTGATATTTTCATCCTCAAGCAGCACCACCATTTTATCCAGAATTTTGTCCAGATCTTCCTGCAGGGACTGTTTATCCTCCCCGAAAAAACGGCTTTGAGGCGCCTGCTTGATTTTATCTACCAGCTGCACACCATCCTGCATTTCAGAAAATAGCTGCGACCACATTTGCCGGAAGCGTTCATCCTCTTCATCATGGCGCGCCTGCTGTCGCTCTTGTTCAGAAAGAGTAAACATCTGGTTAGTTGAGTTCCACAATTCCCGGGTGGTGTTTTTAGTGGCCTGCCAGGCCTCGGCACCATATTGTTTAGACTTGTCCCAGCCCTGTTGTATGGAATCACTCCACTCTGTGGATTCACTCGACTCATTCAATTGGGCCTGTACCGGCAGAGTACTCAGAAATAAGAGTATAAATATAAAGGCTTTCATTAACATTCCTGTATTTTTTGTATTAATTTAAATATAAGGTCTTTAGTGCTGCAGTAAAAGGGAAATAATTGATTTTTAACCGCTGCGGACATATATTCCAGTACTGAACCGCTAAATTTACATTAAAAACCAGACTAATAAGCCTTGCGTTTAAAAAATACCGTAAAACAGTTTATAGAAACTCATTATTTCCAGCATTTTATTACCTTTTTAATTATTTTTAACGGCATTACCCTGGGTATGGCAACCTCCAGAGACATTATGTCTGAGTATGGTGTATTAATACATACTCTGGATATGGTCATTATCGGTATATTTACTATTGAAATCCTGCTGAGGATTTATGTCCATAGGTGGGCCTTTTTTAAGGCTCCCTGGAGCCTGTTTGACTTTTTTGTGGTGTCCATCTCCCTGTTCACCGCAGGTGAAGGTCTGTCTGTACTGCGTGTTCTAAGGTTTTTATGGCTATTCCGCCTGTTAACCATTGTGCCGCAAATGCGCCTGATTATTTCTGCCAGTTTAAGCGTTATTCCCGGTATGGCTTCAGTTTCCCTAGTGTTGCTGCTGTTTTTCTATGTGTTTGCCATTATTACCACTAATTTATTCAGCACCACTTTTCCGCAATGGTTTGGTACCTTGGGTGAGTCTATGTAGTTCAACCCGATTATAGTTCTGGCGCAGTTTAATACCGTACTCTTTGGACAGTTTAACCAGGTTTTCTCTGGCTTTGTTCAGGAGCTTTGAATCGGTTGGAAAAGCAATGTTCTTTTCCTGTACGGTAGTATCTACCGTGATTTTCTTTAAACTGCCTGGCTTTATGCTTTTACTCTTTAGTCCGGCTTTAATGGTTTCAATCAGTAATTTTTCACTGCCTGACTTACCCGGCCGGTTACGCCATTTGGTCATGGTCACAGGGTGTATGGGCATCTTGTGCTGAAAGTATTCTTCTCCACAAAAATATTGCCAGTACGGATTTTCTGTCCAGCCTTTTACTACCTGTTCATCTGATAAATCATGCAGGTGTTTCAGGTAATGCAATTCTGCAATCAAACGAGTACGAATGGCAGGAGCACCTTTAGTGGATACAAACAGAGCGCCCCACTCTTTATCAGGACTTTCCCGGTCTATGTGTTTTGATAACTTAATCAACTCATGGTTTATGTCCAGCATGTTTTCAAGGCGCATCCTGAACAGGTCTTCCTGAGATATTTTTGGCTGTTTCTCTGGCTTCATTCTGGTCTGGAAATTTGCAAGGTAATAAGGCTTATTTTACCAAAAACCTGCAAATTTAACACCCATAATCAAGCAACATTTCCTTATAAATCAATGTGCTATGATTTATTCAGGTCGGACTAGCTAAGGAAACGGCTGCAGCTGCACTCAAGTCTTCTCCGATTTCATGCAAAGCATGACCACAGCCGCAAACCTGCTCGCTTTTGGGTAATTCGTAACGAATTTGCTCTCCGGGCAGGTCTTTGGGTAAGGGTTTGCGACCGGGCTTTCCGGGTATAGGTAATGGTGATTTGAGCAGAGTCTGCTTCTGTATCATCCTGATGGGCGCGTTCTTCTTCTGCTATAATGCTTTCGGCTTCATTAAACAGCTCGGCCTGTGTATCGGGCTTTTCAGAAGAACGACCAAAGCGTTTATGTTGTAACAGGTTAAACTGCTCTTCATAAAACCGGACTTTGGTTTCTAAATCCACTATCCTGGATTGCAGTTGAGCAATGGTTTTGTCGGTTGATGCAGCAGTGGAAGCCTTTGATTTCATGGGATGTATTATATTACAAAAAGAAGGATAATTCACTTTTAAATCAATGTATTATGTGTTTTTGTCTGGTTTTTTCTGCGCTTATTCAAGACTTCAGCCGTAGTTTTGTCAGCCAATATGCGTATAGTTTAGTCGGGGGTGAGCCTGAACTTTTTCAATGTTTAAACCATCCGGAAGCCAGTTTAATTCCCGCTGAGTTAAACTGACAGAGGTCTGTCCTCTTAACTCAGGCCATTTAAAGCGCCCCTTTTCCAGACGCTTATAATACAGCCAGAAACCATTATTATCCCGGTGCAGAATTTTAAGTTTATCCCGGCTACGATTACAAAAGACAAACAGGCTGGCGCTGAAAACATCCTGCTGCAGAACTTCAGAAACCAGCAGGCTTAATCCGTTTATGCTCTTTCTCATATCGGTGGCACCACAGGCCAGGTAAACCTGAGTGTTTTGATTAACACGCAACATTAAGCTATTTCAGTAAAGACAGCACTTGCATAAAGGTTGGCTGCTCAAAGCCTGGCTGGATTTCCAGACTTAAACCATTGGGCAGGTTTAAAATCAGACCTGAAACGGTCTTATCCTGAACAACCTGCACCGGTATTAAGCTCTCACTATCATCTGACTGCCTCAGAAATTTGGCTTTGTAGTAACTGAACATATGAGTTTTAAGATTGTGTTGCTGACAGTATTGCTTCTGAGTCAGGCAGCTGGACTGCCAGGCCTGTAGGTGTGTGCGCATTTCTTCATCTCGTTCGTGGGGCATAAGGTTACCTTTTATGATTATGAAATTATAAAAAGTAATAGTTTGAAGGATTTTAAGGGGTGGGGGTAGGTGGGATTATTTGGCGCTTACCTAATTCAAGTTGTTTTGTATCCAATCCTTTTTCATCCTGTTTGGAATTTAAATTCCGTTTTTTTTAGGTGGTCATCTACTTTGCAACCCTTTAACCATTTTTAATATTCTCAAAGTAATCTGTTTATCTCTGTTTCCAGAAGATAAGTATTCAGCCAGCCATTTGATATAATGTGCAATAGTAGATAATCGCTTATATTCAGTCTGAGCACTCACCTTTTCATCAAAAACTCGCAACTCCTCTAGTGTAAACAAACCATTTGAACCCTCATTCATGGTTCATTTAGTAAACTTTATTTGGCAATAATCACGGATAGCATCTAACTCTTCTATTTTTAAATAATTATTCTCTTTAAAACGCTGCTCAATATTCTGTCCTTTCTCATCCATATAGCTCAACAAAACTGAAATTCCGCCAAGATTAGACTCCATAGCCGCATAAGAAAGTGATCGATTACGAACTTGAGTTGTAATAAATAAATTGGGATAGTATAGAGGCAGCCCTGAATCTCTATTGATTAATAAGCAATACCTTTCACCATCACTTTTAATAAATGTTTTGACTGAATAATTATTCATACTTACACATCATTTTTTACATAAATACATGGTAGCCCATACCCTATATATTTACAATAATTAGTCCACCCTGAATAAAATATATAGCATTGATTTATAAGGAAATATTGCTTGATTATGGGTGTTAAATTTGCAGGTTTTTGGTAAAATAAGCCTTATTACCTTGCAAATTTCCAGACCAGAATGAAGCCAAAGAAACAGCCAAAAATACCTCAGGAAGACCTGTTCAGGATGCGCCTTGAAAACATGCTGGACATAAACCATGAGTTGATTAAGTTATCAAAACACATAGACCGGGAAAGTCCTGATAAAGAATGGGGTGCTTTGTTTGTATCCACTAAAGGTGCTCCTGCCATACGCACTCGATTGATTGCAGGATTGCATTACCTGAAACACCTGCATGATTTATCGGATGAACAGGTAGTAAAAGGCTGGACAGAAAATCCGTACTGGCAGTATTTTTGTGGTGAAGAATACTTTCAGCATAAAATGCCCATACACCCTGTGACCATGACTAAATGGCGTAACCGGCCGGGTAAGTCAGGCAGTGAAAAATTACTGATTGAAACCATTAAAGCCGGACTAAAGAGTAAAACCATAAAGCCCGGCAGTTTAAAGAAAGTCACGGTAGATACTACCGTACAGGAAAAGAACATCGCTTTTCCAACCGATTCAAAGCTCCTGAACAAAGCCAGAGAAAACCTGGTTAAACTGTCCAAAGAGCACGGTATTAAACTGCGCCAGAACTATAATCGGGTTGGGCCGCAATATGTACTAATGGCCAGTCGTTATGCACATGCAAAACAGTTTAAACGCATGAAGAAAATGAACAATAAACTGAAATCCCGTTTAGGTCGTGTTAAACGGGATATTGAACGACAACTGCCCAATTATTCTGTCGATATTCAGTCATTGTTTGAAGTAGCTCTTGCGTATTCTGCTGATGGTGAACACCAATTCTGATCCATCATGAACACCCATTCTGTTCTATCGTGAACACCCAACCCTGCCCACACATTGGCGTACAGTCTTTTTACCCTAAGTGTTCACCATCCGTCAATGATGAGCGTGTTTTTCGCATCGATTCACCTTTTAATTTAAGTCGGTGGGCATTGTGCATAAGCCGATCTAAAATGGCATCGGCAATCGTATTGTCACCGATAGACTGATGCCACTGATCAGTGGGTAACTGACTGAGCATAATGGTTGATGCATGTCCATGGCGATCATCCATCAATTCCATTAAGTCATTGCGCTGTACCGCTTTTAACAGTTCCAGTCCCCAGTCATCAATGATCAGCAGCTCTGTTTTGGCCAGAGACTGAAGTGTTTTGAGGTAAGTACCGTCTGCTTTGCTCTGGGTAAGCATCATTAATAACCGGGACAACCGGTAATATTTAACACTATGACCTTTCATACACGCCGTATGCCCCAGTGCACAGGCAATAAAGGTTTTACCACTGCCACAGGGGCCAGTGATCAGAATGTTCTGAGCTTTGTTTAACCAGTCACATTGCAGAAGTGAAGCCATGACAGATTGCTGTAAACCTCTGGGATGCAGATAATCAATATCCTGGGCATGTGCAGCCAGTTTAAAGCGGGCGGCTTTAATCAGCCGCTTTTGCTTTCTCTGCTCTCTTTCCTGGGCTTCGCTGTCGGCCAGTAATTGTATTCGCTGCTCAAAGGACAGGCCTTCATAGGTGCCCGGCTGCTCAATCTGGCTAAGCAGGGCATCGGCCATGCCGGTGAGTTTTAATTGTCGAAGTTGGGTAATGGTTTGTTCTAACATGCTGATACTCCCTGGTTAGTGATAGCTTTTGGGGCCACGAATGTTCTCATGAGACTGTGGTAATGAAGAAGGTTCTTTCTGTTCAAAGAAGTCAGGCTGTAACTTATCCTGATTGCTGAGCAATATAGACTTAATGTGCTTCAGCCGGTTGAGATTTTTATGATTGGCAATCTGGCAGGCCTTATTTAAACGCTCATTAGGATATTGTCGGGACAGATTGAGTAAGCCCAGGCAAACCCGGTAAGCCTGCTCTTCATGCTGCTTTTGTTTCAACTGGCTTTTAACCCGGATAAGCACTTCATCACCAATATCCTTAGCCCAGTTCATTAATCGCCCTGGTGTCCATTGATGGTGTTTCTTATGGCGCTCTGGCATATGGGCCGGTACGGTGGTGGTACCAGAATGGTATTGTCTGGCATGCTGACAGATGCACCGGTTATGAAAGTACATCTCTATTAAGAATGCTTTGGCATGCACTTCCGGTTTTTCACCCACCAGATGATGAGGTACTGAATACAGGTGTCCGTCAAACTGAATATGGTAATCCACATTGACTTTGACGGTTTTGATTTCAGTAAACTCAAACGCCTGTTTGGGCAGTGGCAGCAGTGCCGGTTTATCCAGCAAGTCAAACCACTGTTGCCGGGTGCCTTTAAGCTGCTTAAAGGGTTTGTTGTTGACCTCTTCAAGCAGGCCATGGATCTGCTGATTGAGCTCTGTCAGTGAGAAGAACGTTTGATGACGTAAACGAGCCAGGATCCAGCGTTCTATAATCTGCACACCCACTTCAGCTTTGGCTTTATCCTGAGGCTTTCGGGGTCTGGCAGGAACGATGGCTGTACCATAATGAGCCGCCATCTGCTGGTAAGACATATTAATATCCGGATCGTACCGACAGGCCCGGGTGGTACTGCTTTTAAGATTATCAGGAATTAACAGTACGGGAACCCCTTTTATAAATTCAAAGGTTCTTACATGACTGCCGATCCAGTCCGGCAGGCGTTGGCTCCAGGTAGCTTCTGCATAGGTGTAATTGGAAGCACCTAATACGGCAACAAAAATCCGGGCAAACTGAATTTCACCAGTGTCCTGCTGAACAACAGGAACGGTTTGACCGGCATAATCAACAAAGAGTTTTTCTCCCGCCTTATGATGCTGACGCATGGAGCGTTTCTGTTTCTTTTGCCATTGCTGGTACAGCATGCAGTACTGTGGATAGCTGTAACAGCGGTTTGGGTATTGTTGTGTGTATTCTTCCCAAAGCAGGAGCCTGGTCATTCCTTTGCGTTTGAGTTCCCGATAGACCTCTGACCAGTCAGGGAGCTGGAATGCGCTGGAAACCCGGGTATCGGCCTGGGGGTAAAACCGACTGGCCAGTTGTTGATCGTCCAGTTGTTCAATGGCGGGCCAGTCCAGATCAAGAGCCTCTGCTTTACTGCAGATTTTTTGTACGGCACCCAGGCTTAATCGCAGGCTGGTTTTTATCTGGCGCAGGCTGAGTTTGGCTTGCAGTCTGAGTCTTAATATTATTCGTAATTGTCGCATTGATAGTCTCTTTGTTGGCATAACCATTCCCCAATAAAAATCAGGGAGGTTAGCAGTTATTGAATATCAATGTGTGGGAAAGGATTCTGATCCATCGTGAACACTGATTCTGGAAAAACAGTAAAAGTGTTCACGATGAGATCAGAATCGGCGTTCACGATAGAACAGAATGGGTGTTCATGATGGTTCAGAAACAGTGTTCACGATAAATCAGAATCAGTGTTCATGATCGGCCAGAATATGCAGGAAAAAACACTGCTGGAATCCGGTGATAAAAAGAGAAGACGACAAGGTGTAATGAGCCCCGGTGAACTGATGACTATCCTGATTAACTTTCATCAGTCACATTACAAAGATTTTAAGAGTTATTATTTATGCCATGTGCATCAACATCTTAGGAAAGAGTTTCCAAATTTATTGAGCTATACCCGTTTCCTGGGAGTGATGTCATCGGTACTGCTGCCATTATGCGCTTACTTTACTCATTGCAAAGGAAAGCCCACCGGAATTGCCTTTGTTGATGCGAGCAGCATTAAAGTATGCCACAACATTCGCATACCCAGGCATAAAGTCTTTGATGGTGTTGCTCAGCGAGGTAAATCGACCATGGGGTGGTTCTATGGGTTTAAACTTCACCTGATCATTAATCATAAAGGTGAAATACTGGCCACTAAATTGACGGCCGGTAATGTAGATGACAGAAAACCGGTTCCTGAAATGGCCAAAGACTTATATGGAAAGCTTTATGGTGACAAAGGCTATGTCTCCAGTCTTTTAAGTGATGAACTGTTTGAACAGGATGTCGAGCTTATTACCAATGTCAGACGAAACATGAAACCACGTGCCATTGCATTGTGGGATAAGATTATGCTGAAAAAACGTTTTATAATTGAAACGGTTAATGAGCAGCTAAAAAATATTACACAGATTGAACATTCACGTCATAGAAGCGTAAGTGGTTTTATGTTGAACCTTATTGGTTCTCTGATTGCCTATTGTCATAAAAAAGACAAGCCGACAATCAGAATAGATGAGAGTGATATGAAAACTCTCTGTATTTAGGTAAATGACTGGGTTCTTATCCAGATCTCAGGTTAATCAGGAAGATACAGGCTCTGTTCCCGTTATTGAAGATGACTCCTGTTCAACCGACACAAAATACATTCTTAAAAATAAGCATAAACGAAGGTGAAAAACTGGCACTGGTCGCTTCCAGCAGCGGCTGGTAAATCCACCCTGATACAAATCCTGTTAGGCTTATACCCTTATGATTCAGGTGATATATATTTTGATGATATTTTCATAAAGGACATCGGCTTTGAAAAAGTAAGAGAAAATACCGCTACCGTATTACAAAACCCGGTACTGTTTAATAATACCGTACAAGCCAATCTGGCTTTAGGCAAGGACATTTCAGAAGAAAAACTCTGGCACGCACTGGAGATTGCCCAGCTTGACAAACAGCCCATGCTGAGCATCCTGTATTTTATGTGGATGAAGCCGATGTTGATTTAAATCCACGTATCGGCAGTTTCTGGTCTGTAAAAGGACAACAAACCAGAATACCCACTCCTGGTAAAAACCAGAAGAATTATCTGGCCGGTGCCCTGAATGCTAAAACAGGTCAGGTTGTCTGGGTAGAATGGGAAAGTAAAAATTCATTCCTGTTTTTACGCCTGATGGCAGAGTTAAGAAAAAGATACAGGCAGGCTAAAACCATCCGATTGATAGCGGATAATTATGTTATACATAAAAGCCAGATAACGAAAATATTTCTGTCCCATAATAAAAAGTTTGAGCTGATATTTCAGCCAGCCTATCACCCCTGGGTAAACAGAATAGAGCTATTATGGAAACAGTTACATGATACCGTAACCAGAAATCATCGACATTCAACAATGAAAAGCCTGATGGAAGATGTTAGAAAATTTATGAATAATGTGTCCCCGTTTCCTGGTTCTGAAATTCAACAAAAAAGATTATAGGGGTGGACACCTTTTAGGATCAGCTATTTAGAATAGAAGTAATAGAATAGAAGAGGAACAGACAGGTAAATAAGCCACCTATAAACACTTACTTTTAATAAGTTCTCAGTTATATATATTTAATTTATACGTGGCTTATTTGTTACTTGAATTATTGATCTAACTCTTTGGTTAAGTTAAGCACTTTTATCAGTCTTTCTTTTTGAATACCCATTGCTATTTTTTTGCCTTCTTCCTGTTTACCAGCAAGGATTAGAGGAACGAGTTCTTCCTCTCGGGTTTTCTTAAAGGCTGCCCAGTTATCTGACATTTCCTTGAATTGTTGCTCTTTTCCTGCAGGAGCTTTCATGCTAGCAATCATTGCAGAGACAGCATCGGCAGAATCTTTGACTAATTTTTGTTGATCAGGCCCTCTTTTGTCAGGATTTTTAACCATGGTAATTAAAGCATCTCTTGCTTCAACGACTTTTTTATGAAGATCACCAAATTCACCGGCAATTGAAAAATTGGTGACCCATAAAAAACAAATAATTAATGATAGTGATAATAATTTTTTCATTGAAACTTCCTTTTATATTAAGTATTTAAGGCATTTGTCTCTCTAATAATGAGAATTTACAAAATCTGAAAAGCAAAATATGTAGAAAAAAGTCTTATTTATAACCGCCATACCCAATAAAAAAACAATTTTATATTACTGTTTTTTTATCTAACTAAGTATGTATGAATAATTCAATTTTACAACACTATTAATTTATAACATGAAGATGTTATGTATACAATGATATAAATCAAAAACTGCTACTAGAATCTGGGTAATTATAAAAAATTGATAACTGTGCACCTTTATTTATGGAACAGGGTGACCACTCCACTGGGAGAGTATTTCCCAGGCTCCATTTATGGGTGACCAGTAGTTCTGTGAACTACTAAAATAAGTTTTTTATCATTATGGATAATTTATTAAAATATAATAATATGGTCCTTAAAGATATACGGTAATCCCCCCCATTTATAGAAGGTGGCATCACTCATGCCATGAGTGCGGCATAATTCAGTGACCGGCACGCCTAATTCAGCTTCTTTCAGAATGCCGATGATCTGGACTTCTTCATTGTAGGTTCTCCTCATTAATAATTTAATGGGAAATTCTACTTATGAAAAGAATTATTTTTCGGGGGGATTACCGGTGGGATTATTTGGCGGTTACTTTATATAACGACTGTATAAACTTTCAAACGCAGAGTGACTGCCGCATGCATAGTCTTTTATAAGCTGTTCGTCAGTTTTTTCAGTGATGGACTCAGTCATACGCTAAGAGTATAGACGTTCCGTTATAAAAAAAGGGTTAAAATTGATTAAAAAACCGGGGTTATAATTTTTTAATGTGCTTAAAGACAATAACCGGCAGTTGATACAGGCTGTAAAACCATAATAATGGATCCAGCAGGTAATCCCAGATATTCCGGCTTTCAAGCAGGTTTAACTGCCAGGTGATAACGCTAAGCAGAATGCAGGTCAGTAACAGGGTGTTTTGTTTTATATAGGCATAAGCGGCCAGAAGTAATAACAAAGCAGTTACTGTTAGTGGGGCTGTCATTCCGTGGCTCTGGTTTAAATAGCCCCAGGCATAAGGATCCACAGGGCTATAGCCCTGTGCGAAGGGATAGAGCAGCAGGCCGGCCAAGGCAGTCAGGATAAAAACAGAACGGTTCTGAATGTATTGTACTTGCGGGCGGTATAAAACCAGCAGCAACAGGCACAAAGTGGTTATGCTCAGGTCGTTAAACAGGCCTCTCAGATAGAGGCTGACAGAATAACCATCTACGTGCATAAAGGAAGCAATAAAGACCAGTACCGCTATTATACGGGCCTGATTAAGCGGTAGTTTTAATATCAGCAGTAATTTTAAAATTACCGCGCTTAATAACAGAGATACGCCGCTCAGGCCGATTATTGTTGCTGGTGTCATGGTTTCTTCATTTGCGCCAGCTGCTGTTCCAGCCAGCTCTGGTTAAAGACAATATGTTTAATATGACTTTTATGCCAAGTGTAGAACAGGTGAATCTGACCATTGCGGGTCTGCAGCAGCCAGGGGTAAGAGAACTGTTTGCTATTGTTTGGCGGATCCAACGGATTCAGTTCAATGGTACTGATAATCTGCCAGCTTTGCCCCCGATTCAGTGATAAAGCCAGACTGAGATCATCCCGCTCTTCCTCACTATTATTAAAGGCCAGTAATAGTGCGTCCTGTCCCTGCCATTGAATATTCAGACCGATAATGCCCGCATTGGGGTTAGGTAGTTCACTGCGGCTGACGGGAGACCAGCTCTGACCAGCGTCCCGGGTGCGGGTCTGCAGAATACGGCGCAGGCCGCTGCCGTGATAACGCATCATTACCAGGGCATTATCTTCTGAAGTAATAAAGACAATGGGCTGTAGTGAATGGGTGCCCCAGGATAGTCGGGTTTTATCGATCACTTCTCCATCTTGGTTGATCCTTAATAATTCCGCAAATTTACCCAGCATTTCATGATAGACCGGCAGGCCGATAGTGCCGTCCTGGTATTGTATAGGCTTGCCTTTTATTAAAGTACTTAGATTGAAAAACGGGGAGGTGATCAGACGTCTGGCGGGACTCCAAGTCTGGCCTTCATCATAGGAACGACTTAGGTTAATGGCACTGCCAGCCCAGCCGCCGACGGAAACAGATACATAAAACAGCCAGAGCCCCTGATCAGGCCAGCGCATCACTACCGGGTTGCCCAGTTTACGGATATAACGATAAGTGCTGTCCCGGGTAAATGGCCGGTTTATTATTTCCCTGTCCTGGCCCCACTGTCCGGTTTGCGGATCCCAGATATTACTGTAAATACTGACATCTTTATGCCCCTCACGGGTACCGCCGTACCAGAACGCCATAACCCGCTGATCCACCAGTTCCACAGCTGTTGCGCTGTGGACTTCGGGGGTGGACTGGTGGGAAGCAAAACCGGCCTGATAAACAGGGGTGGTATTGCCTGATAGTGGAGCCGGGCTCAGTTTGAATCTGGTCGGAGGTGGACTGTTAAACAGCGACCAAAATAAACCGCTCAGAGCCAGTAAGGTCAGGGAAAATAAGCTTTTATTCAGCATGTTGAAAGAGTATTGCCTAAAGCAGCATGACTGAGGCCAGCCCTAAAAAGGCAAAAAAACCAATAACATCGGTAACCGTGGTCAGAAATACCCCGCCGGCCAGAGCCGGATCGGCACCAAATTTATCCAGCAGTATTGGGATGGCGACACCGGAGAAGGCCGCCACCAGCAGATTAATAATAATGGCAATGCCGATCACCAGCGCCAGGGTTTCATTGGAGAACCAGATACCGGATATGACCGCCAGTACAATGGCCCAGAGCACGCCGTTAAGAAAACTTACAGACAGTTCCTTGTACATCAGACTGCGGTAGTTTTTTTCACTTAACTGGCCCAGTGCCATACCCCGTATCACCAGGGTCAGGGTCTGACTGCCGGCAATGCCGCCCATACTGGCCACAATAGGCATCAGTACAGCCAGTGCCACCACTTTTTCAATTGTGGGCTGGAACAGGCTGATAACCACGGAGGCCAGCAGAGCAGTGAGCAGGTTAACACCCAGCCAGACAGCCCGGCGTTTACTGCTGGTCAGTACCGGAGCAAACATATCGTCTTCTTCGCTCAGACCGGCCTGACTCATAAAGGTGTGTTCACCTTCATCACGAATAACGTCAACGATATCGTCAATGGTAATACGTCCGAGCAGATAGCCGTTATCATCCATAACTGGTGCGGTGATTAAGTCGCGCCGTTCAAATAGTGCGGCTACTTCGGCCTTGTCAGTGGAGGCATTAATACCGTGCAGATCGGTGTTCATGACACTGGACACATAGAGATCCGGATCATGGGTGAGCAGATCAGAGAGGTATAATACGCCCTGATAGATGCCTTCATAGTTAACTACCATAAGATTATCAGTGGTATCAGGAATATGCCCGAGAAAGCGCAGATAGCGCATCACCGTTTCCAGGGTAATATCCGCCCGGATGGAAATGGTGTCGGTGTTCATCAGACCGCCGGCGGTGTCCTCATCATAGGATAGTACTGATTCCAGGCGTTTACGGTGTTGGGACTCCATGGACTGCAGCAGAATACGGGTAACCACTTCCGGCAGATCGGGCAGCAGATCCGCCAGATCATCGTGATCCATATCCCGGGCCGTGACCACCAGTTCGCTGGTGGGCATGTCTTCAATAAATTGGGCCCGAATATAATCATTGAGATGGTTAAGGGTTTCACCCTTATGCTCAATGGCCACCAGTTTCCAGATTTTGTCCCGTTGTTCTTCGTCCGGCAGGGATTCAATTAAAAACGCAATTTCTGCAGGGTGCAGAGAATTGATCAGCTTGATAACACTGGCTTCCTGGCCGCTATCAATAGCTTTATAAACAGGCGTCAGCTGTTGCTGTAACTGCTGCTGCTTCGCGGCCGGAGAAATACTGCTTTCTTCTGCCTTCTTTGTTTGGCTGTCGGATGTAGTCTGGGACAAATTTATTTCACTATTCTTTTTTGCATTTTAAAAATGGAGCTTATTCTGGTTCATCAAATCGTTGATTGATCAACATTTCCAGGGCAGAGCAGGCATGCTGTTCATCTGGTCCATTAATCACCAGAGTGATTTCCATGCCTATACCTGCTACTAGCATCATAACACTCATAATACTTTTGCCATTGGCACTGCGACAGGGTGTTTTTATTTCTATATCCGAGTTAAAGCTGCTGGCCAGGCTCACCAATTTGGCTGCGGCCCGGGCATGCAGACCAAGCTTGTTGCTTATGGTAATATTTTTTTCAATCATACTTATTTGGCAAGTTAATTTGGCACATCTTTCTGTAATTTATCGCAACCCGGTCAATTTCCCATGTTAACAGGAAAAGTGCTGACAGCTTAAGGGCATTTAAGTGAATTATCAATAATAAAGATGCTGTCCGAGGCGCTGGAGCAGGCTTTCTGAGCCAGTTCGGATAAGTTCAGATCGGCATAATTCATCACTCTGACCAGCATGGGCAGGTTAATGCCGGTAACAATGACCTTTTCCTGCTCCGGTGTACTTTCTAGCAGCCGGGTAGCAATATTACTGGGTGTTGAGCCGTAGATGTCGGTAATTACCAGGATACCGTCAGGATTATCCAGTTCAGCGCAAAGTTTTAGAGCCTGTTCCAGGCCCTGTTCAATGTCCATTTGAGAAGTAATGACCAGGTTTCTGCACGGGATGGGGGAAACACCCATCATATTAATGGCAGTATCAAGCATACTGCGGCCGATTTCATCGTGGGTGATAAGTAAAAGTGCAACGCCCATGCAATAAAAGCCTTATCATAGGTAAAACAGGAGTAATTGGCTAAATGAATTTAAATAATAAATACTCAACAATTTATATCCATTTAGATTTAGTGGAATTATATGCTCAAAGCCGACGCTTTAATAGTACTCAATTAAGTTATGTCCAGCGGCTACCATAACCACATTAATGGCATCACCGACTGCACCTTTGAGGTAGCAGCGGTCTAAACGGCCATCGTTTTTCATATGACCGATTTCAGGCTCAATCGCACTGCGCCGTTTTAATGCCTTTTTAATACTTCGGGTAACGCCTCGCTTCTGACCTGAGATAAAAACTTTCGTATCTTTTACCTCATGTCCATGATAACCCCGGTCAACAAAGCATTGTTCCGGTTGTACGGCTGTAAACTGTTTTATCTGTTCCAGTTGTGGCAGCAAGGTATGTCCATCATAAGGATTGCCCGGACAACTTTGAGCGCCAATAACAAAGCCTTCCTTGTTAGTTACCGCGATACTGGCTTTAACTCCAAATTCATAAGGCTTATGAGCCTTGCTTTTACTGATACACTCGACTTCCGGTGCATGTAAACTCTAAAGCTTGTTTTTACTGTGCTGCTCCTGCTCAATCAGTTTCTGAGCCTGTTTTAGAGCTACTTCAAACAGAGACTGAATATCAACAGAATAGTTGGGCAGTTGTCATTCAATATCCCGTTTAACACGACCTAAACGGGATTTCAGTTTATTGTTTATTTTCTTCATGCGTTTAAACTGTTTTGCATGAGCATAACGACTGGCCATTAGTACATATTGCGGCCCAACCCGATTATAGTTCTGACGCAGTTTAATACCGTGCTCTTTGGACAGTTTAACCAGGTTTTCTCTGGCTTTGTTCAGGAGCTTTGAATCGGTTGGAAAAGCGATGTTCTTTTCCTGTACGGTAGTATCTACCGTAACTTTCTTTAAACTGCCGGGCTTTATGGTTTTACTCTTTAGTTCAACCTGAATAATACCGTTTTAAGCCTGACATCAAGCCAGGTTTAAAGCGGCTGATTGTTCTGGTTTGATAAAATATCCCATCAAACCGGAAATAATTTTGAGCCACAAAAGCCGGAGCTTATTGATGATCTTTCTTAAGTTATGTCCAGCGGCTACCATAACCACATTAATGGCATCACCGACTGCACCTTTGAGGTAGCAGCGATCTAAACGGCCATCGTTTTTCATATGACCAATTTCAGGCTCAATCGCACTGCGCCGTTTTAATGCCTTTTTAATACTTCGGGTAACGCCTCGCTTCTGACCTGAGATAAAAACTTTAGTGTCTTTTACTTCATGTCCACGATAACCCCGGTCAACAAAGCACTGTTCCGGCTGTACGGCTGTAAACTGTTTTATTTGTTCCAGTTGTGGCAGCAAGGTATGTCCATCATAAGGATTGCCCGGACAACGTTGAGCGCCAATAACAAAGCCTTCCTTGTTAGTTACCGCGATACTGGCTTTAACTCCAAATTCATAAGGCTTATGAGCTTTGCCTTTACTGATACACTCAACTTCAGGAGCATGTAAACTGTAAAGCTTGTTCTTACTGTGCTGCTCCTGCTCAATCAGTTTCTGAGCCTGTTTTAGAGCTACTTCAAACAATGACTGAATATCGACAGAATAATTGGGCAGTTGTCGTTCAATATCCCGTTTAACACGACCTAAACGGGATTTCAGTTTATTGTTCATTTTCTTCATGCGTTTAAACTGTTTTGCATGTGCATAACGACTGGCCATTAGTACATATTGCGGCCCAACCCGATTATAGTTCTGACGCAGTTTAATACCGTGCTCTTTGGACAGTTTAACCAGGTTTTCTCTGGCTTTGTTCAGGAGCTTTGAATCGGTTGGAAAAGCGATGTTCTTTTCCTGTACGGTAGTATCTACCGTGACTTTCTTTAAACTGCCAGGTTTTATGGTTTTACTCTTTAGTCCGGCTTTAATGGTTTCAATCAGTAATTTTTCACTGCCTGATTTACCCAGCCGGTTACGCCATTTGGTCATGGTCACAGGGTGTATGGGCATTTTATGCTGAAAGTATTCTTCACCACAAAAATACTGCCAGTACGGATTTTCTGTCCAGCCTTTTACTACCTGTTCATCCGATAAATCATGCAGGTGTTTCAGGTAATGCAATCCTGCAATCAATCGAGTGCGTATGGCAGGAGCACCTTTAGTGGATACAAACAGAGCACCCCATTCTTTATCAGGACTTTCCCAGTCTATGTGTTTTGATAACTTAATCAACTCATGGTTTATGTCCAGCATGTTTTCAAGGCGCATCCTGAACAGGTCTTCCTGAGGTATTTTTGGCTATTTCTTTGGCTTCATTCTGGTCTGGAAATTTGCAAGGTAATAAGGCTTATTTTACCAAAAACCTGCAAATTTAACACCCATAATTCGCCAATATTTCCTTATAAATCAATGTGCTATGATTTATTCAGGTCGGACTCTTTAGTCCGGCTTTAATGGTTTCAATCAGTAATTTTTCACTGCCTGACTTACCCGGCCGGTTACGCCATTTGGTCATGGTCGTAGGGTGTATGGGCATCTTATGCTGAAAGTATTCTTCTCCACAAAAATATTGCCAGTACGGATTTTCTGTCCAGCCTTTTACTACCTGTTCATCTGATAAATCATGCAGGTGTTTCAGGTAATGCAATCCTGCAATCAAACGAGTGCGTATGGCAGGAGCACCTTTAGTGGATACAAACAAAGCACCCCATTCTTTATCAAGACTTTCCCGGTCTATGTGTTTTGATAACTTAATCAACTCATGGTTTATGTCCAGCATGTTTTCAGGGCGCATCCTGAACAGGTCTTCCTGAGGTATTTTTGGCTGTTTCTTTGGCTTCATTCTGGTCTGGAAATTTGCAATGGTAATAAGGCTTATTTTACCAAAAACCTGCAAATTTAACACCCATAATCAAGCAATATTTCTTTATAAATCAATGTGCTATGATTTATTCAGGTCGGACTACCATATCTTCCAGCCGTTTACTGAGAAAACGTATCCGGGCATCAATTTCCCGTAATTGCTTTTTACCATATATATATATTAGAACCCCATAAATAACGCATTTCTTCTTCCATTTTGGCCATACCCTCTGGAGTGATGTATTTGGAAGAGGGTTTTCGTGGTGGTCTGTAACGCCCCATAATGATAATTCCCGTCTTTTTTAATATTTTTCATGATTTTTATTGACTGTTTCTCATTCTTTTCTTACATATAGGGATAAAAATAGCCTAAAATAGCTCTAACTGGTCAGCTATAGCCCAGAATATCGATCCTGATTGCTATATTCAGCCTTATTTCATTTAAAACCCTGTAAAGTACCCTAATATTATAATTAGTGTATTTATTTTGTTTAAGAAGTTATTTTATGTTCAGAATGTGTTATCACCGTATTAGTCAAAGCCGTCCGCAAGCCATTTTTACCCTGCTGCTGGCAGTATTTATTCTGCTGCCCGCCTTAAGTTCTGCCAAAGTCTTTAAAAGTGATGAATATATTCATCCTGTGGCACCGGAAAAAGATCAGGCCAAGCTCAGCTTTGTGATTGCCAAACAATTACAGTACCGGCATTATCGGCAGATGGTTCTGGACGACCAATTATCTTCTAAAGTGTTCGATGCCTTTATTAAATCACTGGATCCTAACCATACCTTTTTCCTAGCCAGTGATATCAAGGAACTTGGACGCTACCGTTATCAGATTGACAATGATTTTCGCCGCGGCGAATTAAGCCATGCTTTTAAAGCCTTTAACCTGTACCAGAAACGCCATGCCGAACGTCTGGTTTATACTCTCAACCTGCTGGAAAATGAATACGACAAACTGGATTTCAGCAAGGACGAAGAACTGGTGATTGATCGGGAGAACATGCCCTGGCCGGCCAATCAAAAAGAACAGAATGATCTGACCCGTAAACAGCTTAAAAACCTGATCATCAGTTTCAAACTGGCCGGTAAAGATGATAAGGAAATACGTGAGTTATTAATTAAGCGCTATAAAAACCAGCTTAACCGCATTAAACAGACCAATAGCGAAGATGCTTTCCGCATTTATATCAATGCCTTGGCAGAATCCTATGATCCCCATACCCAGTATTTCTCACCCCGGGTATCGGAAAATTTTGATATTCAGATGAGTCTGTCACTGGAAGGTATCGGTGCCATGCTGCAGTCTGAAGACGGTTATACCAAGGTCAAACGTCTGGTGCCGGCAGGCCCCGCTGAAAAAGACGGGCAGCTTAAAGCCGGGGATCGCATTGTCGGCGTTGGCCAGGGTGTTGACGGCAAAATGGAGGATGTTATCGGCTGGCGTCTGGATGATGTGGTGCAGTTAATTCGCGGTAAAAAAGGCACAGTAGTACGCCTGGAAGTGATCCTGCATAAAAGCAAGGATGACCATAAAACCCGTATTATTCAGATTGTCCGTAATACGGTTAAACTGGAAGAACAGGCCGCACAGAAAGAAATTATTACTATTGAAAACAACGGCAAAAAACAGAAAATCGGGGTCATAGAAATCCCCACCTTTTATATTGATTTCAAGGGTGCTCAATCCGGTAAAGCGGATTATAAAAGTACGACCCGTGATGTCCGTAAACTGATTGAAGAACTGAAAAAAGAAGGTATCGACGCCTTGGTTATCGACCTGCGCAATAATGGCGGCGGCTCCCTGCAGGAAGTTAATTCTCTGGTGGGTCTGTTTATTAAGTCCGGCCCTACTGTACAGGTAAAAGCGGCAGACGGCCGTATTGCTCAGCTGCAGGACGACAGTGATGAGGTGGTTTACAGCGGCCCGCTGGCGGTGCTGGTTAACCGTTTAAGTGCTTCTGCCTCCGAGATTTTTGCCGGTGCAATTCAGGACTATCACCGCGGCCTGATCATCGGTACCCAGACCTTCGGCAAGGGCACGGTTCAGGCTCTGCAGCAGCTAGAGCATGGACAGATCAAACTGACCCATGCCAAGTTCTACCGGGTTTCCGGCGGCAGTACCCAGAATCGAGGGGTATTGCCGGATATTGATTTCCCGGCTATTTATGATAAAGATGAAATTGGCGAAAGCTCTCTACCTGAAGCCCTGCCCTGGGATGAAATTTCCAATGCCGACTATAAAGACTCCCCCGACTTTAAAGATGTGCTGCCGGCACTGAAACAACAGCATGCACAACGTAGCGCCAGCAACCCGGACTTTCGTTATATCCAAGAAACCATTGCCCGCATTGATAAAAAGAAAGACAAAAAAGTCGTGTCTCTGAATCTTGCCAAACGTCAGAAAGAATACCAGCAATCCCGCCAGGAACAGCTGGATATTGAAAACCGCCGCCGCCTGGCCAAAGGTGAAGAGCCTTATAAGAGCATTAAAGAACTGGACGAAAAGGAAGACGTTCTGGGTTTGCATGAAGATGATGATGAAGAGGAAGAAAAAGAAGATACCGACAGCCGAACTCTGCTGGTAGAAGCGGCACATATTCTGGCTGATTACATCCAACTTAAACAGAATGAGCTGGCCAATAAATAACCCTGGAGCGCGGGCATCCCTGCCCGCGTTTAACCTGAACAATCAAAATCTTAGAACATCCTTGAAAATTGTTATTTAATATCTATCCCCAAGCAACTGAAATAATAGTAGATTAAAAAATAATCCGTTTTTTTCTCCAAAATTTCTTGCCCAGACTGAAATTCTGTCCCATAGCTAAAAAACCGCCGTTGAAAAAACAGGCTGTTTTTTCTAATTCTAAAAAGGCAATTTAACCTTGTTTATAAAAATACCGGCGGTGCCAGAATAAAACCAAAGGAGATAGACAATGTTCCATTACACTGAACGTGATATGTTTTGTAACGATGTAAAATGTTTTGCTGATGCTGATGGTTATGTACCTGAAGCAGAAGATATCTGCCAGAATTTTTCCTATCCTGATGAACAGTTTCGTAATCTAAGCACTTGGAGTGAGCATATACAGAATTCTGTTCAAGCAACTCGGACCGCCCAGCAGAAGTTAATGGCGTGGAAAAACCGCCTGTCCTGATAAACCATTTTTAATGCGGGCAACATGCCCGCATTCCCATCTCAGAACGAATTCAACACTTCCAGAAAATCATCCGCATATTTTTCCAGCTTACTGGCACCCACTCCGTTAATCTGTGCAAATTCGTGCAGGGTTTTAGGGTGGTATTCCATCATTTCCATTAGCGTTGCATCATGAAAAATAATGTAAGCCGGTACGCCCTGCTCCTGAGCCAGTTCGGTACGCCGGGCCCGCAGGGCATCCCAGAGCGGCTGGTTGGCACCGGAGATATCGTATTCACGGTTTCTTTTTCTGTTGCCGGATTTTTTACGTTCCGTTTTGTGTATGATGTCCTTACGAAAATAAATCTGTTCTTCACCCCGCAGTACCGGACGGCTCTCTTCCGTCAGACGCAGGGAGCCGAAACCCTCCATATCCACGGCCACCAGTCCTCTGGCTATCAGCTGACGAAACACCGAGCGCCACTGCACTTCAGATAATTCCTGACCGATACTAAAAGTAGATACCTGATCATGGAGAAACTGTTCAATTCTGGACGTCCGTTTTCCCCGCAGCACATCTATCAGGTAACTGACGCCAAAGCGCTGACCGGTACGAAAGACACAGGATAACGCCTTTCTAGCTTCAGTGGTTCCTTCCCAGGACTCCACCGGCTCCAGACAGTTATCACAATTACCGCAATCATCCTCCTGCTGTTCACCAAAATAACCCAACAGACTCCTGCGCCGGCAGGAAATGACCTCACAGAAGCCCAGCATAGCTTCCAGTTTACGCTGTTCCAGACGCTTAATATGCTCTTCGGCCTCCGAACCAGCCAGCATCTGGCGCAGCATAATCACATCCTGCAGGCCGTAAACCATCCAAGCATCTGCCGGCAGACCGTCACGGCCGGCCCGCCCTGTTTCCTGGTAATAAGACTCAAGGCTTTTAGGCAGATCCAAATGCGCCACATAACGCACATCCGGTTTATCAATACCCATTCCAAAGGCTACCGTCGCTACAATCACTACACCATCGCCGCGAATAAACTGATCCTGGTGCTGCTTCCGAACCTGGGCTGATAAACCGGCATGATACGGCAGTGCTTCAATACCCTGGTCATTCAGCCAGCGGGCGGTTTCATCCACTTTTTTACGGCTCAAACAATAGACAATACCGGCATCTGAGGCATGTTCAGTGGTAATAAAATTAAGCAACTGCTTACGGGCATTGTTTTTCTGAGTGATGCGGTAACGGATATTGGGGCGGTCAAAACTGCTGATAAACAGGCGGGCATTGACCAGATCCAGACGTTGAATAATTTCATTACGGGTACTTTTATCAGCCGTAGCGGTCAGTGCAATACGAGGTACATCGGGGAACTGTTCATGCAGCAGGGAAAGCTGAATATACTCAGGCCTGAAATCATGGCCCCACTGGGAAACACAATGAGCTTCATCAATAGCAAACAGGGCAATATCAATCTGGTGCAGCAGGGACAGCATACGCTCCTGGCATAAGCGTTCCGGCGCCACATAGAGCATATCCAGTTCACCGCGCAATAAGCGTGCTTCAATATCCTGTACTTCGGGAAATGACAGGCTGGAGTTTAAAAACTCCACAGCAACACCCTGAATTTTCAGGGCGGCCACCTGATCCTGCATCAGGGCAATCAGAGGAGAAAGCACGATCCCGGTACCTAATCGAATAAGAGAAGGGATCTGAAAGCACAAAGACTTGCCGCCGCCGGTTGGCATGAGCACCATGGCATCATGACCGGCCAGAAGCTGATTGATTATGGCTTCCTGTTCATCACGAAAGTCACTATAGCCAAATACCTCCTTGAGAACCTGCAGCGGTGTCTGCTGTTGCAGCACGGCACAATTCCCTGTCATTGTTTGCCTTCCATTATTGTGTAAAGCGTTCCTTTACTTTAACTGCTCATGCAGGAGATTGAGGATCCGGTAAGAAGTTTTGGAAGTATCGGGCTTACCATTGGAATTCAGAACAATAATCACCGTATCATCACCTCGTGGGAACAGCTTGATCTGGTATTTACTCTTATCTGCAGCGGTTTTGTCTTCCCAGAACTTGAGGCCGGAGAAGAAGTCACCTTTTTCCTCGGCCAGCGGATCATTATAGGTAACAAAGTAAACTCCTTCATCACGGTTACGATCTTCCACCACAAAGTTAATACGATCCAGAGCCACACCGGTACGACGCCAGGCCCTGGGGAACGTTTCCTTAACCACCAGACGAGAATTACCCTGAGCATTTCTGGTAATCGTAGCCCGGTCAACCTTTTTGGTCGCCGTACGTGCCAGCAGGGCTTTGGCTTTCTGTTCTTCCACCCCCATATAAACCATCATGCGTCCCAGCATTTCTGCTTCCAGTTCCGGATCCCTTGGTCGGGGTTTCCAGATAGTACGCTCTGTAGTACTGTCTTCTATGACTTCTTCCATACCATAATGAGTCAGATACAGGTCAACTTTGCCGGGTTCGTCACTTTCCTCAATACGCACCCGGTATTTATCCCGGGTACCGGCTGAATAGAAGGATTCCAGTACATAACTTAATGCGGAACGAATAAAGTCCTGTGGAATATCAGCCCGGTTTTCAGCCCATTCTGTTTCCAGAATACCGGTAGCCGGGTTTTCACGTTTAATGAGCATACCCGAGTTTAACCAGAACTCACGCATTTTTTCCCAGACCTGCTCCTTGGTACCGGTAATAACCAGATGACGAACATCCTGGCCTTCCTTAACCAGTTTGATGTTTTCCTGTTTAGGCAGAACTTTGTCCACCACAATACCGCCTTGCCGCTCCTTACTATAATCCTGATAGGAAGCGATGCCTCCGGTGTTAATGTCCGGCACAACCATCATTTCATCATAGTTGGCATGAGTCAGATCCGGTGGTATTTCCAGCGGTTCAACATCACGGCTCTGTTTCTTGTAGTCCACTTTACGACCGGCAAAAGTATCATCTACACCGGAAAAACTCTCACAGGCAGTCAGCACCGAAGCAATAGCCACCACTATGGCCAGTCTGGCAAAGGGCTTTAGAGTATTTCCAGTTCTGACCATATCAGTTCTGACAGTGTTTTTAGCTATTGGTGACATTATTTTTGTTTGTTGCTTCGATGAACTCATTTTTGAACCTGTGTTAATACTTATCATGGTCAATATTTGTCTCTGTGTCTGTTTCTTACCAGGTTATTACCGGCTTATATTTTTATTAGTTAAAGGTATCAGGAAAGGGATGCCTGTTTCACCACATCGCGGATTACCTCATGATATTTTGCATCCAGTACCGTTAATGGCAGTCGAATACCTTCCGTTATCAAGCCCATATCATATAAAGCCCACTTAACCGGAATGGGGTTAGATTCTACAAACAGCTTCTGGTGCAGCGGGATCAGTCGCTCATTAATACGGCTGCCTGTCTCACGATCACCGGCCAGGGCTGCAGCACACATCTCATGCATCAGTTTAGGCGCCACATTAGCGGTAACGGAAATATCCCCTTTAGCACCCATTAAAATCAGCTCCATGGCCGTTGCATCATCACCGGAATAGACATCCAGCTTATCACCACACTCGTCCATAATCTGCTTACCACGCTGTAAATCTCCGGTGGCTTCCTTAATACCCACAATATTGGCAATGTCCGCCAGACGGGCCACGGTTTCAGGTAACATATCCACGGCAGTACGGCCGGGTACATTATAAAGAATTTGCGGGATGGCTACATTTTCTGCAATGGTTTTAAAATGCTGGTACAGACCTTCCTGGGTCGGCTTATTATAGTATGGAGTCACCAGCAGACAGGCATCCGCACCAGCATCCATCGCGCATTTAGTCAGTTCAATAGCTTCGCTGGTGGAGTTGGCGCCGGTACCGGCAATAACAGGCACTCGGTTATTCGCCAGTTCCACAATCTGTTTAATGGTCTGACAATGCTCCTGTTCATTAAGCGTTGCGGATTCACCGGTAGTACCCACAGCCACAATGGCATCGGTGCCATTTTCCACATGAAATTCCACAAGCCTAGCCAGCGACTCCTGATCCACACTGCCGTCTTTATGCATGGGTGTCACCAAAGCAACCATACTGCCACTAAACATTTAATATCTCCAACAACAAAAAGTTAACAGCGATGCAACTATTCAGCCTATCTTGTCCCAACCGGTTGCAGGAACTCTACGTCATTCTAATTTATGCTGAAAAATGACAAAGCAATATTTAAATAATCCCTTATTATCCTTGATTATCTGCCAGAAAACCACTGCATTTAATGCATTTTTTATTGGGGCTTTATTTATTGTTTTATGTGGTCAATAATTAAATCAACTTAAACAACTGGAATATTAAAGCTATGTCTGACAAACCTGAAGACCAATTAGTAATTTCGGCCATTGGTACGGATCGTCCCGGTATTGTTAATGAACTGTCTCAGCTCATTGTACAGAACAATGGTAATATTGATGACAGCCGCATGACTGTACTGGGTGGAGAATTTGCTATTATCCTGTTAATTTCCGGCTCTAAAGACGAGCTTAGCAAAATAGAGCATACACTGCAGCAGGAAGCAGACCGGCTGAAGCTGAGTATCCTGACTAAACACACCCAGCCTGAGGGTCAGGCTGAACAGCAGCTCCCTTATGTGGTAGAAGTACTGGCTATGGATAATCCCGGAATTGTTTACAAGCTGGCCGATTTTCTTTCCAGCCGTAATATCAATATCCAGAGCATGCAAACCGAACGTTATCCTGCCCCGCACACGGGAACCCCCATGTTTGCCATTGAAATGATCATCACCATCCCCCAATCTATTTTTATCAATGAACTGTGGGATGATTTTCTGGATCTCTGTGAAGATATGAACCTGGATGCTTCTATTGAAGCCGCCCGTTAATCTCATGATAACTATTCAGTTACATTTCAAGAAAAATAAAATGGAGAAATAAATGAGTCAGGTAGAGGTAGGCAAAAAGGTACCGGATTTTACCGGTCAGGCAACCAGCGGCATAGAATTTAAACTCAGCGATTATAAAGGCAGTCCGATACTGCTGTATTTTTATCCTAAGGATAATACGCCCAGCTGTACTCAGGAAGGCAAGGACTTTCGTGATCATTATGCTGAGTTTGAAAAAAAAGGCATTAAGATTTTCAGCATCTCCCGTGACGGCATCAAAGCCCATGAAAACTTTAAAGCCAAATATGAATTTCCCTTTGAGCTTATTTCAGATAAGGACGAAACCATCTGCAAACTATTTGATGTCATCAAGGAAAAGAAAATGTACGGTAAAACCCATATGGGGATTGAACGCAGTACATTTTTAATTGATGCGGATGGGGTGCTGGTTAAGGAATGGCGGAAGGTTAAGGTTAAGGAGCATATTGGGGAGGTGCTAGAGGCGATTGGGTAGTTGTGAGCGTTCAGCGTTCAGCGTTCAGCGTTCAGCGTTCAGCGTTCAGCGTTCAGCGTTCAGCGTTCAGCGTTCAGCGTTCAGCGTTCAGAAAGAGCTTAGAGTGTTAAGTGTTAAGGAAGAGCATAGAGTCGTGAGTTTAATTTTGTGAGTAAAAAAATTTTTTATATTTTGTTTTTTGTTTTTCTGGGTGGGTTTCTTGGGTCCTGTAGTAAAGGGCCTGATCCGCGGTTGGTGCATTGTCAGGATCTTGGGCAGGTTTTGCTAGGGGTGGCGGATGATGGGATTGGATGGACTGGGGTTACGCCTGTTATTAAGGAGTGTCAGGATTTGGAGATGCGGGTTTCTTATAGTTTGAGGTATGAACAGGAGGAACAAAGTCAGGGGGTGGCTTCCTGTTTTTATCCTTATGATCAGGATGAAATTGGGGCTGAGACATTTGAGATGCCGACAGCGACTTATTCAACTTATCCGGTAAAGATGGTGCTTAATGGAGAAACCGTTGATAAGAAATTACTGGCTCAGAGTATAAATAACCTGAATTCTGGATAAGAACTAAAAAATATTGAACTAAATGCCTGTTTCTCGATCAGCTCATTTAATGACCAAATCAAATGAATTTGAACAAGGAACAGGCAAGTGACTACTATAGATGAATTGTATTGTAATATTGATGATTTCAACCAGGTCTTTTATCCTGAATGGGAAAAAAACACTGCTGGAATCCGGTGATAAAAAGAGAAGACGACAAGGTGTAATGAGCCCCGGTGAACTGATGACTATCCTGATTAACTTTCATCAGTCACATTACAAAGATTTTAAGAGTTATTATTTATGCCATGTGCATCAACATCTTAGGAAAGAGTTTCCAAATTTATTGAGCTATACCCGTTTCCTGGGAGTGATGTCATCGGTACTGGTGCCATTATGCGCTTACTTTACTCATTGCAAAGGAAAGCCAACCGGAATTGCCTTTGTTGATGCGACCAGCATTAAAGTATGCCACAACATTCGCATACCCAGGCATAAAGTCTTTGATGGTGTTGCTCAGCGAGGCAAATCGACCATGGGGTGGTTCTATGGGTTTAAAGTTCACCTGATCATTAATCATAAAGGTGAAATACTGGCCACTAAATTGACGGCCGGTAATATAGATGACAGAAAACCGGTTCCTGAAATGGCCAAAGACTTATATGGAAAGCTTTATGGTGACAAAGGCTATGTCTCCAGTCTTTTAAGTGATGAACTGTTTGAACAGGATGTCGAGCTTATTACCAATGTCAGACGAAACATGAAACCACGTGCCATTGCATTGTGGGATAAGATTATGCTGAAAAAACGTTTTATAATTGAAACGGTTAATGAGCAGCTAAAAAATATTACACAGATTGAACATTCACGTCATAGAAGCGTAAGTGGTTTTATGTTGAACCTTATTGGTTCTCTGATTGCCTATTGTCATAAAAAAGACAAGCCGACAATCAGAATAGATGAGAGTGATATGAAAACTCTCTGTATTTAGGTAAATGACTGGGGTCTTATCCAGATCTCAGGTTAAATAGTCCGACCTGAATAAATCATAGCACATTGATTTATAAAGAAATGTTGTCGAATTATGGGTGTTAAATTTGCAGGTTTTTGGTAAAATAAGCCTTATTACCTTGCAAATTTCCAGACCAAAATGAAGCCAAAGAAACAGCCAAAAATACCTCAGGAAGACCTGTTCAGGATGCGCCTTGAAAACATGCTGGACATAAACCATGAGTTGATTAAGTTATCAAAACACATAGATTGGGAAAGTCTTGATAAAGAATGGGGCGCTCTGTTTGTATCCACTAAAGGTGCTCCTGCCATACGCACTCGATTGATTGCAGGATTGCATTACCTGAAACACCTGCATGATTTATCGGATGAACAGGTAGTAAAAGGCTGGACAGAAAATCCGTACTGGCAGTATTTCTGTGGTGAAGAATACTTTCAGCATAAAATGCCTATACACCCTACGACCATGACCAAATGGCGTAACCGGCCGGGTAAATCAGGCAGTGAAAAATTACTGATTGAAACCATTAAAGCCGGACTAAAGAGTAAAACCATAAAGCCCGGTAGTTTAAAGAAAGTCACGGTAGATACTACCGTACAGGAAAAGAACATCGCTTTTCCAACCGATTCAAAGCTCCTGAACAAAGCCAGAGAAAACCTGGTTAAACTGTCCAAAGAGCACGGTATTAAACTGCGCCAGAACTATAATCGGGTTGGGCCGCAATATGTACTAATGGCCAGTCGTTATGCACATGCAAAACAGTTTAAACGCATGAAGAAAATGAACAATAAACTGAAATCCCGTTTAGGTCGTGTTAAACGGGATATTGAACGACAACTGCCCAACTATTCTGTTGATATTCAGTCTCTGTTTGAAGTAGCTCTAAAACAGGCTCAGAAACTGATTGAGCAGGAGCAGCACAGTAAGAACAAGCTTTACAGTTTACATGCACCGGAAGTCGAGTGTATCAGTAAAGGCAAAGCTCATAAGCCTTATGAATTTGGTGTTAAAACCAGTATCGCAGTAACTAACAAGGAAGGCTTTGTTATTGGCGCTCAACGTTGTCCGGGCAATCCTTATGATGGACATACCTTGCTGCCACAACTGGAACAAATAAAACAGTTTACAGCCGTACAACCGGAACAGTGCTTTGTTGACCGGGGTTATCGTGGACATGAAGTAAAAGATACGAAAGTTTTTATCTCAGGTCAGAAGCGAGGCGTTACCCGAAGTATTAAAAAGGCATTAAAACGGCGCAGTGCGATTGAGCCTGAAATCGGTCATATGAAAAACGATGGCCGTTTAGATCGCTGCTACCTCAAAGGCACAGTCGGTGATGCCATTAATGTGGTTATGGTAGCCGCTGGACATAACTTAAGAAAGATCCTCAATAAGCTCCGGCTTTTGTGGCTCAAAATTATTTCCGGTTTGATGGGATATTTTATCAAACCAGAACAATCAGCCGCTTTAAACCTGGCTTGATGTCAGGCTTAAAACGGTATTATTCAGGTTGAACTAAATAAGGTGATGATTATGCAGGATAAAAGGGCTATTGAGAATTTACAGGAAAAGTTAAAGCGCTGACACTGTTTGTTTTTCTGACTTACCCGGTATTACGCCCTGCAGGTCGATTTCCAGTTTTCCTAGGGGGGCATTCATCGACATTCTTACAGGTAGTTTACGGCTGTCCTGACTTATCCAGACATAGAAGAATTTTTCTGGTTTCTCGTTTCTGTTGATTTTATATTTTATCGCCTGATATTCCTTGCCTGAAACCTTTACGGTTTCCATGCCCTGCTGCTCTATCTGGTAAAGATGGATGTCATCGGCAATAACAACCGCCGTTTTATCCTGAGTCTGCTGTTCTGGCAGGGTTCTCAGGTGATAAATCAGTGACAGGGGATCAAGAACCCTAGGATAGGTAATTTTATCTCCCAGTTCATCAAAGATAAAATAGCTCAGATTATTTTCCAGTGGCGGGTACTGCTTTAGAAAATCAGGGATATCCTGTTCTCTGTCTGCTTCCTAGGCATAATGGCTATCCATATTCAGAAAGCCGGAACTCAGTTATTCTTTTTTGCGTTTTTTATAGAGCAGTGTGTTCCTGTTCGCCCAGTCCAGAAATAAAAAATCATGAGACTGGCTTTTACCCTTCATCTATTTCTTCAACCTGCAGGGTTTTCTGCAGGTAGTTGTCCAAGGTAGCGGTGTAGGTATAGCGTACCGGTTGAATAATTTCGGCTTTAGTATAATTCTCGGTACTCAGAGACAGAACAAACTGATGCCCCCTGTGATTATCCAGAGTACTCTGATTATGAACAAACTCCATGCTGGCATCAGCAATATCTGCCCAGATCATTGAGCTCAGGATACCCCGATAGCTCAGTTTATACTGCAGTTTTTCACCTGCCTGAAACGGCAGCGTTTTTTCTGTTTCCGCACAGGCATTGCTGAAGATACATACTGCCAGCCAGAACAATAATGCTTGAAATAGTGTTTTTTCAGCACCTGTTTTCTCTCAACTTTAACCAATTTTTCCCCTTCCCCTGGAGCGCTGTCATGCCTTTATTTTTTCCGGCGGTACGGTCGGCCAGACAGTAATGACTGAATTCACCAGTGTACCCAACGGAATGGCAAAAAACACCCCCCAGAAGCCCCAGAGTCCGCCAAAAAATAAAATAGCCACAATAATGGCTACAGGATGAATATTAACCACCTCAGAAAATAACAGCGGGACAATAACATTACCGTCCAGAGCCTGGATAATACCATAGGCTATCATCAGCCAGGCAAACTCTGAACTCCAGCCCCACTGGAAAAATGCAATTAATGCCACGGGCAGAGTTACAACAGTGGCACCGATATAAGGCACCACAACAGACAAACCCACGAGTAATGAAATCAGCAGTGCGTATTTCAGCCCCAGTAAAGAAAATGTGACAAAACAGATCACTGAAACAATGGTGATTTCCCAGAACTTGCCCCGTACATAATTACCAATCTGCTGATCCATTTCCCGCCAGACCTGGGTGGATAAGCGGGTATCATCAGGTAAAAAACGCCTGAACCAGCCCAAAATTTTTTCTTTATCCTTCAAAAAGAAAAACACCAGTAACGGCGCCAAGATCAGGTAAATCATAATGGTAATACTGCTTTGAATGGAATACAGAGAGAAAGTCAGTACATCTTTTCCCAGTTGAGTGACCTCTGACTGAATCATGGCAATCAGTTCTACCACATATTCTTCGGAAATATAGTTATAATTGGAAGGCAGTTGCAGCAATAACTGCCGACCCTGTTCAATATACTTTGGTGCTTCTTTAATTAAATCGGTGACCTGCTCCCATAACAGGGGAGTAATAATAAACAGGGTGATCAGCAGGGCCGTCAGAAAGCCAATAAAAACCAGCAGTACAGAATAAAAGCGTTTATGGATCCAGCTGTTAAAAAACACCACCAGACCTTCCAGAAGATAGGCAATAACAATGGCTGCAAAGACCGGAGCCAGGGTATCATTAAAGGCAATAACAATAGTAAACGACAGGATCAGGAAGCCTACCAGAAAAATAATCTGGGGATCAGAAAAATTACGCTGAAGCCAGCGCTTAAACAGCTCTACCATACCAATCCAGTCTGACTTTGCTTGCTTTTAAGTTTATTCATTATCCATTGTTTTGTCAGTGCTCTGCTCACAGAATACTTTATAGCGATTCTGAAATAAAATTTCCAGTTCATCAATTACTTCTACAGTGGCCCGGCCCTGGATCAAGTGTTCCGTCATTAAAGCTGCTGTTTCATTAAGCATACTGTCCTTTTTTAACATTGGGAATGTGGCCGAAAGCCGTTTAATGGCTGCCACTACCCGCTCTTCAGACGGCCGAGGAATATCCATCGGCTCAATACTGACTTCAACAAATCGGCCTTCTTTTTTTGCCTTTTCCAGTAAAAACTCCGCATAGGATAATAAACTATTGCAATCATCCTTATCCAGATCATTAAAAATCGTCAGTAGTTTTTTTTCTGCTTTAGTCATGTTTAGTCATTAATGTTAGTGAGTGTCTAACCTGCTTTTAATTTCGCCATTATATCACCTTTTTGCCTGCTGCAAGATCGAGTCCCGATCCAGAGAGTCCAGGATATTTTGTACCGCCTGTTTGGCTCCGCCCTCACCCCAGGATTTACCCTGTTTTAGATACTGCTGTGCGGCTTTGCCGACCACCAGGGTACTGCAATAGGCCACTGCCCCCTGGGCTGATGCGGTTAATACCGTTGACAGCCCGCCGGTGCCCAGTTTAAGGGCAGTGGAAATAAAGTGAATCCCCCAGATGGTCCCCAGGAGCAGCATCATCTGCCCGCCAATGGTTTTAATCAGGGAGCCGGCTTCTGATTTTGTTAAGGGAAGGCCGTATATTCGGGATAAATGCACCACCAAGGTCACATCAATCACCCCGGCTGAAATTAAATCCACCACTGGTACCGGGTTAATGGCCACAGCCACACCTTTAGAGACACAATAGGTTTGAATTAATTTATCCGCAATATCTTTACGGATCAACATAATCCTTTCACTCACCTGATCTGACAGTTGGCCGGCAAACAGGCTGGCATTAATGGCCGACAGGGTTTTGCCCTGCTCATTAACAATAGACCACAAGCGTTCCTTAAGTTCCCCGGTATCCGGCGGAAAAGTTTTACAGGTTTCAGTTTCATTGCCCTGTTCATCCACCAACAGATAGTGTTTTTCTGTCATTCTTGCAGTAGCGGTCACAACATTCTGAGCATCCACCAGACCCGCTACCCGCTGCTGCAGTGCGGTTAACAGGGTTTCTTTTTCTTCCCTAGTATAACGATCCTCTTTATTGAGTACCAGTATGACCGTCCTGGATTCAGACACCATCTGTTTAAGTGCCTGATATTCCGTATCAGTCATATCACCGTCCACCACAAACAGAATAATATCTGAACGGGTAGCCACTTCATGGGCCAGTTTTTCCCGCTCTGCCCCATCGACTTCATTGATACCGGGGGTATCTATAAAATAGATACCCTGAGACTCATATTCTTCACAGCTGGCAAAGGCCGTCTGGCGGGTTTCACCATGCAGGGGACTGATGGAAAACTGCTGCTGACCCATTAAGGAATTTAACAGGGAAGATTTACCGACACTGACCCGGCCCAGTACAGAAATATGGATATGTTCGTGTTCGATTTTTTCCAGCATTTTTTCAACCTGCTGAAAATCTGCCTGCAGGCTTTCCCTGACCTGTTGGGGAACCCTTTTATCATTTAATAAACGGCTGATACTTTCTTTAGCAATGCTCAGATGTTCATCACCTAGCTCATTCATATCAGCATCAGCTTCTTCTGCTCGGACTGGATCGGCATTAACACCATGGTTACCCTGATTTTCAGAAAAGATGCGATGGGTAAAGCGGTTAATCTTTTTTACGGAGTCTGACGGCCAGCCTGATAAGATCTTTTGTACGCGATTCAATATTTTCACTCAGTTGTTCCTTATACACATCACTGATCAATTGAGCAGATAATTCTCCGATGACTTCCAGTGTTCTGGCCACAGATTTCCCAAGGGTATCAAAGATCATACCATAGGCCACCGCATGCATCAGGCCGCCACTAACGGTTCCAACACCGGGAAAAGCCTTGAGCCCGTTACCGGCAATGGCCAGCAGTAACGGCAGTGTCTTATTCATACGCGATTGTATCAGTTCAAGCAGTTTATTGGCATCGATATCCGTAGCTGAAACCCCATAGATTTTACATAAGTCCTTAATCATCTGAATACCGAGATACCCCTGCACCAGAATATCGCTGCCCGGACTGATGGTAGCCAGTGAAGCAACGACCGCTTTTTTAGTATAGCCCGAGACCAGACGGCGGCTTTGAGAATACTTAAAACGGGCATCCATTTCATCCAGCCGTTCATTTAAACGGCTAGCCACTGCCTTTTCTCTTAAACCTTCCAGCTCACTGACCGGATATTGTTTTAATAAAGCAATAATCTGCCCTTTTAAGGCCTGAATGTCTGGCTCAATGGGTCTCTGAACTCGTTCTTCATGACCGTCGGGAGTCTGGCGGATAAATTCACGCACCCCCCCTGCCTGAACAGAGACAACTGCAGGTGGGTTTTTAAAATGGCTAAATCGACTGCGGATATTCTGCAGGATCAGTGCCCGTTCTGATTCTGTGTATTGATCCGACTTATTAACGGTAATAATACAGGGTTTACCCAGTTCCAGCAGTCTTGAAACTTCCTTAAACTGGCTGGCCGTCAGATCCCCATCACATAAGTAAATAACCAGGTGCGCCCGAACGGCTTCTTCAGTGGATAATATATCCAGTTCAGCAAACTGTTCATTCAGCCCCGGCATATCAGTTAAAATACACGACTGTTCTGCAGTATCATTACCGTCAATATTTATCGACCAGTGGTAATGATCAATACTGCGTGTGGTACCGCCCAATACCGAAGTGTCTATCTGTAAAACAGAATTCTTTTTTCCATTCGGCTTTTGATCTGAATCTTCACCCTGTTTCTCTCCCAGCATGGCCCGGATTAAAGAGCTTTTACCGCTGCTGATATCACCAAACAGAGCAATATAAATACGGGCTTCTTCCCTGCGCTGTGAGAATTCAGATAACTCCTTCCTTAATGCAATAAGCTCTGGAGAAGATTCAACATTTTCCTCCCATAACTGACTGTCAGGTTCCAGTACAGGGCCAGAGTCCGGTTCTGATTGAGCCGTTAATTCAGAGGGTTTACTATCCGTTATCCTAGGCTGCTGTTTTTGTAAAGCATCCAGACGTTTGGCCACTTTATCAATGGACTGTTCAGCTGGCTGCTGTTTTGCTGCCCGGGCTCTATTTTTTTTTGCCGGCAGTAATAAGCGCCAAATCAACCGGCCAGCCAACAGGGAAATAAACAGCAGTACAATACCATAAGCCCATTGCACCCAAAGGGGTTTAGCCAGTAACTGTTCCCAGACTGAGAAGGATAAATTAGTAATAAACAGCAGGGCAATCAAAAAAATAAGAAAGACAAGAATAACTGCTATTGAAAGGAGAGTTCGGCTGGAGGGCAGTTTATTCATAGAAATAAAATTGTTCGACCTTTATAGGTTATTAGGTGCTTTCCCGATTTTCTTTTCTTAATACTTATTTAAAATAAAACAGGCTCCTGGCAAAATGCGAGGAGCCTGAAAGTTTATATGCATAAAATGACTCAATCAAGAGCCACAATAATAAACTTACTACTTAAAAATCAAAAGCACCACCGCCAGATTTTTCCTTACTGGCACCGGCTGCCTGAGCCAGAGCTTCTTTAATGGCATCGGGAGAGGCCATAATGCCCATAAAGCTGTGGTCACCGGCCATAGACAGGTCAGGGAAATTCATGGCAATACGGAACTTAGCACTTAAAGCATACACTTTACCGTCTTTGTCCACCAGCATTTCATAAGGCAGATGCGCAGTAGAGCGAATATCCATAAAATCCACTTCTTTCATTATGGTAGCATCACTGCTCATACCTTCAGTCATGGCTACACCAAAAACACTTTGCTGTTTGCCGGGAATATCAACACGATAGACTTTAGATACACCGCCTTTACCAGCCGCCAGTCCTGCTTCAACAGCTTTAATCGCCGCATCATAACTGCCGTGATCCGCCACTACATCAGGTTCATCAAAATAAGGCATACCAAACATATAGTGGTAACCTTTCAGATCATCAGCATCCAGTCCTTTTTTGGAACCATAGGCTTCCTGCTTGCCCAAGGCTTTTTCCAGAGCCGCTGCTACATCGCTTAAGTCTCCTTTCATCTGATAGGCATAAGCCATATAGACTGGATTAGTATAGGCTACCTGAATGGCTCCATCTTTATCGGTGACAGAAATACGCTGTACTGCACCATAACCGCCGGTATCCGTTGCTTCAGCATTTTTCTTTAATGCATCATTAGTAACAATAATAATATTGGCACCAGTATAAGGGGAATATTCACCAACCACTTCAAAACCGGCATTGGTGAGTTTACTTTTAGTATCTGCTACCACAGCCGCAAGATCACCCGGTGCATTGGAAGCCAGGATAAAGGGCTTAAGTTTTTCACCTGCATAGGCAGAAACACTAAGCAATAAAGCAAATAGTGTAAAAATGATTTGAGTGGGTGTAAAATTTCTATTTTTTTTATACATCGTTTTTAATTTCTTTGGATTGATTCCATTCCTGTTCTTTTTATATTAAATTTTATAAGTAACTATAAAGAAAAGTTATTTTAACAGACTAAGCCGTAAATTTCCAGATATTAAACAAAAAAGGGAGCGAATGCTCCCTTTTTTGTGACCTGTAATTAGTCATATTTCAAGAATTTTTAGAAATTCCAGCCGTATGCAATACCCCAGGAATCATCACGATCTTTATTTGTCACTCTGTCTGGATTTGATGAGAAAAATGGGTTATCGAAACTACCTAATCCCCATGCTTTGAATTGCTGATAAGCAACCTGTAGAGAAACACCTACTGTATGCTGGTCATTTATTTTATATGACTAAAGTTTAGAGCGACAGCTCACCCTTGAGAGTCCTGTTTCGCTCATACGTTCTTTAACAATTTGTTTATAACCAGCTGTTTTGAAATTGTTTTTATAACAAATCTTCAAATCGCCTTAAAATATCCGTATCCGGCGGGTGGAATTTTTGGGACTTACCATCCCACCAGTCCCTGACCCTAACCTGCGAAAAATACCTTATCAGTCCCATTCGTATTCTTCCGGCAGTAATGGGTGTATTCTTTCGCCAGGGCGTATTATCAATTAAGCGCAATACCGGGTCCGGACATTTAATAGCCCGCAATTGAGGTATAATATACCCCAGAGCAATAATGTGTACCCATCGATGTAACACCTTCCGGGTTTTCTGCCAGGTCTGTTTCATGCCCCAGTCATTTTTTAACTGATTGAACAAGGGCTCAATCGACCAGCGCTTTTCATAAGCGACAATAATATCCAGACCACTTAACTGCATATCTGTTGACAGTAATAGACGTGGTCTTTTTTCCCTTTAGAGTCCTCAAACTCACACCAGACAAAGCATACCGACTGGCCATTCAGAAAGCGGGCTTTAGCCACCGCTGTTCGGTAATTAACCTGCTGTTCACGTCCATACAGGTGTACGGTTTCCTTATTTAAAGGCAGCCGTTTAATTTCTTCTTTTGTATAACGTGTCACATATTTTCCGGGTTGTCCCCGGCCTTTACCTTGCCAGGGTCGTTTATATAATACGGTATCGATTCGTACCTGACCTATAACCGTCATATTATAAGCCTGTACCGATTCAATAAAAGAACGGCGCATATACCAACTGTCCACCAATACAGTAACCGCTTTATCTTTTAGCGGTTTCAGTAATGCCCGGATAAGACTTCGGGCAATCACCAGTTTACCACTGTTACCGGCCTGTGGTGTTAAACGTAATAACAATGGCAGAGGCGTATTACAGCCAGAACGCTTAACAATCGCAGCCAGTGCTACCCGGCATTGCCCTCTGACATACCGGGACAGATTGGTTTTATTACCATGCTGGTGGTGTATCTGACTCATGGGTGCATTTTTGGAATGACGCAGCACGATAGAGTCATCTATGGCCAGATAAACCGGATTATCCCCAAACAGCTTTAGAAACAGGGCAGTCCACTGTCTCATCAGTTTAAGATAAGACCACTGACCGGTTTCAAGCCATTTATAATAACCGGGCCATTGTCTGGCCATGTCCACTATCCAGATAGCACTGGTTACAAACCCTGATTGAGTTAATAAACTGCCCATTAGTAACTCAATAAAGGTTTTTGCGCTCCTAAGGGGTAGCGCTCGGGTTAAAAATGTTATGTAATAAAACAGTTCACCGGGGATATTGCTGTATCCTTTGGTGTGCATTGTGGCCTACAGAAGTTTGTTTTTTCTTACTGAAGGCAGCAATGCTGCCGAATTTTTGTTAACTGTTTTTTGCTTTTTTTTACATTTTTTTCCTGTTACGGACTATCGGTTAACTGAGGTAATCAATAAATTTTAAATGATTCTCCTTTTTGGGGGAGCTGAAACTCTAAACTTTAGATATAATATGTGTTTTATACAAAACTGAAGTTAAATTAATATAAAATACTGTACTTTTTATTAAAATCCCTTTATTCTCAACTGTATTCAAGCCTGTGTTGTTGATTTTTCATTTTGAATTTGTGATAAAACCACAAAGCGGGGTTATAATGACCTGAATTTACATAATTAATACATAATAACTGTATCAAAAATACAACATTAATTATTTAATAGCTATATTAACAGCAACCCGGTGTCCTGTTATTCAACTTTAATAACACCGGGGCAGAAAAGGGATATTGATAATATGAAAAAAACACTTCATATCGCCGTTGCCGGATCTTTTCTGGCACTGGGCATGGGCTTATCGACCAATACTATGGCCGCTGGCTTTGCCATTATTGAAACTTCAGCCAGCGGCATGGGGCAGGCTTTTGCAGGGGCTGCAGCCGTTGCAGAAGATCCATCCACTATTTACTTTAACCCTGCCGGTATGATGTACCTAGAAGGTACTCAGGTTACAGCAGGCGTGCACATTATCAAATCCAAGGCTGAATTTCAGGACGGCGGCAGCACAGATCTAACAAACTACGGCGTTGCACAAGGCGGCAATGGTGGTGATGCTGGTGATACCTTTTATGTGCCCAACTTCTATTATGTCCGGGATTTTGGAGATAAATATAAAATCGGTATTGGAATTAATGCACCTTTTGGCTTGGGTACAGAATATGATAATGGCTGGATGGGACGTTACACCTCCACTGATTCTGAAGTGAAATCCCTAAATATAAATCCGGCAATCGCTTTTAGAGCCAATGAGAAATTATCTATTGGTCTTGGGATAAATATTCAGTATCTGGAAGCCACACTTGAAAGTGACATTTATCAATATGCTCTGCCTAGCCCCTATTCCCGACCCGACGGCAGTGCAAAGATTAAAGGTGATTCATGGGGTGTAGGGGTTAATTTAGGCTTTATCTATGAAATTACACAGGCAACACGAATTGGAATGCACTTTCGAAGTGAAGTCAGCCATACCTTGGAAGGTGATGTAAAATACAAGGGGATTTCACCCGCTTTAATAGGATACCCCAAATTTAATAATCAAGATGTTACAGCTGATGTTGACACCCCCTCCACGCTTTCTATCAGCCTGACTCATCAGCTAAACCGTCAGTTAACATTACTGGCCGATGTCACGCATACGGCCTGGAGCAGTTTTAAAGAGCTTAAAATTGAAAGTGATGATAATGCAGGCGTTGTAGTTTCTCAGGTAGATGAAAAATGTAATGATGTATTCCGCTATTCACTGGGTATGAAATATACCTATAACCCTCAATGGACATTTAGAACCGGTGTGGCCCGGGACAAAACGCCTATTGATGATAAGCACAGAACCTCCCGTATTCCAGGTGATGATCGTACTTGGTTAAGTTTTGGTGCCAGCTATTCACCCTCTGCCGATTTAACTATAGATGCTGGTTATTCTCATTTATGGGTTGATGATGCGGATATAGATGAAGAATATGCACTGCTGACCCAAAAAGGCTATTTAAGAGGCGACTTTGATTCTAAAGTGGATATTTTCAGTATTCAGGCTACCTGGAAATTCTAATTTACACGCCCACGCTTTCGCTTTACTTGGAATATTTTTTTATTCCAGGTACAAAAAAGCCCGCATTTGCGGGCTTTTTTTAGCTTTAAAATTATTTTAAAGCAGGAGGAAAATTAAGCTTTCTTAATTAAGAACTCAAATTTACCACCGTTTTCGCTGCTTTCCATTAACTCGTTACCTGTCTGGTTAGCAAAAGCTTCAAAATCTTTTACAGAACCTGGGTCAGTCGCAATAATATGCAGAACCTGTCCGGAATCCAGTTCAGCCAGTGCTTTCTTGGCACGTAAAATTGGCAGTGGACAGTTTAATCCTGAAGCGTCTAATTCTTTATCAAAGTTAGCCATTAAAATTCCCTCGTCTCGTTATTTTGAGTCTATTGAGTGGTTGTAAATATCGTATAAAAACTGATTCTAGCCTAAAAGTGCACTAACGACCAGAGTTAATTCAGAATTATAAACGAACTCTTAATTATTAACATGCAATATTTTAGTATAAATTAATATCGTTTAACAAGCCTGCCAAAAGAGATAGATGGAAAGGAAAGTGTTCAGCGTTCAGCGTTCAGCGTTCAGCGTTCAGCGTTCAGCGTTCAGCGTTCAGCGTTCAGCAAAAAGTTTAAATTCTCTTTTTCTTCAGTCAAGTGCGTATTCTGCTGATGGTGAACACCCAACTTTGCCCACACATTGGCGTATAGTCTTTTTACCCTAAGTGTTCACCATCCGTCAATGATGAGCGTGTTTTTCGCATCGATTCACCCTTTAATTTAAGTCTGTGGGCATTGTGCATGAGCCAATCTAAAATAGCATCGGCAATCGTATTGTCTCCAATAGACTGATGCCACTGTTCAGTGGGTAACTGACTGAGCATAATGGTTGATGCATTTCCATGGCGATCATCCATCAGTTCCATTAAGTCATTGCGTTGCACCGCTTTTAACGGTTCCAGCCCCCAGTCATCAATGCTCAGCAGCTCTGTTTTGGCCAGAGACTGAAGTGTTTTGAGGTAAGTACCGTCTGCTTTGCTCTGGGTGAGCATCATTAACAACCGGGACAACCGGTAATATTTAACACTATGGCCTTTCATACACGCCGTATGTCCCAGTGCACAGGCAATAAAGGTTTTACCACTGCCACAGGGGCCAGTGATCAGAATGTTCTGAGCTTTGTTTAACCAGTCACATTAATCAGCTGCTTTTGCTTTCTCTGCTCCCTTTCCTGGGCTTCGCTGTCGGCCAGTAATTGTATTCGCTGCTCAAAGGACAGGCCTTCATAGGTGCCCGGCTGCTCAATCTGGCCAGGCAGGGCATCGGCCATGCCGGTAAGTTTTAATTGTCGAAGTTGGGTAATAGTTTGTTCTAACATGCTGATACTCCCTGGTTAGTGATAGCTTTTAGGGCCACGAATGTTCTCATGAGACTGTGCTAATGAAGAAGGTTCTTTCTGTTCAAACAAGTCAGGCTGTAACTTATCCTGATTGCTGAGCAATATAGACTTAATGTGCTTCAGCCGGTCGAGATTTTTATGATTGGCAATCTGATAAGCCTTATTTAAACGCTCATTAGGATATTGTCGGGACAGATTGAGTAAGCCCAGGCAAACCCGATAAGCCTGCTCTTCATGCTGCTTTTGTTTCAGCTGGCTTTTAACCCAGATAAGCACTTCATCTCCAATATCCCTGGCCCAGTTCATTAATCGCCCTGGTGTCCATGATGATGTTTCTTATGGCGCCCTGGCATATGAGCCGGTACGGTGGTTGTACCAGAATGGTATTGCCTGACATGCTGACAGATGCACCGGTTATGGAAGTACATCTCTATTAAGAATGCTTTGGCATACAGTTCCAGTTTTTCACCCACCAGATGGTGAGGTACTGAATACAGATGCCCGTCAAACTGAATATGGTAATCCACATTGACTTTGACGGTTTTGATTTCAGTAAACTCAAACGCCTGTTTGGGTTGTGGCAGCAGTGCCGGTTTATCCAGTGAGTCAAACCACTGTTGCCGGGTGCCTTTAAGCTGCTTAAAGGGGTTGTTGTTAACCTCTTCAAGCTGGCCGTGGATATGCTTATTGAGATTATCAGGAATTAATAGTACGGGAACCACTTTTATAAATTCAAAGGTTCTTACATGAATGCCGATCCAGTCCGGCAGGCGTTGGCTCCAGGTGGCTTCTGCATAGGTGTAATTGGAAGCGCCTAATACGGCAACAAAAATCTGGGCAAACTGAATTTCACCGGTGTCCTGCTGAACAACCGGTACGGTTTGCACGGCATAATCAACAAAGAGTTTCCCCCCGGCCTTATGATGCTGACGCATGGAGCGTTTCTGTTTCTTTTGCCATTGCTGGTACAGCATGCAGTACTGTGGATAGCTGTAACAGTGGTTTGGGTATTGTTGTGTGTATTCTTCCCAAAGCAGGAGTTTGGTCATTCCTTTGCGTTTAAGTTCCCGATAGACCTCCGACCAGTCAGGAAGCTGAAATGCGCTGGAAACCCGGGTATCGGCTTGGGGGTAAAACCGGCTGGCCAGTTGTTGATCGTCCAGTTCTTCAATGGCAGGCCAGTCCAGATCAAAAGTTTCTGCTTTACTGCAGATTTTTTGTACTGCACCCAGGCTTAATCTCAAGCTGGTTTTGATCTGTCTCAGGTTGAGTTTGGCTTGCAGTCTGAGCCTTAATATTGTTCGTAATTGTCGCATTGATAGTCTCTTTGTTGGCATAACCATTCCCTAATAAAAAATCAGGAAGGTTAGCAGTTATTGAATATCAATGTGTGGGAAAGGATTCTGAACCATCGTGAACACTGATTCTGGAAAAACAGTAAAAGTGTTCACGATGAGATCAGAATGGGTGTTCACGATAAATCAGAATCAGTGTTCATGATCGGCCAGAATATGCATCAAGCAAAATATCAAAATATTTTGTACTAACTTAAAGATAAATTCTGTTGCTGTTGCTCTGGTTCTTTCTGAACGCTGAACTCTCAGCGCTGAACGCTGCTCTTATCCTATCGGCAACCCCATCTGCACCCAGGTAACAATCCCCACCCCCGCAGATTATAGCAATTGTCTACCCCTTTTGAGGTCATAAAAGCACAGGCCTGGGCTGAGCGGGTGCCTGTCTGGCAGTAGAAAACAATAGTTTCATCTGTATCCAGCTCTTCTACTTTTAAGGGGATAACGTGTAACGGCAGGTTTTCTGAGCCTGCGATTTTGCCGCGAGCTACTTCCGCAGGCGTTCACACATCTATCAGCCTGAGCTTTTCCGGTAAGCTGTTTTCTGTGGTACTGCTCAGTTGCTTGCTTAATTCAGCGGCATCAATTTCTTTTATCCCATACATGGATCAGGAATCCCCTATACAAGGTATCAATGTCTATTATAAAATCGTTAACTGGTATGGCTTTCAAAAAGCATTTAATTATATATTAATATACACTAAATTCAAGCCGAGTATTTTAATCAGGTATTTATATACTTGATTTGTGAACAAATTTCTGTATTTATTGTCTATATATTTCTCATCTTAAGCATCATATAACAGTCAATCTTTAGTCTCGATGGAAGCTACCGGCCCTGTGAAAAATTTCTTCTTCCTGTTCTTTAACCTGTTTATCAGTCTGAGCCTATTAGTACGTCCGGCCTTTGGCTCAGAAATACAGCTGCCTGATATGGGAGCCTCTTCCAGTGTCTCACTGACACCTCATATGGAGGAGCAGATTGGACGGGAAATTGCTACCCAGATCCGTAATTCCCATCAGGTTATTGACGACCTAGAGCTAAACGAATATATCTCCAACCTGGGTTATTCACTGGTTGCCAATAGTGATGATTATTACCAGAACTTTCATTTTTTTCTGATTAATTCTAAACAAATCAATGCCTTTGCTACACCCGGCGGGGTGGTTGCTGTGTACAGCGGACTGTTTCTGACCACTGAGACGGAAAGTGAGCTGGCCTCAGTTCTGGGGCATGAAATTGCCCATGTTACCCAACGTCACCTGGCCCGCAGCTTTGAAAAAGCCAATCAACTCAGTCTGCCCATTATGGCCGGTATGATTGCTGGTATTTTATTGGGCACTGCAGGAGGCGCTGGGGGTGATGTGGGTGCAGCCGCAGCAGTGGGACTGTCTGCAGCAGGTCAGCAGGCGCAGATTAACTATACCCGCGCCAATGAAAAAGAGGCCGATCGCATTGGTATGCGCTATCTGGCTCTGTCCGGTTATGATCCCTCCGGTATGCCCGGATTTTTTCAGAAACTGGAACGTAAAAACCGTTATGCCGGCAAAAGCTATCCTGAATTTTTACGCACCCACCCGATAACCATTAACCGGATTGCCGAGGCGACTCAACGCGCTGCGCAGTACAAACGACAAATGGTTCGGATGAAAGATCCCAAAACCTACCATTTAATGAAAGCCAAACTTCGGGTCATTACCAGCCATAATGTGGATCGGCTGGTACAGTATTATAAGTCCCGGATCACGCCGGACAACCTTAAAACCCATCCGGAGTTTTACTACGGTTACGGCCTGGGGCTATTTAAACAGCAAAAATATGTAGAGGCCATTAAAATTCTACACTGGCTGTATGATATGGAACCGCAAAATACCAGCTATAGCGTGGCACTGGCTAAGGCCTATATAGCCAGCGGTAAAAAAGCTAATATCAAAAAAGGTCTGGCCATTTTTTCCCGTACTATTAAAAACAAACCCTATAACCTGGTACTGACAGCAAATTATGCTTTTGCTCTGATCCAGGAAGGGCAAATTAAAAAAAGCATTAAGCTGCTGGAAAAATACAATAAAGATAATGTCAAACATCCTGCCATATACAAACTGCTGTCCCGAGCCTATGGTAAAGACCGGCAGCTATTAAAGGCCCACATGGCTGAAGCTGAGTTTTATTACCTTAACGGTCTTCTTGAACAGGCCATTATGCAGTTAAACATTGCCCGGAAACTGGTTAAAGATAATGATTTTTATACGCTTTCCCGTCTTGAAGCCCGCAAACAGGCTATTAAGGAAGAACAGGAACTGTATAAATTAAAAGATATTTAGGCAGTTTATACAAAAAACCTGCACTTATCCCTGTAAGCTTATGGTTATTATTCATTCAAAGTCTTTTTCAGGTTAAAAATCATTTATTTAAGAAAAAGCTAACTTACTAATTTTCCAGCAATTAACACTGTTTTTCTTTTTTTATTCATATACTATTGTAATAATTTATAAATACTGTTATTTTTTACCTATGTTTAAACCTGAATAAAGCACTTGAACCAAATAAATTAGTCAGGTTGAAGAACAGGGTTTTAAAAACAGATTTTAATAACATAACTGGTTTTTGCTGCCTGATAATTGCTGGAGATATATTCCTGCTGTCTATCAGCTTGCTAAATAGCAAATAACAAACACCATAATATTCATTTTTCTCGGGGTAGGGAAAACAATTTAACAGGAGGAGTCGATGCGACGTTTTTCAAAAATCGTATCTACAACAACATTTATTGCTGTTGCAATTACTGGACTGGGACTGGCTTCAAGTACAGTAATTGCTGCCGGAATTAAATCAGATATCGAAAAAGGCAAGGAAATTGCCTTTAATAGAAAAAAGGGTAACTGTCTTGCCTGCCATATGATTGAAGATGGTAAGCTGCCTGGAAATATTGCACCGCCATTAGTTGCTATGCAGCAGCGTTTTCCGGATCGTGCCAAGCTCAGAGCGCAGATTTATGATGCCACTGTAGCAAACCCTAATACTATTATGATCCCATTTGGACGTCATAAGATTCTTACTGATGAAGAAATTGATCTCGTAACCGATTTTGTCCATCAATTATAAACAGGCACAAAATATTAGCGTAAAGGGATTGCGTCTGCAAACGACCCCTTACCAGCTGATTTGTATACAGTATTAAATTCGTGTCAGAAAAAAAGACACTTACTAGATGGGGATGCTATCTAAGATGAAACTATCAAAATTAAAAAAAGTAATATTAGCTTTGACTACGGCTGGTGTTCTTGGGGGAGCCTATAGCACTGCTATGGCAACAACACCAGAAGAAGATTTACATAACTTCCGTGAGTATTTTTTCAAAAAATTTCCTGGTATTCCACTCAATGAATACGGCAACGGCGTTTATGCCATTGATCACGGTTCCAGAGAAACCTGGGAAGCAATAGAAGAATTTCCTCCTTACGAGATTGCCTTAGAAAAAGGGGAAACCTTATTCAATACACCATTTAAAAATGGTAAAACTTACGGTTCCTGCTTTGCAAACGGTGGTATTGGCATTCGCCAGAACTTCCCTTTTTACAGCACCAAGGCTAAACAGGTTAAAACCATGGAACAGGTTATTAACGAATGTCGTACTATAAATGGTGAAAAACCTCTGAAATGGAAAAAAGGTGATATTGCGGCTATTTCCGCTTATATGGCCTACACTTCACGCGGCAAGCCCATGAATGTTAAAACCCCGACCACACCAGATGAAATCAAATGGTATGAACGCGGCCGTAAACATTTCTACGCCAAGCGCGGCCAGCTGAACATGTCCTGTGCAAACTGTCACCAGGATAATGCCGGTAACCGTATCCGTGCCGATATTTTAAGTCCTGCACTGGGTCATGTGACTCATTTCCCTGTTTATCGTGCCAAGTGGGGCAGTCTGGGAACCCTGCATCGTCGATATGGCGGTTGTAATAAGCAGGTTCGTGCCTTACCATTAAAAGCTCAGAGCGATGAGTACAAAGCACTGGAATATTTCCACTCTTATATGAGTAATGGTATCGAGGTTAACGGCCCTGGTTCCAGGAAATAATCACTAAAGCTTAAATTCATAAGTTTTAGTTTAAAAAAGCCCGGTTATCTGTAAGGATACCGGGCTTTTTTATGCTCTGAATTAATCTTCAGCTTTATCCTCTGCTTTTTTTCGGGTTCTTACTGCCAGCACATCGCAGGGGGCATGATGCAGTATGGCATTGGCTGTAGAGCCTAATAGCAGTTCAATACCATTTCGACCGTGAGAACCGCGGACAATTAGATCCACCTACTGCTGTTCAGCTATTTCCACAATTTCCGTTTTTGGAATACCAACAGTCACTTTATTATACAACTCAATGTTTTCATCTACCGCAAGGGACTGAACCAGTTCATCCATTCTGGTCTGAGATATTTTTAATATTTCCTCTTCATCCAGGACAATATCCTCATAAGCCGGATAAAACAGGGGATCGTAGGAGGCACTCATCTGATAAAAAATTTCTGCTACACAGTCTAACCTGAACGAATCATATCACATTGATTTATAAAGAAATATTGGCGAATTATGGGTGTTAAATTTGCAGGTTTTTGGTAAAATAAGCCTTATTACCTTGCAAATTTCCAGACCAGAATGAAGCCAAAGAAACAGCTAAAAATACCTCAGGAAGACCTGTTCAGGATGCGCCTTGAAAACATGCTGGACATAAACCATGAGTTGATTAAGTTATCAAAACACATAGACCGGGAAAGTCTTGATAAAGAATGGGGTGCTCTGTTTGTATCCACTAAAGGTGCTCCTGCCATACGCACTCGATTGATTGCAGGATTGCATTACCTGAAACACCTGCATGATTTATCGGATGAACAGGTAGTAAAAGGCTGGACAGAAAATCCGTACTGGCAGTATTTCTGTGGTGAAGAATACTTTCAGCATAAGATGCCTATACACCCTGTGACCATGACCAAATGGCGTAACCGGCTGGGTAAATCAGGCAGTGAAAAATTACTGATTGAAACCATTAAAGCCGGACTAAAGAGTAAAACTATCAAGCCCGGCAGTTTAAAGAAAGTCACGGTAGATACTACCGTACAGGAAAAGAACATCGCTTTTCCAACCGATTCAAAGCTCCTGAACAAAGCCAGAGAAAACCTGGTTAAACTGTCCAAAGAGCACGGTATTAAACTGCGCCAGAGCTATAATCGGGTTGGGCCGCAATATGTACTAATGGCCAGTCGTTATGCACATGCAAAACAGTTTAAACGCATGAAGAAAATGAACAATAAACTGAAATCCCGTTTAGGTCGTGTTAAACGGGATATTGAACGACAACTGCCCAACTATTCTGTTGATATTCAGTCTCTGTTTGAAGTAGCTCTAAAACAGGCTCAGAAACTGATTGAGCAGGAGCAGCACAGTAAGAACAAGCTTTACAGTTTACATGCACCGGAAGTCGAGTGTATCAGTAAAGGCAAAGCTCATAAGCCTTATGAATTTGGTGTTAAAACCAGTATCGCGGTAACTAACAAGGAAGGCTTTGTTATTGGCGCTCAAAGTTGTCCTGGCAATCCTTATGATGGACACACTCTACTGCCACAACTGGAACAGATAAAACAGTTTACAGCCGTACAGCCGGAACAGTGCTTTGTTGACTGGGGTTATCGTGGACATGAAGTAAAAGACACTAAAGTTTTTATCTCAGGTCAGAAGCGAGGCGTTACCCGAAGTATTAAAAAGGCATTAAAATGGTATTATTCAGGTTGAACTACATACACCAGGATCAGCTTCGCTCTGTTATCCTGTGCCAGTCTGAGGGCTTTACGACAGACATGCTCTGAGTCCTCCGATAAGTCCACAGCAACAAGAATGTTTTTATAATTATCCATATGACTTTCCTTATTTCAGGCCTTATTTCAGAATTCTTATTACCAACTATTGTTAATATAAGTTAATATAACAATATTTTTTAAACTAAGGAATTTAATGCAGGTTCAATTTATTGATACGCTGGAGGCTTTAAGCCAGATTTGCAAAACCTTTTCTGACAGTAACTTTCTGGCTGTGGATACGGAATTCGAACGGCAGACCACCTATTACCCTAAACTGGCTCTGGTGCAGATCTGTGACGGCAAGCAACTGGCTTTAATTGACCCGCTTGCACTTAAAGATTTAACACCTTTAATGAACCTGCTGTATCAGCCGGCAATAATCAAGGTTTTTCATTCTGCCCGCCAGGATCTGGAAATTTTTTATTTCCTGCAGGGTTCTGTACCTGAAAACATTTTTGATACCCAGATTGCGGCGGCCCTGTCAGGTTTTGGCGAACAAATCGGTTATGCCAACCTGGTAAAACAACTGCTTAATATTGAACTGGACAAATCCCAGACCCGCACTGACTGGTTAAAACGCCCCTTAACACAGAAACAGCTCACTTATGCTGCCGATGATGTTCGCCACCTGGCTGAACTCTATCCCATTCAGAAACAGCAACTGGAGCAACAGGGTCGATTACAATGGCTCAGGGATGATTTTGACTTTCTCTCCAGCAGTTCAACCTATGCCCCTGCTCCGCAAACCATGTGGTGCAAAATTCGGGGCGTAAACCGCTTAAAAAAACAGCAGTTAGCTATTATCCAGAAACTCACAGCCTGGCGTGAACAACAGGCTATTGAGCGTAACCGTCCCCGTCGCCGAATCCTCAGCGATGAAGCTCTGATTGCCTTATCTGTCAATGCACCGGCCACTCAGGAGGAACTGTATCAGAACTACAAACTGAACAGGGCCTTTTTAAATCATCATGCAGCAGACTTAATGACTTTGATCCAGAAAGGTCTGCAGACACCGGACCAGGACTGTCCGGTACTGCCCAGTTACCAGAAGCTCAGCCAGGATGAGGAAGCCCTGGCAGATTGCCTGATGGCAGTGCTGCATATGTCAGCCCGGGATAATCAGATCAGCCCCGCCTGCCTGTGCAGTCGCAAAGAGCTGAATGCCCTGATTCAGGGGAGGCGGGATCTGGCTATTTTATCCGGCTGGCGTAAAGAACTGGCCGGCAATGACCTGTTATTGTTTCTTGAAGGCAAAAAATTACTGAGCTATCATTCAGGCCGCCTGAGACTGGTCAGCCCGCTGAACACTCTACAGAACACGGAAAATAACCGGCCAGAGATGGAAGGCTTAAATGGAAATCAATAAGCTTAATAGTATTCAGCAGTTCTTTACCCTGATTGGCTGTGATTTTCAGTGTTATGACATTGGAAGAAATATCCGCCCCCTGGATAAACAGAAACTGGCTGAATTTGAACAGACTCAGCTCCCCTGCCCTACGCCTTTTTTACAGCATACCTGGCTGGCCATACTGTTCTGGCCCGTAAATAGTGCCGGTAATACTGACAACCAGCACTCGCCTGCAGCCCATTTTGTCTGGTTTATAAAATTACCCCTAGATGAACAGGCTCGTCTGAATCTGGCTGCCAGGGATGACTTTTTAAAGCGTTTATATGATGCCTTAAACCAGTACCTGCTCGCCATTAAAAACTCCGATAAAAGTCAGCTGCATACTCTGGAAAGTGCCATGAAGGATAACCCTTATGGTTTTCAGCCCAAACAAGAGCAAATGACGAATTTCCATGCCCTAGCACAAAAGCACCTCAGACTGCCACCCTCACATTACTATGAGCCTGCACAGGCCTGGTTTGCCGGAGACAACCAGTTTAGCTACTGGGAGGAACTGGGATTTCAGGGACTGGCGGATTTTGCCACCCGGCTGGATGAAAGCTATCCACAAGGTACTGCTGAAAGCACAGCACCGCTAAGCAATGAGCAATTATTAATTGATACGCTTGCCCAAATGCCTGTACCGCCATTTCTGGCATTAAGCCACTGCCTGGAAAATCACCCCATATCAGCTACCTTAAGCCAGGCTATTTATCAACGGGCTGAGTATGAATTAACACATAATACAGATCCACAGTCACTAGCTTCATTTTGTGCTGCGGCAATTCGTGCCACCTCACAGAGCCAGTCAGCTCACCAGCCTGCCCGGTTTATACTGCAGATACTGGAATCACCTGCCGGCAGGGATATTGAAGTACTGGCTGCTGTTTCCGGCCGCTGCTGGCAGAGTCTGAAACAATACGAGGTATTAATCCTTTGGCTTGAAGTACTGGTTAAAACCGAACATGGACAGGGTGCGTTTAATGCCATACTCGCTGACTTAATGTTTATCCCCGGTATGCGTGAGCCAGTTCTGCAGGCCTTCCGCTCACCGGAGCGTTCCGGACAGTTAAGCCAGGCCATTGGTGCCTTTTTCAGCTCCCTGAAACAGACTGAAGGTCATTTATGACTGCAGATTCCACCGAACTGGCTGATGATTACTCCAGGCTGGATCCTAATACTCTTATTGATGCCGTGGAAAGCCTGGGCTATCTCTCTGATGCCCGGTTACTGGCGCTGAACAGTTATGAAAACCGGGTATACCAGATCGGCATAGAAGATTCTGTACCGCTGATTGCAAAATTCTATCGCCCCCATCGATGGAGTGATCAGCAGATTCTGGAAGAACATCAGTTTTCCACAGAACTGGCTGAACTGGATATTCCTGTTATTCCGCCCTTATACCTGAAGCAGGCTGATACAGGGCAAACCAACAGCCTGTTTTATTTTGCCGGCTACCGTTTTTCCCTTTATCAGTGCCATGGTGGACGGGCACCGGAACTGACCAACCTGGATCATCTGTATCGACTGGGCAAGTTTATGGGCCGCATTCATTCCGTTGGTAAAAGCCGGCCATTTCAGCATCGCCCTACCCTGTCTATAGATTCATTTATTATTCGCCCTCACCAGTATATTCTGGACAATAATTTTCTACCGGACTTGTATATACCCTCGTATAAAGCCATTGTAGCTGATATTTTAGAGCACGTTGAAAGCAAATACGCTCAGTGCCAGCCGGATATTATCCGCCTGCACGGTGACTGCCACCCCGGCAATATTTTATGGACGGATGACGGTCCCCATTTTGTGGACTTTGATGATAGCCGTAACGGCCCAGCCATACAGGACTTATGGATGCTACTTTCCGGGGAACCTCATGAACAGAAAATACAGTTAAGGGAAGTGCTGGAAGGTTATAAAGAATTCTGTGATTTTAACCCGGCGGAACTGAACCTGATTGAAGCCCTGCGAAGTATGCGTATTATTCACTATGCCGGCTGGCTGGCCAAACACTGGAATGATCCGGCCTTTCCCAAAGCCTTTCCCTGGTTTAATACCGAAACCTTCTGGGGTGAACATATCCTGCAGCTCAAGGAACAGCTGGCAGCACTGCAGAACCCGCCCCTGCAGGTTTATCCTCAGTAACGTGCCTGGAGCTACCCTGTTTCAGACCCGATAGGTATCCATATCCACACCTTTAGGCTGTTTTCCAGCGATATTGACAAAACCCTTGTAACGGCTGTCGCCATCGCTGCTGAATTCAAACTCATAGGTACGGCAAAACTGCATATAGCTTTTAGGATGACGGCATAAACGCAGCTTTATAACATCCAGGGTCATCCAGAAACTGCAGATTCATACGCTTACAGACCGCTTTTGCTTCCCGATAAGCGGCGTCATAAGCACTGACTGAATTCCACCAGTACCAGATAACTGCCACTATTAAAAAAATATGATATAATTTGTCATTAATTCCTCGGAAATACAAAATTTTGCTTGTATCAGCCTGAAACGCAAGCTATTCTTAATCATGATAAAACATTTTAAAAAAAAGGGAATCGTTATGGCGATAAAAAAACTTCTTGCTATGTCAGCTATTGGTTTAACAATGGGTATTATGTCTGCAACAGCCACTGCTGAAGGTGATGGTTTTGTAGAGGACTATGTAACTAATTTATATGGTGAAGTCTGGAAAAACAGTTACGGCGAATGCTGGCGTGACCGTTTCAAGGCCACTGATGTAAAACTGGAAGAATGTGGCTATGAAAAAGCCATGGGTGTTTCTGAAATTGTTGTTAAAAACGACATGAAAGAAGTGGTTGTTACTGACAACCCACCAAAATGCCCAGATGTTATTGTACTGAAAGACCTGCACTTTGACTTTGATAGCGCAGTTGTCAAAGATATTGATAAAGAAAAACTAGCCGCCGCACGCGACTTTATCCTTGCAGAACTGCCTGAAGGCTGTCACCGTACTGAAACCGTTGAAGTTATCGGTCATACTGACAGCACCGGTCCTGAAGAATATAACCAGAAACTGTCTGAGCGTCGTGCCCAGGCCGTTGTTGATTACCTGAAATCTATTGGTGCTACTGCTGACTTTGTTGTTATTGGTAAAGGTGAAAGCGAGCCTGTTGCTGATAATTCAACTAAAGAAGGTCGTGCTCAGAACCGTCGTGTAGTTATCGATATCAATACTGCTAACTAATTTTTTATTATAAAAACTTAGTTTTAGAAGTATGGTTTAAAAAAAGCTGTAACAGTTTTCTGTTGCAGCTTTTTTTTGCCTCAGAAAAGCCCCTCACCCCTGCCTCTCCCGGAGGGAGAGGGTGTCTATTTATGAACAAATACTGATCATGTATGTTTCCATTGCTGCCTTCCAATTCATCTGATTCGCTACTGGCACAGAAAGCCCGGACACTGGCTGAGCAGTGGTGTTTGCAATATTGTACAGAAAGCACAGAAGCCTTTTATCTGCAACTCACCCCAGAACGACTGCAATTGCTCAGCAAAGAACAGTTATTTGGTCCGGTTTTTATAGATTTTACTTCCGGTGCCGTTGAGCACCGCCGTAAATTCGGCGGCGGCAAAGGACAGACCATAGCCAAAGCCATTGGCTTTCATAAAATCTCTACACCGCTTATTCTGGATGCCACGGCCGGTATGGGCAAAGACGCCTTTGTTTTTGCCAGCTTGGGTGCACAGGTGATTTTAATGGAACGCTCCCCGGTCTCTGCAGCACTATTATGCGATGCCTTGGAGCATGCACTCTCTAATGAAAACTGCCATGAGGATATTAAAGAAATAATTCAAAGAATGACATTTAAATTTAGCGATGCCCGCAAGCTGACCAAAGAAACCATTAAAAACTGGCCTAAACAGCCCGATGTAGTCTATCTGGACCCCATGTTCCCTCACCGAAAAAAATCCGCCCAGGTCAAAAAAGAAATGCTGGCCCTGCAAAAAATCATCGGCGATGACACCGACAGCAACCAGTTATTAGAAACAGCCTTACAGATAGCCAAAAAAAGAGTAGTAGTCAAACGCCCAATAAAAGCCCCAAACCTAAACCAGCAACACCCAACCTACACCATGAAAATGAAAAAACACCGCTTCGACATTTATATAATCCCAGCTCTTACTGAACACTTCATCATGCCCCATACTGCTCCCGATAAGCCACCACCTTCTCATAATACTCCGCAAACGCCTGATCATCCTGCAGATAAGCAATTAAATGCTCCAGCTTAATAATACTGGCTACAGGCATATTATAATTCTTTTCAATTTCAGCAATGGCAGATACTTCACCTTTACCCAGTTCCTGACGATCCAGGGCAATAACCACACCAGCGGCGCTTGCTCCAGCCTCATTTATCAGGTTCAGCGACTCCCTGACTGAAGTGCCTGCAGAAATCACATCATCAATAATCATAACCCTGCCTTGCAGAGGCGCGCCGACAATTGTGCCGCCTTCACCATGATCTTTGACTTCCTTACGGTTGAAACTATAGGGTAGATCCCGTTTATGGTGATCGGCCAGAGCAATGGAACAGGCCGAAGCCAGGGGGATGCCTTTATAAGCCGGCCCGAACAGCATATCAAACTCAATACCGCTGTCCATCAGAGCTCTGGCATAAAAATGCCCCAGTTCAGCCAGGGAACCACCAGTATTAAACAGACCGCTATTAAAAAAATACGGGCTGAGGCGGCCGGATTTTAAAGTAAACTCACCAAAACGTAACACCCCGGTGTCCAGGGCAAATTTAATAAACTGTTTTTGATATTCCTGCATAATGCTGCTCTCATTTCTGTTCTGGTTGAATACTTATTTTTGACCATTAAGCTGATAATTTTCCTGCCGGGCCAGCCTGAATTATACCCTAAAGTGGGTTATAATAGCGGCTGTTTTTTATATGAGCACATTATGAAAATCATCTCTACCAATTTAAACGGCATCCGTGCAGCAGCCAAAAAAGGTTTTTTTGAGTGGATGCAGAAGGAAGATCCGGATGTGGTCTGTATCCAGGAAACCAAGGCCCAGATTGATCAATTATCCGATCCGGTATTTGCACCTGAAGGTTATCACCGCTATTTCTTTGATGCTGAAAAAAAAGGCTATAGCGGCACTGCCATCTATTCAAAAAAAGAACCTGATAAGGTTATTACCGGTCTGGGCTGGGACGTAGCCGATACGGAAGGCCGTTATATTCAGGCGGATTTTGGCAATCTCAGTGTGGCTTCCCTGTATCTGCCTTCTGGTTCCTCCAAAGATGAACGCCAGGTTCTTAAAATGGAGTTTCTGGACATATTGGAACCCATGCTTAAGGAAATGGCGCAGAGCCAACGCGATTATATTATCTGCGGTGACTGGAATATCGTGCATAAACGTATTGATATTAAAAATTTTAACGGTAATAAAAACCGCTCCGGCTGTTTACCGGAAGAACGGGCCTGGATGGACAAGCTGTTTGGTGATGAAATCGGCCTAGTGGATGCTTTTCGGGTACTTAATAAGGAACCGGAGCAATACACTTGGTGGTCCAACCGGGGTCAGGCCTGGGCCAACAACACGGGGTGGCGTATTGACTACCAGGTTATTTCTCCTTCTCTGGCAGACAAGCTGGAATCCACCTCTATTTATAAGGATGAGCGCTTTTCTGATCATGCCCCTATTATTATGAATTATAATTATGGGATTTAGCGGTATTAAGCTCCCCACCAAGAGCCACAAAAAACCGGAACACTGTCCATTATGCCGGTAGAAATTTCCTATCTTGCGGCTTTTATTGCCGGTTTACTCGGCGGTGTCCACTGTCTGGGCATGTGTGGAGGCATTGTCGGAGCCCTGACCTTTGGCATTAATCCGACCGCCGGAAACAATGCTAACTCCACTCTCCAGCCGCCTCAGCCGCCTAAAAACATCTATCCCTATCTGCTGGCCTATAATGGCGGACGCCTGTTCAGCTATACTCTGTCCGGGGTACTGGTAGGCGGTATCAGCATGATGGCTGCTAATCTGCCGCTGCTGAATAATATCCAGTTCGGCCTGCAGATTTTTGCAGCCCTGTTTATGATTGCCCTGGGTTTGTATATCGGTGGCTGGTGGGTTGGTCTGCGTAATATTGAGCGTGCTGGAGGTATGATCTGGAAACGTATAGAACCCATCAGTCGGCGCTTTATTCCGGTAAAATCCCCTTTTCAGGCGCTTATTCTGGGTGCTTTATGGGGCTGGTTGCCCTGTGGTCTGGTTTATACAATTTTATTCTGGTCCATATCCACCGGCAGTGCTATTGAAGGCGGTCTGCTGATGCTCAGTTTTGGCCTGGGTACACTGCCCATGTTGCTTGCAATGGGTGTCTTTGCTGCAAGCCTGACCAACTTTATCCGTAAAAAATGGGTTCGGTCTCTGGCCGGCATTATTATTATTGCCTTTGGACTGTTTTCCTTATTTAATATCAGTTTAAGGATACAGACCTGAGGCAAAATTAAAACTTCTTACTGAACTTAATGGTATATTTTTCCTGCCCGTGTTCAGGTTTTATATGAATAGTAAAGTTAACCTGTTCATGACTCTGCACCCCGACCTGGGCAATATAATATACCGCCTTACCTTCCTTTATTTCCTTAAAGTCCAGTTTACGGGACTGCCCCATCAGGTTTTTTAACTCTCCACTGACATCAGACTTAACGCCAACCGGAATACCCGCACCTTTTTTCATTACCGAAATATTGACCAGCGCATAGTTTTTACTGCGCTTAAGACCGTATTGCTTGGTCATTTCAGGGGACAGTGAGTCGGTAGGAAAAGCATTGTAATACACAATATGCTCATTATATTCTTTGGCATTTTCTGCCAGAGAGATGCCGCTTAGAAAAGCAGAAAGGATTAAAATCAGAATGGAAGTACGTGTTATTGTTGTTATATTCATACAACCTCCTTAAAGATTATCAGGTATGTAATATAGAGTAGATGTTATTCCAGTTTTATACAATGGGTAGTTTCCAGTATTAAAACAGGGTAACTATGCATGAGAAAATATGGATGAGAGGATCCGGCCGGACAGAACGTCGGGCCGGATTGAACAAAACTATTACCGAATCATGCTTTGGCAGCACGTCCTGCACGTTTACGCTCATTTTCAGTCAGTAAGCGTTTACGGATACGAATACTCTCTGGTGTTACTTCCACCAGTTCATCTTCATCAATAAATTCCAGAGCCTGTTCCAGGGTCATGGTGATGGGCGTAGTCAGAGTTACCGCTTCATCGGTGCCGGAGGCACGGACATTGGTCAGCTGTTTGGCTTTTAAAGGATTAACGACCAGGTCATTACTGCGTGAATGAATACCGATAATCATACCTTCATAAACATCCACCCCGTGACCGATAAACATTCTGCCGCGATCCTGCAGGTTAAACAGGGCAAAGCCCACTGAGGTACCCTGGGCATTGGAAATCAGTACACCATTATTACGTTTGGCAAACTCACCGGCAATCATGGGGCCGTAATGATCAAAGTTATGATAGAACAGGCCGCTGCCCGAAGTGGCAGTCATAAATTCAGTCTGAAAACCAATCAGGCCGCGGGAAGGCACAATATATTCCAGTCTGACCCGGCCTTTACCATCGGGTACCATGTTTTTGAGTTCGCCTTTACGCTCACCCATTTTTTCCATAATGGTACCCTGATGATGATCTTCTACATCCAGCATAACCTCTTCAAAAGGTTCGCTCATCACACCGTCTATTTCCTTGGTAATGACTTCAGGACGGGAAACCCCCAGTTCAAAGCATTCACGACGCATATTCTCAATAAGTACACCCAGATGCAGTTCACCGCGACCGGACACCCGGAACTTGTCCGGATCATCGGTCTGTTCTACCCGTAAAGCCACATTATGCAGCAGTTCTTTTTCCAGACGCTCCTTGATCTGACGGGATGTGACAAACTTGCCTTCACGCCCGGCAAAAGGTGAATTATTCACCTGGAAAGTCATGGTAACGGTGGGTTCATCCACGATCAGAGCAGGAAGAGCCTCTACGGCATTAGGATCACACAGGGTATCGGAAATATTCAGTCCATCAATACCACAAAATGCGATAATATCACCGGCCTGTGCTTCAGACACTTCAATGCGTTCCAGACCTTTAAAGCCAAAGACCTTCAGGACACGGCCTTTACGCTCATTGCCTTCACGGTCCACAATGACAACCTGAGCATTAGACTTAACCGTACCTTTCTTAATTCGCCCGATACCAATAACACCCATATAACTATTATAGTCCAGACTGATCACCTGCATCTGAAAGGGAGCATTGATATCCACATCCGGTGGAGACACTTTTTCCACAATCGTTTCAAACAGGGGTGTCATATCCCCTTCACGCACATCATCTTCTAAAGAAGCATAGCCGTTAATGGCTGAGGCATAAACCACAGGGAAATCCAGCTGATCATCGGTACCACCCAGGCGGTCGAACAAATCAAAAGTCTGGCCTATCACCCAGTCAGGACGGGCGCCGTCACGGTCAATTTTATTAACCACTACAATAGGATTCAGGCCCAGTTCAAATGCCTTCTGGGTCACAAAACGGGTTTGCGGCATAGGACCTTCAACCGCATCCACCAGCAGGCAGACACAGTCGACCATAGAGAGTACCCGCTCCACTTCACCACCAAAATCGGCGTGTCCCGGTGTGTCCACAATATTAATATGATAACCATTCCATTCAATGGCTGTATTTTTGGACAGAATCGTGATACCACGTTCCTTTTCTAGATCATTGGAGTCCATCATGCGCTCCGATACTTCCTGGTGCTCACCAAAGGTACCGGATTGTTTAAGCAGTTCGTCGACGAGAGTGGTTTTACCATGATCGACATGGGCAATAATGGCAATGTTTCTGATTTTACTAATATCTTTCACTGTGAAAGTCCAAAAATTAAGCTAAAGTTATAAATGGTGATAAAAAAAGCGGATAACAAATACTAATACCGGAAATTTTATATAAATCACCCGAGATTAAAATAACTGACTATTATAACGAATTACAGTCGACAAATCAGATAATTATTCACTTTCAGAGTGTTTTTAATGAAAATTAAAGATTTTTTTCAATAATCCGATACACTTTTTAAACGCACTGACTAAAACCAATCAATTAAAAATCAAAGAAGCCTAAATTCCAGAACTCAGGAGTGAACAATGACTACAACCGCAATGCAAACCAACACTTTGCAATCTTCTGCCCAGCCGGTATCTTCTAATCAATACGCTGATGGCTTAAAAGCTTTTACTTTCTGGATTTCCAATACCCTCTACGCCATTGATATTGCCCGGGTACTGACCATCAGCTAGGATATGAGTAATATCCAGTCCCTGCCTTCTCAGGCCAAGGGGCTGGTTGGCATGGTGGAATTTCAGGGCAGTGCAGTTCCGGTGCTGGATTTTGCTAATTTGCTGGGCTTTAATTCCGGGGTGGAAAAAAATGCCCAGCTTATCCAGTTACTCAATGAACGGGAAAAAGATCACGTTGAATGGATATCTTCCCTAGAAAATTCTCTGCTTAATGATGTACCTTTTACAAAAGCAAAAGATCCCCATAAGTGCGCTTTTGGGCAGTGGTATGATACGTTTAAATCCCAGGATGAAACCTTAATGGAAGTTCTGGCCGAATTTGATAAACCGCACAAACAGATCCATGCCATGGCAGACAAACTGCTGGATATGAAAAAGGACGGCGATCTGGATCACGCCTTAAGAATATTGCGCTCTGAACACAATGTTACCCTTAAACGCCTGATGAAACGCTTTGAACAGGCCCGAACTCACTTAAAGGAATCCTCCCGCCAAGTGTTATTATACGTCACTGAAGACGGTACCTCACCCACTGTAGCGTTGCGGATTGATGATATTAATGACGTAGTGGATTTTAAACCGGAACAGTTTAAGCCTATGGACCGGATTAATTCTATTTTAAATGGTGAAGCAGCAGAGTTGATAGTGGCTTATTTAAAACAGACTGATCAGGCCGACTGCCTGCTGATTGATACGACCAAGTTGATTAAACTGGCGCAGAATTAAATTTAACCTGTCTATTTGTTATCTAACCGTACCTGTCCGCAGTGTTCTGAAATAGACTAAATGGTTACAATTTAAGAAGCCTTAATGGGCTTTAATTTTCACTTTAAACACCACACCTTCCACTCCAGTTACTTCCACCTAAGTACCCTCTGGGGCATCTTCCCCCTGTACTTTCCAGATGGAATCATCCACCTTGATTTTACCCATACCGTTAACAATCGGTTCTACCAGGTTAAACGTCCGGCCGATATACTGTTCGGCCCAGCGGTTCAAATGCAGATCATTTGACTCAGTTTTAAAGCGCGTCTGAGCCTAGCGCCAGAAAATAATACTGGCAACGGATAACACGGCAAATAAAGTCATCTGGATCTGCCAGGATAAATCCAGCTGTGCCAGAATTCCAGGTGGATAATAAAGGGTTCCATTTTAATAGTCTCTCTAAAACAAATTTAAACACGCTGAGTAGTTACAACCTGGATTTATTTACAGGATGAGGGCATTTTTAAATTATATTTTTATCCTTCGCTCTTTTTGTTATAGACTTCTTTAGCCAGCTCACCAATTCCACCAATAGCACTGATCACCCCGGAAGCTTCCAGAGGCATAAATAGCAGTTTCTGATTATCCGCCATACCGATTTCTTTTAAGGCATCTACATATTTGGTGGCTACAAAGTAATTAATAGCATTAATATCGCCCTTATCAATGGCCTGAGAAACTACCAGAGTAGCCCGGGCCTCAGCTTCTGCCAGTCGCTCCCGTGCTTCTGCTTCACGAAAGGCCGCTTCTTTCTCACCTTCTGCTTTTAGAATGGCACCCTGCTTTTCCCCCTCAGCCCGTAGAATTTCCGCCTGACGTTCACCTTCTGCTTCCAGAATACTGGCCCGCTTTTCCCGCTCTGCTTTCATCTGCCTGGCCATGGCATCCACCAGATCCATGGGCGGTGCAACTTTAATCTCTATCCGGGTGACCTTCACACCCCAGGGGGTAGTGGCATCGTCCACTACCGACAGGAGTTGGGTGTTAATTTCATCCCGCCTGGACAATAATTCATCCAGATCCATAGAGCCCATTACAGTTCTGATATTGGTCATGGTCAGGTTTAAAATGGCATGCTCCAGGTTATTCACTTCATAAGAGGCCTTGGCACTGTCCATGGCCTGAAAAAATACCACCCCATCCACTTTGACCATGGCATTATCTTTAGTAATGATTTCCTGTGAAGGAACATCCATAACCCGTTCCATCATATTTACCCGCTGACCAATAGAGTCCATTACCAGTACAATAAAATTCAGACCCGGTCTTAATGAGCGGGTATATCGTCCAAAGCATTCCACGGTATATTCCATACCCTGATCCACTTTTTTGACCCCTAAAACAATCAGCACAATAACCAGTGCCAGCAAACCTATCACAAATGCATCCATTCCTGTTCCTCCAGATTACGGTTTTAATTTTTTATTCGCTAAGCAAAGACTAACCGACAAGTCACCCCACTTCAAGTAAAACCTTAAACCTGTAAAGTGAACACTGATGATCAGGCCGCAATCTGCTATGATACGCCGAATAGAAGACACTAAAAGCAATTAAGACCAGGACAGAAAAACTACACATATGGCAGAAAGAAACTATGTAAAACCACCCAAGCGCCTGATGCGTCATGTGGGAAGGGCAATAGCTGATTTTGATATGATTAAAGACGGTGACCGCATCCTGCTGGGGGTTTCCGGTGGCAAGGATTCTCTATCCTTATTACTGATCCTGCACCACCTGAGCCAGTATGCACCGGTAAAGTTTCAGCTGGGTGCCGTCACGGTCGACCCCATGATTGAAGGCTTTGATCCATCGCCCTTAAAAGACTACCTGAAACAACTGGGCATCCCCTATTTTTACCAGCAGCAGGCCATTCTGGAACAGGCTGAGAATTCTATGGACGGCGATTCCTTCTGCTCTTTCTGCTCAAGGATGAAGCGCGGCATCCTGTATAATACGGCCAGAAAAGAAGACTACAATCTTCTGGCTCTGGCCCAGCATCTGGACGACCTGGCTGAAAGCTTCCTGATGTCTGCCTTCCATAACGGCAAGCTGCAGACCATGAAAGCCAACTACACCATTGGAGCCGGGGACTTACGGGTAATCCGCCCCCTGGTTTACGCCCGTGAAAGCTTAACCACTGTCTATGCCGAAGCAGCCGGTTTGCCGGTTATCCCGGACAGCTGCCCGGCCTGTTTCAGCATGCCGACTCAGCGTGAACATATGAAACAGCTTCTGGCTCAGGAAGAACAGCATAATAAGAGTTTATTCAGTAGTTTGTTAAAGACTTTAAAACCGTTAATGGCGGTTGATCATACATAAACCCAATTAATCTTATCATGAAAGATAAACTAAACCGCTTAGTATCAGGCTCGCCTTGTGCTTTTATGAAGTTTCGGCAGCATGGACGGGTTTACGGCGTCTTCATAAAAGCACAAGGCGAGCCTGATACGGACTTAATTCATACCCACTAAAACACTTTATTCCTCAACAATCTCATAATCATGAGTAATATCCACCGTCTGAGCCAGCATAATAGAGGCGGAGCAATATTTGGTCGCGGATAATTCTACTGCACGCTTAACCATTTTCTCTTTTAACTCTTTACCCGTAACAATAAAGTGAATATGAATTTTAGTAAAAACCTTAGGGTCAGTTTCCGCACGTTCCGCACTCAGTTCGGCAACACAATCAGTCACATTCTGACGTGAACGCTGCAGGATCAGCATAACATCAAAAGAAGTACAGCCTCCCAGGCCCATCAGCATCATTTCCATGGGACGGATACCCAGGTTTTTACCGCCCAGTTCCGGCGGGCCATCCATGACCACTGCATGCCCGCTGCTGGACAGCCCCATAAACATTACATTTTCAACCCATTTAATTCTTACATTCATTACTTAACCTTCACTCATAGGTATGTCTTTAAGGATTTTATCATTTCGTTTCAATAGTTTACCCATCAGGATGTAACTCCATAATTAGGTTCTACACCAAACTGATAAAGTCCAGTAGACTTATCTCGTTTAGGATGAGCTCTGCCAGCATTTTCTTTCAGGAAAAAATATGTTCTTTCAAGCACATCCGTTAATTGTTTTCGTTTATGTTTAACAATGGATTCCAATAATGAATACCACCAGTAAACGGTTGTTTTGGAGACCGTCAACGTTGACATCGCCATTTGGTAAAATTGTTCTATGCTACTGCATATAAAGCATTTCAGCATAGTCGCGATTAAACTGCTCCAAACCAAAGCTTCCATCAATGCGCAATTACTGGTTTGAAACACCTGCAAGTTATTATGAGACTTGCACTCTTTAAATAACAACTCAATCTGCCAGCGTAAACGATATAACTGACTGATTTGTGTCGCTGAAAACTGTTCTGCATTCAGATTTGTAACTAAAAATGTATGCCTTTTTTCTTTGGGGCTCCAGATTGCAATCAGCCTTGTTTCTCTGCCATCAATCTCCACAATCATATCAATTAATTGTCGTTTTGGCAGAGATTTTACCAAATCAGACAATGGTTTAGTTCTTTTGCTAACGACTTGCCCATCTTCTCTGATGGCTCAGTGAACCGCTATCATGGAACGTCTCATTGCACGTAAAATATAATACCCTCCATGGTCATCTGTTTCATTAATCAGTTGACCTGAATAGTAGCCACGGTCACCTGATAATAACTGATTTTCCAGTTCATGAACGTCTGGTAACTCTGCTCGTTCTGAAAAACTATCCGGTGTCAGTGTGCTTTTTTCTATGCCTCCGGTTTTTAAGTCGTAGGTGACATGCAATTCCACGGCTGCCGGACTAATTGCTGTAAATCGCTCGGGATAATTCTTTTTCAGTGCCTTATGGATAGCAAATGAACTGCCATCCCGGATAAGTAATTTATCAAAACTGGCCAGAACAGGATGATTACATTTCAGTTTTGTATTTACCCGGTGATTAAAAACTTTATCTGCAACATCTCTCATCAATTGCGCAAATTCAGGTTTTGCTAATTGATTATGAAAGGGCTTATAACGGACATTTTTATTCGTTAACTGGTTAAAGTAACGATGAATTTCCGAAAAATGCCTTGTCTCTTTATCACCCATAGCCGTAATCATACTCACTATTAGCTGAAAAGGGGGTATCTGTCTTAATCGTTGGGAAAAACCTATGCTTTTGCCCGGTTTATTAAGTTTCTTTTCACTCAATACGACTTTTAGTTTTTTTGATAATGGGGTTCTTTTCATTTGAACCCTTTTTGTTGATAAATAATTGCCTGAATAACAACTATTTGATCATCAAATTGGCTTCATTTCAACTCCTAAAAATCATACCTATGAACTTTCACTTTCAATATTGGCTCTTAACATTAGCGGTTTTAATTTTTACTTTTAATAAAATAACGGATAAATTAGTCTAACATGGATTATTTCACAAAAAACCGAATAATATCCACAAATACAAGCCATTAAATGTGAAATGCTCGAAAGATTTTCTATTAAAACATCACACTTTTTAATTTTCGTACTATGCTAATAAATTAAGAAAAGTGGACTTTCTACATACGGGACTCTAAGAGCCCGACAGAGTACAATACAGAAACGTACTTATAGACTGTCTCCACTTGCCAGTTCATGGTAACAGCATTAAAAAAAAGCAGATTGATATGTCGATTGTAAATTTAAAAGAAGAAAACCCAGCGATCACCGAATTTCTCACTTATTGTCACAAACGCAAATACCCGGCTAAAAAGACGATTATCCATGCCGGAACTGAATCCAACACCCTGTACTATCACCCTGTACTATATTGTTAAAGGCTCAGTTTCTGTCTTACTGGAAGACAAGGATGACCATGAAATTGTGCTCGATTATCTCAATGACGGTGATTTTTTCGGGGAAATGGGCCTGTTTTCTGAACCTTCTAACCGCAGTGCCTGGGTAAAAGCCCGTACTGATAGTGAAATTGCAGAAATATCTTATGCCAAATTTAACAGTTTAAGGCAAGATCTGCCTGATGTCCTGTTTGAAATATCCACCCAAATTGTCAACCGGCTGCGTAAAACCAGCCGAAAAGTCTGCAATCTGGCCTTTCTGGATGTTACCGGGCGCATTGCCGGTACCCTACTGGAACTGGCCAAACAACCCGATGCCATGACCCATCCGGACGGCATGCAGATTAAGATCACCCGTCAGGAGTTGGGTAAAATCGTTGGCTGTTCCAGAGAAATGGCTGGCCGTGTACTGAAAATACTTGAAGAACAGGAGCTTATCCATGTTAAAGGCAAAACCATTGTTATCTTTGGTACTCGATAAACAGTTATTGCCATTCTGATTATTGGCTATTTAATTAGCCGTCTTACTATCTATGGAAACAATACATGAGTCTTGAAATTGACTACTATTCTGATGTCCTGTGTATCTGGGCTTATTCTGCAAAAATAAAAATTGATGAAATAAAAAAACAGTTCTGCGATCAGGTGAATATTAATTATCGCTATACCCCACTATTTGTTGATATGCACGCCATGCTGGAAAAAAACTGGGCTGAGAAAGGCGGTCTGCCGGCGTATAACCAGATGATGCATAAACTGGGCGGCATGTTTCCCTATGTAGAAATTCACCCTGACATCGGCCTGAAAAACCTGCCTCATTCTTCCGCCTGCTGTCACCATTTTATAAAAGCGGTGGGTATTCTCAAACAGCGGGGAGAAATCCAGTCTCAGGATAAAGACAATACCCTGCTGGAACAGATTGACTAGCGGATCCGCCTGGGCTATTTTTGTGATGCAGAAGATGTCTCACAGCTGAGCATTATGCTCTCCTACGCTGAGCAGTTAGATATTCCCCAGGATAAGCTGGAAGTGGTGCTCAACAGCTGTGAAGCCATGGCGGCTCTGGCCTCCTGTACGACCGATGATAAACAGAAAACCATTGACGGCAGTCCCAGCTTTGTACTCAATGAAGGCCGCCAGAAGCTCTACGGCAATATTGGTTATCACATTATAGAAGCCAATATAAAAACCCTGCTGGAAAAACCGGACGACAAGCCGTCCTGGTATTAATTATTATCTCTTAGGCTGATGACAGATACATGAAAAAAATATTCCTGGTTCTATTTGTTTTAACAGTGCTTACCCTGGCTGCTCTCAAGGGTAGTTTATGGTATCTGACCGAGCAGTTTATTGAACACCAGATTGCACAGGCCAAACCCTTTGAAACCTCTCTTGCCGGCAGTGCAACTGTCCATAAGCTTAAAGTCTATATTCCTTTGGTTGATGAATCCATCCACATTGACTCTATTAGATTTACAGCACCCGATCTGATTAGCCTGCTAACCATGGACAGCCAGATCCAGGACGGTCAACTGCCGGAAGCACTGAATTTAATTGTAAAGGGCATCAACATTAGTTTAAACGGTAAAATTATGCAGTTGCTGGATAATCCGGATATGGAACCCTCTCAGGTAGAAGTATTTTCCACCCTGGCCTGCGGTGATATCTATCGAATTGGCAGTAAAGCATTGTCAAAAATGGGTTATGATGAACTCGTCAGTGATCTGGTTTTAAGTTATCAGTACCAGCCCAACCTGAAAAAACTGTCTTATATCATCCAGTACCATACTCATGATATGACCAATTTTAATATCTCTGGTGATCTGTCTGGTATCAGCAGCCTTAACGACTTTAAAAAAGGTACGGTTCAACCAGGTAAGTTGATTGTGGAAATCATTGATAATTCCTATATTGAACGTAAAAACTGTTTCTGCGCCAACGAGGAAAAGCTGGAGGTTGCAGACTATATTAACCTGAATTCTGGATAAGAACTAAAAAATATTGAACTAAATGCCTGTTTCTCGATCAGATCATTTAATGACCAAATCAAATGAATTTGAACAAGGAACAGGCAAGTGACTACTATAGATGAATTGTATTGTAATATTGATGATTTCAACCAGGTCTTTTATCCTGAATGGGAAAAAACACTGCTGGAATCCGGTGATAAAAAGAGAAGACGACAAGGTGTAATGAGCCCCAGTGAACTGATGACTATCCTGATTAACTTTCATCAGTCACATTACAAAGATTTTAAGAGTTATTATTTATGCCATGTGCATCAACATCTTAGGAAAGAGTTTCCAAATTTATTGAGCTATACCCGTTTCCTGGGAGTGATGTCATCGGTACTGGTGCCATTATGCGCTTACTTTACTCATTGCAAAGGAAAGCCCACCGGAATTGCCTTTGTTGATGCGAGCAGCATTAAAGTATGCCACAACATTCGCATACCCAGGCATAAAGTCTTTGATGGTGTTGCTCAGCGAGGCAAATCGACCATGGGGTGGTTCTATGGGTTTAAACTTCACCTGATCATTAATCATAAAGGTGAAATACTGGCCACTAAATTGACGGCCGGTAATGTAGATGACAGAAAACCGGTTCCTGAAATGGCCAAAGACTTATATGGAAAGCTTTATGGTGACAAAGGCTATGTCTCCAGTCTTTTAAGTGATGAACTGTTTGAACAGGATGTCGGGCTTATTACCAATGTCAGACGAAACATGAAACCACGAGCCATTGCATTGTGGGATAAGATTATGCTGAAAAAACGTTTTATAATTGAAACGGTTAATGAGCAGCTAAAAAATATTACACAGATTGAACATTCACGTCATAGAAGCGTAAGTGGTTTTATGTTGAACCTTATTGGTTCTCTGATTGCCTATTGTCATAAAAAAGACAAGCCGACAATCAGAATAGATGAGAGTGATATGAAAACTCTCTGTATTTAGGTAAATGACTGGGTTCTTATCCAGATCTCAGGTTATATTAATAAACACCTGACCCAGGTGAACGAATACCTGGCTTCTTTTGGTATTAAACCTGAAGAAGGACTGTTAAATGCCTATAAAAAAGTTCTGCAGACATCCGGAGCCATCAGTTTTGAAACTGATTTAAGCAAGCTGAACGGGTTGCAGGAAATACAGGCCTTTATGCCTAATGATCTGATCCAGTTTATCCGTCTTAAACTGTATGTGGACGGAAAGCGTATTAATGAAATCTCCATTGATATTGATAAGGATAAGCAGGCAGAAGTTGCCAATAGTGGTGAAATTAAGCTGGAAACACCGGATCAGATAAAGAAAAAGAAAGTTCTGATCATAAAGAAATACCGGCCGGTTGCCGTAGCCAACCTGAAAAACTTTAAAGGCTACCGGGTTAAAATAGCAACTGTTAAAGGCAAGCACTACAAGGGTATACTGAAAATCCGAGATGCTTATTATATTGAAGTGATAGACCGCATGCACTCAGGCAATATTACGTATCCGGTTCATATCGATGATATTAAATCAGCTCAGGTGTTTTTTTAATACCATATAAATGGCTGAGCTTAATAGTGTCAGTTCCTCTGTACTGATAATATAGGGCGGCATAATATACACCAGCTTATTAAAGGGGCGCACCCAGACCCCGGCCTCCACAAATGCCGCCTGCAGCTGCTGCATATTAACCGGCTGTTTCACTTCCACTACGCCAATAGCGCCTTTAATCCGTACATCAGCTACCGCAAAGAGTTGACGACAGGGTTCAAGCTCCTCTTTTAACTGCTGTTCAATACGCTTAATATTCACCTGCCAGTTGAAACTGAGTAAAAGCTCAATACTGGCATTGGCAACGGCACAGGACAGCGGATTGGCCATAAAGGTCGGGCCGTGCATTAAAACACCGGAACCGTCCGCACTGATCCCATCCACCACTTTTTTGCTGGTCATGGTGGCAGCCAGAGTCATATATCCTCCGGTTAAGGCTTTGCCCAGACATAATATATCAGGCACAATAGCTGCCTGCTCATACGCAAAAAGACTCCCTGTCCGGCCAAACCCCGTGGCAATTTCATCCAGAATCAAAAGTACCTGGTACCGATCACATAGTACTCTTAACTGCTGGAGATAGTCTGCACAGTAAAAATGCATGCCTCCCGCGCCCTGTACAACAGGCTCAATAATCACCGCACAGATGGCATCCTGATTTTGATTGAGCAGACTTTCCAGTTCCACAATATTAGTGGAACCATCAGCATTACATTCTGGCTGCGGGGCAAATAGATGTTGCGGAAGAATATCCCTGAACATACTGTGCATACCGTTAACAGGATCACAAACCGACATACCACCCAGAGTATCGCCATGATAACCACCCCGAACCGTAAGCAGTTTCTGTTTATTCTTAAAGCCCTGAGCATACCAGTACTGTATGGCCATTTTAATAGCTACTTCCACAGATACCGAGCCGGAGTCAGCAAAAAAAACATACTGCAGAGGTTCCGTCGTTAAATCAACCAGCTTTTGAGCCAGTTCCACAGCCGGGCGATGGGTGAGGCCGCCAAACATAATATGCGACATAGACTTAAGCTGCAGTTCAACAGCCTCATTTAACACCGGATGATTATAACCATGAATAGCTGCCCACCAGGAGGACATACCGTCAATCAGTTCACGGCCATCGGTCAGTTTAATGCGCACCCCCTGAGCCGATGCCACAGCATAACAGGGCAGCGGTTCTGTCATACTGGTATAGGGATGCCAGATATGTTCCCGGTCATAAGCCAGAAGCGAATCGGTATTACTAAGAGGTGTATTGTTTTGCAACGGCATTTTAATGGCCACGGCGTTAACCGCCCTGTTAATCAGGCATTAAATAATTCAGCCAGTTTTTCACCCGGCTGTTCGGCACGCATAAAGGACTCACCCACCAGAAATGCATTAACCTTGTGCTGACGCATCAGAGCCACATCTTCAGGTAGGTGGATAGCGCTTTCAGTAACCACAATCCGATCTTCCGGGATCATATCCAGCAGTTCTATTGTAGTATTAAGCGTGGTTTCAAAGGTTCTTAAATTGCGGTTGTTAATACCCATTAAACGGGTGGACAGTTTCAGCGCTCGTTCCAGTTCCTGTTGATCATGCACTTCCACTAGTACATCCAGCCCCAGTTCATGAGCTAGGGATGAAAACTCACTGAGCTGAGTGTCACTGAGACAGGCCACAATCAGCAAAATAGCATCAGCACCAATCAGGCGAGCTTCATATATCTGGTAAGGATCAATCACAAAATCCTTGCGCAGAACTGGCAGGCTGCAGGCATTGCGGGCTTCCTGCAAATAAGCATCACTGCCCTGAAAAAAATCAATATCGGTCAGCACCGAAAGACAGGCGGCACCGCCCTTTTCATAGGACTGAGCAATTTCTGCCGGGACAAAGTTTTCCCGGATCAGTCCCTTGCTGGGTGAGGCTTTTTTTATTTCTGCAATAACTGCAGGTTTTCCAGTGTTAATTTTATTTTCTATGGCAGTTACAAAACCCCGGGTATCGGCCATATCCTGTATGGCTGAAATAATACTGTCCAGAGGACGTCTAGTACATAGGGCATCCACTTCTTCGTGTTTGCGTTTTAGAATTTTAACCAGGATGTCGGGGGTTTTTGGGGTTGTCATTTTTTTGGGTTCAGGTGTTAGGTTTTAGCGTTTAGCGTTTAGCGTTTAGCGTTTAGCGTTTAGCGTTTAGCGTTTAGCGTTTAGCGTTTAGCGTTTAGCGTTTAGCGTTTAGCGTTTAAAATTATACAGGTTCTGGTTTATGATTGGGTACATTTATTTTTTTATTTGTATCCATCTTTTTTTATTCCCTCTCCCTTTGGGAGAGGGTTCTTTTTAATTACTAAATGATTGTGTCAATTTGGCCAGTTGGTCCAGTTTTTCTCTGGCGGCGCCGGAGCTTATTATATCTCTGGCTTTATTTACGCCCTCTTCCAGGGTGTCAGCCAAGCCGGCGCAATAGATGGCGGCACCGGAATTCAAGGTGACGATATCACGGGCGGCGCCGGGTGTGTCGCTGAGTACGGACTGTACCATAGCCAGAGACTGTTCTGCTCCGTCCACTATAATATCTTCAATTGTACTGCAGGACATACCGAACTGTTCGGGGTTAATGGTGTACTGTTTTATCTGGCCCTTATTGAGTTCGCAAACATAAGTATCTCCAGCCATGCTGATCTCATCCATACCATCAGCAGAATGCACCACCATAACATGTTCACTGCCGAGGTTTTTCAATACTATGACCAATGGTTCCAGCCATTTTTTAGCAAAGACACCCAGCAGCTGATTAACGGCACCGGCCGGATTGGTCAGCGGGCCCAGCAGGTTAAAAATGGTGCATATCCCCATTTCCTTACGCGGCCCTATAGCGTGTTTCATGGCGCTGTGATGCAGCGGGGCAAACATAAAGCCAATACCCAGATCTTTTATACATTGTTCTACCTGGTGGGCAGAGAGGTTCAGATTAATTCCGGCTGCTTCCAGAATATCGGCACTGCCAGATGTGCTGCTTACCGAACGGTTACCGTGTTTAGCCACTGTAGCACCGGCGGCGGCCACGACAAAGCAAGATGTAGTGGATACATTAAAGGTATGCAGGCCGTCTCCGCCGGTACCGACAATATCCACTACATGGGAGCCCTCTGCTTTGACCGGGGTTACCAGTTCACGCATGACACTGGCAGAAGCAGTGATTTCATCTACCGTTTCCCCTTTCATACGCAGGGCCACCAGCAGACCGGCAATCTGTGCTGACGTAGCACCTCCGGTCATAATCTGGCGCATGACTTTTTCCATATCCAGGATGGCAATATCTTCGCCTTCTACGGCTTTTGCCAGTGCGGTTTTTATATTCATGGTTTTGTATCCAGAAAATTCTGCAGTATTTCATGCCCATGCTGGCTTAAAATTGATTCAGGATGAAACTGCACGCCTTCAATCGGCATGGTTTTATGTTTTACACCCATAATTTCATCCATCTGGCCGTCATCCGTTTCTGTCCAGGCGGTGATTTCCAGACAGTCCGGCAGAGTTTCTTTTTCAATGACCAGTGAGTGGTAACGAGTGGCTTCAAAAGGTGATTCCAGACCTTTAAATACCCCTTGGTTATTATGATGCATCATGGAGGTTTTACCATGCATAATTTGTCTGGCATGCACAATTTTACCGCCAAAGGCCTGACCAATACTCTGATGCCCCAGACATACCCCCAGAATAGGCAGTTTGCCTGCAAAATAATGAATGGCCTCAATGGAAATACCCGCCTCATTGGGCGTACAGGGTCCCGGTGATATCATCAGGTGATCGGGATTTAATGTGGCAATTTCCTCAACAGTAATTTCATCATTGCGGAATACCTTAACGTCCGCTTTAAGCTCGCCCAGATACTGCACCAGGTTATAAGTAAAGGAGTCATAATTATCAATCATTACCAGCATAATTATTCCTCCCCGCACTGACTGTTAACATTGGAATCCAGCCCGCATTCTGCCATGGCTACGGCACGGAAAACGCCGCGCCCCTTGTTCATGGTTTCGTCCCATTCATTTCTGGGTATGGAGTCAGCCACAATACCTGCCCCTGCCTGTATATGCAGTTGTTTATTTTTAATAACAGCGGTACGGATGGCAATGGCGGTATCCATATTGCCGGACCAGGAGATATAGCCCACTGCACCGGAATAGATACCCCGCTTCACCGGCTCCAGTTCATCAATAATTTCCATAGCACGGATTTTCGGCGCACCACTGACCGTACCGGCCGGAAAGGTAGCTTTTAAGGCGTCCATGACACTCATATCTTTTTTAAGCTCACCTTCTACATTGGAAACAATATGCATAACATGAGAATAACGCTCAATAATCATTTTATCAGTCAGTTTTACGGTACCGATTTCTGACACCCGGCCGGCATCGTTACGACCCAGATCAATCAGCATCAGATGTTCAGCCAGTTCCTTGGGATCGGATAATAATTCCTGCTCCAGTTGTTTGTCTTCAGCTTCTGTTTTGCCTCTGGGACGAGTGCCGGCAATAGGACGAACGGTGATCTTGCCGTCTTCCACCCGGGTCAGAATTTCCGGTGATGAGCCGACAATATGAAACTCATCCAGATCTAGAAAATACATATAGGGAGACGGATTCAGACTACGCAGAGCCCGGTACAAATCCAGCGGCGGGGCATTAAAAGGTATGGACAGACGCTGGGATATAACCACCTGCATGGCATCCCCTTCCACAATATACTCCTTAATGCGAGCCACGGCTTTTTCAAAGCCGTCCTGGGTAAAACCGGATACAAAGTCAGCTTCCCTGACCTTTGTAACCTGAGTATGAGGCTTATAGGCGGTATCAGAACTACGCAGACGCAGAGCCAGTTCCTTAAGACGCTGCGTAGCCTGCGCCCATGCCTGTTCAATATCGGTATCGGCATCCATATGAGCATGCACAATCAGGTACAGCTTGCCGCTAAGGTTATCAAATACAAGAACCTCTTCAGATACCATTAATAAAATATCCGGGGTTCCCAGAGAATCGTCCTTGCTGGTATTTTTTAAGCGCTGCTCAATATAACCAATGGTTTCATAGCCAAAATAGCCTACCAGACCGCCGGTAAAACGGGGCAGATTGCTTTGTTCGGATAAGTGTTCAGGAATTTTATACTGGGCCTGAAACTGTTCTATCCAGGACAGAGGATCGGGATCGGTCAGTTCTTCTATAACCTGATTATTTTCCACTACCTGGATCTGTTCATTACAAACTTTAATAATGGTCTGACAGGGTAAACCAATAATAGAATAGCGGCCCCATTTTTCACCGCCCTGTACCGATTCCAGAAGATAGGAATACGGACCTTCGGCCAGTTTTAAATAGGCACTTAGAGGAGTATCCAGATCGGCAAGGATTTCGTAAACCACCGGGATGCGGTTATAGCCTTCCCCGGCCAGTCTGGTAAATTGTTCTTTAGTGACAATAGACATAAGTTACTCAATAATAATTTAGTTTAGATGTGGTGTTTTTTATAACACTCTTTATAACAGCGTATTTCAGCTTAACTGTTTAAGTAGTTCAACCTGAATAATACCGTTTTAAGCCTGACATCAAGCCAGGTTTAAAGCGGCTGATTGTTCTGGTTTGATAAAATATCCCATCAAACCGGAAATAATTTTGAGCCACAAAAGCCGGAGCTTATTGAGGATCTTTCTTAAGTTATGTCCAGCGGCTACCATAACCACATTAATGGCATCACCGACTGCACCTTTGAGGTAGCAGCGATCTAAACGGCCATCGTTTTTCATATGACCAATTTCAGGCTCAATCGCACTGCGCCGTTTTAATGCCTTTTTAATACTTTGGGTAACGCCTCGCTTCTGACCTGAGATAAAAACTTTAGTGTCTTTTACTTCATGTCCACGATAACCTCGGTCAACAAAGCACTGTTCCGGCTGTACGGCTGTAAACTGTTTTATTTGTTCCAGTTGTGGCAGCAAGGTATGTCCATCATAAGGATTGCCCGGACAACTTTGAGCGCCAATAACAAAGCCTTCCTTGTTAGTTACCGCGATACTGGCTTTAACTCCAAATTCATAAGGCTTATGAGCTTTGCCTTTACTGATACACTCAACTTCAGGAGCATGTAAACTGTAAAGCTTGTTCTTACTGTGCTGCTCCTGCTCAATCAGTTTCTGAGCCTGTTTTAGAGCTACTTCAAACAGAGACTGAATATCAACAGAATAGTTGGGCAGTTGTCGTTCAATATCCCGTTTAACACGACCTAAACGGGATTTCAGTTTATTGTTCATTTTCTTCATGCGTTTAAACTGTTTTGCATGTGCATAACGACTGGCCATTAGTACATATTGCGGCCCAACCCGATTATAGTTCTGGCACAGTTTAATACCGTGCTCTTTGGACAGTTTAATCAGGTTTTCTCTGGCTTTGCTCAGGAGCTTTGAATCGGTTGGAAAAGCGATGTTCTTTTCCTGTACGGTAGTATCTACCGTGACTTTCTTTAAACTGCCGGGCTTTATGGTTTTACTCTTTAGTCCGGCTTTAATGGTTTCAATCAGTAATTTTTCACTGCCTGACTTACCCGGCCGGTTACGCCATTTGGTCATGGTCGTAGGGTGTATGGGCATCTTATGCTGAAAGTATTCTTCTCCACAGAAATACTGCCAGTACGGATTTTCTGTCCAGCCTTTTACTACCTGTTCATCCGATAAATCATGAAGGTGTTTCAGGTAATGCAATCCTGCAATCAATCGAGTGCGTATGGCAGGAGCACCTTTAGTGGATACAAACAAAGCGCCCCATTCTTTATCAGGACTTTCCCAGTCTATGGGTTTTGATAACTTAATCAACTCATGGTTTATGTCCAGCATGTTTTCAAGGCGCATCCTGAACAGGTCTTCCTGAGGTATTTTTGGCTGTTTCTCTGGCTTCATTTTGGTCTGGAAATTTGCAAGGTAATAAGGCTTATTTTACCAAAAACCTGCAAATTTAACACCCATAATTCGCCAACATTTCTTTATAAATCAATGTGCTATGATTTATTCAGGTCGGACTAAGTAAATGTTTAACGCCACCATCGTTCTTTTAACTGATTGTTATTGAGTAAATTCATGTTTGGTATTTTTATATGAGTTTTAGAAAGCTATCACAGGTATGTCTTTAAGGATTTTATCATTTCGTTTCAATAGTTTACCCATCAGGATGTAACTCCATAATTAGGTTCTACACCAAACTGATAAAGTCCAGTAGACTTATCTCGTTTAGGATGAGCTCTGCCGGCATTTTCTTTCAGGAAAAAATATGTTCTTTCAAGCACATCCGTTAATTGTTTTCGTTTATGGTTAACAATGGATTCCAATAATGAATACCACCAGTAAACGGTTGTTTTGGAGACCGTCAACGTTGACATCGCCATTTGGCAAAATTGTTCTATGCTACTACATATAAATCGTTTCAGAATCGTCGCGATTAAACTGCTCCAAACCAAAGCTTCCATCAATGCGCAATTACTGGTTTGGAACCCCTGCAAGTTATTATGAGACTTGCACTCTTTAAATAACAACTCAATCTGCCAGCGTAAACGATATAACTGGCTGATTTGTGTCGCTGAAAACTGTTCTGCATTCAGATTTGTAACTAAAAATGTATGCCTTTTTTCTTTGGGGCTCCAGATTGCAATCAGCCTTGTTTCTCTGCCATCAATCTCCACAATCATATCAATTAATTGTCGTTTTGGCAGAGATTTTATCAAATCAGACAATGGTTTAGTTCTTTTGCTAACGACTTGCCCATCTTCTCTGGTGGCTCGGTGAACCGCTATCCTGGAAAGTTCATTAATCAGTTGACCTGAATAGTAGCTATGGTCACCTGATAATAACTGATTTTCCAGTTCATGAATGTCTGGTAACTCTGCTCGTTCTGAAAAAACTATCCGGTGTCAGTGTGCTTTTTTCTATGCCTCCGGTTTTTAAGTCGTAGGTGACATGCAATTCCACGGCTGTTGGACTAATTGCTGTAAATCGCCCGGGATAATTCTTTTTCAGTGCCTTATGGATAGCAAATGAACTGCCATCCCGGATAAGTAATTTATCAAAACTGGCCAGAACAGGATGATTACATTTCAGTTTTGTATTTACCCGGTGATTAAAAACTTTATCTGCAACATCTCTCATCAATTGCGCAAATTCAGGTTTTGCTAATTGATTATGAAAGGGCTTATAACGGACATTTTTATTCGTTAACTGGTTAAAGTAACGATGAATTTCCGAAAAATGCTTTGTCTCTTTATCACCCATAGCCGTAATCATACTCACTATAAGCTGAAAAGGGGTTATCTGTCTTAATCGTTGGGAAAAACCTATGTTTTTGCCCGGTTTATTAAGTTTCTTTTCACTCAATACGACTTTTAGTTTTTTTGATAATGTGGTTCTTTTCATTTGAACCCTTTTTGTTGATGAATAATTGCCTGAATAACAACTATTTGATCATCAAATTGGCTTCATTTCAACTCCTAAAGATCATACCTATGAGAAAGTTATAACAGTTATTTATAATGATTCAGTCTATCTTACCGTAACTGCCTACAGAGGCTATATTTCCGGGGCGCTCAAGTACATCCATGTATCGGTTTAGAACTTTTCAAAACTTGTTTTGTAAAAAGTTCTTATCCTGGTGATTGTGAAAACATCCATGTTTTCAAAACCCCGTAAATATAGCCTCTGCAGTCAGTCACTCTACGGTATATTAAATTATTTTTATAACAGCTCTTTTAATTCCACCATAGAGTCAATCACCGCATCAGGATTAGCCTCACGGATATCCACACCGTGGTTATAGCCGTAACTCATACAGATGATCTGAAAACCAGCAGCACGGGCAGCTTTAACATCAGAGATGGAATCGCCCAGCATTAGTGAATCTTCCGGAGCCACGCCCAGTTTTTCTGCTGAATAAAGTAAAGGCATGGGATCCGGCTTTTTCTTTTCCAAGGTATCACCACTGACCACTGACTCAAAGTAATCAAATAAACCCAGATCCTTTAATAAGGGATGGGTAAATTCTGCAGATTTATTGGTCACACAGCCCAACTTGTAGCCGGATGCTTTAAGGTATTCAACACTCTCTTTAACACCGGGATACAGACAGCTGCGTTTGGAGGTATTTTCTTTATACAGCTCCATAAAAATGGGATAACCTTTATTGAACAGCTCTTCATCGGGTTCACCCTCAAGCTGACCAATCAGGGCACGCCGAACCAGACACTCTACGCCGTTACCCACCCAGTGGCGTACTTCACCTTCGCCATAAGGTGTCATACCCAGTTGCTTAAGCATTTCATCGACGCAATAGGCCAGATCCGGTACACTGTCCACCAAGGTCCCATCGACATCAATAAGGACCATTTTCGGTTTTCTAATCATCTGAAACGACTCGCTGTTATTTGCCGACTTTGGCTAATTCAGCACGCATCTGATCGATAGTGGCCTTATAGTCTTCGGTATTAAAAATAGCAGAACCGGCAACAAACATATCGGCACCGGCTTCAGCAATTTCAGCAATATTATTAACCTTAACACCACCGTCAATTTCCAGACGAATGTCATAGCCGCTGTCATCAATCATTTTACGGGCTTCGCGTAACTTGTTCAGAGTTTCAGGGATAAAGCTCTGACCGCCAAAACCTGGATTAACTGACATCAGCAGGATAACATCCACTTTGTCCATAACGTGTTTTAGCAGACTTAAAGGTGTGGCAGGATTAAACACCAGACCAGACTTACAGCCATTCTCACGAATCAGGGACAGGCTGCGGTCAACATGTTCAGAAGCTTCTGGATGGAACGTGATATAGCTAGCACCAGCCTTGGCAAACTCCGGAATAATACCGTCCACAGGCTTAATCATCAGATGTACATCGATATCCTGCTTAATACCGTAGTTTCTCAGGGCTTCACAGACTAGGGGACCAATGGTCAGAACCGGTACATAATGATTGTCCATGACATCAAAGTGAATAACATCGGCGCCGCTGTCCAGGACATTGACACACTCTTCGCCTAAACGTGCGAAATCAGCCGATAAAATAGATGGTGCAATTAAAGATTTTGCCATGACAAATCCTCACAAAATAAACAAGATAGAGAGAGCATCACAATTGCCTAGTTACTAGGGAGCCTGTTATCAGGGCTTAGGTACCAGACTTACTTAAAATGCTCACTAAATGTAAAAACTAATATAACATTTTAAACGATAACTATGAAAATATCAGCATTTAATCCACCGAAACCGCAGAAAATAAGCATTTTCTTATTAATTGCACTGATGGGTCTTCTCTTCCAGCATACCTGTACTGTACTGGCATCCAGCATTAATATATCCAGCCGGGTAATCCACAACAAAATGCTTATGTAGAGCGGTTTAATCGAACGGTACGCCATGAATGGTTAAATCAGTTTTTATTTAATTCTATAGAGCATGCACAGGAAACAGCAACATGCTGGAAATGGAGTTATAATAATGAACGACCCCATACGGCTATCGGTGGAGTACCACCCAGGCAAAAATTGGTTTTAGCCGGTTAGAAAACAATTTAAACCGTCTTATCCACATACCCACAGGCCAGGACTGTCAGTGAGATAAAGCTGAAGGTCTCACCAACAGGCAGACCTATGGATATGTGAATAAGACTTATGCAAAACCTCTATTTATGAATTGCTTTATAAATGTGGGATTACCATAACATTTTAGATAAGAAACACAACATTGAAAATTTTAAAAAAGAATTGAAGAATTCTTCTTTATCAGAAAAAGATCAGAATGCCTTACTAAATAACTGTTCCGAAATGGTGTCCATATAAATGAAACTTAAGCTTTGTTTATCGAACAAAGAAATTAACCAAAATAACCTGATCAAATAAAGCTTAAGTATGAATAATATTATAACGGAACTGAGCCGTCCTGTACGCCGACGGTTAAAAAAAGTCGTACAATTTAATAAAGATGGTAACTACAGAAGGCGGGCTGAAGCTATTTTACTCCTGCATCAGTGCTACAGTAGGAAACAGGTTTCCCAATTACTGAATGCCAGCCGAACAAGCATAAGAAAATGGGTACAACGCTTTGAACAATTTGGTGAATCAGCCCTGTTTCCGGAAAACCGTGGCAGAACACCCTATAGTATCAATGAAACCATTAGTACCCGTTTACTGGAACTGTTTCAGAAACAGCCGAAAGAATTTGGATGTTTTAACTCAAGATGGACTTCGGAATTATTAACCCGGCAGGTCAACGAGGAATTTCAGACCCATATTCATTCTTCTACTATCCGGAGGTTATTACCTAAACCGGGTATAAAATGGAAACGAGCCAGCCCGACACTATGCATACAGGATAAGGAAAAAGCTCTTAAAATTAAGATGATAGAGAAAACCTTGCAATCAGCCAATGCTGAGCATTCTGTATTTTATGTGGATGAAGCCGATGTTGATTTAAATCCACGTATCGGCAGTTTCTGGTCTGTAAAAGGACAACAAACCAGAATACCCACTCCTGGTAAAAACCAGAAGAATTATCTGGCCGGAGCCCTGAATGCTAAAACAGGTCAGGTTGTCTGGGTAGAATGGGAAAGTAAAAATTCATTCCTGTTTTTACGCCTGATGGCAGAGTTAAGAAAAAGATACAGGCAGGCTAAAACCATCCGATTGATAGCAGATAATTATGTTATACATAAAAGCCAGATAACGAAAACATTTCTGTCCCATAATAAAAAGTTTGAGCTGATATTTCAGCCAGCCTATCACCCCTGAGTAAACAGAATAGAGCTATTATGGAAACAGTTACATGATACCGTAACCAGAAATCATCGACATTCAACAATGAAAAGCCTGATGGAAGATGTTAGAAAATTTATGAATAATGTCTCCCCGTTTCCTGGTTCTGAAATTCAACAGAAAAGGTTATAGGGTGGACACCTTTTAGGATCAGCTATTTAGAAGATGCTTCTAAAATTTTCAGTATTTATGACCATACAATAGAACGCAATGAATTTATCAATAAAATAAATCAGTTAAGAGACGAACAAAGACGAAAACTTAAAACTTTTAAAAACCTGATCACTTTTTTCTTATGGATTTTAGGTTTGACACTATTTGTTCTAAAGGTTAAGTATTCATAGAAGGTTCATTTAGTTTACAATAGCGCTCTTATTATCCGGTTTTTATCCATCGAACGAGGTTTTTTATGAGTTATTCTCTTGCTTTTACTATCCATATTCTTGGTGCCGTTATCTGGGTAGGGGGAATGTTTTTTGCGCATATGATCCTGCGTCCTTCGGCCATTGAAAAACTGGAGCCGCCTCAACGCCTGCCCTTATGGCTTGCCGTTTTCGGACGTTTTTTCTTCTGGGTGTGGATTTCGGTTATTGCTATTTTAATCACCGGCTACTGGATGATTTTTGATGTATTCGGCAGACTGGCCGGACTGAAAGCGACTTATATCCATATAATGCATGGTATCGGTCTGATAATGACCGCCATATATGCTTATATTTATTTTGCCCTGTTTCAACAGTTTAAGACTGCCGTTAATGCTGGAAATTTCCCCCAGGGCGGCGCCATTATTAATAAAATCCGTAATATGGTCACGACCAACCTGGTACTTGGCCTGATCACCATTATTGTTGCCAGCGGCGGTAAATATATTAATTTATAGGAGCAGGTTTTAGGAATAAGGGTGCTCTTACTTCCTGGATTTTTTGATTAACTCATAGGCCGCTTTAATCTGCTGGGTTTTTTCTGTGGCCAGCTGAATCATTTCTTCTGGCAGGCCTTTGGAAACCAGTTTATCGGGGTGGTGCTGGTTCATCATTCTGAGGTAGGCTTTTTTCACTTCTGCATCAGTGGCGGATTCCGGAACACCCAGCATTTCATAGGCTTCTTTTAATAAATCCGCCAAACTTTTGCCACTGTCTACCCCGCCATAATAATAGTCCTGTCCATCCAGTCCCAGATTAGAGCGAACCAGGGCGGATAACTGTTCAATATGACGAGCACTAAAGCCCAGCTGAGCGGCAATGCGGTTAATAATGGCCTGTTCGGCACTGTCCATCTTACCGTCGGCATAAGCAGCATGTAGCTGAATTTCCAGAAACATCTGCAGCAATGTGGTACAGCTGTGAGCAACCTGTTTAAACTGCAGCAGGACACCATCCAGATCAAAGTTCGCTTTTTTACCCTCATTAAATAACTGGACAGCCGCTTTTTTCTGTTCCGCATCTAGTTGCATATGCTCCATGATCTGCCAGGCCATGGCAATTTCATCTTCACTGACCCGGCCATCGACTTTGGCAATATGCCCCATAATGGAAAACGTGGCAGAGAAAAATGCCGCTTGGGTTAATTCGTTATTTTCTCCCAGTGCTTCATTATTGGGTTTATCAACAAACTTATGTCCAAGAATACCGCCAATTAACAGGCCCAACGGACCGACCATGGAAAAACCGACCACACCACCAATTAATTTGCCCCACCAACTCATCGTTGCGTCCTTAAATAATAATTACCAGAATAATTCGAAATCATATCAAATTCGGGGCCAATATTGAATTTTCTGGCTGACTCAGGTAACTTTCAGACAGAATCGGAACATACTTTGGTTAAAATATATTCAATTTGAAATTTATAACCTCTGAGTATCCATTGACCGTGCTTCTTGATGAAATTTCAGCAGCAGGGACGCTGCCGAAAAGCCTCCATGGATGGATTCACGGCGTCTTCAGCAAGGAGTACGATCAATGGATACGGTATTTGCGTCTAAATGAGAATTATAAAAGTATGTTCCGCCCTGACTTCCAGATAAATCAAATACACATTCAGAAACCATTGGAGCCCTGTTTATGTCTGAACACAATTGTCTGTTCTGTCAGATCCTTGACGGTCATATTCCTGCAAACATTGCCTATGAAGATGAACGGGTTCTAGCCTTTCATGATATTGCACCACAGGCTCCCATTCATATACTAATCATTCCAAAACAGCATATTGCCACAATCAATGATTTTACAGAGGAACATCAGGATTTACTGGGCTATATGATCCTGACAGCAAAGAAACTGGCACAGGAACTCGGGGTCGCAGAGGACGAGGACGGTTACCGGTTGAACTTTAACTGCAACTGGGCATTGGACTGTGTCCAGCGATAACGGGTTTCAAAGATCACGCACTGACCGTCCTCTGAATATTTCTGATAAAACCCGGTACCATCTTCCAGAATTTCCTCTACCCCGTCTTTGATTAACCGGCAGCCATCACCAACATAGAAAGTGTGATGCCAGCCCCGCTCAGTAAAATCACTGTCATAAACCATGGTACCAGACATTCGGGACAGCCGTGCCAGGGTTTCATCAAAATAAATACAGCTTTCTGCGGGGGGTTGTTTTCTTTCCCGGTTTTATTTATGGACTGTTTTAAGTGCGGTGCGGCTTCTGACAAAGCTGAATAATTAATACTTTCATAAATAAGACCATTGGCACTAATGGGTTCATTGACCAGTTGCTGTGCAGACTGTCCACTGTAAAGCACCAGATATTCGCCCATGATAGCTAGGTAAAGCTCAATGCCATAAGGCTCAAGTTCGGGAAAGTTTAAACGCTGTGGTTCTTTTGACGGAGTTAATAATGCCGTTGCCGAACTAAAATCGGATATCATACGCCAGATCTGCTGCGGGTATTCTGTAGCAATACTTAACAGGAAGGACACCTCTGCATTATTCTCCCCAGCGTCTTTCTCCTGACTCTGTTGTACTATTTTTAATTTCTGCAGAGCAAAGGCAATACCATGCAAACCATCAACAACCCCGGCCATTAATGCCGCCATAGCCGGATTGGTTTTAAACACGAATGTGCAGGTCAGATCACAGGAACAAACAAGAGTGTGCAGGTCAGATCACAGGACAAAACACGAGTGTGCAGGTCAGACCACAGGACCAAACACGAGTGTGCAGGTCACACCACAGGACAAAACACGAGTGTGCAGGTCAGATCACAGGACCAAACACGAGTGTGCAGGTCAGACCACAGGACAAAACACGAGTGTGCAGGTCAGACCACAGGACCAAACACGAGTGTAGTACAGGTCAGACCACAGGACAAAACACGAGTGTGCAGGTCACACCACAGGACAAAACACGAGTGTGCAGGTCAGATCACAGGACCAAACACGAGTGTGCAGGTCAGACCACAGGACAAAACACGAGTGTGCAGGTTAGACCACAGGACCAAACACGAGTGTAGTACAGGTCAGACCACAGGACAAAACACGAGTGTGCAGGTCAGATCACAGGACCAAACACGAGTGTGCAGGTCAGACCACAGGACCAAACACGAGTGTAGTACAGGTCAGACCACAGGACAAAACACGAGTGTGCAGGTCAGACCACAGGACAAAACACGAGTGTACAGGTCAGACCACAGGACAAAACACGAGTGTGCAGGTCAGACCACAGGACCAAACACGAGTGTGTAGGTCACACCACAGGACAAAACACGAGTGTGAAGGTCACACCACAGGACCAAACACGAGTGTAGTACAGGTCAGACCACAGGACAAAACACGAGTGTACAGGTCAGACCACAGGACAAAACACGAGTGTAGTACAGGTCAGATCACAGGACAAAACACGAGTGTGCAGGTCAGACCACAGGACCAAACACGAGTGTGCAGGTCAGATCACAGGACAAAACACGAGTGTAGTACAGGTCAGATCACAGGACCGAACACGAGTGTGCAGGTCAGATCACAGGACAAAACACGAGTGTAGTACAGGTCAGATCACAGGACCAAACACGAGTGTGCAGGTCAGATCACAGGACAAAACACGAGTGTAGTACAGGTCAGATCACAGGACCAAACACGAGTGTGCAGGTCAGATCACAGGACCAAACACGAGTCTGCTGGCCAACTGATCTGAGGGACATCTGTTGTGTGGGTAGGCTACTCGCTGCAACTCGTTCCAGCTACTCGTCCACTCCCAGCAGAACAATAAGTATGAAGCGGGTGGTAGGGAACCCGGACGCGCATAGCAACTTGTGTAGGCTTGCCAACTTTGCAGCTTGCTCTTTCAGTTGCCGCTCAGTGTAGCCGGGAAACAAAGTCACACAGAGAAAGGCGTTGTCCGCAGAGCTCAATAGCTGTGTAAAAGCAAAGATTATAAATACATGTATTTACTGACTTGATTCTCTGGTGAAAGTCGAGGTGGCCGTCCTGGGCTCCTTGTGCCTAATAAGCCTCATGGTTTCTGTGGACACAAAGCAACATTGAACTGAATCAATGTCCGCAGACAGCTTTTGAGAAGAACAGCAAAGACACCATCTGATGCCACCTGCGGCCCGTTTCAGTGACAAAGCTCCGGATCTCTGCAAAATGACTGATGCCGGCTTTGGCAGCCGCATACCCTTCCATTCTTCTTTCATGGTGCTTTACGATCACACAAACCATAGAGCTTATCAGGGACGGGCGAATGGAGGTGAAGTAAGTAAGTAGCCTAAACATGGTGCTTAACGTCCACAGAAACCATCCGGCTTATTAGGGACGGGATAATGGGGAGCCCGCAGGGGATATGGAGGTCAGTGGATGAAGTGGGAGATTATATACCTATCGCTGCTCTCTCACCACTGTCAGAATGACTCCTGCATTAAGCCGCGTTTTGCCTACCCACACAGTGTTGAAAGTTAAGCTAGAATAGCTTGGGCTGGCAAAGACCAGAGAAAACTTTTATCCTTAGTAAATCTGATAACTATATCTGATAACTATATCAATGAAGATGGGCGGCAGCGATGAGAGCCATTTTAATGTTTCATTAGTTGTGAGGGAGGGTCTTCACACTGACCACAGCTTATGGTGAGAAAGGGGAGCCGAAGCGGATTCGTACCGAGGTGCCATTGCTTAATTACCAGCCTAAGTGCATCTACTGGCCTTCATGTTGACCCCCAACTCCCTCCCCAGCTCCCAGCGGTTGACTTCAAGGGACGTCACTAAGAACGGGAAGTTGTCCGACGGCCATTTTGCTTCCCTCCTGAAGCGGAAGTAACGGTGACAGAAGCGTGCTGTAGCAACCACAGACTGCCCGTTCAGTTGTGCAGCAGTTAGCTAATCAGATTAGGCCTGGAGCAACAGACCAGGAGGCCGAAGTAACACATTGGTACTCCGCGTAAAACTGCTCTGTGTGTGTGTGTGTGTGTGTGTGTGTGTGTGTGTGTGTGTGTGTGTGTGTGTGTGTGTGTGTGTGTGTGTGTGTGTGTTTGTGTGTGTGAGCAGTCTCTCTACGGCTTTGTGCGTCTCCTGTTATTCTTTTCTGCTGCGTGTTAATGTACACCGATGGAGGTGCGTGTGTGTGTGTGTATTGTCTCCTGTTAGTGTTATTATTCTGTGCTTCTTCTTCTTTCCTTGGATGCCCACAATCATGTTGATGATTATTGTGTGTGTTAATGTTCATTGACGGAAGCCTCAGAACCCTAAGCCGTACATAGTGTAACTCAGTCATTCTGATGTTACGTTTTCAGCTGCGGATTGGCCATGATTGAGCCCCCGCCGTTGTGCTACGTCATCAAGGCCAGCCCTGACGAGCCCTACCCGGACTGCTGCGACTTCAAGATTATGTGTCCTGGAGACGACGGCTACAACGCCACCCTGGCAAACAAGTGACGCCCACTTCTGTAGGCAATGTGACGGGAGCTACTGGGGTGACGACATCCCACAGACATGACAATCAGCAGAAATGACATCCAACAGACACAACATCCCACAGACGTGTCATCTCACAACGACATCCAACAGACGTCCCTCAGTATTCCAAAAACATGTCATCTCACAATGACATTCCACAGACATGACATCCCACAACAACATCCAACAGACATGACATTCCAGTGACATCTCAGAATGACATCCCAGCAAGGCCCCAGTTGGACGAGCGAACTTTCCGTGCAATGAATAAGAAACTGAAATGATACAAGACCTTTTACTGTCGGAGTTCTGGAGTTTGTGTGTGTGTGTGTGTGTGTGTGTGTGTGTGTGTGTGTGTGTGTGTGTGTGTGTGTGTGTGTGTGTGTGTGTGTGTGTGTGTGTGTGTTGATGTGTGTGTGTGTGTGTGTGTGTGTGTGTGTGTGTGTGTGTGTGTGTGTGTGTGTGTGTGTGCTCTTGTTCTTGCTCGTTTGTGTGGGATGCTTTGTGATGTAGGGCTATGAGATGATTGTGTGTGTGGTTTTGTAATAGCCTACATGTCTCCCCCCTCCATCTCTCTTCCACACACACAGGCCAGTGTGTGGTTGCCACAGATTTGATGTTGTGTTCATCCATTGCTGTCATTATCAGTTGGCATTAGCGTCGGAACGACATCTAGTACCCCCCCCCCCCCCCCCCACTCCCCACTTGTCTTGAGACTACCGAACCTATGGCCATGTTTTAATCCATTTTTATTTGTGTATGTAATGGTAAGTTGTTTCTTCACTTAGTGCTGTTGCAATAAGCCCAATTAGTGCGGCCTGTGATGTACATAGTACATGTGCCCCCCACCCACCCCACACCCCCAAATCCTTTTGTTTTTGTTTTGTTTTGTTAAAGCTATGTACTGAGACTGACTTGTAACTATAGTGTACAAACACACACCAGCCATTTATTCCATAAATGAGTGTACACAAAACCAACAACTTCAACAAACAAAAGCACATTCAAGATTATCTTCCTGCTAAAGCGAACAAACAAAGCCAAAACATTGTAATAAAAGAAAATGATATCCAACACAAAGACCCGTTCGTGTATTCTCACAGCTTCAAAATGAAACAGCACAGTACACAGAGCACTGAGTCTTTTGACATCAGAAGAAATTCACACTGACACATGACAGCGTGCGTGCTGACATTCAAAACCAAACGCAGCAACAGACACGGTGCTGTAATGCACCGTGCTTGTTCAAAGCCTCGCACACGCCAGCACAACTTCATGAAAAGACATTGACAAAACAGTCAGCTCCCAAATGGCCGTCAACACAATTAATATCATGGCAGCAAGGAAACAGATTTTCTATCAGAACTAATACTAACAGACTGTTACACCAACTCTTTTTCCGATTTCCAACCAAACCCTTTCATTGTTAGAAGAATTAACAAAATAACAAATGCATGTATAATGCAGCTGGAAAACCTGAAGCAAAGCTGTTTGAAACTGGCTGACTACAGGCTGAAAGTTAAAACTCCACAAACAAAACCAAGTGTTCAGTGTGAAGACCTACCTGTATTTAAAACGAGAAACAAGGAATAGGAGACACAATAGTCGATGCATGTGCATCAGCACCAAAAATAAGTACAATCCTGTACTATCACGTACAGAGAAACATTTGTAATCACTTCTTAACATGTAAGTCTTGAGTAGTTGATTTTTAAATGTTTGAAAACACACTGGCAAAATGATAGCGCTCTGACCAATGTTATCAACCACATGCCCAGAAAATGAACCCAATGTTATGTCAAGATGAAATCTACTTTGGGAATTTGACAGGTTAGGTTATAAATGTACATCCTTGAACATCTATACACGCACACACACACACACACACATGCACACCAACTCCCTGCCCTCCCCCCCCCCCCCCCCCCACACACACACAGACACCTAGGCGGATCGCGCGCACTTGTACTGGCGTACACTAAATGCCCCCTACCTCACCCTACCGGCTCACCCCAAAGGGAGAAGAAAAAAAAGAAAAAAGAATAACAACGGCCAGCCACGTGCCGGAGCTTCTTTGTCAGTCAACGGATTGAATTAACTGGAAATTTTACAAAGTCTGTGGGCATCTAAAATGATTCAGCCCGGTCAAATCTCAGTACGCTCTAAGTCAGTGTCGGCACGTCCCCCTACATCCGCTTTGAAGGAGTTGTAGAAGTAGTTGAAGGAGTTGTAGAACTTTGTAGCCGACTCGGATTGGTTGTCGCTGTGCGACAGCGAGATAAACGAAAGGGGTCTAATCACGGGAGTATACGCGTGTCAGTTAGATTTTTGCGCATGCGCAATGGACTGGCGTGTGAAATCTGCCGGAAGTAGGGGGGAGCACGTCAGCTGGGTTGCTGGCCGAGCGCATAGCTGTATTTTCCTAGTACTAGTAGTAGTGAAAACCTCGAATTTCACGGCGACAAGATGGGCTCGAAAGATCACTGCCGTATAATCCACTGCACCACTGCACCCAGCCGTTTCCAGCCTGGCCGTTTTTATTCCAAGACTCTAGCTCGATTTTTCGGCGTCAGTCAGTTTTGATTTTTCTCTTTCGACGATTCTACTGTCGTTTACAAACGGACGCCATCTTAGGGGTTGCTATGCCAGTTGCTTCCATCGAAAAGTTAATGAATTAATTTTCCTAAAATTTTCCTAAAATCTAAAGTATGGTTAAAGGTTTCATATGTAATCCAAAAAGGCAAGTAATGCATGACACGGCTGTTATTTATGATGATTTGTACAGAATTTAGGTGAATTATTTCTTCTTCGAATAGTGCATTGAGCTAATGAAAACTCCCCTTGGAAGACGCTTTCAATGACTTCCGTTTACCGTTTAGCAGACGAAACTGAGGAATTTAGTTTCATACCGCGCCAAAACCACAACATTACAGCGATTGAAACCATCCGAAAGTGGAGTATCCCTCAAGCAAAGAAGAGCACAAAAAGGAACAGCATTCAAAAGTGACAACATTATTTGAGAAACGCAACAAAAGTCGAACCAGAAAATGCGGTGGAGAAAACTAAAGGAAAAGCAATACAAGCCTAAAGCTCTGCAAGTTCTGGTGTGGCCTACAAAAGTCCTTCGGAGGAGACTATAAGCTGAGGTCCCATGTGTGTACATATATGTGAGCCGTTTTGGCCTAGCGGTAAGGCGTTGTGTAATGGGCAAGTCGACGGACTGCCATGCAAGTGGCTAGGATTCGACCCCGGTTTCGTCTTCTTCTTCTTCTTCTTCTTCTTTTTTTTTTTTTTTTAAATAATTGTTCAGCTGCTGCAATCGCGGAAATGTGCATTCTCTCTCTCTTCTTTTTTCTTCTTCTTCATCTCCCCACTCCCCACCCCCCTCCGTCACTGTGCATATGATTCAAGTGCACCAAATTAGTCGCTGTGGGAAGAGTGCTAGAAATACGGCAAACAGTACATCAAACACAGAAACGGCAGTGACACAGCAAAAAAAAATCACAGACTATGAACTTACAATGACACACCAAACATGACAGTACAGAGGGGTGGGGAAAAAAACAAAAACAACAACAACCCCGCACTCATAGAGTCGCCTGCACGTGTGAGAACGCGCGTGAGCACTGACGCGCGAGTGCGCGCGCGCACACACACACACACACACACACACACACACACACACACACACACACACACACACACGTGTTCACAGGTTTCCGTGCACGCGCCTACACACACATACACGCACGCACACCAACCCCCCCCCCCCCACACACACACACACACACACACACACACCTAGGCGGATCGACCGCACTCGTACTGGCGTACACTAAATGCCCCCTGCCCCACCCTACCGGCTCACCCCAAAGGGAGAAGGGGGAAAAAAAGACAGAAAAAAACACACAAAACACACAAAACAACGGCCAACCAGGTGCTGGAGCTGGAAATTTTATGAAGTCTGTGAGCATCTAAAAAGATTCAGCCCGATCAAATCTCAGTAACTGACATCTGACGACATTAAACATCACTTCATCAGCATCCGCGGGGCGGACTGGAGAATGATCCAAATAATCAAATCTGTCGAAAATGAAGTTTATTCTTTTTTTCTTGTTTTTTTTTTATCTTCTTTTTTCTCCATCTTATTCAAGTGTACCGGCTGTGCACTTAATTACTACAGTATATAGCACTGTTGTTAGAACGAGAGAATGTGTGTGCGTGAGGGAGGCGAGAGGAGTAACTGCGGCATTAACTCATAGGCTGTTTTGCCGGCAGGACGTGTCACTAGTGTCGTGTGCATGTGAGGGTGAGTGTGTTGCTGTGGTGAGACCTTTCATTTCTGATCTCTTACCTCACATTTTACTATAATTATGTACAATCGTCATAGGCTAATTCTCTCTGTCTGTCTGTCTCTCTGTAACAGCTTTCGCTAATTTCATGCCGATTTTCATCCCGTTTTAGGAATAATTTATGAGGCTACCCGGCTTGGTCCGTTACTTTTGTGCGTGCGTGCGTGCGAGCGTGCGTCTGTGCGTGTATGCGCGCGCACCCGCGTGCGAGTGTGTGTCAGTCTAAGAGAGAGAGTGAGAGATGAGGATGGGTACGTGTGGATGTGTGGAGGCGGTGATATGGTGTATGAGTGTGGGTGTGAAGGCGGACAGGATGAGAATAGTGATTATACTTGTGCCTCGTATATAGCCTATTAATCATACTTGAATGTGTGAGCTACTGTTTATTTTACAGCGCATTTCCGTCGAAAAGTTAAGGAATCAATTTTCCTAAAATCTAAAATATAGTTGCAGGTTTTATAATATAATCCAATGACTGAATACTGAATAATGACTGAATACTGAAGAATCACATACAATGATCCTGCACTAAGACTAATAGACCATGAGCCAGCCTATATGCCCCCTCCGCCCGCCCCCCCCCCCCCCCTCCCCCGGGGGATTTTACCACATGGTAATTTCTGGGTACCTTGACCATCAAAGTACACAGTTCAGGTTGTCTGCAAGTGAGCTGTTGCTGTTTGTGTCTGTGGTGCTGGTTCTAATAAATGCACTATATGCAATTCCAAATTGCGATGACCTTGTCTCTTTGCAACTCATTTATTATGACAAAAAAGGCCATTTCCATATATTGTTTTATTGTTTAAACAGTTTCCGTTTCTCTTTGTCTTAAATGTGTCCTTGTTACTGGGCACTGCGGACGCAGAAATATTAAGGTCCCCTCTGTTAAAACCCGAGAGCTGATGAATATTTTCCCTTAAAAGCACGGAGTAGGTCAGAATATAGCCAAATATGCTTATTCAGTGCCATAATTTCTTCCTTATCCTAATTTCCGCTTCCCCGGTCCATTCACCTGCATTTTTTCCAAATCCTCTCTATACTTTTCAATTGCGTTAGTCTTGGCTGAAGCGAATTCCTGCATTAGCCTGCGAAATAAAATAGGTCACACTGTTCATAGTCAATTGATTTAAGCAGGTTCTCATGTTGAGTGCCTGCAGAATATAAATAGGCACCAAAACGTGTGTTACTGTGCCTCAAAAAGGTGATCTAGACATACTTGTGATCTGATCAATTGTTCTTTAATTTTGTACTGAATGCGTTACAGGGAATCTGTCTGGGAGTATCTTTTGCAGTTGTAGATAGTGATATGTGCTAATTATTGACTATTTTGGCTGGGATGTTTGCTGTTGATTGTGTTCTGTGTAGAACAATGAGCCAGCTTTTTGCTCGTAAGAAACTGTGACTGTGTTTTGTCCTGAAGTGACCTTATGTGGTTGATGAGGTATACAAATCCAAGAACTAAATAACTTAAACATGTGCAGTGGTCCAGTCCTGATATGGTGGATAAAATATATGAGTATATACCGAATCGGCATGGGAATCACACACTGTGCTACTTTATGAATGACTGCAGAATTATTTTTAAACAAAAGAACCCGTCGGAAGAGAGTGATGTCAGATCCTCCAAAAAGCGAGAACAGCAAATCCGTCAGCAACCACAATGCTAGCTGTTGCCCAGTGACAGATGTCTTGTTTGTGAAAAGACTTGAATACAAGAAAACAACATGTTAAAAACATTAGTCAAATGTGTGTCAAAAACAGCTGAGGAGAAGCTCATTACTATGCCACCTGTCGGAGAGATTACACTCGAGAAGATGACAGACACCAGGAAACCATCAAAGACACTAAAACCATTGAAGAGCAAGCTTCCAACAAGACCATATAAACATTATTTTCAGTACATCGTTCAGTATGTTATGGGCAGAATCGTTTAGAGCTAAAGAGATTATCACGTTAAGGAAAAATAATGAAACTGGAACATTCCATGCATCTTCTCTGTAGAGGTAAATAAGTGATAGATGTCAACAAAATGTGTCAACACACCTCATCCTTGTTGAACAGTCACAATGCAACCATGCAGAGATGCATTGGTAATGCACATCAAAAGGGCCAGCTTTCAAGCACTCTTGATATTCCGCAGTTAAGGCAACTAAAACAATTCCTCGAGCAGATGGCCATGGCTAGCATACTGTGAATGGAAAAGTGGGAGGTATACTGGACAGACTGTTTTTTCATGCCGCAAGACCTGGTTGAAATCCAGGTGGAGCAACTCCAAAAGAAAGATAACTATCAAGAATACACAGAGCTTGAGAATCTTGATGGCTTCAGGTTTGAGGCTGACATATATGTCTAAGCTGGACATGCATTCAGTGACACTCAAAGCAAGGGACATTCAGGTATGGCAACCTTCTATGGCACCGGCTTTGGTATCTTTGGCTGGGAAAAATACACCCAAGCTATAATGATAAGCAGTAAGAAATAAAGAGAGTAATGCGTTTGAGTTTGTATATACATATCAAAGTCAGATAACAATTTCAGAAAGTCAATAATGATTTGTCAAATCATTGACAGTGTGGACAATCACTTTGGTGAATATCTTTGACATTTCCTAGTTGTTCGTCTGTATTCTTGGCATAATAGCAAAGACTAGCCTGCTGACTGCAAGCTGATACATGAAACTGTCCAGCATGCTGAATTAAACCAAACAAGAGATGCGATCCGTTACTTTTGTGCGATCCGGTGGCATCAGGCTCCTCAGTAAACCTAAACTGTTTTACTGAGACATAACAAAGGCAAAGCTGGTAAGTTTGACATTATTATTATTGATCGCTTTTACATAGCACTATTCTCCGCTTTCGAGCAGACTCATTGCGCTCGCATGTGATTCTACATGAGTGACTAGCTTTTTATAGCGCGTTTCAGTTGAATATCCACCGAAGTGGTGTACTTACAGCGCTGGCATGGCTGGTGCCACATGAAACTGCTGCCATCTCGGCGCGTTCTGTGTACACCATACAACCATGCACAATGTCACTTCATGCAAAGCCACATACGTAAGGTGTATGCGTGTTTAGCTGTAACCTGCCACCTGCACTTTTGGCGGAATGACCGGGGTCTTTTTCGTGCTACTTCAATAACACGGGGCTGGAACGGATACCGAAATAAGAGTCAGCACAGGAAGTTGACCCTGGAGAAGAAAATTCTCCCGCCGCTCCTGCAGGGATTCGAACCCGCGATTTTTCGATCACGAGTCCGGCGCTCTAACCACTGAGCTATTCCCGCCCCCGTACATGTTTTTCGCCTATCTTCCATGGGGCTAGAGTACTGTGAAACTGATTTCAGGTTAAACGGAGGTAGATCAGTGAATAAGACAGCACCTGTAGCGGTTTTGTGGAAGTAGTTTATTGAGATTTGAACATATGTGCATTTTTGTAAAAGGTTGCTTAACTTTAGAACTTGAGTATAATCTATTCCGTGACGTCATCCATTAATGCAGGTGTTAATCAAACATTCTCTGTGACTCTCTCAGTCGCCATGTTATATTTGGTGGTAAATGAAGCACTTTTGTTCAATATTTTTACACGAGCATTGTACAAAATTATGCAACGTGACATTTTTTCTTTTTTAATCTTCATTAATCCCACACGCGTGATTCAGGCCAACATACCTGGGTAAGACAACAGCAGCCGCAAAAGAGAGCAGTGCTACCCATTGATACCAGCATGTGCAGTATTTCTGTGTGTCCAAAGAATGGTGTAGCTGCCTGTTTGGATTTGTAGGGGACACGCCCATTTTAATACATGCCATTAAGCTGCTATGTACCATCTCAGATAATCCCTAAAAGCAGAGTAGTTCATCTTGCAGACAAGCAGATATTGAAAAGACACATACTGAGCTGTCTAAAAATAACTGTCTCCAAAAATCCCCCCCGGGGGGTGGGGGGGTGGGGGTGGAGGGTTTCGATAGCTGGCCCATGGACTATAAATTTTTGTTTCTTAATACAGGTCTAATGTTAGGTATATATACATTATTTATATATATAAAGAAGGTAAGACAATAAATTATTTTATGAAGAAAGAAAGGATGACTTGAAGTAATATATTGTGGACTCAAGTGTGGACTCAGTAAAATCAGTCATTTCTGAAATTAAACTGCTGATATGGGACTCAAATTAATTATTCGTAGTTATCGCAAGACATTAAACAAACAAACAAAAACAACGAAAGTTAGATTACAGCATACACGTATGAAGGTGCCGACTGAAGTGCATGCATATAATGTGACTCAGCCTTCGGGTTTAACTAAAGTTTATTCATGTTCAAGTAAAACTGTAAAAACGAAATGAGCGCATGAGCATTAAACAAGCTATACACGCTCATTACAAATGCTCAGTGGACATAACTGACAGTAAATCTACTTAGAAACAGCGGACATTTTATACTGCATTCAGTCTTTGCTGATTGAAGTTTTATTCTGCCTTATGCAGAGAGCCAGTTAAAACTGCAACGCTAAGGAGAGTTTTCTTCTTTGCGATACGTGCCGCTGCCCAGTGAGCAGGAGTGCGGTAACGTAAACAGTCCGGCGGCTGGCTTTTTTCAGGCCTAAGAGCCGGCGCCGGCCTGCAGGGGGCGACAGCAGGGTAGGAAGGCTCCTTCATAGTTAAGGCCCCTGACACTGTATTTGTTGAAGTGTCACCCAGGCGAGCTGAATCCATGGTAGCTCAGTGGTTTGATTGACATTTGTTAGTGATAAATCACTAAATCACTAACAAATGTCAATCAAACCACTGAACTACCATGGATTCCTCAGTGGTTTGATTGACATTTGTTAGTGATCAATCACTAAATCACTAGCAAATGTCAATCAAACCACTGAGCTACCATGGATTCAGCTGGGATTTTCTAGTAGCGGGGTCTAACAGAGAGAAGGAAGAGAAAGGGCGTGGATATATTACGCGGGCGGGCGGGTGAGTGAGTGGTGAAATAAAAGTCAGGAATCCCACGGAACGTCTGTCATTTAGTTTCAGTAAAAATGCAAAGTATCGTATTCCGCGGCGCGCCATAGTTCAGGAGCTGTGTGAGAGTCGAGGTGGCCGTCCTGGGCTGTCCGTCCTAACGAGCCTTCTGGCTTCCGTGGACGTAAAGATATATTGAACCGTGCTTCGCCATTGGTCTCAGCTTGTCCCTATTATGTCAGCCGACATCTGAGGACATTAAGCATCACTTCATCATCGTCCGCGGCGCTGACTGGAGAATCAGTAATCCAAATAATAAAATCTGTTGAAGATGAAGTTTTTGTGTGTGCTTTTTACGTGTGTTTTTTTCTTCTTCTTTTTTCTCTGTCTTTTCTTCTTCTTTATTTTCTTCTTTTTCTCTTCTTTTTTTCTCCATCTTATTCAAGTGTACCGGCTGTGCACTTAACTGCTACAGCATATAGCACTTTTATTAGAACAAGAGAATGTGTGTGCGTGAGGGAGGCGAGAGGAGTAACTGCGGCATTAACTCATAGGCTGTTTTGCCGGCAGGACGTGTCACTAGCGTCGTGTGCATGTGAGGGTGAGTGTGTTGCTGTGGTGAGACCTTTCATTTCTGATCTCTTACCTCATATTTTACTATAATTATGTACAATCGTTTAGGCTAATTCTGTTTGTTTGTCTCTCTGTAACGGCTTTCACTAATTTCATGCCGATTTTCATCCTGTTTTAGGAATAATTTATGAGGCTACCCGGCTTGGTCCGTTATCATTGTGTGTGCGTCCATGCATGAATGTATGCGCGCGCGCCCGCGTATGTGTGTGTTAGTGTGTGTGTGTGTGTGTGTGTGTGTGTGTGTGTGTGTGTGTGTGTGTGTGTGTGTGTGTGTGTGTGTGTGTGTGTGAGAGAGAGAGAGAGAGAGAGAGAGAGAGAGAGAGAGAGAGAGAGAGAGAGAGAGAGAGAGAGAGAGAGAGAGAGAGAGAGAGAGAGATGGATGGATGGATGGATGGATGGTTTATTGTATAATCAATGGATTGACCATAACAATATTGTGGGTGAACGATGACGAACATGATTAAGTTCATAATACATTCAGGCGTATTACGCATTTAGCAAAACTAAAGTCATGAATCAAAAAAAGTGGATCAAAAGGACACTAATTATAAAAAGGAGTTGTCGAATTAAACGTAATCAAGAATATTTCTTGTCGGGCAGGCAATTTACCGCATGAAAAGATTACAAACTTATATCCACGTAGCACAAGCGTGGATATACCAGCATGGAGAGTGATGAGTCATCTTCAGCAGCTTTCACACTGATCGCATTGGCTATTCTAAATGGGGAATGCACAGTTTTAGCCAACACCTTTTGAGATACAAGAAACGCACTACAATGGATATGCACCACTTTCGAGTCGTTTTTTACGTATTTGCACTGCTAGAAACAAGTACTTTCCAAGGGCAACCAAACTGCTCTCATCAGTACATTTTAACACACTGAGCACCTGCTCCTGGAGTGAAATGTTTTGAGCTTTGTTTATGTACACGTTTCTGATGTTTCCGTACACGAAGCAGTCAAAGAGAACATGCGCTTCGTCTTCAACTTTATCAGGGCAAAATGGGCACGCACGATTTGCCTCTGAAAGTGAGTAACGAAGCCTGTGCGCATTGAACGGGGACATCCCAAGTCTAAATCGGGCGAGTGCAGTCCTGTAGATATTCACTTTGATTAGGTCTAAATATTCCTCTCTGCCAATCACACTTTTAAAGCAATGATACATTTCAAAGCGTGTACTCTGTGAAAGGTGAGAAAACCAGTCCTGGGTGAAGTTTTGCCTCAAGCGTTCTTTGAAGTCTCTCAAGAAAAGTTTCTCATCACCGACACCCCCAAACAACCACACAAAGCCATAGTCACATTTGCACAGTAAAGACTTGACATAGGTTACCCAGTTTTCATGCCCCTTCTCGTGTAAAGTTAACAGCGATTGGTAGGCCATCTTTGAGTACCGTGAAGCAGGCTGCTTTAGCACACGAAACCAGTACTGAATACATTTTGCAGCTGCTTCGATGTACAGTGGGTACCTGCCCAGCTCACCATATATCATGTCATTTGGGGTCACTGTCGGAACATTAATGAACAGTTTGCAAGCATACAGATGCACCTTCTCAATTTGTTTATTTTCTCTATGGCCCCAGATTTCAGCAGCGTACAATAGAGATGGTACAATCTGGGCATCAAACAATTTGAAAAAGACTGAACATGAGTAGCAGCCATAAGTTCGTAGAGCTTTTAAAATTTCTATCGTACCTTTCTTTGCCCGAGAAACAAAATCCTCTGTACCTATGTTATAACTAAGCATTGTCGAAAAGTTGAAACCAAGGTATTTATATTTGCCAACTATCTCAATTGTTTGTTCTCCCAAATACCAGTTTTCTCTTGAGGATAGATGGCCTCCTTTGCGAAACACCATTATTTTGGTCTTGTCTGTATTTATCTTCAGTCAAGGGGCAGGCAGGGGTCATCCCGCAGGTACTCAAACGCCTCCACGTTCAGCCAGAATTCGAACGACACGTTGTGCTGGGCCGTCAGCGTGTCATGGCTCTTCTCGAATGCCCCGAACACCTGCAACAACGCCATCAGCGTGTCCTCCTTACTGACGTTGCCAGTAAACCAAATTAGTTACCAGGCACTTTATGTCTAGTCAACCATATGTGGTTATACTGAAGAAGAAAAAAATGGAAAAAAGAAAAGAAAAAAAAAAAAGAAAAAAAAAAGGAAGAAGAAGAAGTAGACAAAAACAAGAAGAAGCCAGTAACACAAGCACACCTAGAGAAAATGACGACAGTCTGCCTACCTCCTGGTTGCTGGCGGAGCAGGCCTCCTGGAAGGTGATGTTGTCCTTGAGGTTGGGGTCTAGATAGTGGAGAACATCGTCCAGCACTTTGTCCACCCGACTGACCGGCAGGTGTTGTTGTGTGGCCCAGTAGTAGCACCCCTTGCCGGCACCCCTCCCCTCCTGAAACACTGACTGACTGGTTCACTAACAGACTGTCTAACGGATGGATTAGTTCACTGACTG